>JANKKI010000256.1:20000-767500 GCA_025175665.1 Cinchona pubescens | reverse complement strand
GTTAAATCAAATAAATGAGCAAGAGGATGAATTGCATACAGTACCAAGTTGTCAGTATTGCCATACTAAGAAATGTCATTCAAAGAGTCAAAACTTTTGTTGCTCTGATAAAGATATAGTCTTGCATGAAAATAAACTTATGGATTACCTCATTGAGTTATACACTGGGACTTCTGAAGAAGTAATATATTTTGGACTTATATGAGAACATACAACAGTCTATTTTTATTTACTTTTTTTTTGGTAGTCTTATGATAAAGAGCTATGTAAAGGAATACAGGAATTTATACTTTCATAGTACAAGGGCAAACCTATCATTTAGTAAATGAACTCATTTCACATGGAGAAAATGGATTATATCTTCAGTTTCTGTACTTTCATATTTTTTAATTAAAATCACCCATTAAGGTGGGGGATGGGCCCCCTTTTATTGAATGAAATAAATTACACAAAGGAGGGAGATTAGGCCAAAACCTCCTAAAAATATAATTTAAATAAATCATAGCTAGGGTATCCTTAAAATTTCAGAAAGAGCAAAAATGTAAATGCATCAAAAACTAAAAAAGAAACCAGAATACTTGCAACAATTTGTTATCAATGAAAGCTGGACAAAAGTTACATCATATCATATTTTAGTTTTCTAGTAATTTGTTAGCACGAATTCTTAATCTAGTATGCATTTAGTGAGTTCTTCCTACATAAATCTTCCTCCGTCTTGGCTTCTTGATTAGTGAGATTTTTTTAGGAGACAACTTATCCATGAATTGTATTTTCTTTGTAAGTTTTTGACTAGCTTCCCTCTATTCATCTAATGAAAGATGATCGACCATATTAATTGGATAACCCAACTCCAAGAAATAGGTTTTCTTGCATTATATGTAGATTTCTCCTATCTCAAAATCAAATCATCACTAGAAATCGACACATCCGATATTGGAGTTTGAATTTGTGTTTCTGAAATTTGGACAACTTCCTAGGAAGTTTCCTCTTCTACCATGTCTACTTGATCCTCATGAACAATCCTTCCTCTCTACCTGAATCAAAAGAGAGATTTTGTTGTTGATTTTGTTGTGAATCTACAATGCATGGGGTTGAAATTTTTTGATTTGAGAAATGCTTATTTTAACTAGTCAACTCTATCCATAAAGCAGGATCAATAATAGATGTAGTCTTCATTGTGCTCTCTTCAAATGTGGGACTTGAATTTAAAATTTGATCCTCCAATCTATTTCCAAGCTGATCCGAATATCGTTCTTTGAACTACTTAGTTCCTGCCCAGCAGAATTCTTATCTTCAGCTATACTTTCATAATACTGAATAAGAGCTTCATAACAAAATGGCTTTTTTGAATAAGTTAATAGAGAGCATAAATTTCAAAACTGATATGCAAATGATGGAAGAGAATCCTATGCTTGCTTTTTCAAGAGACTAAGGAGTGTTCTAGATCTTGATTTATACCAAATTATTCTAAAGACTCATTGCCAAAATGATCAGAGTGTTCTCAACAAGCCTACTGTCTCTCAAGTTGTTGCACTTTGGGTTGAAGGAAATAATATACAACAAGGCTATACAAGACATATTGGAGTTTTTACTGAATAGGGACATAACTAATGTATTCAATATTATTTTGGCTGCTATGATCCATTGCAATATTCTTAGTTGCACCCATTTTGAGAAACTAGTTGGCATGCCAAAATTAAAATATCTGATGGAGGTAATCCAAAGAAAAGGAAAAGAATTTCAAAGAAAATAAAAATCAATGTTGATCCAAGAAATGCAAGATTAGTTGATGAGTTCATATATAATGAAGAAATATTTTTTTAATATAGTTATAACTATTTTAAGTCTTTTTAATTGTTTATCAACATTAAACTAATTTTCATGTATAGTTTCAATTTTGCAACTGTTAGACAACATAAAGATTCAAAAGAATTTATTTCTATGCATGAGTATTACGTATACAAGTTTTAAATAAGACCTTATAACATTCCTAATGTACTTAATACTGGTCAAGAGTTACAACAATAAAGCCAAAGACTTGACTATTTTAGAAGCAAGCAAGTGGAGATAAGAACTGTACAACTTCAAAGCATAATGGATTGTGTTGTGCAAGACGAGTGTCAAGGTTTTCAAGTTGGGCAACGAATTGTTCAACCAACAATATTTATTGGAAGACCTTGGGATATGAAGAGAAGATACATGGATGCTATGGCTTTAGTGCAAAGATTTTGAAAATTAGATTTATTTTTTACTATGACGTGCAATCCTTCTTGGAGTGAAATTAAAGAGAATTTATAGCCAAGTGATCAGGCTCAAAATAGATGTGACTTAAAAGCTTGCGTGTTTCATGCAAAGATGAAACTTTTGAAAGAAAAACTTTTAAAAAGGAAAAAGCTATTTGGTGAAGTGGATGCTTGCACATATGTGATAGAGTTTCAAAAATGTGGTCTTCCGTATGTTCACTTTCTCATAATTCTTAAGCCAATTTCAAAATTTTGTTCAATAGTCTTATGATCGGATAATTTCTGCTGAGCTATCAAACAAAGATATCCTCATTTGTACAAGATTGTAAGGAAGCATATGATGCATGGTTCATATGGATTAGAAAAACCAGATAATGTGTATATGCAAAATGAAAGGTGAAAAAATAAGTATCCAAAAGATTGGACTGATGAAACAAGACATACATTGAATGGTAATCCAAAGTATAGAAGAAGAAATGATGGTGGGTATGTTATAATTCATGGAAGTAAATTGAATAACAGATGAGTTGTCTCGCATAATGCATATTTTTTTTAGCAAAATTCATACACATCACGTTAATGTCGAGATTTGTTCGCCTGTAAAAGTTTTGAAATATATATATAAGTATATGTATAAACAAAATGATAGGATTAATTTTTGTAGCTTAATTCAGATGGTGAATGTTCTTTAGTTGATGAAATCAAGCAATATCAGTAGGCTAGATGTGTATGTCTTGTTGAGTCAAATATAGAGAATATATAGATTTCCTCTCTATGAAATGAAGCCTTCAGTTATACATTTGTAGCTGCAACTTGAAAACTTCTAGCGTATGACTTTTAATAAGAGAAATAATCTAAAGAATGTGCTTCGAAATGAAGTTGAAAAGCACACAATGTTAACTAAATTCTTCAAGATGAATAAAAGCAATCCATTGGCTCAAGACCTCAAGTGTACCTATAAAGAATTTCCAGCACATATTGTTTGGAAAGCTTCTACTCAAATGTCATGAATTGGAACCGATAACTTTGAAATAGAGGATCATTTAATGTCACAGAAAGAATTGTTATAGTTAATCCTAGCAAAGGAGAACGATATTTTTTGTATCTTTCTAACTCTTCTTGAACACTCTATGTCTGAGGGATTTTCAAATAACACCAAATCTATCAGCTGAAGAAATTCAATAGAGAGTTTTGGAATATATCAATGGTGTTATGGAATCAATGGGCAAGAATATCAATAGCTTTGGAATTATTTATGAGAATTCTAAAGTTTCATAACATCAATAATAAGACTAGAGATATAACAAGTGAAATGCATATTAGAGCCAATGACGAAGATCTGGCATGTATTAAGCTTTTATACAAAACTTTATTGGTTCAAATAAGGTTGAAAGGAGATATAGCATTAGTTGTTATTAGCTTGGAGTGGTGGCATCAATATTGCCTAGTGGAAGAATTGCACATTCTAAATTCAAATACTAATGATTCTAATTTGTGTAGAATAAGCAAGAAAACAACATTGGCAAAGTTAATTCAGCAAGCTAAGCTAATAATTTGAGATGAAGCACCTATGACTAATAAAACATATATTGAAGCAGTCAATGATTTCTTAAAAAATCTAATGGAATCAAATGATTTGCATTAAATCAAAAGTAATAGTTTTTTTGTGGTGACTTTAGGCAAGTGTTACCAATAGCTGTCTGGTGGAAGAACAGGTTTTGTTGAAACCTTTCCTGTCAAATCCTATATTTGGGAAAAGTTGCAAAAGTTGTATTTAAAGGAAAACATGAGAGCAAAGTCGGATCTATCTTTTATTGTGTATCTGCTTTCTATTGGAAATGGAACACAACAAAAAATTTACGGTGATTATATCCAAAGTCCTACTTTTTTTATGATTCGTTATGAAAACGAAAATGATTTTTTAATGAATCTTAGAAAAGAAGTTTATCCAAGTTTTAATGATTTTTGTCGAGATGATGTTCCTTGTCTGAATAATGTAATTCTTACTACAAAGATTGAGTTTATTGATTAAATTAATATTACTCTTATTCAAAGTTTTCCTGGTTCTTCTTCCTAATACACAAGTAGAGATAGAACATTAGATGCTTCTGACTAAACTATATTTAAAGATTTTTTAAATAGTAAATTGACACGGAATGGTTTACCTCCTCATAAGCTTATATTAAAGCCCAATTTTCATCTTTTATTTCTTAGAAATATAGATCCTCCTAAAGGCCTTTGTAATGGCACTGGGCTTATATGTAAATTTTTGATACTAAACATGATTGATGCAATTGATGGAGGAGAATTTGCTAGGAAGCATGTTTTCTTATAGAGAAAACAACTTAGAATTACTAGTGATATTAATTCTCCTATTTCTTTTAAAAGGAATTCATTTTCCTATTAGATTGTATTTTGCTATGACTATTAATAAAGCATAAGAACAAACACTAGACATTGTCAGTATTTACTTACATGAACCAGTCTTTCTCATTGTCAATAATATGTAACTATGTCTAAAGCAAAAAATAGTGCTTCTGTGAAAATTTTGATTAAGCCACCACTTTATAATATTTCATTGGATTATATAACAAAGATTGTAATTTATGATGAAATTTTAAAGCTTGCTTCACAGAACTAAATTACGAATATATTTTTTTGTTACATCAGAAATATATTCTTTACTATATTTAATATTATTGAGTTGCAAATTGATCAATGGATCGTCCAACTTAACCTTTAGATGAGATCAAACCAAGAATTGAAAAATGGATTGCTCTTGTACAAGTACTAGAGAAATAGAGAACCATAATGTCAATATCCAGAGTTCCAAAGAGATATCAGAAACTAACTTTTGTTGATGAACAGGTATGCATTGTTGTAAAACTAAATGATACAATTAATCCATATTTAATCAGTTAAATCTATTTTCTGAATCTTATAAAAGTTGCTTAATTTTACAAGGCAAACAAAGTTTAAACTCTTTATCTATCGAAGTGACATCTAGTTTTTTCGCAATTTCTTTGAAATTTATAAGCGATACTAAATATCAAATGCAAAATTTTAATTTGCTCTCCCATAGTATAGAGCATATGAAAGAGAATGCACCTGGACAATTGATGATTCAACTATTGTTCAGCCAAAGAATGAAAGATCAAATCCACCACCATTGTCGTTAGTATTTGCTTTCACTTCATTGAACATGATTTATGATCATATTGATGATGGATCACAGATTGAAAATTATAATCTTTTCTATATTTCGTATAATCAATCTTGCTTAATTACTTGTTTAAAAATGTTAAATCAACTCAAATATTCTGGCTGTTGCTAAAGGAAAAATCTCGTGGAAACGATCCAATTACTAAAGGACAATTAGTTGTCATAAATCAATGGTAAGTATAAATTCAACTTCATAGTATAATTATTACAATGCTATTTATTGTTTCATTCCTGAGATTATATAGATTTAGTATACCAGTATAACGCTAAACATTATGCATATACCTATTTCTTTACTACTGAAAAACTCTTAATGTTATTACTCTTAATAATAATGATACACTTGTATGCCTGTAATCTTAACTCTATAGGATGAGTATGAGGCAAATAAAAGAACAGGTATTCTTGAATTAATCCATATAAAACCTCTTATGAATTTAACATAGCAGTTATTAGAGTCAAAGTTACATCTTATGGAAGTAAATCAAAGTACTACTGATGAATAAACAAACAAAATTTACTCATATACCTTTATGAACTATAATGTTTTTGTACTCTTTGTAGCTTTGGTGCTTCTATTTTCATAAACCCTCCTATGATTGAAGCAGCAAATTCGCAATTTGTAATAAAATTTAAAATGTATCTATTTTACTACATTATATAATACATTGTATTTTAAAAGTACTGATTATGAAACATCTTTACCTAATATTATATTATAATTAAGGTGCAATTAAGAATAAGAAAAAATCCAGAAACTCATTGCAACAAGAGCATATGCTGACAGAGAGCTACTGCTACTGGTTCTTGAAAATTTTGAGGTCATAACTATTGATTAACTATTGTCAATGCCTGAAATAATACAATCTCTAAACATTTCTTTCATAAAGATATATTCCAAATAAATATTAAAAATTTAGCTTATTACTAGAATAGTGTAAAACTGGATTAACAACAATGCTAACAACATACTATCTTAACAGAAGAAATCCGTTTGGATACAAGAAGTGCCAAAACTACTAGGCAGAAGCTAAAGATTTTGGTTTTATGCTTGTCCATCATGCTACAAGTTTTTGTGTGCTATGATTAATTGGACTACTAAATTTACTTCCTGCAACAAAATGATACATGTTCAACCAAGAAAAAAAAAATAAAAAATTATGCACCAGATGCTTTGTAGTTATATAAAGATATAAAATTATGTAAATAACCGTTTAGCTATTTTTATACAAATTAAATGTTATATAATAGTTAAACTTCGTGACAATTTTGGAACAAACAAATTAGAACTCTACGGTGAAAATATAAAACAACTAATTCCTTTCATAGCAAGTGAGCTCATGGATCAATATATAAATGTAAGTGTCTTAACATTTATAAATTAAGTTTGAATAAGTTAATATATTTATATAAAAAAATCCCGAATTTCTTTTAACCAACATAATAAAACCTTAGTATATGTCTAGATCACTATGCTACTATCATAGCTCATCATGCAAATGATGATCATGTTAATATTGAAGAATATATATGCAGAGTACAATGAAATGCACAAGTATAGAACTAACAACATTATCAACTATTTCAACTTCTGTTGTGGAAAAAATGAGGTCCTCTCTACTTCACCAAAATCCTGGAAAGACAAAGAAAAAGTTGTTGAAGGCAATTTGCTGAATAAATTAAAAATTACAGAAAATCCACCAAAGAAGTAGCATAACAAATGAATGCTTCAACAGTGATCTATAGTCAATGACTGAAAAATATTCTCTACTTTTGGTTAAGTGTGTATCTATCATATAGTGCTCAACACTACTTAATCCTCCTATAAGCATGTAAAATGCAAAACTTTTCTATGATGATGTTTTTCTTTTTGATTGAAAGAATATGTTCTATACGTGCTTTAAAAACTAAGCTGGTAAGTACAATATGATCATAGCATGGAATACAATATTTTATTCATGCAAATGGCATCTACCTATCGTAATATATATATATATACACATATAAAATATTAGCTCCTTTTGTAGCATAGCTTCATTTTACAAAATGTTTCATAACTAACAAACTATATTTGTCCAAAACAATGATACATGCAAAAATATTAAAAATTGTACTCCTCACTGGTTATACTTCATAACATTAACTACTAAGAAAATGTTCTACCATATACTTATCCTATATTATTGATTTAACACCACACTGCTACTCACAGTAAATAAATTTATGATATTCTGCTAAAAACTAGAAAATAGACATTTTGTCTATTTTGTTATCAGTTTACCAGCCACCTAATATGACTAATCTTCATTTTAGCCATAGGATTATACTAACTTCTTGATAAAAAGTACAATTTAATAGAGTATAATTTACTCAACTCTGATAATAATCAAATATATACAAAAGGCTATCCACATCTTGATGTAGAATATTTGAAGAAGAGCGGCGGCAACTCAAAGGCAAGAAACAAACATAGGTATTCATCACCTTTTTCTCAAGTCATAAGTTTAAATTTTATTATAATTATATTCATTATTTATTTTTATGCTTCAATTATAACTTGTAATACAACTTTGTTCTCATATATACAAATCTCCATAGATATAAACCATAGATATGGCATGTTGATTTTCCATTTGAATAAAAGATAGTAGATACAAGATTTTGAAATGAAGAGCTAAAAAGTTAAAAAACTAAAAAGTACTTAATATTGATAAAGTTCAAAAAAAAAAATTCAAAAACAAAAATACAGAGTTTTAAAAATTATGGTCAAGTATATATTGAAATCATGATACAGCTTGTGCTTGCACTTTACTACAAATCCAAAGTGATTTATTTGTTCTAAGACAAAGAAAAAATACTTCAATTTTCATTTCACTAAAACAAATTTAAACACTATTGAATCGTATATCTGCTTTTAATATTTTTTGATTTCAAATGCCAATCAGAATATTAGATATATTTGACATAAAAAAGAATCAACCAATTGGAGAGTAATGGTACAAGTGACTGAAGTATCACATTTATTAACTACACAATCAACTCAATAAGTAAAAACATTCCGCCTCTTCATCCTTGCAGATTCACAAGTATCACACTTTTTGTAATACATATTCTTCTTTTAGAACATTTTCAAATATACTAACTAATATAGAATACTTCTTATATAGGGGTATAATTATAACAGTTGTTGTCGTTGGAGCAAACATATCGGTTCTCAATGGACAACTAGCACCATTCAAGAAATACTTCATTTCAAATGCACTTGTGCGTGTAGTACATTATGCTCAACCAATTGGAACTTATCCATTCTATTGAATCATCACCAAAAAAACCAAAATTGAAGAAATTAACTTACTAGAAGGTCCTGCATTTCCATTCTATTTTCAACTGTATCCATCAAAATCATTTTACTTAATTGCTGACAATGAAATCCTCATAAGTATAATATCACATATACTTTTGTTTTTCAATTAACTTTAAAATACATGAAAATAATCAAAACTTATTTATTTTTACTAATAGATTTTCTTATAGATTTCATGGGAGTGGTTGTGAATGCATTAGCACTAAAACAATGTCAGTTTCAAGGACAACTAAAGTTTTTCCGGAACTGTATCATCATCAATCAAGAGTAAGAGAAAATACACTATTTATGCTTATAACTTTACACACGCGCGAACGCGCACACACACATATATGTCTTCATTAACTCTCTTGTAATTTATATACAGGAATAGTCCAATCATTTTGTGGGATGAATTTGAAGCTATTGAAGGAGCATCTATAGCATATTTACTAGATGCTGGACCAGTTAACATTGGCATGAGTTTGAAAGTAGTTACTAACAACTGTGTAAAATTTATTATAACAAACAAATTTATATACATAATAATAAAAAATATTAACGCATTGTTGATTCATCTTCGTCAGATCTTTTCTCTATTAACATAAACATCGTTGTAATTTTCGAAACAACCATTTGTCAAGGAAGCATCAAAGCTCTACCATTGGTATGCTAATTCATGATTCTATTAAAACAGATATCTTCCTAGAATAATGATCTAAAAAAATCCAAATAAGTAACAATTTTAATTCTATATTTTTAGGTTTCAAAATCATAACTTTCAATTGTCATACAAAATTTATAGCAAGGATTATAAAATCCTTAAAAGCTTCTTCCACCAATGCAAGATCATCAACTAACTTCAATTTCAATGTTTACCAGTATGTATGAAAGCAACTTCATTCATGTAAACATACTCTATTTTATAATTTTATATTACATATGAATTTTATCTTACTCTACACTAAAACAACTTTATATGTAATAAGGAAAAAAAAAATATGGATTAGAGGTAGGATTGAAATCAAATTCACATATCAAAAGTGCTGACATCAAAAGTACTGGTATCATGCTTGCTCTTATTGTAATGAATCAAAAGAATTTGCTAATACTTCAAGCATCATGTATTATACAAATTTGCCGCAAAGAAATATTTCTCATGCCAAGGCAAATTAGAACAAAAACTTTGAATCACACAAATTGTATGGTAGTTTTTAAAATTTTCATTTATTTCAATTGCAGAACTTATATTCTATTGACAATTCATGATCATACTGGATTCTTAAACATTGTTGCAATGCGAAAAGAAGCAAAGAAATTCCTTGACTATAATGCATTTCAACTCCACCAAGTTGAAGAACAGGTAAACCATAAATTAAATTCATTAAAATGTTTAAAAAAAAAATCTCTTCTTAATTATTTAAATTACTATAAAAACTAATAAAAAATATTTCTGCAGAACATACCTCTTGGTATTAAAATAAAAGAACACTTGCAAGATAAAACCATAATTTGTTATGTCAAAGTAGCTACATACTTTATTAGAAATATATCCTTAAAACTATCTTTTGTTGCTCAAAGTATTGGAATTTAATAATATTTTGCTCGTTCGAAAACATTTCAGGTATTTTGGTATGGGTTGGAGTACAAGACTATAAGAATGTATCTTTTGTTTATTCACTACTGAGTAATCATGTGGATCAAAGACATTCTACTTAGATAATATGAAACTTGTGCATGCAGTACTATTGTATCTACTTGTTTACTTATTATCATAGACACTAACCTGACCAAAGAGCTGCAGTAATAAAGATAAGAAAAAGAGACAAAACTCTTCAACTCACCCAATTCAACGTTTTTAACCCTCCAAAATCATTTTTTTTTTTTTGAAATAATATTACAAAGTAATAAGCCCATTTAAATATGAAAGACCTTAACTAAATAGCCTTTCAACAAACTACAATATATAGACTAACAATATTGGGGTTATGAACCAAGTACATTTTCATACATATTAATAAACCCAATATCACGGGCACCCAATTCCCGTGCCTTACATGAGGTTGTTCCCTATTATTGAGATAAGTAACATATATTATTGCATATTGTGTTAATAGGGTGTAAAAAAATTTAACTAACAACCCATAAAATTTTGTTTGGATCATGTGATTTGGGCTAGTCCGATCAAAGTCCAAAACTTGAATAATTTTGTGAGTTGTATGAGTAGCATATTTTTATCTTAGGCCAACTCAATTAAAACCCAAAATTCAAATAAATCTATGAACCGATATTGGGCTTTGCAAAACCCCACCCACAAATCCCCACCACCAACTTTCTCTAGAGAAGTTCAGCGTGAGATATTAAAGCCTATTGAGTTGTCTGTAAAAGTCTGGGTTAATTACATTTATCTCCCTTGAGTTTTGACCAAATACCAAAACTCCCCTATAGTTTGGAAAAATTACAGTCACTTAAATGACAAAATGTTTAATAATTACACCTTTGCTGTTAATTATCATTAGCAAAATGGATGACATCAACAACACACAAATTTTAATTAAATTTTCAAATGCCCTTATATCACTTTTAGTAAAATTTCCTAACCCTTATTTCTCCCTCTTTCTCTTGTCCCTTTCCCTTTCTTTCTCTTCCGCATTACTTTGCCAACCATTTCCTCTCCATCTCTCTCCCTTCCTCTTCTCGTCCACTTTTCTTTCCCTTCCTTCCTCTACTAACTTCTCTTCCTCAAACTTATTCTACCATTTCCTCTTTTCTTGCCTCCATTCCCCTCCACTTTCTTCTCCCTCTCCTCATTTCTCCCCCACCTTCCCTCTACCTTCTTATGTTATTCTTTCCCTCCCTCGCCTCCTACCTCCTCTGACCTCTCTCTCCTCCTCTGCCCTTTCTTCTTCTTCATCTCCCTCTTTCCTTAGCCTACCGATTCCTTTCCTTTTCCTTTCCCTCTCATCTGGCCCTATTACTACGCCAACACCAAGCTCAGCCTTCCAATCCCAGCAATATGAAATCCATTTTCTTAGTAAAAAACAAGCCTAACTTGGGGTTTTGATTAGATCCCAGTGAAAGTGTTGTTAACAAAGATGTCATTAATTATTAGTATAACTTTGTAGTTGGAGTTTTGGGTTTGTGGGAGATTACTTGAATGTGGATTTTGTGTTCAGAGGTAAAAGGTTTTTTATCGGAGTTTTGGCATTTGTGGCGGTAGTAGATGAGGAAGAGAGCAATCATTGGCTATCATTTTGATCTCACAGAATGCATTAAGCTCACTAGCTTGAAGCTTCAAAGCTTGCTAGGAAACACCATGAATTTAGTCTCTTTTCCATTGGTAATTTGTTAAACAATGATTTTATAACAAGACTTAAGAATTGAGGAAAACTAGGATGATTAAATTCGAAGAAGATAAAACTAGATTAAAAGAGAAAAAGGTTAGAGGTGATGGTCAACTACCGGGTGGATGGAGGAGGCAGTGGTTCTTGACAGAGAAGATGACCAATTTTATTATAAAATTTTAGTTTGAGAGTAAGGAAAAATCGCTGAAATAGTCCTTCAACTTTTTTACTTTAGCCAAAATAGTCCCTCAACTTTTTTTGTAGCCAGAATGGTCCTCCAATTTTTATTTTTTAGCCAAGATAGTCCTTTATGTGAAATCTATTATCAACAAAAAAAAAAAAAAAAGGTTTTTATGGTGACTCCACCATAAAAGGACTTTCTTGGCTAAAAAATAAAAGTTGGAGGACCATTCTGGCTACAAAAAAAGTTGAGAGACTATTCTGACTAAAAAAAAGGTTGAGGGATTATTTTGACTAAAGTAAAAAAATTGAGGGACTATTTTGGCGATTTTCCCTTTGAGTAATAAATTGGCTAAGAACGAAAGTTTTGAGACTATTTATGAAATATGAAAAAAATTGGGAGATTAATTAAGTCATACGCATTAAGGGTAATTTAGTCTTTTCAATAACTCTATTAACGAATGCTAGTGATAAAAGGGATATTTGTAATTTTTACCAAACCATGAGAGTTTTGGTAACCTCAGCGAGATAAATGTAATTAAACTAAAAAATTTTGACCAAAAAAATAAAAGACAAAAAAGTGTAAAATTTCAAAACTATCCACGCTCCTGATCAGCGCGTGAATATCACAACCCATCTTCTTCTGATATCAGCAAATCTAAGCCGGACAATCAAAAACTTACCTTTAAAGGTTTGAATTTCCACAAAATCAAGAAAACCCGTAAAAGGTTTGATGCTTATTCCTCAATATTAATAATTTTTTTTTTTTTTGCTTCATGGTTGTTATTTTAATATTTATATTTTGAGAACCTTAAAACTCCAATTTTATTCCCCCTGTTATTATTTTTCTTCTTTTAAAAATTTGATACTTTTGAGCTTTTCTTCTTAGTTTGGTAATTGAAACTTAAAATCTTGAATTGGGTTTCTGGCTTCCCCAACCCTTTATTTGGGAGAATTTTTCCAACTTCAGTTTTTTTTTTTTTTTTTAGTAAGGTATTATTAGTATATACACTTCTTGCTTTTCATAAATTAGTGTAAGCACATTTGACTCTTTTAATAATTCAGTTTAACCTAGAAAAAAATATTGGGTTCAAGGAAAGAAAAGGAAATTTCGTAGGAATAAAAAATGGAGTGAAACATCCTTTTTAGTGGAAAAAATAATTTTTGTGAATTTTTATATTTAATTTATTTTAGTGATTAGTTTGAGTTTTATTTATTTCTGCTTGCTATATTGTTATAAAAGGCAAATTTTTAGAATTTCGAATTTTGTTTGGTGTTTGGTTTCATATCTGATCATGTTTTGGGTAAAATTAGTCAATTTGATGCCTTACACACTCATTTTTTTTTGGTCTATAATGCAACTGTTTGATTGTTTTCAATTTGATATTGCACCTCTGCATTATGGAATGATTGTGTTGGAGCATTGGGTGATGTAGATATATGTAGATATTAATGCTACATGTTTGCTCAATTATCTTGAAATTGCTTTTGCCATATGATTCGTTCCCCTTTCTCCTATGTTATGGTTCAGTTGTAATTGCTTGTACAAGTCGTAGTGGAATATCCTCACTTCATGTTGTCATTGTATATAGGAAACCATTCTTTGCGCACTCGACTGATTAGTTTATTCCATAACTCGTTTCATTTATTTGTTCATGTTATGAGGTGATCAAGTATGTGTTTTTGTGCTTGGCTTCCTCTCTGTGTGTTGAATATATCTGCTTTGGTGTTTTTGTGCAGATTATGGATCCGATGGATATTGATAATCTACCAGATATTCCCGACACCCCTGATAAACTAACTGCACAGAATATTAAAGGAAAGAGCGTGTCTGGTCGTTTCGGAAATCGCAATGTTTTTGATGATGTGACTAAAATCCAGTCCCAGGTTAAGGATAACGGGAGTGGGAATTATTTGATGGATGCTCCAAAAAGTGCTATTACTTCATGTGATCACCGTAGTTCAGACTTTGCCTCTGGAAACCCATCCTCTTCCAATTATTTTCTTCTAAGAAGGGTGACTGATGAAATCCCTCATGCACGCAAACATTTACATCATAGAAAGAATGAGAAGTCGGTGTATGTTAAATCATCTGCTGGCCAAGATGGCTCTGTAGTAAATCCGAAAGAATGCAATGGGCATGTTGGAGTAAGCAAAGCTGTTTTACTCTTAATTATTTGTGGAGCACCTGGAAGTAGTCGAGCTGAAGAATATGGAAAAAGATTGCTATGTGCTAATAAGTTGTCTTCCTCAAGTACTGTGTCAAATTCTTCAATAACATCACACTTTGCCAACAAAGGTAAAGAGCCTAAAGTAACAGTTTCAGGCTTTGATTGTGGTAATGTAGTTAATTGTGCCCAACCTAAAGCTGGCAAGGTAGTTTCCACATCTTTAAGTTCTACTAGCTTAGCTAGAGTTACTGGCCAAAAGAGATTGGTTAGAAATGGATGCATTTCTCCACATAATATAGCAAAAGCCAAACAGTCTGTTGTGAAGGACAAGGATAGCTATGATGTTGGAGCTAACTGTACTCTCCCTGTGGTATCTAGCTCTCCACAGATTGCAATTGGAACTAAGGAATGGATTGGTGATGACGTTGAGTCCCACCAATTCAAGGGCAAAGGTGTTAGGAGTTTTCCTTTATCAGTGAAAGACCCTGATGCTCTAAGTGCTCATCTACGACTAGCAGGTATTTCATTGATAATGATTTCTTTCTTTCCCTCTGTTGTCCCCTTATCTGTGTAAGCCTGTCTCTGTGCTTTGGAGTTAGCCCGAGGACACTGAAAATGTCTAGCTGTCTTAGCAAAATCATTGGTCAATAATCATGACTAAAAGGTCAAAATGCTACTAGAAATGTTACTTGGTGTTTTTTCATAAATATGGAATGTTTCTGTACCTTCTCTAATGAAAAATTAGATTAAACCACTGGTATACGTCTGCTGCTCAAACTCTGAAAAGCATATGTAGCCTGAGGAGTTTGACTGTTCTTCTCATATTATTACTCAGGTGATTTGGCCATCACCATCTTTTTTTGAGCATCTTTATTCTAACCTTCTAGAGTGAACTGAAGACAAAAGACTGTTGTAATTCAGTATCTGTAAAGGGATTTTATCAGAGATCTTTAGATGAGGGTAAGACCAGAAATTAGCACCCATCTACACTGTAACCAATAGTTTAGATGAGTTAGAATAATGTGAAAGACTTTCCATACTTACTGAAAATGATTAGTTTATCTTAATTCATGAAATGGTTCATGCTAAGGAATGGATTATTATAAAAGCTTCAAGGGATGGTCCTTCCATTACTCATTTATTTTATTATTTTTTTTTTTTTGGGAAGATGATCTTATTTTCTTGGCCAATTCTGATTGATAAATTATTAATATGACTAAAGGGATTCAAAATAATTTTTGAACTCTTTGGCTGGAGAGTTCATTTTAACAAGTCTTAAGATGTTTGTGCCCCCTAATGTATTCCCACTCTATCTGCTAGGGTCATAAGCAAATCTGTGGTTTTGCTCTTACTAAAGATCTTCATAGCTATAACATTTCTGATTGGCTGTCTTGTATTTCTAATAAGTTATTTTAGCATACCTTTCCTGCATCGTAGTAAAGGAAAGATCACTACAATAATATCATTGATAAAATTACCACAAGACTTACAGGTCAGAAAGCAAGGACTCTCTCCCTAATGGGGCAAGGATAGACTTGTTGAAAGTGTTACTAGAACAACTCCTAATGACACATCTACCTTCTGTTTGTGAAGACATTTATAATCTAAATAGAAAGTTTCTGTGGGGAAGATGCTTAGTCAAACAAGAAGGTGCATCTTGTAAACTGCGATAAGGAGTGCGGAAGCAAGGCTTGCGGAGGTTTGGGTCTTAGCAAGAGCAGACTTAATAATATTACCCTACTTTCTGATTTGGGGTGGATAGTAAAGTCAAAAGTTTATTTTAAGTTCAAAGAGAACTGTAGGTCGCTTGGAATACTTACATATTTATCTTAATACTAAAGTTTTTATCCTTAATTCATAATGATGAGGATAATATCTCAAAAAACCTACTATGGTCAATCTAAATATTTTGTTACAAATTTAACTGTTCACAGAAAATAATTAAGTACAAGTGTTGTAATTAATATCATGATTTTGCAAATTTTTGTTTTCTTTAATGTGAAAGAGTTTATATCTTGTAATTTGAAGTTGTGTTAATCTCTCACCATCAGTGGGTTGTTGTGAGATGTATATTCACACGCTTGCATTTTTGCTCTGATCCTGCCTATTGTTAAAAGTCCCTTAGTGGTTTTGTGTCTGAGGCATTTATACACATGTTTCAAATTATGGATCTTGGTATTCTCTATTTCGGTTCTTTGCTTCCTGAAGGAGTGAAGAAATCTTGAAAGAAGCCTCCATAAGATATTATTAATTCTCAATCTCACTATAGATTTTCTGCACTTGACTATATCTTTTTAACTTTATTGGAGTTATTGACAGCTTTGCTGTAGTTTATGGAGGCTTCAGTTTTTCAATATTGTACATGCTTATCAGACTGTATTTCTGTTAATATACTTGCAGGAATTCAGTTAATATCAGCGAGATAGTTAAAGAAACTAGCGACACCAAAGAAGATGCATTTAGAACTTTTGAGGAACATGGTGGATGGGGAAGCACACGTAACCGAAGTAAGAAAATCAGTTGAGGTTGCCTGGCTCTTGTGAGACTAGTACACTTCCCAGTGAACACGGTGACACCCACGTACTCGATGGGTTGCCTTCGTATATGGTGGAGACAGGAGAAATTGGAAGTGCAGCTGGGACCAGTCACAACAATCCTGTGGATCTTGATGCAACCTCCAGTCGAGGTGCCTTTTTGCCTTCTGGAGAGCAAAGTACATCCCTTGTTATGTCTCAAGTTGGCCAATTTAACGGGCAACATCCTTTTGCAAACACGCTGTCTAAAAGACAAAGGCAGGTGCTTGCCTCAAGTAGTCGTGGTGAATGCTCTAGAGCTGCCATGGATGATTCAGATATTATATTTCTTGGCTCACCTGAGAATAATGCAGGAAAATCTAGAACAATTGAAACCGTTAGTCAGAACAGCTTCAGCTCTTTAGAGCCCGTTATAGAAATTGATGAAACTATTCCTGAAGCTAGACGTGATGGATCTAGCAACATTGGTAGCAGCAGTAACGAGGCCAGTACTGTGGCAAGACAAATCGAAGCTGATGAAATGTTAGCGAGGGAACTGCAGGAACAACTTTACAATGAGGCGCCTAGTATTGGTGTCGGCAACGTAATACTCTCTTTTCATGTTCACGGCCTTAGTAATCTGTTTCATCTACATTTTGGTGCGTGTAACTGTTTCTCCATACAATGACAGATTGATGCACATGTGGCATTGGCCTTGCAGCATGGAGAGGATTTATTGCCTATTAGGAGAAGTCGTACATTTCAAGCTGTGAGTCAACTTATGTTTTGTGATCCTCTTTTGATTCAGATTTAACGTCATTAACTTGGGTGTATTTCTTCAAACTTTGAGAGAATATAGTCACTGTGTTTTCTAGATAAGCAGGTACTGGATTCCAGAGGATTATATCTGCAATTGTAGCTGAAGTTTACCATTAACATACTGAATGCACAAATTATGTGATTTAAGCACTAATTGGAGATTCTGAATGTTTGCTTATGATACTCTGATTACATTGTATTCCAGGCTTAAATTGGTGGTTTTATTTCTCTTTTATTTTCTTCCCTGCTGTATATATTTAATCTACTTTAATTTGCCATCCGTAGAACGTTAGATTAATGAAAGAATCTGTAACTGTGTGAGGCACATATAGGATAATGACCTTGTGGACAAACTGGTGTAGATTTGCTGATATACCCTTCTGATTTGTTGGTAGAGATTTATTTGACCTCTACTTCTGAATGAAGGTAATAGAGATTGCTATGGACTTAAAGGATATTGCCTGAAATTCGGGAGTATGTTTTTGTGACCCTATTTTAATTGCTATGTGTGTTACCTATATTTGCAGTATTATCCTCCAAATATTTTCTCTTTCTCAAGCATGTATCTAGGCCTGAGCCCATGAAATTGTCATGGTAGTCCCATGCACAACTTAATATATCTTGGTAGCGCCTGGTGGTTACTAATAGGCCTGTCGACGGACCGGGTCTGGAGCCGGACCCAGTCCAATTCCGGTCCGTTTAGTTAGTTCAGGTATGGATTTACTCATAGACCTGTTTACCGGATCCGATCCAGACACGATTAGATTACTCTATAAACGGGCCGGATGTGGATATCTCTATTCCAACCCGTTTAAGACCCGAATCCGATTATATAAATATATAGAGAAAACCTAAATCTAAACCTAAACCTAAACCTAAGTCAGACAAAACTTATCTCCACTCCCTCATTCTTACGGCTGCTGTATCTCACCAGCACATTTCACTCCCTCATCACAGCGTCGGCAACTAAAGCCTTTGGTTTTCACCGATGTACGTGTGCTGACAAACTTGATCAAGTCAATTTGGGTGATTTTGTTTAGGATATATTATGATGGCTCTATTATTTTTGAGCTCTTATAGTGCAGTTGACTTTTGTTTTCTTTTTTCTTTGGTAAAAGGCTTTTGTTTTCGGCTGCCAATGTTTAGCCCTTCAGGTCAAGCATCCTGTTTTCATCTCACTAATTTGTGTAATTTTTTCATATTTTGTGAATCCGTTATTGAATACTTGTTTATGGATTTAGTGAAAATTATTAGTTTAGATGGAAAATGAATTTTGGGTGAAAGATTATTCAATTTTGAGGTTGCATGTGATGATGATTTGTATGAGCAAATGGATTTGGAGCAAATACCTATAATTTTTGTCTTCCATTCTTCGAGATCATCTGCCTGCAGGCATTTTTCAGTTTGCTTCTTGGTTAGTCAGACATTATCAGATCCGGATCCAAATCCAAATCCGTCTTGACTTGGAGACGGGTCTACATGTGTAAGACCAGTTGGGTAATCGGAACAGATATTGAACCGATAATAGTAATCGGATCCGGATCCGGAATTACGAGTTCCGGTCCATCTCTGACCCGTTTACAAGCCTAGTTACTAGTTTTGTACCCTATTGCAGTTTATAATATAATCTTACTAAGGTATGGTCTTGGTGTGCTTAAATCGATTTCCACAGATTTAGCACTTCAAATAAATGGTTTTACTTAATCATGTATTTCTTAGCCTGACTAATAATTAAGTTTATAAAGGAAATCATCTGGTCTTTGCAAGTTCTTTCTTATCAATTAATACTTAACTTTGAGAATTGATGACTTTTGGAGGAAAAAAAAAAATCAAGACTCAACTTTGAGAGCATACTTGTGAGTCTTCATACCACGTTAGTTTAGAAAATTTCTGGATTGAAAAGATAGCTTAATGTTTGCTTTCAAGTTCTTGTTCTTTCCATGGATAGCTTAACCTACCCAATATTTACCTCCAGGCTTCATATAACTTTCTCTCTTACGGAAATTTCATGTGCTTTGTTGCGCAGAGGAACTCATCCACAGGAAGCTCATCTCGACAGTCTCAATCAAGCTCATCTCTGAGCCTTTTGCATAGAGATTCTCAAGCTCGAGCCCCTAATCTCAATAGAATGGCTAGGTTGAGGAATCATTTTCCTGGACGTCCTCGTACTGTGGCATCATCTATGGAGAGGACCTCCCTGTTTCCAGCAGACATGGATGTTGACTTGCATGTATGCCTCTCGCTTCTATACTTCGTTTGAAGTTTTAATGTTGTTTTCTAAATTTTAGGTTAAGACTTTATTTGGGGCACATTTGAATATCTTGTGGTAGAACTTGTATACTAAATGTGTAGAAAGTTTGTGTTCTTAGAAATGTTATTTAAAGAAAATTTCCGTGTCTATATACAAGAGGACGTTACTTATCGTATCCTATGTACAGAATCTTTGTTTTCCCTCCGGATAGGATTGTTTCTTTTAGTTTAATTTTTTTTCTTGTATCTTCCTAGTCACAACCTTTTAGTGGTCATGTACTCTTTGGTGTCATACCTATTTATTGAGCATTGAAACACACTGCAAGAAAAAAAAAAAAAAAAAAAATGATAGGATGATATGATTTTGCAGAGGAGTATTTGGCATGAAGTTTTTCTAATTCTTCAAGTTAAACTACAGCACTGAAATATTTCTTAGTTTTCTTGAACACTATAAGTTTGTCTTATATTCTTCGAGTTAAAGAGACTACAAGACTTAAATAGTTCTAAGTTTCTTGAACGGATAGAATTAACCTATTTTGGTGTTTTACATCCCACGTCGGTTACCCAGTAATATTGTTTCATCTCTTTTCTGGAGGGATGGGCATGGAGAGAACGGATAATGTGATCCTGGTAATCTCTTTAGGCTGTTTTCCATTTTTTATTATCCTGGTAATCTCTTTAGGCTGTTTCTCCCACTCCATCTATGCTCCTTCAATCCTCCTGCTTGCCATATCCCCCACTTCCTACCAGCCCACACTTCTCCTTACCTGCATTCCCACCACTCCTCTCCTCCTTCCTCTTTCTTACTGGTTGATTGTTGAACAAACGGTGTTGGTTGGTGAATTTACAAGAGGGATAAAACCCGGTGCTGGTAAATTATAGTTTCAGGTTAGATCTAGGAAGGTTTTGAGCGTTATTTGCATAACTAACACTAAATTTGTGGCTGCAGACGCCACTGGTTTTCGTTTGTTATTAGGGAAGAGCAGTTGAGAGAAGGAAGCATATCAATAGCGATAAAAGAAACAAAATAACCTAAAAAGGGGGTCGAAAGAAGAAAGAACAGTATGAAATGATGTTTGGTAACGGAGGTGTATCTGAAGATGTGTATTGTACTTGTTTTGGCCTTTTGGCGAAGTGTTTGTCCTGATTAAATGTTGTATTGGGAAACCAAGCGTACAATGGTTATACCATGTCTTTAGTTAAGACACTACTCCAATCACATCTGATACAAGGTCATTTTAACTTCTCAGGGTAGAAGGGATATGTGGAATACCCTAAAAAAGAAAAAGAAAAAAAAAAAAATCTCAGTGGAGTTCAGAGTTGCTTAAACTTGTTTATATCTACATGTTAACAGTCATACATAAATATCTTTAGGCATATGTTTTGTATTTTGTATGTAAAGAAAGTGCTTATGTCCTATTAAACTTTGTAGCACATGTGAATGGTCTTTTACAGAACTTTTTAGAAGGTGAGGGGAAGGGTAAGGGGGATGTGAGAATTATATTGAAGCTTTATTCAAAGACAATGAACAAACTTTGACCACTGGGATAGAGTATTCAATTCTGATAGAGGGTAGGGGATGACAAGAATCATAGAGAAAGAGGTCGTCTTGAGGTTGCAGTGTACACATAGCTATATGTGTGTGTGTGTGTTTGTGCGTGCTTGAACCTATAAATATGGTTAGTGGAGTGCAAAGAAACAAACTGCAGAGTATACAAAAAAAAAAAAAAATGCTCAGTATATGTATTGAATCCTATAGCAAATGAATATTTGCTGTACTGTGCTTGTTTCTTAACTACTTTTCTGGGTATATTTATCTTCACATATTGCCTTCTGATATCCCTCTTGTGCAATGCAGAGGATGTATTTATTGGAAACGTTAGAGGCCATCAATATATGGGGGTAGACAATGGCTTCCTTGAAACCCAGAGTGACTTTAATGAGTAAGATGTTGTGGTAGTAGTTAATTAGAAATCCTTCTTCATCATGTCCCTCATTGACTCTGCTTATGCTAGAAAAGTTCCTGACTATTGAAAACTTTTGGCAATCTATCATCAAGCATTTATCATCATATGCAAATCATTGTGATCTCCAATTTTAATTCAGTTGCATAAAGCCATGAACATCATATATGCAATCAGTAAGAGTTTTGAAGACCAGTTTTAGACAATTTAAGAATTCTAGATATTCCTGGATGAAAAATGATAACATTCTGGTACAAGCATGAATTGACAAATAGTTGGCAGAGCTATGTGCTTTAGCTATTCTGTGGTCTACCTTTACCTATTTTAAAGTTAAATTTTTAAATGCAAAGAACACTGGTCTCTTGCTTTTTTGGTATGCAGTAGTTAAATTTTGTTCTCCTGGTCCTCACTGAATTTTGATAAGCAAAAATAGTTCAAAATGCTCTTTTGACAATGTTAATTGTCATTTTTCCCTTTCTACTTTCTTCTAGATAGCATGTATTCACTCAGCAATCTTGTTCAGCCACATATATGATGGATCAATCTCATCTCATGATAGTTCAACTATTTTAATTTAAAAATTCTAATTTACCATGTTCTTCCTTTTGTTGGCTTTGACAAAATTTGATAACTCTAGGGATGAGGAGGTAAAATTCTTTTTGGCACAAGATTTTTATCAGTTGAATGTGAAAAAGTATAAGTTGGGCATAGCAGATTTCACATTATAGTATTAAGTTGCATTCTTTGTTTCCTGATACTATTGGAAGACTTGTTATACAACCAATATCAAAAATTATTCATTCCTGTGAACCAAATCCAATAGATGAATATACCAATCTTACCAAAAGTTGCATTTCCTAAATTTTTTACCTTGACCAGTAAAAGTTGACCTGCGAGAACTCTGTTTTCCTTTGTCCACTGCTTGAAATCAGGAAGCTGTTACTTGATAATAGTGGTGTGGCTGGTGCCCTATTACCGCTTCTTGGCCAATGCTAGTAACCAGATATAAATCCCTGTTCCATCTTTGAATTACTCCTTTTGCTATTCTTAAACCCTAGCAAGATAAGTCATCTGACAATTTGACCATACTTGTTCACTTGATGTGGTGGTAAACCGTAGTGGGTTGAAGGAAACACAGAGGTAGGTGGCCTTTCATTAGTGATAGAAGGGTTTGTAGAGATTGTAAAATCATACTGGAAAAAGTTTAACCTCACAACATAGGCTTTTAGTGGTAGACTTGAGACTTAAACATCACATTAGGAGAAGGAACCTACCTAGATTACCTAGAATTAAGTAGAGGAATTTAAAGAAGGAAAAAGAAGAAATTTTTAGGAAATATTTGTTAGGGCAAACTATTTGAGACTTACAAGGAGAATCTGACACTATGGAATTACATGGTAACTAGAGTGAAAATAGTGGCTAAGAAGATATTTAGAAAATCAAAGAGGTTATGCCCCCATGAACAAGGAATCTTGGTGGTGGGATGAAGGTGTGCAAGATAAAATAAAAGTTAAGAAGGCTAACTATAAGGCTCTATATAGTTGTAGAAGTGAAGAAAAATTGAGAAATATTACTAAGCTTGCTAAAAAGGAGGCAAAAAAGGTTATAAGTGGAGTGAGGGATAGGGCTTTTGAAGATTTTTACCAAAAA
Organism: Cinchona pubescens; assembly: GCA_025175665.1. NCBI lineage: Eukaryota > Viridiplantae > Streptophyta > Magnoliopsida > Gentianales > Rubiaceae > Cinchona > Cinchona pubescens. The sequence goes on along the minus strand of JANKKI010000256.1, from coordinate 743,801 downwards.
TTAGAATCTAAGGAGGGGGAGCGAGATATTTATAAAATTGCTAAAGCAAGGGCCCATAGGACGAAGGACTTAAACCAAGTCAAGTGCATAAAGGATAAAAATAATAAAGTGCTAGTAAGAGATAAGGAAATTAAGGAAAGGTGGAAGAGATATTTCTATCAACTATTTTATGAAGGCAATGGAGACGATATCATTTTGGGAGAGAGATAAGACTGAGAAGTATAGAAACGTAATGTATTATCGAAGGATTCAGGAATCAGAGGTGGAGGCTTTGAAGAAATGAAAAGCAGTTGGCCCCGATGATATTCCAATTGAGGTATGGAAATGCTTAGGAAAGAAAGGCATAAATTGTCTTACCAATCGTTTCAATAAAATATTGAAGAGTAGAAAGATGCCCGACCAATGAAAGAAGAGTATTCTCATATCCATATTCAAAGAACAAAGGAGATATACAAAATTGTGCTAATTATAGAGGTATTAAGTTAATGAGCCATACGATGAAACTTTCGGAGGGGGTGATAGAAAGAAGGTTAAGAAACGAGACTAAAGTATCAAATAATTAGTTTGGTTTCATGCCAAGGAGATCGACTATTGAAGCCATATATCTCTTAAGGAGACTTGCTGAGAGATAATGTGATAAGGAAAAGGATTTGCATAGGATTTTTATTGATCTTGAAAAGGCATATGATAGAGTCCCTAGAGAAGTTATATGGAGAATTTTAGAAAAAAGAGGAGTCAGAGTAGCATATATAGAATCAATAAAGGAGATGTATAGGGATGTGGTTACAAGTGTGAGAACACGAGAAGGGTTAATACAACAGTTCCCTATAAACATAAGTTTATACCAAGGTTTAGCTTTAAGTCATTATCTATTTGCATTGGTCATAAATGAACTTACAAGGCACATACAAGAGAAAATACCATGGTGTATGTTGTTTGTGATGTCTAATTCACCCATAAAGATAGACGACATTATTTTAGTAGATAAAACAAAAGATGGGTTTAATGCTAAAGTCAAGGTCTGGAGAGAGGCACTTGAGGCAAAAGAGTTTAGATTTAGTTGATAAAAAACAGAATATATAGAACTTTAGTTTAGCAACAATGTGCATAGGAATAGAATAGGGGTTAGTATCAGAGATCAAGAGATACCCATAAGTGAAAATTTTAAATATTTAGGTTCAGTTCTTTAGAGTGATGGTGGTATAGATCGAGATGTTACACATCGGATATAAGCGGGGTGGACTAAATGGAGAATGGTATTGGAAATATCATGCGACCGTAAAATTCCTTTACGACTTAAGAGTAAATTTTATAGAACAGTAATTAGGCCAGCGATTCTCTATAGGTCTAAATGTTGGGTAGGTCTAAATGTTGGGTAGTGAATTACACACATGAGCAAAATATGAGAGTAGCGAAAATGCAAATTTTAAGATGGATGTGTGGGTATACTAGGGTGGACAAGATTTTACGCGATGAGCATATTCATGATAAGATTGGAGTAGCACCTATTGTTGATGAGAAGATGAGAGAAACACGCTTAAGGTGGTTAGGTCATGTGTTAAAACTGCTGCTAGTAGAAGCGCCTGCCAGGCGAGTAGAATTTAGAGAGAATAGTCAACATAAGAGGGTTAGGGGAAGACTGAAAAAGACTTAGTGGGTAACATGTAAGAAAGATATAGTCCATCTAGGAATTAAGGAGGATGTGATCCATGACAGAACACAATGACATAGCAGGATTCATGCAGCCACCCTATTTAGTGGGAATAAGGCTTTTTTGTTTGTTTGTTTGTATGACTGGTGAATGTGTGAATATATTTTCTACATTTTTCTTATTCAATCATCTAATGCATGGTTTCCCCCCTGCTTTCTTCTCTGCAAATGAGCTGAAGAAATACTTCTGATTCTATCAAAAAAACTTTTCATGCTTCTAAATTTCTTGAGGTCCTCTCCTCATTGTCCCCTCTTAGTTTGGCTAATCCATTTTTTGGGTACAGGAATGACTATGAAATGCTATTGGCCCTTGATGAGAATAATCACCAACATGGTGGTGCATCTACTGCTCAAATTAATGGTTTGCCACAATCCACGGTACAGGTAATCTTCATAAATCTAGAATTGATAAAATGCTATGCGATTGATGTCCTTATGCTGCACCTGGTAGCTTGTTTATTTGTATACGTGATATGTTGTAGAATATATAGGTTGCTTAGTCAACATATGCAGTTATGAAATTGTGATCCTACGCCAGAAAATTAAGCTGTTGACTGTGTATTCTTGCTACTTATTGCTACTTTTGTGTTCCTTTCATGCAGAGGGATAATCTTGAAGAAGCTTGTGCTGTTTGTCTTGAAACACCAACCTTGGGGGAGACCATTCGCCATCTTCCTTGCCTTCACAAGTTCCACAAAGATGTGAGAATCTTTTTCTTTCTTTTTATTTATCTATTTACTTATTATGTATCTAAAAACTCTGGAGGAATTAGTGACCAATCTGAACTTTCTGGCCCTTCTACAGTGCATCGATCCATGGCTGAGGAGAAGAACATCTTGCCCAGTTTGCAAGTCATCAGTAACTTGAATACTTCTCTGCTATTCTAGATTCAATGTCATTTTGTGGCTAGTGGGACCCCAGCCTCTCATATGAGCCCTTTATGGATATAAAGGTAACATGGTACATATTTTATTGCCTCAAACTGTTGGTTTGGTGTTTGATGGCAAGCATGGAAAAAGCCAATGTAATTACGTAACAATATTTAACCATGTAAACTGTCATCTATGGTCAAGCTTGAAAGCTAGCACATGGACTCTTAAATGGGTGCTGATTACATTCAGATATACTTGGTTTTTGCAAAAAAATAAAATAAAATGGAGATATGGAGCTCCTTGTTTGCGTTTGATAGACCATAAACTAAAAAAGTTGGTTCAAAAGGGAAGCCGGAAATTTTTGATCTGGCATTGGATTTTTGATGGATTTGAAGGGCACATATCTGATGATCGTTTCAATTTTGTACACTGTAGGCCATTGTTAAAATTGTGACTTTTGGGGCTTCACAGCCTGAAGATATTATAGCCCCTTGTACTGAAAATTGGCCGTAGTCATGTAGGCCATGATGTGGATGTTTGTCTTCGAGGAAACCAGTGATTACATTACATGTTTGGTTCATTGATTTTAAGCACTGATTACATGTTTGGTTCATTGATTTTAAGTGCATGGACTCTGTGCATCTATAGCTATTTCACGAGTTTTTATTGCTTCTAAATTTTAACAATGCACATTCTCTTCCTGCCTTCTTTTTCGTGACGTCATCTTCTTCATCTTATTCTTTTTGGGAAAAATCGCCGAAATAATTTCTCAACTTTTTTATTTTAGCTAAAATAGTCCTTTAAATATTTTTTTTAGTCAGGATAGTTTTTCAACTTCTATTTTTTAGTCAAAACAGTCCTTTTTGGCGGGGCTACAACAAATTTATTTATTTTTTGATAAATTTCATATGAAATACACCCTCTTGTGGTTTAGTTATTTTTCACGTAACTTCCTACCGTCAGTCACCCCTTTTGCCGGTCGCCATCCTCTAATAGAGCTTTTGCAGCTCTTTTCTTTCTTCTTCCGCCTCCCTTCTGCCTTCTCTCTTCTCCCAGCCCCACTCTCTTTCTTTTCTTTTCCTTTCTTGACACGTTCTGCTCATTCTTTTTGCTCCCTCTTGCTATCTCTCCTCCCTCTATCCCCCGCCACCCATCCTCTCTTCGCTCAGTCCCACTACCTTCCTTTTCCCCTCCTTCCGCGCTACTTTTCCTTCATCTTTCCCTCACTACTCCTCTCCTTTCCTCTACCACTCCTTAAATTCAAATCCAAGCGCCTCCCCTTACCTACTAGACACCGGTCGTCACCCACAACCCCACTGTCAAATCCTTCAACCTTAGTCAACTACTAATTTTTTCTTTTTAAAAGTTAGCCCTAACATTTTGTGAAATTTTAAATTAACCCAATATGAAAAACAACTAAACTTGGATTCAAGGGATGTATGTGAAATTTATCTCCCCCAAAGAAAAATATTTTTTGTGATGGCTCCATCAGAAAAGGATTGTCTTGGCTAAAAAATTAAAATTTGAAGGTCTATCTTGGCAAAAAAAAGTTGAAGAACTACTCCGGCTAAAGCAAAAAAGTTGAGGGACCATTTCTGCGATTTTCCCTTCTTTTTCCTGCCAAGTACGCAAATTTTATCCCACTGCTACAACAACTTCCATACAATACTGTACTTAACAACCAGGTAATGCCAACTGAAAATTCTAAAGCAGTTAGATTGAGCTGAACACATACTCTTACACTTGGCACAACACGAGGCTTTAATCAAAATATTAAAGCAATGAACTGTGCTGTACTGTATTGTTGAGACCTAGAATACAAGCCATCTACTCGCATAGAACAAAGTAGTAAAATATGAGAATATTGGGTGCTAGGCCATTTCTATGCATGGAAGGCCTTTGTCCATGCTCTCTGTGATTCTTCAATCCCTAGTGTCGCTCTTGGTCATCGTTTATGAACCATACAATCTCTCTCTTTCATGCACTGTTTTATTATTTCAAATGAATGCTCAAAGGATACTCCAATACCCTGAGAAATTTATCCAATTTCTGAAAATTTATATAGTAGCAACTACGACAACATTTACATGCCAAAGTGACCAATGAACAGTTACCATTTAACTCTAGTCTTCACAAAAAACTCCTGAGTAGAAAACATACGAACCTTTCCTTCGATGCTTTAATAGCAGCCTGTCTCAGGCACAACTCATTCAGAGGGTGAGAAAAACTTGTCCAATCCAGAGGGGGATCACCACCCAAAGCATCATAAGGGAAAGGAGATGAAAAGAAATGGAAAGGCATTATGATATAACCACCAATCGCATAGAAGCAGTGAACAAAAGCTGATACAGGAATAAAGCTAGTCTGTCATTTAGTACAAACAAATTTCAATTCAACCTATAAGAAGCTCATTCAGCTGATAAAATAGAGCAGTCAAAATGTAGCTGGTCTGCATGCACTGCTAAGCTTATAGGAAAATCACTTGGCCTGCAATAACTTACTGTCAAGCAAAACAAGCACAAGTTATCACATGCTTTATTGGTAACAGATCTAGCTGTAATGTTATTCAATATATTTCTGCAGATTGCTTATCGAAGCCTATCGAGCATCCTTTGACAATTGATTATTGGTTTCTATTTTCCGTGCATTGCGCAGTTCATCACAGGAATCACCTCTTTCAAAAACAGCAGCAGCCCCCATTCCGGTACCTGCAATTTGTTCGAAATCATAGGTTAAAGTCATTTTCTCAAGTAAGCATGTTCACACAAAGTAGTAACAATCACTGAGGAGTGAGAACACACCTATACACATTGATATCACGCCAAAACGGCAATCTCTGCCACGACGCTTCATTTCATGCAATAGAGTGGCAACACAACGGGCTCCTGTCATAAGACACGAGATATCTCAGCAAATAAATCATTGAGAGGATATTGGCTGTTACATACACACATCCCAGCTAAGGCTGATGATCGCATTTAAAGAAAGATTTACTCAAATAACAAATTACTGGATTTTCTGTTTTAGACTCCTAACTTGAATGGATAGCATTCAAGAAATCATCTAAGCAATTCATAGTGATTTTAGAATTATAACAGAAGACAACTTGACTAAAAAAACCAACAACCACATGTGATGTTGAATCTTATAACCACTGCTTATGAATACCTGTGGCACCTAAAGGATGTCCCATGGCCATTGCACCTCCATTTACGTTAATCTTTTCTGGATCAAGTTCCAGCTTCTTACGGCAATATACAAATTGCGATGCAAAAGCCTGTACATAATCAGCAATGGGTTACACAATCAAAAGTTAAATATCAAGTACTCAGACAAAAATGCTAAAATCTCTGTATCAAAATCACCTCATTTATTTCAAAAAGATCAATATCTTCAAGTTCAAGGCCAGCAGATTTAACTGCAGCTGGAATTGCAACAGCAGGACCAACGCCCATGATATAGCAGGGTCTACGCCTACTGCAGCAAAAGTCCTGCCAAAGAAGCAATAAGAAATATTATTTAACATCTCACAGAAAAAGTGGTTTGCCCAACCAAAAAAAAAATAAATAAATAAAGCAACAAAAGAAAAGAAGGAAAAAAATTGAGAAGATAAGCTATGTAAAGTAAGTTTAGAACAGGCTGCTAAATAACCATAGAAGGCAGAATATACAAGGACGAGGCATTTCATGCATAAAATGAACCATGAGGTGAGATTATCATCAATAAGCGAGAATACACCAACTTCTCATACAGTGATAAAATGTGTTTCTAGCAAGAAAACTGGAAAGACTCAAAACACCCAAACCAAAGAGAACATCGGAACAACAAAAGTAACAATTTCAGACATGGCCTAAATCTAAATTAATAAACTTACTGAAGATTCAATTTGCAATTTACATACCTGAAAACACCAAGAATTGGAAGTCCTTTCTGCACTGCAACACTTCTCTTCATCAGGAATCAGGTACAGCACCAGCACCATCACTCACTTGGCTAGAATTTCCTACAAGACGGGCAAAAAATACTTGGCGCATCAAATTTGAAATTTTTAAATACTACCAGCAGTACATGGTCAAATGCACTACCTGCAGTGGTTGTTCCATCTTTCTTGAATACAGGCTTCAGCTTTGCGAGGTCAGCTACTGTTGTGCTTGGCCGAATTCCATCATCCACTGAGATCGTGACAGGTTTCTCATCACCAGTTTTGGGGTCAACAATCTTGTTACATGCAGTATCAATCAAAACAAAAATCAAGCCTATGCTTATGTTTATCTACAAAATGTATAAGACCATATAACCGAAGTGGCAGTGACAATTTAACAGTTGCCACCTTGGTAGCTACAGGTATTATCTCATCTTTAAACTTTCCAGCAGTGGTAGCAGCAGCAGCCTTCTTGTGCGATTCCACCTAAGAATTGAAAACAAGGGTATCTGACATTATTGTGGGAAAAAAGAAACCACTGGAGTCATAAATCTATCAAAATTAGAAATTACCGCAGCCTGGTCTTGCTCCTGCCTTGTCACATTAAAGCGATGTGCAACATTTTCTGAAGTAACACCCATGGGAAGAAGGCAATTCTGTGCGTCCGCCATAGTTTTCACCTGAAATTAGAGCAAACAACTATGTCAGCATCAAATCTATTGAGCACTCAGTATTAGTAGATGCAAATAATGAAGCATAAAGAAAGAAAACATACTCGTGGATTTACTGATCCTTCCCAAGCCATTGGATTTGTGGTCATTGATTCCAAGCCAGCACCAATCCCTAATACATATTTTAGCAGAGCAACGAACAAAGTAAAGCAGATATACATTTCAAATTCAGATAAAAGCATCTCAATGGAAAAAGGTGTCAACTTACCAATGTCATAGAAACCAGCTTTAATTGCTGCAGCTACATCCACTACTGCTTGAAGGCCAGATGAACATTGCCTGTTGACAGTTCTAACTGGCACAGTTTCTGTTTCAAACAAAATGCAAGCATCTTAGAGAAAGTCCATTTGCCAACAACATATTTTGGCACACAAACATTAATTAAGCACATTCCTACCAGGAAAACCAGCATAGAATGCAGCCATCCTACATTCGCTAGCTCTTTGGGAACCAGGTGCCAACACTGTTCCCACAACAATATCTCCCACTTCACTTGGATTCAAGTTTGTTTTTTCTATTAGTGCCTATAAAAGTATATTTGCATTTAAGATATGACACGTGCCTGTGTTAAATATGAATTCGTTAGATAAAGGATGAAATGACAGAAGATACAAACCCTCAAAACTGGTGCAAGTAAATCATCAGGATAAGTATCTTTGAAGCCACCCCTTTTGGACTTGCAGAGTGCAGTTCGATATGCACTGTACAAAAGATAGCATAATTAGTACATTTCAAAGTAGAGGTAGGAAGTAGGAACTCACCCTTAAAAAGCACTGCAGTTAGTTGAGAACTTACGCCACTATGACTACATCATCCCCTTTCCAAAAACAGATGTCCTATGATATGCAGCACTATCCCCAGCTGCACATACTGAAGCCTGATAGAAAACATGGAAAATAAATAGTTCAGCAAACAGTAACACAGCAGTGAATCTACATTTCTGCTGAAAATAGTAGCTTTATCCTCACTCACAAACAAATAAAGATACATATGCAGATTTCCATCATTAATTCCAGTTCAAGCAAAAGAAGAACTGTTTTTGCATACAAGTCATCTATTCTTTGCCCTTTTTATACAAGCTAGCACAGTTGCCTTATTTTAACTCATGGAAGTAAAGAATATGATGAAATGCAAATATATTTGAAACGGTACTTTAAATGATTGTGAGCTTCAGACTGAATATGTAAAATTACTGGGCATTGTAACTACCAAAAGGCGGATATTAAAAAACTAGCAGCAAAATAACAAGATTTTCCATTCCTATATTATCCTTGGGAGTTTTCCTCTTAAGAGGCCTCAAATATTTAAGATACAAAAGAATTCAACCAAATGTACTTTGCTCAATCTCCTAGAAATGCAAATTTGATAACTTCCACAATTTCAGGGAACATTTTCTCACAAGTGTGTTAACTTACAGAAAGTTTCTATTGTTACCCATTATCTTCCACAGGAAAGAAATTGTTTCCTGTGAAATAGAAATCAGAAGTTCGATCTTAAAGAACTTTCCTCAAATCATTTTCCAATAAAAACCAGCTCCGTTCAAAGACTAAATCTTGAACTAGTGTACACTATGGAGTTAGAGCATTACATTTACATGTTTGAAACGTCACTTTTATACATGTTTATTTGTACATTGGTTAACAAAAACACACACACAAAAAAAAAGAAAAAAAACCACGAAATTAACAGAAACTCGATAAAAATAGGTAAATTCAAGGAAGTTAAAATGTACAAACAGAGGAAAACCAAACTAACTTCATAAAAGGCAAAAATGTCCATGCAAAGGTGCTTAAATTAGTCTCTGAAGGACAGAGAAACATTCTTTATTTGAATCACAAAAAGGAACATTACATTTTGCCATTCTCAACAGACATGTTTGCATTTTATTTGGCAACTAAAATTCCAGTGTGGTCAATCCTATACATGAAGTTCTAAACTTTGAAACATCCCACATATAATGACACCATTAATTGCAACACAGTCATTTCAAACCTCAAAGCATACACACTGTCAAAGAAGAGAGGTTGACAATAACAATACTTCACAAAAGCCAACAAAAATACAGATTAAGGAATCCAACTTTATCTGATCTATCCTCGTCTCTCCCAAACCATGAACACAATCAAAAACCTATTCAACCAGAAAACTGGCACGAGAACCTATAACCCTTTATCTGGAAAGGAACAAGGAAATAAGAAACACTTTCACTCTGGATGAAATTATGAAATTATGAAATTATAAATATGCAACTACAAAAAGGTGTGATACCAATTGTGACATAGCACATGCTGATCGGGAATGTCCTGATCAAGACAAAATACTACAATTACAACCGTCGAGTGATTTTATCTTCATTAAATTCACCAATCAAGATCAATTTTATCTTCTACAGCACACACAAAATGACTGTCTGCACTGTCCTTGTGTCCTGTTTTACTGTTTCATCATCGTGCTTATTCTATTAATCAGCATCTCCCTTCGATGTAATAAACTGCCCCCACCCCCACTCTACATATAATTTTTTTTCTTCATGAACAGTTCCTTGTATCAATTACTATTTCTAATTATACAGAAAGATATATATAAATGATAAAAATAGGTAAATTCAAGGAAGTTAAAATGTACAAACAGAGGAAAACCAAACTAACTTCATAAAAGGCAAAAATGTCCATGCAAAGGTGCTTAAATTAGTCTCTGAAGGACAGAGAAACATTCTTCAAAAAGGAACATTACTTATGCCATTAGATGTGTATAGACACGTTTGCATTTTATTTGGCAACTGTGTTTCCAGTGTGGTCAATCCTATACATGAAGTTCTAAACTTTGAAACATCCCATATATAATGACACCATTAATTGCAACACAGTCATCTCAAACCTCAAAGCATACACACTGTCAAAGAAGAGAGGTTGACAATAACAATACTTCACAAAAGCCAACAAAAATACAGATTAAGGAATCCAACTTTATCTGATCTATCCTCGTCTCTCCCAAACCATGAACACAATCAAAAACCTATTCAACCAGAAAACTGGCACGAGAACCTATAACCCTTTATCTGGAAAGGAACAAGGAAATAAGAAACACTTTCACTCTGGATGAAATTATGAAATTATAACAACTACAGAAAGGTGTGATACCAATTGTGACATAACACATGCTGATCGGGAATGTCCTGATCAAGACAAAATACTACAATTACAACCGTCGAGATTTTATCTTCATTAAATTCGCCAATCAAGATCAATTTTATCTTCTACAGCACACACAAAATGACTGTCTGCACTGTCCGAACTACCCGTACGTAGATTAATACTACTGCCTTGTGTCCTGTTTTACTGTTTCATAGTCATCGTGCTTATCCTATTAATCAGGATCTCCCTTCGATCTAATAAACTGCCCCCACCCCCACTCTACATATAATTTTTTTCTTCATGAACAGTTCCTTGTATCAATTACTATTTCTAACCTTGCATACATCTTAACTACATATTTTCAATCAAAAAACTGAACCAAATCATCCCATAATTCCTGGAAAAACCCACGATTTAGATTTAAAAATAAATAAATAAATAAATGTCACTCAACAATTTCCACAGCTAAAAGATAGTATTTTTTCCCCTTTTTTTTAATTTTTTTTTAATTTTTTTGTAAAACGGAAAGAAAAGAATGAAAAATGAAAAGGGTCGAAAGAATTAATACTTACTGAGATGGAAGCATCAAGATTTTCAAGGGAAGAAGAAGTGAAAGATGGCTTGAGGTGCTGCAGCACAACTCTTTGTCTATCAATTGCTCTCTCCATCTTTTCTCTCTCTCTATTTTTTTGGGTCTGAAAATATTAATGAAATTCAACTGCTAAATTTGATTGAATTGAATGGATGGATTCTGAGTTTATAAATAGATGCGTACTTGTATTGGGATTTGTGAGAGATAAGGAAAAGATTGAGGAAAAAAGAAAAGAAGATGAAAATTGGTTTTATAATTTATTTTTCTATTAATTTTGTATAGAGATGAGGTAATATAATGATGAGGAGAGTAAAAGACACGTACATAAGAATTTGGTCGTTAAAGATAAGTTTTTGTGTTAGCGTCGTGGAGCTGACAAGATTTCGTTAATTTTGTTACTTGGTAGTATTATTTAGTGTGTCACTGAAAATGTTCATTTTAGTAATTTTTTGAGAAATTAATATAAGAAAATCGTACAAATAGTGCTTTAATAATTTTAAAAAATATTTTTTAGTCTAATTAATATAAAATAATGAGTTTTGATACTTCAGTAAATCTAAATATTTATTTTTGATCTTTGAGCATAATTCTGATAGTATTTTAATCAGAAAAAATCATGTACTCGGCACATGATTATATTTACTGTCAAGGGTAAAATCAGAAACGAATTTCATTTTTTCCTATCTAAATCACATGAAAATCTCACTTCTCATTTCCTTCTTTCAAGATTCTAATTTTCTAAACCCAGAATTAGGTTTCTAATATTTCTATCGTTGAACTACTCTATTCACACATTTTGAATATGAAAATAAGATTCAAAATAAGTAACAGATAATCAAAAAGGTTAATTTTGTTGATTTAATCAAAAAACGGTACACTACTTTGATTTTGTATTTTTTTTTTTACAAAAATACTCTATTAATTCTTGTTCTTTTTGAACTGTAGATTTAGAACAAAAGTAGACGATGGATCTTCTTATAATAATTAAGTAATTGAAAGAAGACTTATTCGTAGGAAAACACTTGAGTAGATCTCAAGGAAGAACGTCTCTTGATCTACAAATAACTTTAGAATTTGAATACTTGAACAGAACTTGATGAAGAATGTTTATCGATCTTCGAAAGATTTGAAAATTTGTTAACACTTGAGAATTTGAGCCAGTACTTGAAAACTTTAACACTTGAGAGTTGATCAGCACTTGAGGATTGATTAGTTCTTGATGAGTTGAACAGTTGAGGGACATGAAGATCTTGCAGGACATTTGAGCATTGAAGAACACAAAGAACTTCAACAACTTGAACGACTTGATTTATGCAGTCGCTCTCTTACATCGTCTCCCTTCTTGTTGTCTTGTTGTATATGCAATAGTTCTCTAATACTATGTTTCTTTGTCTAAGGGAAAGTATCACTCTATTTATATGTAAAAAAAAATAGGGTTTCCAACCCTAATGGGTTACTTGGGACTTAAGTCATCCATAATTAAAAATAAAATATTGGATCGGTCTATTGACATAATCAAAGACAATTTTAATATACTCTCAAGTAACTTTACTTAATTTATTTAACTTAAACCCAAGTCAAATTAGTAAATATTAGGCTATGACTTAAATCTTTGAATTTAGTTAACCAACAAGATTAATTAATTTCTTAATTAATTGAGACTGTGCATATTTTGATGTCTACAAGTTCATGGAAGAAACGGAAAGAGGTAGATTATTATGCAATTGTGGAAAATTCACAAAGTTCAGAACTTTAAGAACTGATACAAATTCAGGAAAGAGGTTCTTTAGCTACAGAGATTTTGATGTACCTTTGCTCTTTTTAAGAATCAAATGAGCAAAAGAATAGTAGTGTGTGTGTTTTTTTTTTTTCCTTTACATTTTGTTGTAAAATCGCTTTATAATTCATCTTTTGTTGTGTTAGATTGGTGGTGTTTGTGGTTTCTTTTGGAGGTTTGAGGAAGATATACCTGTAAGACTTGCAATTCAAGACTTGTCTTATTTGTGACCCACACAATAATTGGTAATATTACCGAATTATATGTAAGACTTGTAATGCAATACTTGCCTTATTTGTGACCCACACATAATTGGTAATGTTACCTAATTATATGTAAGACTTGCAATGCAAGACTTGTCTTATTGGTGACCTACACGATAATTGGTAGAGATGCATGTTGCCTAATTAGTTGATAATCCCACATTTGGTATGATTGATGATATCTTCAATCAATTAGTCAGAATAATTATATATTAGGAAATATATTATTTCGTAATATTATCGATTATGTAATTATGGTAATTTCCTCGATGGAAGGAAACCCTAGGGATTTCTTGTTCTCCAAGTAAGGGTCCCCAGCCTAGCCTATAAATACGCCTGTGGTACTCCATCTATTCTACAAATTTTCGATTAGGCATAGGCTAGAAGACTTTTACATTAAAAAATCTTATATTATTTAATTACAAGTCAGGAACACACTTCGTGAGGTGAGCATACGTGAATAACAACTTATACGATCATGGCTAGAGGTAATTCTGATCTATATTTCCGCTATTTGACATATGATATATATACATATTAAAATTAACATGTGGTATCAGAGCCAACCTTTGGCCATATCATATAGTATATTACGTTATGTTTTCTCCGCATCCCCGCATCTAGATAAAATATTAAATTACGAAATAGCTACTGACTTGTGTCTTAAGGCTATTTCTTTTTTTTATGTTTTGTCCGTATTTGGTTATATGAATAGTATACATAAATAATTTTAAAATGTCATATGATGTTTTTTATCGTATACAAAAGCTTCTAGCCGTTGCAGTTTACTTGATTTTTCTTAAAAATAATTGACAATTTGTTTACTGTAATCACCATATTTTAAAATTGTTTGTATTTATACTTGTCTTTGTGATGTTTATTCACTAGACATATAAGTATTTTGGTGATCATATTTGTATCCAACATGATTGATTTTGAAACCTAAATATAACCATATTTTGTCATGACTTGTTATTCACCTAATTTTTAGATATTATTATTGGGATCTCTACATCGTATGTTTAAGAGTAGCCACAGCATCTTAGACATTTATTGTTTAAATTTTAATCACATATGTGTTAGTGATTAAATAAAATAAGATAACATCTAAATTAAGAAAATTAATTAATTTATTAAAATTATTACTAACGGCCTTATAGGGAAGTGGCTATTTTAATAAGATTAATTGTAACAAGATGGAAAATTAAACATTTTTTTGTAAGGAATTTTTCTAGGCCCACAGGTACGAAGAATTTTCTTATATTTATAGTTTTAATTTGCCAATCTTATTATAATGAAAGTAAATTCTATGCATGTTTGGCAACCTCTACCCACAGGAAGGTTTTGAATTTACTGTTTGAATTAACACTGGTTAATTTGATATTTATGTTTGAATTTCATAGCATTTATGTATGTTTATCCTTGGTTTTTGCAGTTTTTCCTACCACAGTTATTTTTAATGATTCATCTTGTATTCCAATGTTATCTGGTGAAAATTACACTGAATGGAAAGACAAAATCCTTTTGACTTTGGGGTGCATGGATCTAGATTCGGCACTTCGTGAGGATGAACCACCCCTCCCCACGAATTCAAGTGAGCCAAATGCAAAAGGCCTATGAGCGGTGGGAGCGATCCAATCGCTTAAGTTTGATACTGATACTACATCAAGTCCTATATTAGTCAAAACATTAGGGGTTCTATCCCTAATTGTAACAAGGTCAAAGCTTACATGAAAGCCATTGAAGAACAATTTGTAAGTTCTGACAAAGTTTTGGCTAGCACCCTTATGAAGAAATTTTCAAGCATGACACTTGACAAAAGTAGGAGTGTGCGTGAGCACATAATGGAAATGAGGGATATTGCTTCTAAATTAAAGTCCCTTAAGGTTGAGATTTCAAAATCGTTCCTTGTGCATTTCATTCTTAACTCTCTCCCTTCAGAGCATACTCCATTTAAGATTTCTTACAACACATATAAGGAAGAATGGTCGATTAATGAACTCTTGACCATGTGTGTTCAAGAGGAAGAGAGGTTGAAACATGAGACGCCTGAAAGTGTTCATCTTGTGATTCATGATAAAGGAAAAGTAAAGAAGGGCAAGAGTGTTGCCATGAAGCGAGATGGCAATAAAGACAAATGTCGTTTCTGCAAGAAAAAGGGGCACTGGAAGAAAGATTGCCTCAAATTCAAGAAATGGCTCGAAAAGAAAGGTAATCTCATTTTGTGTGTTATGAATCTAATTTTACTGAAGTTCTGATAATACTTAGTGGATTGATTGTTGTTCTACAATTCACATTGCCAAAACCTTGCAGGGCTTTCTGAACATAAGGAAGCCGTTGGGAAGTGAACAGAGCATCTTTTTGAAAATTGGATGCGTTCATCTGTTGAAGGAGTGGGGACTTATAGGCTCATTTTAAAAACCGATTTTCAATTGGATCTTGAAAACACTTTTTATGTTCCATCGTTCTCTAGAAATTTAATTTCTCTTTCAAGACTATCTATTATTGGATATGATTCCAATACTCATCCTTCAACTATGAACCTTTTGAAAAATAATAAAGTTGTTGGTTCTGCCTATTTAAATGGATTATTATTTAAACTTGAGCTAGACCCCACATTTGAGTATAGTCTTTTGACTGTACATGGTAATCAAGTTAGCACTAAACATAGTAATTATTAAAGAGAATTCTTCAAAACTTTGGCATAGGAGATCGGGACATATCTCCATAGAAAGAATTAAAAAATTAGTAAATGATGAAATCCTAGAGACTTTAGGTTTTACTGATCTTGGTACTTGTGTAGACTGCATAAAGGGAAAGCAGACTAACAAGACCAAAAAGGGTGCCAAAGGAAGTTCTCAATTGCTTGAGATCATACACACTGATATTTGTGGACCTTTTCCTGCCCCTTGCATGAACGGTCAGAGATATTTCATCTCATTTATAGATGACTATTCGAGATTTATGTATCTTTATCTCTTGTTTGACAAATCTGAAGCACTTGATGCTTTTAAGGTTTTCAAACTAGAAGTAGAGAAACAAAAGGAAAAGAAAATCAAAATTGTAAGATCCGATAGGGGTGGAGAATACTATGGAAGGTACATAGAAAAGGGACATGCACCTGGTCTATTTGTTAAGTTTCTTGAGGAATAAGGTATTGTTGCCCCATATACAATGCTGTGGCACACCACAACAAAATGGTGTAGCTGAAAGAAGGAACCGAACCCTTATGGATATGGTTAGAAGCATGATTAACAGCTCTGATTTGCCTTTATCCTTAGGGAATGAAGCCTTAAAAACCACAGTGTATATCTTAAATAGGGTACTATCCAAGGTTGTCCCCAAGACACCTTTCAAACTGTGGAATGGATGGAAACCAAGTTTAAGACATTTACACATATGGGGTTGTCCAGCTGAAGTGAGGGTATATAACCCACATCTTAAGAAGTTGGATGAATGAACAGTAAGCGATTTTTTCATAGGCTATGCAGTTAACTCTAAAGGATTTAGATTTTATTGTCCCTCACATACTCCAAAAGGTGTTGAGGCTAGAAATGCTAAATTTCTTGAGGATCATGAAATAAGTGGGAGTAATTTAACTCAAAAGGAGGAATTTGAAGAAGTAAGGGATACACCGATAACACCCTTACAAATCTGATTGTTGCTCAAAATGTTGTTCCAAGGAACCATATTGAGGAGCAACCTATTGAACAACTTCCACTTGAGGAATCACATCAAGAACAGTTAACAACTGTTGAACCCACGAATCAAATTCTCCCTACAGCAGTGGGAGTTAGGGTATCCTTAAGAATAAGAAAGCCTGCAATTTCTAGTGATTATGAAGTATATCTCCAAGAGTCTGACTATGATGTTGGACTCAAAGATGATCCTAATTCATTTTCACAAGCCATGAGTGGGAAAAATTCCACACTTTGGTATGATGCCATGAAAGAGGAAATGGAATCTATGGTTAAAAACAAAGTTTGGGATCTCGTTGAACTACCTGAAGGAGTCTCTATTGTGGGATGCAAATGGGTCTTTAAGATCAAAAGAGATTCTGTGGGTAACATTGAACGATATAAAGCTAGACTTGTTGCCAAAGGTTTCACTCAAAAGGAAGGCATTGATTACCATGAAACCTTCTTTCCTGTTTCAAAGAAGGATTCATTAAGAATAATCATGGCAATAGTGATAAGCTCATTTTGATTTAGAGCTACATCAAATGGATGTGAAAACAGCCTTCTTAAATGGGGATCTAGAAGAAGAGCTATATATGTGTCAGCTTGAAGGTTTTGTCAATCAAGATGCTAGCGAATTTGTTTGAAAGTTAAAGAAGTCTACATATGGACTAAAACAAGCCTCCTGCCAATGGTATATTAAATTTCATAATGTTGTCTCTTCATTTGTTTTTGTAGAGAACATTGTCGATCAATGCATATACCTTAAGATAAATAGGAGTAAATACATATTTTTAGTCTTGTATGTAGATGATATCCTCCTTGCAAGCAATGACATGAGCTTGTTACATAAGACTAAGCAATTTCTTATACAGAACTTTGAAATGAAGGATATGGGTGAAGCCTCTTATGTCATTGGCATAGAGATTCACAGAGATAAAGCTAAAAGGTCCCTTGGACTATCTCAAAAGGCTTACATTGAAAAGATTCTGGAAAGATTCAGAATGAAAAACTGCTCTTCTCTTATTGGAGCTCCAATTGTCAAAGGAGAGAAATTCAGTCTCAATCAATGCCCTAAAAAATGCATTGGAACAAGCAGAGATGAATAACATTCCATATGCTTCGCTTGTTGGAAGCCTAATGTATGCACTGGTCTGCACTAGACCTGATATTGCATTGCGGTTGGAATACTTGGTAGATATCAAAGTAATCCTGGCATGGATCACTGGAAAGCTGCCAAAAGGGTTTTAAGATATCTACAAGGAACCAAGGATCACAAGCTTACATACAAACAATCTGACTATTTGGAGGTAGTTGGATATTCTGATTCAGATTTTGCTAGATGCGTGGATTCGAGTAAGTCTACTTCAAGATATATTTTCCTTCTTGCTGGAGGAGCTGTATCTTGGTGAAGCATAAAATAAACAATTGTTGCATCATCCACGATGAAAGCAGAATTTATTGCTTGCTATGAAGCTACATCACAGGCGTTATGGTTGAAGAACTTCATATCTGGCTTGAGGGTTGTTGAAATTCCATAAGTAGGCCATTGAAGATCTTCTGTGATAATTTCGCTGCTGTGTTCTTTTCTAAGAATAACAAGAGTGGGAGTCGAAGCAAACATACCGACATAAAATTCTTAATGGTTAGAGATCATGTTAAAAGGTAAGAGGCGATCATCGAGCATATCAATACTGAATTGATGGTTGCTGATCCTATGACCAAAGGTTTGCCAGCTAAATTGTTTCAGGATCATGACACTCGTATAGGACTTAATAGCTCACTTTAGATTATTGCCATTTTCTCTTGACTATTTACTATTGTCTAGACATTTATGATAATTTATATATGATTGTGCACATTAAATTCATATGTTGTATGAAAAGGTGATCTATTTTGATCCATGAAAATGGACCCTGAGTGTCTTATAATAAGACATTCAGTAAGGATTTGTGTTTGACCAGAAAAATACAGTACATTGTAATACATGGAAGGGAGTGTTCATTTTAAGAGCATAACCACTATGATTCTTGTACATCCATATTCTAGTTAAGTAATGTTTACATAACCAATGAATTACTAAAGTGACAATAAAGACTTATGGCCATTCCTTGTCACAGAGGATATTTTTGACTAATCATGTGGGTTAAGTGGGAGAATATAAGACTTGCAATGCAAGACTTGCCTTATTTGTGACCCACACAATAATTGGTAATATTACCTAATTATATGTAAGACTTGCAATGCAAGACTTGCCTTATTTGTGACCCACACAATAATTGGTAATGTTACCTAATTATATGTAAGACTTGCAATGCAAGACTTGCCTTATTGGTGACCTACACGATAATTGGTAATGTTGCCTAATTAGTTGATAATCCCACATTTGGTATAATTGATGATATCTTCAATCAATTAGTCAGAATAATTATATATTAGGAAATATATTATTTCGTAATATTATCGATTATGTAATTATGGTAATTTCCTCGATGGAAGGAAACCCTAGGGATTTCTTGTTCTCCAAGTAAGGGTCTCTAACAGCCTAGCCTATAAATACGCCTGTGGTACTCGATCTATTCTACGGATTTTCGATTAGGCATAGGCTAGAAGGCTTTTATATTAAAAAATCTTATATTATTCAATTACAAGTCAGGAACACACTTCGTGAGGTGAGCATACATGAATAAAAACTTATACGATCATGGCTGGAGGTAATTTTGATCTATATTTTTGCTATTTGACATATGATACAATACCGAGTAGGAAAAAAATAATCATATCTTTGTTGAGGATAAAAGTAAAAAATGATGAAGTTAAATTAAGAGAAGAAGGGGTAGGTAGGGAGAGATGGTTGAGTAGTATATATGCATTCTTGACTACTGCATTTTATATCTGTGAAGGAATGACAATATAAAAAATGCAAGGGGGGATTTTACCATTGAAAAAATAGTTATATGTTGAGCACGGGATCTTTTCTGACTAAAATACTACAAAATTATGGTTAGGGATCAAAAATATGTATTTATATTTTGTGATGGACTAAAACTAACTCATTTTATAATCAAGGAACTAAAAGAATATTTTGTGAATATTCAAGAGACTATTTATACAATTTTTCCTATAAATATAACATAAAAAGGTACTTAAAATACATATTTTAGATAATCTTTTACATATGATTTTTCAATTTATTTCTAGTTCGATTTAGAACCTTTTTATTAACAGTTGTTCTATACTTAATAGGTTATGGTTCAAACATTATTTATTTCTCTGTTTGGAATTTGGAGTAATTTTAGATAAGTAATTGTGTACTAAGTTTTGTTCCGTAGATTTTTTTTTTTCTGGCTTTATTTAGCAGATTTAACACTACTCAATGAAACAATTCATTGTGCATTTTGTGTGTTTGAGGAGTAGTGTATTTCATTACAGTAATTTCAGTATTCATAGTTTCGGGTAATCACTTTGAAGCTTTTAAACTTCAGAAAAATTTTATGATTCTGTTGAAATACCATATCATTATACTTTGTAGTCATTTATATAACTTTATATTTAATAACGAAGCCCCACTTTCTTATTATTACCTTTAGATGAATGGTTGGATCCTTGCCAACGTTTCCTCCTACCTTAATCTTAATGTGAGATTTACGTTGTCTTAATTTTACTTGAACTAATTATTAGATATTAGATTAAATAATAGAGTCAATTTTTTAATAATTTATTAACAAATTTGTTGCACTGCCCAACCCAATAAAGTTTTTTCATTGGAGAAAAGATCAATTTAGTTTTTTATCTTTAGAATATCGATTAATCTGATATCTTATCTATTATAATAAGCCAATTTGGTCTCTCATATTTAAAAAAATTAACCAATCTAAGACCTATAACACAAATTATGGACAAATGAACGAAGTAATACACGTGATAATCATGTGATCATTAACCCGCAATAGTTGTGTTGTTAATGGTTCGTTAATTTGTCCACAATTACAATTACAAGTTAAGTTGGCTAACTTTTTTAGGGATAAGGAATTAAAATGATTTATATGATACATAAGAAATAATCAAATCAATCGATACCTTAAAAATAATTACCAAATTAGTATTTTTCTCTTTTCATTATATATGTTAGTAGCATTTAAATTGAAGCAAAAAATCACTTTGCTAATTGAAAAGCTATAGTGTTTTCATATTTTACATTTATTAGATCTTCATATGTAAGAGAATCAGAACTCTATAATTTTTGGAAATTAAGTAAGAAGTTATGTTGTTAAACTTTTACTCAAAGAGATATTTTATAGTTATATTGAGAAAATTATTTTATTATCTTTAAAGGGTTGTATAATATAATTTTTTAAACAAATAATATTATATTATTTAAAATTTTAAAATAAAATAAATTTTTTTTAAAACAATGAGATAATTCGATTGTGAGAGGAGAATTTTCCCCAACTCGCCAAAGATTAATGTATTAACTAATTGGTGAGATAAGTATATCCCTACGTGTATCTAGGTGAGTGTTCAATTGTACACATAGGAACACATTGAGCTGTGTGCCACCAATAAATTTCAGCTTCAAGGGAAGAAACCCATCATCAGTTGGCTCTCATTTCTGTCCTTTACACCACACAAGATTTTCGTACTTGTAAGTTGTCGCAACTGTCAATTATCAAATCATCGCTGCCAATAATTCATTGGTCAAAATACATCATGGTCAGCAAAAGTAACGTAGATTAGAAAATATGCTTACTTCGAATATCATCTATTTAGCAAGTTGACCATCGTGGTCTCCAGAATTGAAACTTTTTTTTTGGAGAACTAATTAGTTGATATAATCGTGCTTTGTGCGGTGAAAAAAATAGGGATATCTGATAAAAAAAATAGGGATGTATAAATGTCCAAAAAGAATTAAGTTTAACATGGATATCATGTACAATGAAGTTACAAATTTAAACTATTTATTCCGTTTCAAAATAACTATATTGGTGTCCACGAATTAAAAAAGTTATTAAATTTTATTAATTTTATAAAATTATAGTGACTAAATTATCTTTTTACATGCATTAATAGTCAAACTATATAATTTTCCCAACATTTTAAATGTTACGAGTAACTATTAAAAATATTATTTAATACTTTCTTAATTTTCTAAAGTGACAGATAATATAATACAAGATAAATTGTCTAAAGTAATATATTTTGAAATAGAGAGAGTACTAAACTATATAGGGATAAAATGGAGTAATTTTCTTAAATTCCTTTCAAACTTATGCTTCTACTCTGTTGTTGAAAGCTATTGAATCACCCGTGTCGTATCCCACAAACGTTTCAATTCTTGATTTGTCCATCCGCAATACTAGAAGGAATTATTTGTACATTTGATCCTTGAATAGAATATTATATTTGGACATTGAAGAGATTCGCAGTTTAAAAGATTTCTAGGCTAAGACTATTGGCATATTCAAGAGCCCTCCTGCCAGCAACTTAAGAGTGCCTCCAACTATCATTCAAACATCACAGCATCTGGAGCAAGCAAATTTAAAAACTTTCAAGATTCAACTGTAGGAAATTAAATCATAGTCTAATTTTATTTTAGTTAAATTTAGTTTTAGTATTAAAATTATTTAGTTATTAATTTCCTAATTAATTAGTGAGGTTGAATAGAATTTGGTTTTGTATTTGTTAGTTCGGGTTAGCCAATTCCTAAATCGTATCTAATTGGCTCAAGTCTTCTATATACATATGTTATGCTATTGCTGCCGTTTGCGTGGGTGAGAAATTGAGAATAAAAAAACCGTATTGCCTCCCATAAATGTTTTGAGCCTTAAATTTATTTCTTTATTGCTACTTTGGTTAATTTGACATCACAACCCCACGACTTTAATTCTTTATTGCTTTACTGCGGATTCGTTTGTTTCAACTATCAAACAAATCTTTTGACTTTGTTTCATTTGATTAAAACAATTTTTGAAGTATTTAAATTGGTATCAGAGCCCTAGACTAATAGTCATGGGCGTGAAGACTGTGTTGGAGTACTCATTTTGATAATTAGGATGTAATCCTAATTGGGACAGTGATTTGAAAAGAGGGATTATATCGTGTTAAATATGTTGGTGTTGGACAACGATCACGAGAAAAAGGTTGTGTCAAATTTACAATTGAGGAGTAAGGTAAGCCAAAAATTTCAAGAATGGAAATTTTTTTTTTTAAGGTATGTAAATTTGTTTTTTGAATTGTCAAGATGGGTAGAGAATTTGTTAATGGTGAAAAAATTAAAATTTTGCATATGTTTATGGGTAGCGAAAAAAGATTTGAATTGGCAAATATCATGGAAGAATATTTGAAAAGATGCAGTTTAGATGACGCCATAGAACTGAGATTATTCAACTCTTTACTAAAAGAAATTTTGAAGAGGAAGGTAAGATTATTTTTTAAAATTATGCATAAATCAACAGTTAGAAAATTCAACATCAAGTACTTCACTTAGAATGTTAAATTGATAAAATCAAAGTTTCCAAAAGTCCTGGGCGATGACCAAAGATGGAAAATTAAAAGGTTAACAGAACACCTAGACTACTTTAGTTAAATATAATTTTATTCCACCCTTCTAATTTTAAGCTCACAACCTAATATTTTCATTCTCTTAACTATTTTTTTAGTTGGCAAAAAATGAGTATGTATTTTTCCATTCATCGGTCAACCTCTACATCCACTTTTACCCTTGCAATAATCAATCTTGTGATAAAAGAAACTTAAAACAAGTATCTTTCGTTCTTTAGGAATGGATAGCAATTAATTGAAATGGACATACATTACCCTGTTCCAACATTCTTTATATATAATACTAATACCAGTTATTGAGATTCCTAAATTTCTAGAGATTGTGCTTACCAGCCACCAAAAAAAAATACTCCACGATTTTTAATATCCACCTAATTAAATAAAGATTAGGGGCTTACTTCAAAACACAGTGATATTTTTATTTTATAGCATTACAAAATTATTCAACAAAAGGAGCATTTATTAATGAGGAAAATTAAAATGTAAACATGTTAAGACATCATGTTTAAATCTTTTGCGATGAGAATTAGCCTGGCAAAATATATATATATATATATATATATATATATATATATTAGAAGTATTTTGTACCTGTATTTGGTACCTAATACAACAAAACAATTAAAAGACATCATTGTTAAATATGCATTTATGAGTTGGATATGTGAACTTTTTAAAATCTACATCTAATACGATCCATGTCAATAATAGAGGATAAAAATCCTTTTTAATATGAATAAATTATTTTTTCATATATAATAGTCAAACAAACACAAAGATTGAGGTATTTGCCCGTCGGTAATTAATTTATATTTATTTTTCACAGTCAAAGATGACTTCATAATTATGAAAATAAAATATGGTTTTTAGATATGGCAAAAAATGTATATAACAACTAAACTATCTATATAGTCTACTTCTGATCACTTAATTATTGTTGGTTTCAAGTCACCCACCAAACTATTTTCATGGTCCACTTCTGGTCACCTAACTATTTTTTATTTCAAATTACCCACTTAACTTTTATAAGAGTATACTAATAGCCATTATATAAATATTACACTTTGTATACTATGTAGACATTTTAATGGTCAATAGTAAACTTTTGAAAAAGTTCAGTGAGTGATTTGAAACTAAAAATAATTGAGTGACCGTAAGTGAACTATGAAAATAGTTTAGTGGGTAATTTAAAACTAAAAATAGTTAGATAGTCAAAAGTGAACTATAGAATTAGTTTAGGGACTATATAGTTTTCTGCCCTTTTAGATATTCAAAACTTATTGAGTTTGTTAAGTACTGAATTATAATATTAATTCTTAGTTAGTTAGAAGGTGTTTGGTTAAAGAGTATTGGAATCGAAAATTAGAATCAGTCTCTTTTAAGCTACTTGGGATAATATTATTGGAATAAGTTTTTTTGAATCGTTTCTAAAAAACTAGAATTTCCCAATACCCAAGTAAATTGATGGGTTTTGATTCTCAAGATTGAAGAAGAAACCTACAAAAATTAAAAATTAAAAAAAAGTGTTACAAATTCTATATCTAGTAGATGTCTATCCATGTATTTAAATTTGATAAGTCGTAGGTATGAAAGTCTATCTACACCTAAGTATTTGATAAGTGTAGATATATGTTACATATTTACATCACGTAATATAATGGATTATTGTACTTCTATAAATAGATGTACTATATGTGAAATGAAAAACAGATTGAGTATCTAGATCTCTTTTCCACTCCAACTTTGTATATTGTTTTTTAAGTTTTGTAATACATTATCAACATAAAATTCTCACCAACCGAGGTAAAACTTTAAACCAATACAACTAAGTTAGAAATTTAGATCATCACAATCAAGATATGATTTGATAATGAATATTCTATATTATTAAGAGATTTTATATACCTTTGATTTAATTATACTATCTCAATATCATTGTTTATTATTATTTATCTTAATTTTGATCATATCAATCGTACCAAATTCAAATTTATAGATTGATATAACGGACAAGATTTAGATGCAGAAATCTATTTGGAATATATGGGTCTTGGAGACACCATCAAGAAACAGAATAATACATCAATTCAGTACAAGACAAAATCTATGATTTTCCTTTGCCACTATATCCATAAAGGATTAAAAAGTAAATAACTTCCTATAAAAGATTTAACAGATCTATTAGGAAGTTTAAAAGATCACTAATGAGTACATATTAAAGAATATATATATTCACTACTTTTCATTCCCTAAATATCCTCCAACAGCAATAATTCACTAAAAGTGTATTAAAAAAACAACACGAATTAATTTCATATCATCATGTGTCTATGTTAAATAATGAACTATTAATAAAAAATCATGAAACCATCTCACTGTATCTGTTTCATTCTTTTAAGTGAATGGAACCATGCCTTGATATGCTCTATTCTCTGAAGTGAATGTAATCATACCTGGATCTGCTCCATTCCTTGTGTGAATGCAGTTATGTGTAACAATTCTAAAAATAGTTATACTTATGACCGTGAACGTGACGGTGGCCGTGGATGACACTGTAATAATTACATATACTACTAGAAATGGATCAATCCACATTTATACACATAAAGATAAAAAGGAAGAAAATAGTGGCTAAAATAATCTCACCAAAAAATACTGAAAAATAAATATTATCGTTGAGGCGTGAAAATCTATTTATCACATACCTGTTGTACACCAAAGTTATAGAAATAAATTTTATTTGTAATGATTTGACATGGTCACAATATTGATGATTTCTTCTCTAAAAGAAATATTCACCGTTTGGTTAGTGGTGCAAAAATATAAGAAAGAAAATGTTGTGATATTTTATTTTGCATATCTTTATTATAGATTTGAAATTCTATATGTCTTATTCTTTTGCATTGATTTATTATCTTATATTTCTTTGTTGTTGTATTTATTTAGTTTAATGAGGAACATATGAATATACATCTAAATATATATAAGGATATATGTCTCGCTGACAGTACATTAACGTATATGACACTAAAAATTAAGAAATATTTTTCTCATTTAATAAAAAGTAATATCAATGTTAATACAATATTGGGTATTACTAAGGGTGTGTATGCTATTTGATAACTGAACTTAATACTGAAATTTAATTGGTTAAGAGATTTTTAAATTCAGCATGTTTGATAACAGAATGCTCTTATCACTTAATTCATTAAGCACTACTTAATTTGTATTCAAAATTTTAAGTGAAAATATTTTCACTTAATCTACTGAATTTTAAATAAATATACAAACAAATAGTCTAACACACACATACTCTCTCTCACACATATTCACACACACTTTCTCTCGCTTGCGCACACACACTCTCTCACATAAACACATACTCTCTCACACACAAAAACACACTCCCTCACATATATACATTGTCTCTCTCACACACATACACACTTAGTCTCTCACACACATTCTTTCTTGTACTTTTTCATACTCACACTCACACACACTCACACGCACATATTCTCTATCACTCACATACACACACTCTATCACACATACGATTCCCTCTCACACACATACATACTCTATCACACACACATTCTCTCTCATACATTTATACCATCCTTAATTATTCATTTTCTTTTCAATGCATCTATGACAATTATTTATAATAAAATAATACATGTATGAAGTGACATATTTAATTCAGAGATTGAATTCAGTTAATTATCAAACAGAAATAAATTTATTAATTCAGTAATTAATACTTTCAGAACTTATAATTCAGACTTCAGAATTCAGAATTCAGTATTCAACATTAACAAACACCCCCTAAATTGACTAATGGTTCTGGAATAGCCACCATATTATTATCCAGAGAGTTTCAAAGAAATTTATTAGATTTCTAGGATATTCGCCGAAATGAATATCACATTTATATGACAAATGAGAAAAATATTGAATATCTTTATATCACAAAATAGTATCAGTAAGGAAATGTGTTTTAGAAAAGTTGTTTACTTTTATTTTGTTTTGAACTATATAATTGAAATATATACTATAATACACCAAAAGTTTACTAATTCACATACTTTTGTTGATTGGCGTGACCGGTCCAACCATTTCATAATATGAGGTCAATTATAATGCGTAATATTATTGAGAATTCACATAAAGATGCATTGAAGAATTAGAAGATTTCTCAATTCAATGAATTCTCTTATGCTGTTTTTTCTCAAAGAAAATCAATTATTAGAACATCACCAGTTAAAATAAGGATTGAACTTCCTGCAATTTCTAGCACAAATTAAAGGTGATATATGTGTGGGTCCAATCACGTGTGTTGTGGACTATCTATATATTTTATGATTTTGATAGATGCATCTACTAGATGGTCATATATGTATGCTTATTATCAAATCGCAGCCTGATATTTGCGATATTGCTAGTTTAAATAATTCAATTGTATGAAAATTTGTCATGATAATGTTGGTGAATTTATATTCATATAAGAAAATGTTCTAGCAGAAATGCTAATAAAACACCTCCAATTAATGATAGATTATTACTTATGAGAACAAAATACCTACTTATGTACAAGAACATGCTATGGTGCATGCAGCAGCACTTATACACATCTAAAATTAGGCTAACAAGTTTTTAAAATTTTCTGTTATAATTGAATTTTGGTTAGGAGCCTAATTTTTCCCAACTAAATTTTTTTAGTTCTGCTGTATATATTCTAATTGTTCCAACACTAGAAAAACATAAAATAGCAACGAAAATTAGCAACCGAATTCCTTATTTTTTTCAATAACAATTAAAGAAATTTAGTAACGGATTTATCCGTTGCAACATTTTCGAAAAACTTTTTTTTTCGGCAATTGTTAGCAACGGATAAATCTGTAGCTAAAGTACTTAAATTAAAAAAAAAATACTTTAGGAACGGATAAATCCGTTGCTAAGAAGATTGGTTGTGGTCTCTTAGCAACGAAAGTATCCATTACTAAGCAGAATTGCATATCATATGAATCCTCTCCTTGGCAAAAATTAGAAAACAGATCCCAATCTAGCCGAGAACACCTCCACCTTCTCACCACCTTCACCGCCACCTCCACCTTCTCACTACCTTCTCACTACCTTCTCACTACCTTCTTCATACAAAATCAACTTTACCAATATCGATTCCCTCTATCTCCTCCTATCTTTTCCTGTCAATTTTCTTTCCCTCTTACTGCAACCAACGAATCAGAATAGGTAGCTGTGAACAACCTCTACCGCCATCATCCTCTACAAACATCCTCCACCGCCATTCTCGACCACAAAAAGCTTCAATTGTTAGGTAAGTGTTAGGATTTTATAACTTTTAACTATTTTTTATATTTAATCATATTAATTTGTAGAAATTTTTGTTTTATATTTTTTTTATTAATAAAACCAAAGGTTTGATGGTGGAAGATCAAACCTTTAACAAGAATTATGGTTTGATATTGGATTCACGGCTTTGATGAATATCAGCCTATATATATATATATATATATATATATATATAATGTAAGATTTAATTAGAGTTATATATTATGGAATATCCATCATGCTATGAGTTTTATCCATCTTTTCCTTCTCAAATTCCAAATATATACGACCATTGGAGGACCGGAGTTCAACCTTAACGAATGAATTTTATTTGACTATTGGAAAAATACCTTAACAGAAACCCGAAAACCTTAATTAAGTTTAACATTAAGTACATTAAAAGCTGGAAATCTCAAGCCATAATTTTGACTGTAACTATCGACTTCGCTCTCAGACCATTATTTAGGATTATTTAGAAAAGGACATAAATTATACTGTTTAAGTTAGGTATGTATGACATCAATGCTATAATTATGTTATTATTTTGATTATTCTAAGGGATACTATAAATTGTAAATCCCTATAGGACTACTAGTAAGAAAGATAACCCATTAGTCACGGCCAATTAACTAAATGGTTTATAAAAAGTTAAGGAAATGAAGGAAAAAAAAAAAGGAGAAAAAAGAATACTGAATTGTCAGACTGCACTTGGAACAAAAGATTTTGTGAAAATCTTGAAATTCATTAGTTTGTTGAAATAAATATTAGGGCTAAAATTAATGAAATTTAAATTTACTTAAATTAAAAAGTGTTTAAAAGAAGAATTTTAAATAAATTTTAATATGGAAGGAGTTGAAATTCATTCATTTTAACTTACCCATCATTCAATAAATGGATAGATTTTAAATTTTTTTCCCCTAAATTCGTCGGTCCAAATGCAACTCAACGTCGAAATTAGCAAAAATTAATAATTTGAAAGCGTGGATCTAAAACTAGATTATTACTCCATTTTTATTTTTGAAAGTTAGAACAAAACCTTTGAGTTTTTATTTGGAAATTTATGAAAATATAGTAATTGAAAGACTAATTTAGCATTCGCCTTATGTATTCGTAAATGTTTCTTTATTTTTTATATTTGGGTGAATTACAAGGAACACCTTGTGTTTTCTAATATTTAGATTTTTCCCTATGGTTTGTAAACCTATAATATGCCTCCTAGTGGTTTGGGTTTTTTTTTTTATAATAAAATTGATAAAAATTTAAAATTTTAACGGATTTATGCAAAAAGTAAAAAATACCTCTAAACCTATTACCTCTTACACTGCCTAGAAATGCAATATGCCGAGGGAGAGAGATTATGTTTTATGTTAAAACATACTTAACTAATCTTGAATAGAGATTTTAAGTACCTAAAATAACCGTCTAAATGTTTGGTTACTTTAAACTAGAGAACTATAAAGATGCCTTGGAAATAAGCTCATATAGATGAGTTGTACATGTTGTATGTATAAATAGAAGTAAGTTAGAGTTTTTGTTATATATTTATATAGCTTTTATTAGAAACTTTTATTTGTGAGGTGCATGCATTATCGAGTTCATGGACGATTTGTGTGCTACTTTAAATGCTAAAGACAAATTTGAATGTGATAGAATGTCATGCAGCTACTTCAAAATGATCAATGTTGGTTTGTTGCTAGAAAATGGCGTAGATGATTGTTAGTCAGGAAACTCTTAGGTGAATCGAATCCCTGGTAGATTGCAAATACCCCTTGGTCCACAATTACCAACACCATCTCAAACTATTAAGAAAAACCTCTGCATGATGATGTGGGTGATTCTGGACAAGGGATCCATGACACCTTACCAACTAGATTAGTTTTATTATTTGTTTATACTATGGATTTACTTATGTTTTACCTTCTGTGGTTCTTGTTCTATTTTGTCAAATATAATATATATCAGTACAAGCAGAAATACATAGTCATGCTTAATTTTAGGGTGTCTCAAAGATTAGTATCAAAATTATTTCCCAAATTTTCGTTACACCGTCCCTTCATATTATCCAATCTCGTAAAAAACTGCATATCATCTTTAATTGTTATATTTATTTATTTCACCCTTGAGTTAATAATTCCTTGTCATCGACCTTCTAGTTCTAACCTTAATATTTTTTCTTACTTCCCCTTTAGATTGCTTTCCTTGGTTTATACTTGCAACTCTAGTCCTGAAATTTTGTTGAAGATTATCCACAAAAGGTATTGCACCTTAATAGCATACAAATGTACCTCATGGCTGTTCTAGCTCCGCCCAAAGCGATCATCAACAAATGGGATTGGAGAAGCAACTAGCCAACTTCTTTTGGGGGGAGAAGGACAATCAGAACAAACATCATTGGATCTCTTGGAGCACCATTTGCCAGCCAACAACAGCCAATGGCCTCGGCATTAACTCACTCACAGATGTGGTAAATGGGTTTAGCGTCAAGCTATGGTGGAAATTCCGAAAAGGTAGATCCTTGTTGAGTAATTTCACCCAAGGACGATACCTTAAGAATAGCATGCATCCCACTTTAGTTGCCCTTAATTCGAGCGACTCTTCCACATGGAAAAGAATGCTAACTGTGCGGGACTATGCTGAAAATCACATGCTCTTTTTGACAAAGGAATCTAGCTGCTCTTTTTGGTATAACAAATGGATGGAACAAGGGCCCCTATCTCAATTTGTTGAACAAGTACATGATGGACATCTCAAGGTTTCACAAGTTTGAAGGACAAATAAATGGGACTTATCCATGCTAAACATAGGATATTCCAATGAAGAGCTGCGGAGAATTGGGGAACTTCTTGTAGACAAGGTGCTTGTGATAAATGCAGGAGCGGACAGATTAATATGGTTGCCGTCCTCAAATGGAACTTTCTCCATCTCCTCCACCTTCTTGACAAGAGCATCCTCATACACAAAAAAAATGATATGGGATGATAGAATTCAACTTAAAATTTCTATCTTCATGTGGCGCTTGTTAAACAACCGCCTACCCCTAGATGATGCCCTTGTAAGAATTGGCTACTCTATGGTTTCAAAGTGCTGTTTTTGTAATAGCATTGAAACAGCCAATCACCTATTTGTCGAATATGAAATGATAAGGCCAATCTGGTTGTTTTTCAAAAATTGCATGGAGCTGCCTTTTCCACCCACAACATGCATTCTGGACAAGCTAAACTCGTGGTGGTGGCACTCATCAAATTCAGCCACAATTGGCACCCTTCACAAAATTATACCAAGTTTCATTTGTTGGTTTGCATGGAAAGCGTGGAACAAGCTCATCTATGATGAACAAAAGGTTTCACCCCAGAGGCTTCTCATGGAAATTTGTTCTCACTTGAAGGATATTTCTCTTGTCAAACCTCTTACAAAGAGGGGGACTGTTCATGAGTTATTAGCTCAAGGAGTCATTCATTAGTTCATACAAACTAAACCAAGCAGAGTAATCTCGGTTTGTTGGTCTTTCCTTCCTTGGGGAGCATATAAGTTAAATGTTGATGGAGCTTCAAAGGGTAATCCAGGAATGGCAGTAGGAGGAGGCATCATACGAGATCACAATGGGCAATTTCTCAAAGCTTTTTGCAACTTTTATAACACTCAAACCAATTTGCAGACAGAAGTTTTGGCGCTTAGTGATGGGCTCAAGTTATGTGGGACACTAAGGCTTTAGCAAGTCGAGGTGGAGATTGATTCGCAAGTTCTAGTAAACATCCTCAATGGCCAGGCACGAGTTCCATGGAGCATTGACTACCAATTTCAGTTCATTTCAGATTTTGTAAAACTCAAAAATTTCATTTTCACTTACTCGTGTATTTAGAGAAACAAACCAAATAGCTGATTGGTTAGCAAATGAGGGCATTAGAGCTAGGAAATGTAGTGAGTATTCCAGTGACTCAATCCCGAGCTTTGTAAAAGGATTACTGTCTTTGGATGCTAAGGGCTGCCCTTACATCCATCATTGTAAAGCTTGAATGTTTCATCAATAAAATTTACCTTTGCGGGTGCTTGACTAAAAAAAATGTACTTCACCTAAAAACTTAGCACTAAGAACTTTATACTTATCTAGATATTTGTGAATTGTACATCTTTTGTATCGACCCTTGTCGGGTGTTCGGTAAGATATTGATTTGATTTTTTGCAAACAATGAACAAGTAATAAAAAAAACCTTAATTATCCTAATCAACTCCCACACACTCGCAAGTATACAAGGTGAGTTTGTATATAAGATGAGTAAGGATGGTTCTTACGAGTACTATCGGAACAATTACTAGGTTCACAAGCCTATTTACTAGTTAGACAAAATAATTGTTAAGGGATTTTAACTATATTTAAACTAAATTTAATTGCAAGAAAGTAAACTAAAGACAAGAATGTAAAATTCTAACCCTACTAAAAGCAATTAAAGATAATTAACTAAAAACCCTAATTCAATCTATCCTACTTGCGAGAATTTAATTCAAAACGAAAATTTAAATTAATCTACTCTATGAAAGCAAGTAAAAATGATGAAGTAAAACCCTAACTACTAAACTACGGAAGTAATTAAGAATTTAAAGGCAAGAAAAGTATACTATATTTATGAGTATTGTTTTTAATGTAATTTGAGTAAGAATTGAGTAATTATGAGCTAAAAATGGAGGTAAATGACACATAAAATATACTATATTTATGAGCTTATCATCGGGTCATGATTGATTATTTGTACCTATCCTTGCCGAGTCAAGATTGATTATTTGTATCGACCTTGTCGAGTCATGATTGATTATTTGTGTCTACTCTTACCGGGTCATGATTGATTATTTGTATCAACCATATCCGAGCTTGTCGGATTATGATTGATTGATTATTTGTATCGACCCTTACCAGGCCATGATTGATTATTTGTGTATACCCTTGCCAGGTCATGAATGAGTAGTTGACTCGATCCTTGTCGGATCATGATTGATTATTTGTATCAACCCTTGTCGGATCATGATTGATTGATTATTTGTATTGACTCTTACCGAATCATGATTGTTTATCTGTATTAACCCTTGCCGGGTCTTGAATGATCACTTTTGTCTATTTATTAATCTTAATATTTTATTTATTTATTATTAATCAGCTTTTATCCAATCTGTTTGATTGATTTTCAGTGATAGCCGTCATGATTGATTATTTTAATTGGTTTGTAATTAGGAAAATGTTCAAAATTAGGAGAAACTATGCCAAAATTTCTCCAAGAATATGTATTAAGAATAATTACAAAGTTTTTTGGAGATATGATGGGTAATCTTCACAGACCACTCTATGTTAAAACGATGATGATAAATGGATTGGGCTAACAGGATCATCACTTTCTTTAGTTGGCAATTATAGGGGCTCTCATTAGATATACATAAGCTAATTATAAGGAATAAGTTATCGGATTTGTTTAGTTTATGTTATTGTCATTGATTTCATGATTAATATTTGTATCAACTCTTGTCGGGTCATGATTGATTATTTATATCAACTCTTGTCGGATCATGATTGATTGATTATTTGTATCGATCCCTGCCGGGTCAAGTTGAACATTTCTCATTGATGCTTATTTGTTTTAATTGATTTGTAATGAAGATAATGTTCAAAATCAGGAGAAACTGTGCCGAAATTTCTTCAAGAATGTGTACTAAAAATGCTCAAGTAATAGCATGAATAAGTATTAATACTAATATACTACAAAATAGTCGTAATAATGGTACTACAAAAAATTAGTGACTATAATATAGGTGTATGTGTGTGTATGTGTGTGTATATATATATATATAGACACACATATATGCATGCATATTAGTAGTGTATTTACTGCATAAGTATGTGTTAGTATTTACTTTTTGCACATGATTGATTATCAAACTATAAAGTAATAATAATACTAATAAAGTACTAGTTTCATTGTTTTGCAACTAGGAATACAATAACTTATAATTCTAACTAGTATACAATGTTGTACTATTATAATCATCCCTAAACGTTTGAATATTTGTTGACCACAGATTATAGATATTCGATCTTATCGTCGTTGGATGTATGATAGGCTCTTACCTAATTGCACTGGTTTAACACTACACTTTTTAGAAGGGGTTAATGAGTTTGTCCAATTTGCGAGCAATATGTTAATGATGAAGAAAGTAGGTGTCCTTGTTCTAAAGATCAGAATAGGAAACTGATGGATCCGGATCATGTGGTTGAACACATTTATAAATATGATTTTATGGAAGATTATTTGTGTTGGACTTCACATGGTGAGTCTAAACCAGTAGAGTTTGATAGTCATAGGGTAGATTCAAGTAATTCTAAATTCTTGTCTAATACTTGAAAAGAAAATCAGAATAGATACCAAAGTATGGTGTTTGATGCGGTTGGTCCAAGTAATTTTGGATCTGAACACCGTCAAGAGGAACAAAGTAGGTTAGGTGTTGAGGAGCCTCCTAATACTGAAGCCGCTCAATTCTATAATATGTTAAAATATGCTCAACAACAATTGTACCCTGGTTGTGAAACAATTACTGAGCTGTCTATGGTTGTTCCATTGATGAGTTTGAAATCAAACTATAACTTGTCACAGGGTTGTGTTGACAGAATGTGATACATTGTTAAACGGACAACTCCTCCTAGTAGTTGTGTTACAAGTAATTTTGATGAGACAAAGAAATTAGTAAAGAAATTTGGTTTATCTGCTATTAAGTATGACTGTTGCATAAATAGGTGTATGTTTTATTACAAAGTACCAGAACTTATTGCATCACTGTAAGCATCCTCGATATAAATCACCCAAAAATGGGTAGAAGAAGTAAACCTATTCCTTATAAAATGATGCATTACTTGAGCCACTCATACGACGACTTAAGAGGCTATATGCCTCGAGTAGATTGGCTGAGCACATGATATGACACGTTGAGAATAGGAGAGATCCCAGTGTCTTAAGCTACCCCTCGGATAGCGAAGCATGGAAACACTTTGATCGAAAACACCCAAATTTTACATTACACCCAAGAAATGTAAGACTTGGTTTGTGTGCAGATGGTTTTAATCCTTTCAACAATAATGGTAAACCTTACTCATGTTAGCCTGTTATTGTAACTCCATATAATTGTCCACCTAAAATGTGCATGTCCATTCCTTATATGTTTTTAACTTTTTTGGTTCCTGGTCCACATAATCCGAAAAGTCGAATTGATGTATATTTACAACCTTTGATTGACAAGTTGAAACAGTTATGGTTAGAGGGCGTCCCAACATATGACATTTCCATGAAACAAAACTTTAAGATGAGAGCAGTATTGATGTAGACTATTAATGATTATCCTGCATAAGGTATGCTATCAGGGTGGAGTTACAGCTGGAAAATTGGCATGCTCTATTTGCATGGAGCAAACCATAGCATTTAGGTTGAAATTTGGAGGAAAGAATTCTTGGTTTGATAGTCATCGTTAATTCTTGCCCGAGGATCATGTTTTTAGGAGGAATAGAGATGCTTTTTACAAGAATCGTGTTGAGAGGTCACTTCCTCCACATAGGTTGAGCAGTGAAGAATTGTGGGAATGAGTGAGTAGCCTACCAAAAATAAAGGACTTGAAGTTCAACACAAAAAACTGGATGGATATGGGGTGACACACAATTGGTCCAAACAGAGCATCTTTTGGGAGTTGCCTTATTGGAAAGACAACTTAATTCATCACAACTTGGACGTCATGCATATCGAGAAAAATGTTTTCAACAATGTGTTCCATACCGTGATGGATAACAAAGATAGGACCAAAGATAATGCAAAGGCAGGAAGGGATTTGAATGTTTATTGCAAGCGACGTGATTTGGAACTGAGAACCTTAAATAATGGAATGATCTGAACTTGCAAAACCAAAAACTAACTTCACGTTTTCATTGGACCAGTGACGAAAAATCTGTGGTTGGATTGCAGGATTAAAGATGCCAGATGGATATGCTTCAAATTTAGCCAGATGTGTGGATTAGGAAGGAGGTAAGTTACTTGGGATGAAAAGTCATGACTGTCATGTGTTTATGGAACGACTTCTTCCTATTGAATTTAGTGGATTGCTTGAATCAATATGGAAGCCTATTATTGAGTTGAGTTTTTTTTTCAGGACTTGTGTTGCACTGAGTTGCAGGAAGATTTGCTCCTTGAAATGGAAAAAAATATTCCTGTAATCTTGTGTAAATTAGAACGAATATTTCCACCAGGATTTTTTGACATGATGGAGCATCTATCCATACATCTTCCATATGAAGCTCTAGTTGGAGGACCCGTTCAATATAGATGGATGTATCCATTTGAGAGGTAAAAATAAAACTTAAAACATGGTTCAAAAATAAATTTATTCTAAATTTATAATTTACATGGCTAACAATCTATTATTGCGAAGAAACTTCGAATATATTAAAATAACATTCAGGTTTTTACATGATTTGAAAGGCGTGGTTAAAAATAGTGCCTGTCCGAAAGGCTCCATATGTGAGGTGTACTTATCTTTAGAGACTTCCTACTTTTGTTTTACTATTTTGAATCTCATGTTCAATGTCAGCCCACAAGAATTGGACGCAATGAAAATGATGGATTTGATGCAACCATGCCATCTACCTTGTCGGTTTTCAATCAACCAGGTCGGCCGACAGGAAAGTGTAAATGGAGATTTTTGACAGATTAGGAGATGGCTACAGTTGCATTGCACGTGCTCTTAAATTGTGACGAAGTAAAGCCTTTCTTGACGTAAGTATAGTATATTTAACTAATGATGATACTTTAACATAGCTTTAATGTTTTTAAAATAAAAATGGATTTTTAGGATGTACGAGCAAGCTATGCGAACATATTGGCCTCATCTTAATGACAACGAAGTTGAACAGTGGACAATTTATCTATGGAAAAAAAAATTTGTGACGTGGTTTCATCAATATGTAGGTAATAATATTAAAGCTATACAATACTGTATAATTGTAAAAGTAGTAACATTCTCTAAGATTTTTACTGTTATGTTAGGTTCGCAATCCACAAAACATGGTACGTAATGAGTACTTGTGTGATCTCGCGGGGTGTCCTAGTAGAGAGGTTGAAACATGGCCAAAATTCTATGTCAATAGATATAATTTTCACACTAATGAATGGGTAGAGGATATAAAAACTATTAATAGTGGAGTCTGTGTTAAAAGTGAAGGTTCAAGTGACTTTTTGCAGTGTACTTCAGGAGGTAGTTCAATTACAATATCCAGGTCAACGAAAGGTTGTTTTGTTCAATTGTGACTAGTGTGATTCGGTGAGCAGTCGGGGCATTAGAGATCATAACCAATATGAAATTGTTGAAATTAAAAAAATATGACGATATCCAAAATTTGATCCCTTTATACTTGCACAACATGCATACACTCTGCTCAGGTGTGTTATGTTCCATATCTAGGACAAATCAGAGACAAATTGGATTGGTTGGCTGTGATAAAAATAAGGTCTAGAGGTAGAATTGACAAAGATCATACCATAGAAAATTCATACCAGGATGAACATCATTTGATTGTTGGCACAGTTTTGGATAATGACCCTATAGAACTTCTGGCAGACACTGATGGGGCGTACGAAGAAATTGATGATGATGATTTGGGTAGGTCTACTACATCTGGTATGGAAGAAGAAGAAGAAGAAGAAGAAGAAGAAGAAGAGGAGATGGGATGAGAATGAATTCAAAGAAAATGAGGATGAGGAAGAAGAAGAAACAGAACAGGAGAATGAATTCAAAGAATGATGAGAAAGCTGAAGAAGATGAGGATGAAGATGAATATGACAATGAATATGATAATGAATAGGAATTTATGAATTTTGTAATAACATACGTTCTTTTAAAGTTTTATAACAGGGTTCTTTTCTTGCATTCATGTCTAAGAATACTTAAGATTTTCTTTATATTTCATTTTTAAAGTAATTGTTCTTTGTTTTCACCAATTAAAGCATGTTTTGTTGAAGAATAGTATATTTTCTCTTCCACTTTTCTAATTGGTAGGTGGTGAATGTTGTGGTCAAGAACTTAATCTAGTCCCATATTCCGATGGACTATGTCAACCTTAAATTACACCAATCATTGCACTAATATGCATCATTTCAACTTACTTATATTCAAGATTTATAGATTTTCTCTATCTTGTGACGTACACAAAAGAAAATATGTAGTCATCTTATGTTTCAAAGTGTGTGGCCCATTTTGTTTCTTTAGATCATCTTCTCATTTAGATTGTTATGATATCTGTAGCGATCGCAGGCTTGATCTTTACATGTTGTTTTCTCAATAACATCTAGATTGTCTAATTAACAATATTTGTATGTGGATTATTTAAGAACATGTATGATTAACAAAGAACTTAATTTCAAATACCCTTAATTTTGTTGAACATTGTTATGCATGACACAGATGACTGATATTGGTAAACGAAAAAGTAAGAATGTGGGCACTAACAAGAAGAAGAAGTCTTCCACCGCTAATACATCATCATTCATGCCTCCTCCTAAAAATAATATAGTACCGCCACCTATGTCTTTTAGTATGCCTCCTTTGAGTCAGCTACATACATCTATTCCTTTTAGTATGTCTCTTCCTATCAATCAGCCACCTAGATCTAAGTCTTTTGACCTGCCTCATCTTTCGAGCCACCTACCTACATCTATACCTTTTAGCATGCCTCCTCCTAGGAGCCAGTCACCTACTTCTATGCCTTTTGGCATGCCTCTTCTTACGAGCCAGTCACCTATCATCTCTCCTCCTACGAGCCACCTATCTACATCTGTGTCTTTTAGCGTGCCTCTCCTTACGAGCCAAACACCTATCATGCCTCCTCCTATGAACCAACCTCCTTTACATGGAATGCAAGAAACCTTCAATTATTTGGTTTCAAAAAATACTGGAGTGGCCGGAATACAATGGTTGGGGGGTACATCCTTTAACACAATCATCAGATGCTTCAAATGAAGGTGCAACCGACGCTCAAAATAGAAGGAATACTACAAAAAAATTTATATGACCACATGGTCTTGAGTAATGAATTTATATTATGTTTTATTTAATTTCATTAATTGATAATATGATTTAAATTGTAATTTTATGATTTTTTGTAGGTTGATATATTTATGATTCATATTTTTCATTGATTAGGTTTGAATTTCATCAGCACGAGTGTGTTTTGCATATTACTCATCTCATCAAAACTAGTTTAATTGGTCCTTACCATACTTGGAAGAAAATACCAAAAGAGCTGCGAGACTTAATGTTTAGAGAATTTGGAGTGAGTTACTATTTTTTTTCATTGTTCAATTTTACAGTTTTTTTTGTATAATTGTAACTTTATAATTTATTTGTGTTGTTGTCTTGGTATGTAGAATTTTTTTATTGGCTTTTGTAGACAGAAACTAGAATCCGTAAAATATTTGAGCAGCGTTGCGACTTAGAATGCATGAAGAATCTAATGCACGATATTCGTGAAGGTTTTAGGAAAAGTAATCATCGACCAGGCTGGATTGGAGAGTCCATATGGCCTCAATTGCTGAAGATATGGGATGGAGATAAGTTCAAATCCTTGAGTAAAACAAATAAGCAGAATCGTGCATCCACTTGCGATGGTAAAGGATTTGCGCTCCATACTGGTGGCAGCATTACTCATTTGACACATTGGGATAGATTGGTATATATTTAAATACTATGTTTTAGTTTGGTTAATCTATATAAATTGATATATATTATAATATAGATTTTATTTATTTATTTTGCTTTTGCATTATCTTGCATGTTTTAAAATTTCTAGATTAAAAAAAATAATGGTCGTGATCTTGGTGTCGCTGCTACTCTTCTACACACCAATAAAAAGAAGGCAGACAAAGACGGCCATAGGCCATGGATAAGTCAGCAAGCACAAGATATTCATGTAAATAAGTACTAATTTAGATTTGTTGTTTATGAATTTTTGTAATTACTTTCACGATAATTCACCTATGTAATGATTGATTGATGCATGAACAGGAAAAATTTCAATACTAAGGGTCTGAGATTCAATCCAGTCAGAGTTCTAATGTTGAGGGTGATCTATCACAACAATCGTTGCCTAATTGAATTGAAGTGTGGACAAAAATTGTTGGTGGGATGAAGAAAGAATGCGTGATTGGGCTGGCAGGTTTAGGTAGATTTGATTATGGCGGTACCTCTTCTGACACGTGTGGGATGCCTACCGAATTGGAGATCACGGTTCAGGAACAAAACAAGCATATCCAAAGCTCCAAAGCACAATTGTATTCTTACAGACAAGTAATAATGAACTTAAAGATACAGTTAGCAGCTTAATGTCTAAAATGGAGGTATTTGAAAGAATGATATCTCAAGGGGTGAATTCTACAGCTTTTCAACATCCTAATCAAGGTTTGACCAATTTCCCACTGTATTATCCCCTTCTAGGGGGGATTTGCTCAATTTGCTACAATGCCTCGGGATTCTTATGCTAGTGGAAGTGGTGTTGAAAAAGGACCAAAGTTGCGTCCTATACATGAAGTTGAAGAAGAAAATAGTGGTGATAGTGACGATGATAATGGAGAGAAAGAGAGTGATAACGAATGACATTATGATTGGATACTAGCTACTTAATAAACTTTGTATTTATTGACTTATACTGTTACTTTTATTTTACTTTTGTTGTTGGGTAGTGGATTAAATATATATCAAAGCTTCCTATTAGCATTGTTGACATGTGGTGGTTGTGCATTGAATGCATATTTTGCATATTTAATCGTTAGTAGATTTGGAATTTCATATTATTATGATGACTTTGTTGTTGACAGGTTTGGAAATGAATAGCAAATTATTTTTTATTATTTTTATATTTTTTAAATTAGCAACCTATTTTTTCGCTACTAACATTTTTTTTTCATTTTTAAAAATTTAATTACCGACTGATTTTTTCGTTGCTACTGATACATCTTTCCTAACGGATTTTTCCGTCGTTAAACTCAACAACCGATTTGTTCATTGCTAATGTTATAATCAGCAACGGATTTTTCGGGCGCTAAATTCAACAATCGAAAAATCCGTTGCTATCATAGGTGCATGGAAACTATCAAAACCAAATTTAGCAGCCAATTTTTTGACTAAAATATCGGTTGCTAAAATTCAGTCGATAATTTCGTTGCTATGTTTTATCGAAAAGTAATTTTTCGACGAAAATTTTCCATCAAAAAATCCGTTGCTAAACCTCTTAGAAACCTATTTTTTTTTCAAAATTGGTCACTAAATCCATTGCTAAATACTATTTTCCTAGTAGTATTCATATAAAGCTGTGAATATATGTTAGATATAAGTTGCTCTCTATAGTTAAATATCTGGAAATATTAATAGCGGACTTATTTACGGTATGATTTGTTATTTTCATGTTAAGAAAATATTTATCTAGCATTAGAGGAAGAAGATAAGCAGTTGGATAAAACTTGGATGAATTATCATTATCACATTTTGATCTTTGTATAAAGTAATGTGAACTAGAAGTTTCGAAGATAATTCATTTGTAAAATATTAAAAATCAACTAGCAGATTCATTTATTGACCTAATATGAGCTATGAAATCTCATATGCTAGTTGAAATGCTCTAATTCAAATTGGTGTCCCAGTAGGATAACCTATTAATGCAAATAATAATTAGTCATGCATAAGGTGTGATTGACCAATCAGTTTCAAATATATGAATCCTTATAAGAGGAAAGAAACATATATTCAAGATGGTTATATAATGGTAGTCTGTGCTTCTAAAGAGACTCTGGACATAACTAATCATAAAAACTCAGAAGTGGATAAAGTACTTGAATCTAAAGAAAAAGAAGAGATCTTGAAAATTTATGTCAATACTAGAAAAAGATGGAACTTAAAGGATATTATTTCAACAATATTATTTTTTATAATATCAGTTGATGTTTTGAATAGAAAATGAGGATCTTGTAAGAATATAAATTTATCGAAGAATGTCAGCATAGAATTGGTTGACCAAAATAGAATGATGCCGTACAAGTAGAATGAAATTCATGTTCAAAAAATGTGAAAATTTTGGATCTGTAGTCAAAATTCCTAGAGGTGTGGAGCTGGTAGGATAAACATAGATATTTGTATAAAAACAAAATGAGAAAAATTAAATTGTGCAATACAAAGTATGCCTTGTTGAAATAGGATTTTTATAACGATTTGGCATTGATTATGAAGAGACATATTCTCTTGTGGTAGATACAATTACCTTTAGATATTTAATTAGTATGACAATTCATGAAAATTTTGAAATGCATCTAATGGATATTGAGTCTATTTGTATGTCTCACTCGATATTGATATTATATAAAAATCCTTGAAAAATTTAACATGCATGAAGCATGTAAAGTTTTCCAGTATTATTGTTCAATAAAATTATGAAAATACTTGTATATCTCAAAATTTGAGAGTATGTAGTATAATTGTACTCAATAAGTATATCTTAAATGAGGGCTACAAAAATGATCTAGTTTGCCCATGTGTTTTTATAAAAACAAAAGATTAGAGTTTGTAATAATTACTATATATGTTGATGATATAAATACTATTGGAATTCCTGATGATATTCAAAAGGTAATGAATTGATGTAAAAAGTTTAGACAATGGTCTACAATTTGAGCACTTATCGAATGAAAAATTTTCATCAATAAACTTATACAGAAAAGGTATTAAAATGATTCTATATAGTAATGCACATCTATTTGTACCCCAATGTTTGTAAGATCATTTGATGTGAAAAAAAAGATCCTTTCGTCATTTGGAAAATAATGAAGAACTTATTTGTCCGAAGTACCATATCTTAGTATTATATCTTAGTACTATAAAAGTGTTAATATATCCGACTAGTAGTACACGACCTGATATATCTTGTCCGAAGTACCATATCTTAGTACTATAAGAATGTTAATATATCTTGTTAATAGTATACGACCTAGTAAGATATTGCACTTGTTGCAAGTTCATTAGCAAGATTTAGTTCTTCTCCAATACAAAGGTACTAGAATGGTATTAAGTATATATTTAAATACCTTCGACTGATTATTGATATGGGTTTATTTTACTCAAATGAATGTAGATTATAATTATTTGGCTATGCAGATACCAGATATTTATTTGACTCACATAAAATGCAATCTCAAACAGTTTACTTATCCATATGTGGAGATACAATTGTATCATGGCATTTAATAAAACAAACTTTAGCTACTGGTTCTTCCAATTGTACAGAATTAATTGCAACACATAAGGCAAATAGAGAATATATTTGGCTAAGGTCATTAACCCAACATATTTAACATTAGGGAGAAGCAACCAATAATATTAAATAATGACAATGTACCATATAAAGTCAAGTTGAAGGGAGGTTATATCAAAGA
Organism: Cinchona pubescens; assembly: GCA_025175665.1. Lineage (NCBI taxonomy): Eukaryota > Viridiplantae > Streptophyta > Magnoliopsida > Gentianales > Rubiaceae > Cinchona > Cinchona pubescens. The sequence goes on along the minus strand of JANKKI010000256.1, from coordinate 699,722 downwards.
AAATAGAATGAAGCATATTTTTCTAAGTTTTTCTACACTCATGATCTATAGAAAATGGTGATACTGATATCATCCAATAGATTCACTCGTGTTATAATTTTGCATATTTGTTCACAAAGGCATTATGAACAGCAACGTTTGAGAAGTTAGTTTGTAATATAGGCATCCGTTGTCTCAAGAATATCAAATGATGTTTTTATGAGGGAGAGTAATAATATACGCTGTACTCTTTTTTCATTGACCATAGTTTTATCCCAATAGATTTTTCAGGCAAGGTTTTCAATTAGACAGCATGTAAAAATATACTACAAACATTGTGTACTCTTTTTCCTTTGCTATGTTTTTGTCCCATTGAATTGTTCCTAATAAGGTTTTAGCGAGGTATATTGTTTTAATTAATAGACAGGCAAGAGGGAGTGTTACAAATTCTATATGTAGTGAATGTATATCCATGTATTTAAATTTGATAAGTCGTAATCTATATCGAAATATGTGATAAGTGTATATACAGGTTATAATATTTACATCACGAAACGTCATGAGTCATTGTACTAGTATAAATAGATGTACTATATGTCTGGAATGAAAAACAGATAGAATATCTAGTCTTCCATCTCTCTTTTCTCTTTTTTCTCTCCAACTCCATATATTTTTATTTAAGTTTTATAACAAAAAGTTTGATTAAAATTTTTTTTCCCTTCACATCGTTATTCCATACCTCTAAGCCCCTCCATGGTTCTGATCACTCATCCCTTTCCCCTTCTTCCATTTCTTCTATCCCACAAGCCCTCTCCTCCTACTCCTCCTTAATCCCCGTAACCATCCTTCCCTTCCTTCTCCCTACAAACCTCCATCCCTCTTCCACCTTATCCACCTCCGTCCCTTTTTCTCATCTCTTCCCATGTTTCCTTTTATGTGGTTGTCACTCTCTCTCCCCTTTTCCAATGATAATTTTTTTTTCTTAGAAATTACTATAGATTGGTAGTGGTGGTAAAAATTACTAGTTATTTGTAAGATGAAGATGACCACATTCTCACTACAATTGATATGTCGATCTGTATGGTAGTTAGTGGTGGTGTAGTAGTGGTGGTACCTAGTGGTGGTAGTAAGTGATGGTGTAGTGGTGGAAGAAAAAAAAAGGAAGAAAAAGTTATTTGATAAAAAATAAAATTTTGGGGGATTCTACAATCCCTTTTAGGAAACTATTTCCTTAACTTTAAAAGCTTATGCAGTACAAGCTTTTAAAGTACATAGTATTGTACTCTACAACCGTTTAAAGTACAAGAAAATGATTCCCTAAAAAGGATCGTATAAGTTTTCTAAAATTTTATTTATAAAGCAATTCCAGGTTACATACCAAGTAGCAAGGATGGTAATGATACTAGGGATTTATTCCTGATGTTTTCCAAACCTTATTTTGATGATGACATACACACTTAACTCTGTAAACAAGTTTTTGCAGGTCTGTTACTTGTTTTGCTAGAGACAGGGTTTTCGAACGCACTGTACCGTCCGAACTATGTCAAGCTTCTCGGACGCATTCCACCGTCCGAACCAACAGGCAGAAAGAAGGATCTTACTGCTTCTCCAAACGGACGCACACAACACAGTTGGTTGAGTCCGAACAAAGTCTTCTTCGGACGAACATGACCGTCCGAAGCTTCTTTCGGACGATGGAACGGACGCATGCACGGACGTCCGAACGAAGTTTTTCACCAACTGCATGATGATCGGACGCTGTGTCGAACGCATCCTATCTATCTCGGACGTCCGAAACCCCAACGTCTACTTTTTGTTCATTTGTTATTTAGCCGTTAGGAAGTAATTGCAACCACCATTTATTGCTCTTATAAATAACTGCTTTGATATTCGGTAAAATCCATCTAATACATTGAATACAAGCCTTAGAAAATAGCAATTTTAGTACAAATTGGCTATAGTGCTTAGTTGTATTAGTGTGCAGTTTAGAGTGCAATTCAATTTTGAGTGAAGTAATAATCTTGTGCGAAAGTGAGGTTGTGAGTAAAATTCTTGACTCAACTAAAAGAGTTTTAGTGTGAGCAACAATCTCCCTACTTTGTAAAGATCATTGGCTCACCTAGTGTGTGAAGCATTCTAGTGTGTCTTAATACTTCAAGCTTGTTAGCCTGGAAGTATTGGCTGTTTTATTCCATCTCTTTCTTATTTTACTGTTTCATTGATTTTATCATATCAATTATTATTGGAAAAATCTTAATAAGATTAATATTTCTAAAAATATTTTTTAGAAACCTAATTCACCTCCCCTCTTAGGTTGCTTTGGGACCAACAATTGGTATCAGAGCTTGGTCTTATTTTATTGCTTAAATTACTTTTGAGAAAAGAACTATTATGGCAACCAACAATGCTCTATTTTTTGAGGGTCAATCCATTACTAGGCCCCCTATATTTAATGTGGCAAATTTTATTAGTTGGAGAGATAGGATGAAAATCTTTTTGCAATCTATTGACATTGACTTGTGGTATGTTGTTAATGAAGGTCCGTTTGAAGCTACTATCATTGATGATCACACAAATAGAAGAAGAGAAAAGACAAGGGATGAGCTCATTCCACAAGACAAGTCAAACTTGACATTAAATGCAAAAGCCATGAAAGATGTGCTATATAACACATTGGATGCAAATGAATCAACTCGCGTGAAGGGATGCATTTCAGCTAAAGAAATCTGGGATAAATTGAAAGAAATCCATGAAGGGAGTGACGATGTTCATGAGCAAAAGAAATCCTTACTTGTTGCCAAGTATGAGTCCTTCAAGATGGAACCACATGAAAATATTGACAAAATATATTGTAGGTTCAATGACATCATTAAGGATCTTGAAGCCTTGGGTAAGGAGTATTCTTTGGGTGAAAAAAATAGAAAAATCCTAAATGCTCTATCCAGAGAATGGGATGCCAAAACAATTGCAATAGAGGAAGCCAAGAATTTAAGTTCAATGCCTGTTGAATCACTAAGCAATTCTCTTACACCTTATGAATTGAAGTTGAAGGCCAAAGTGGTGGAAGATGAAGAAGCAAGGCCAAGAAGGAGCATTGCTCTAAAGACCTCTCAAGAAGAGGAGGAAAATAGCTCCATCAATCTAGAAGATGAAGATCTTGATGAAGGAGATCTTGCACTCATCACCAAAGGATTTTTTAAACATTACATCAACAAACGAAGAATGAGAAGAGGAGGAGCTACAAATTCAAATAATTTCAAAGGAAAGATAAGGCTTGAAATGAAGAAGCAAAACGGAAAATGTTTTCTTCTTATACAACTACACTTTGCAAATGAGTGCCCTTCCAAGAAAAAGAAGGAGGGAAGAAAACCTACATTCAATAACTTTCAAATCACATGGGATGATTGCAACTCCGAAGGAGAAGTCGAAGAAGAAATGGAGTCGGCACAAATGGCCTTTATGGCCATTGGAGATGATGAGGTAAATTCTAACTATGACTCTAATGATGAAAATGATGAAAGTGCTCTTGAAGCTTTCATTTTGAAATTGCATGATAGTTTAAAGGAATCATATGCTAGAAATAAAGAGTTAGTGAAGAAATCAAATGCTCTATTGAATGCTAACTCTAAACTTGTGAATAAAAATAATAGGCTATCAGCACAAGAAAATTATGGCTTGAAGAAAAGAATGCTTGTGAGATCAAAGGTCAAGGAAGAACAAGCCTCCTTGAAGAAAAGATTGGATGATTTGAAAGCTCTCTTGACTGGAAAGAAAGAAAATGTTGTTGATTTGAAAAGGAATAGAAATGTATTAATCAACAAAAATTTTACCATGTTTAGAAGGGATGACTTATGTTTTGTAAAATCAAAATCCTCTTTATATGGAAATAAAAATACTATTTGTAGATATTGCCAACAACATGGACATGTTAAGAATATGTGTTATGTCAAGAAAAATGAAAAACTTGGAATGAAAGTCGCATGGATTGATTGCAATTTCACTAACTCAAATGGACCCAAGAAAATGTGGGTACCAAAAGTTATCAATTGATTTATTGTGTAGGTACTTAACATCACCAACAATGATAAGTGGTTCATAGATAGTGGATGTTCAAGGCAAATGACGGGTGATGCTTCTCTCTCCACAAATCTCAGATCCACAGAAAATAGTGAAAAATTCACATTTGGAGATAACAATAAAGCAAAATCAATCGGCATTGGCTATGTAGGTAAAAATGGTGAAACCTTGATTAAGAATGTGCTTCTTGTTGATAATTTAAACTATAATTTATTAAGTGTAAGTCAACTTTGTGATAAAAATTTATATGTATTTTTTACCAAGCATGAATGTCTTATTCTTGATAAAAATCATGTTGTTTTATTCAAGGGCACTAGGCACAATGATGTTTATGTGATTCATCTGGATAAAATTAGCAATAGCAATGTAAAATATCTTACCGCTTCCATAGATGATCATTGGCTTTGGCATAGAAGACTTTATCATTTTAACATGGATTTGATTGAAAAACTTGCTAAGAAGGATTTGGTAAGAGGTTTGCCAAAACAAAATTTTTTGACAAATAAAATTTGCGATGCATGCGAATTTGGTAAACAAGTCAAAGTTTCTTTTAAACCAAAGAATTTTGTGTCCACTCATAAACCTTTTGAGAATTGTTGCATTTAGACTTATTTGGACCTACTCAATATGCTAGTCTTGGTGGTTGCAAATATGCCTTTGTTATCGTAGATGACTTTTTTAGGTACACTTGGGTATTATTTCTTGTTCACAAAAATGAGGCTTTTGAAAAATTTGTAAAATTGTTTTCCAAAATTCAAAATTTATTGAATTGAAAAATCATTTGTTTAAGAAGTGACAATGGTGCCGAATTTAAATTTGGAGGTTTTCCACATTTTTGTGATCACAACGGTATTTTTATGAATTTTCGGTTGTTAGAGTCCCTCAACAAAATGGTGTTGTTGAAAGGAAAAATAGGACGCTTCAAGAAACCGCTAGAACTATGATTAGTCAATGCAACTTACCTCAATACTTTTGGGCCGAAGCTGTTAACACGACTTGTTATGTCATGAATCGAGTTTTATTAAGATCCTTTTTAAACAAAACTCCTTATGAACTCTTTTTTTGTAAAAAATCCGTTGTGAGCTATTTCAAAGTTTTTTTTTGGGTGCAAATGTTTTATTTTAAAAATCAAAGAAAATCTTAGAAAATTTGACAAAAAATCGGATGAGGGAATTTTTCTAGGATATTCTAGTGACAAGAAAGCATACCGAGTTTACAATAGAAGAACGCTCTTGATTGAAGAAGTTGTGCATGTTACATTTGATGAAACTAATGATGTTATCTCAAAGAATTTGTGCGAAGATGAAGATGTAGGTATTCCAAAGGAGCTCGAAAAGTTCACTATTTATGAAGATCATCAAGAGATCACATCAAGCAATGATGTCAACAATCATCAAATAGATGATGAAAAAGAAAAGAACAAGGACTCTCCAAAAGATCTTCCAAAAGCTTGGAGATTCGTCTCCAGTCACCCTCAAGATTTAATCATAGGTGATCTATCCAATGGGGTAACTACTCATTCTCATATACCTTTGAATAATAATTGTGCATTACTTTCTCACATTGAACCTAAACATGTAGATGTTGCTTTGAATGATGAATCTTAATTGGGTTAATGCCATGCAAGATGAACTTAGTTAATTTGAGAAAAATAACGTATGGACCTTGGTTGAAAGACCATCTTCTCATCCCATAATTGGAACAAAATGGGTTTTTAGAAACAAATTAAATGACAAAGGTGAAATCATAGGAAATAAAGCTAGACTTGTTGCGAAAGGTTATACTCAAGAAGAAGGTATTGACTTTGATGAAATCTTTGCACCCGTGGCTAGATTAGAATCCATTCGCATGTTTCTCGCATTTGCATGTTTCAATAATTTCAAATTATTTCAAATGGATGTCAAAAGCGCATTTTTAAATGGTTTTATCGATCAAGAAGTTTTCGTCGAACAACCTCCGGATTTTGAAAATAAAATTCTTCCAAATCATGTTTTCAAACTCTCTAAAGCTTTATATGGTTTGAAACAAGCTCCAAGAGCTTGGTATGAAAGATTAAGCGGTTTCTTGATTGAAAATGGATTTAAAAGAGGTGTAGTTGACACCATTCGTTTTTTACAAAAACAGATTTAAATGGGTTGTTAATTGTTCAAATTTATGTTGATGATATTATTTTTGGAGCAACTAATGAAAGTTTGTGCAAGGACTTTTCACATTTAATGCAAAATGAGTTTGAGATGAGCATGATGGGCAAGTTACAAATTTTCCTTGGACTCCAAGTTCACCAAACAAAGGAAGGAACGTTTATTACACAAATCAAGTATACAAAGGAGCTACTCAAACGTTTTGGAATGGAAGATTGCAAACAAGTTGGTACTCCTATGTGCACTTCTACCAAACTTGATAAAGACGAAGGAGGTAATGGTGTTGATGAAAAACACTATAGAGGTATGATCGGAACCTACTTTACTTAACAGCCAGTAGACCAGATATTATGTTTGCTGTCTGTTTATGTGCTAGATTTCAATCTTGCCCCAAAGAATAGCACTTGGTAGTTGTTAAAAGAATTTTTAGATATCTGAAAGGTATAATGATTTTTGGTTTGTGGTATCCAAAGTTATGCCTCTACATTTGATTTAATTAGTTATTATGACGCTGACTTTCTTGGCTGTAAAATTGATAGAAAAAGTACCAGTGGTATGTGTCATTTCCTAGAAAATTGTCTTGTGTCTTGGTTTAGCAAAAAACAAAATTCTATTTCTCTTTCTACGGTTGAAGCCGGATACATTGCTGCTGAAAATTGTTGTGCTCAACTTCTTTGGATGAAACATACTCTGAAAAATTTTGGTGTAGTTTTTGATTGTGTGCCTATAAAGTGTCAATTAATTTCACAAAAAATCCTGTTATGCACTCTAGAACCAAACACAATGATGTTAAGCATCATTTTATTAGAGATCTTGTTTGTAAAAAGGAAATTCGTGTTGATTTCGTACCTACTTCAGATCAACTGGATGATATTTTTACAAAACCCTTGGCTCTAGATCGCTTTGAATCTCTCAGAAAATGTTTAGAGATTTTACAGATCAATTTGGCATAATCTCTTCATTCGGACGCACTCGATCGTCCGCAACAACACTATCTTTCGGACGCTCTATATCGTCCGAAAACTTCCTAAGTGCTTCGGACGCTCATAATCGTCCGAACGATATTTATTTTCTTCACTCACTCTCTGGAATTCTTCCGGACGCGTACCATCGTCCGAAAGAACATCGGACGCACTGGCTCTTCCATCGGCCGTCCGTTCATCAGCTTTTGGATGCTTCATTGGACTCACACCAAACATTCGGCCGTCCGAACGGTCTCCCTGTTCGATTAAAACCGTCCATTTTCTCCATTTCGGACTCACCCTAACCCCCGAAACCCTCTCTGGCGAAATTTTTTCCTTCAAAATCTTCTCCAAATTCCTTCATTCTCTCCACAAATTGATTGGAAAATTATCATCTCCAAAGTATTCCTCACCATTATTGTATCTAATTCCCCCCATCTACCATCTCATTTCATCAATTTCTCACAAATCTTTCATAAAAAAATTAATTTTTTTCTCATCTTCCTTCCCTTCCTTCACAATGGTTAAATCCCGCGGAGAGTCGTTCTTCTACAGCAACTCGTGGACGAAAAATAAAAGGGAAAGCTCCAGTACGTGGAGAATCGTCTGCTAATCCTCAAGTCTCCTCAAATCCAACCTTACCAAAATTCATCGATGCCAAGGCATCAGAACGGTATACATCTCTTCTGAGCAAATCTATAATCGTTCAACGTCCTGCATCTCGGAGTCTTTTTGATAAATATAATCTTTCCGTTATCAAACCATGCTTTGAAAAACAAATTTGGGGTCACCTAGTGCATATTGATTTACCCGTGTATCATGACATGGTGCTTCAATTCACAGCCAATCTTCGGAAAGGCTCCACTGTTCGCACATTAATTTCTCGTGTAAACAGCACCAATCTTGAGATTTTCTCCAACATCATCAACACTATTTTTGAATGTGAAGTCTCAAATCCGAATGATTTCTCTTATTTCTTTTCTTTAGATAAATGGCCCGCTATTGATACTCGATTTGACATTGATGAGGTCAGGGCTATTTTTAACATCAACCGAATTTCAAACAGGTATCGGAAGCCAAAACCACATTACTAACTCTTGAACTAAACATTCTGTACACTCTTGTCACGAATTTTCTATTGCCAACCGATGGGCATCGCACTGTGCTATTGCCAACTGATGGGCATAGCACTGAGCCTGGAAAAATGCAACTTTACTTATTTTTTTGTGTTTTCAAGGGCATTCCTCTTGACTTTGGGTATCTCTTCTGCTCCCTGTGGGAACTCTTTCTTACTGATACCCGAAGAAACATTCTTTTTGGAAAATTCCTCACCAAAGTTTTTGATTTCCTTGATGTTCCTTTCAGCGGCAACAAACAATTTTCCCCTTATTTCAACAAATCTTATATTGAACGAAAAGGCCTCTATTTTTTCAACGATCAATGGTTAACTATTTTTGATATTGAACGTTCAAAATTCCAGACCTCTACCTCTGGTTTAGCTATTTCACATTCTCCTCCTCCTCAAACACCCCCACCATTTCATGATCCTCATCCATTTCTACCTCTGAACCCTCACTTTCTCATATCTGTGGCCTTTTCACTTTCTTGAGCACTCAAGTCAGTTCATTTCAACGTCGCACTAATCGTAAGTTAAAGCGACTTGAAACTCGTCAGGTGATTCTCCAAGAGGCCCTTAGCCTAGGCATGTCTGCTTCGGTTCAGGTTCAATTTGCCAACATTCAATCACAATATCCACTCGACTCATCTTCTGACAGTGATGCCAATGCTGAAGATGGGGATGTTCGTGAGGACGACGAAGAGGACGCAAATAATCAAGGTGCTGCCAATGAAGATGAAGGCGACGATGAGGATATTGACGACACGTTCAATTTTATCATGCAACCCTGTACTGGAGAAGAGGAAGACAGTGAGGCCACTGATGAAGATGCTCCTTCCAAACGCCAAAAGATTGAAAAGCGCTCCAAGAAGAAAAATGACTCGAATTAGTTCCTTTAACAATCTGTTTTTAGTTTTTGGCAGATCTCTGTTTTTTTGCTTAGTTAGTCTTCCTGTGCTCTCAGATTTACCATTCTATGTACTCCCTTGAACTAGTCCTGTTAAATATTTGAGTTTTCTTCTGTTGAATATTTGGGCTTTTTATGCATTTTTGCTCTATTTCTGTTGAATATTTGCACATTCTCAGGGGGGAGTTTTGTTTGATGATGTCAAAAGAGGGAGTAGTAATCTATATTGCAAAATGATTGGTCATCACTCATATCTGATTATTTTTACATAATTATTCCATGAATGTTTGTCATTATCAAAAAGGGGGAGATTAATGTTTTCCAAACCTTATTTTGATGATGACATAAACACTTAACTCTGTATAACAAGTTTTTGGAGGTCTGTTACTTGTTTTGCTAGAGACAGGGTTTTCGGACGCACTGTACGTCCGAACTATGTCAAGCTTCTCGGATGCATTCCACCGTCCGAACCAACAGGCAGAAAGAAGGATCTTACTGCTTCTCCAAACGGACGGACACAACTGTCCGAACAAAGTCTTCTTCGGACGAACATGACCGTCTGAACGTCCTACTTCTTTCGGACGATGGAACGGACGCATGCACGGACGTCCGAACGAAGTTTTTCACCAACTGCATGGAGATCGGACGCTGTGTCGGATGCATCCTATCTATCTCGGACGTCCGAAACCCCAACGGCTACTTTTTGTGCATTTGTTATTTAGCCGTTAGGAAGTAATTGCAACCACTATTTATTGCTCTTATAAATAACTGCTTTGATATTCGGTAAAATCCATCTAATACATTGAATACAAGCCTTAGAAAATAGCAATTTTAGTACAAATTGGCTATAGAGCTTTGTTGTATTAGTGTGCAGTTTAGAGTGCAATTCAATTTTGAGTGAAGTGACTAATCTTGTATCTGTGAGGTTGTGAGTAAAATTCTAGGCTCAACTAAAAGAGTTTTAGTGTGAGCAACAATCTCCCTACTTTGTAAAGATCATTGGCTCACCAAGTGTGTGAAGCATTCTAGTGTGTTAATACTTCAAACTTGTTAGTTTGGAAGTATTGGCTGTTTCTTTATTCCATCTCTTTCTTACTTTACTGTTTCATTGATTTTATCATATCAATTATTATTGAAAAAATCTTAATAAGATTAATATTTCTAAAAATATTTTTTAGAAACCTAATTCACTCCCCCTCTTAGGTTGCTTTGGGACCAACAATTCCCATACTAACATATGTATCTACAATTTCGATTCTGATTCTAATTCTAATTTCAAAACACGAGTCGAGCACCCCTTCAGTGACAGATAAAAATAATTAAAAAATTGGTTGACACGTGGTACAAATAAGTTACACTCCAAAATACACATTTCACAACTTTTCTGCTTTAACCAAATAACCAGATTATATAATTTTAAGACTTAATATTCCATTGAATATAATAAATTATTTCTTTTAAAACAATGGTTAACGATCATGAAGATATTCTAGCCCATATTTATCCATGTTTTTAATTAAACCGCCATCTACTTTTGGTAGATTAAGTCATTGATGAAGCACAACTCATCAATTAAATTACGCATCTACTAAACCTAGGAATATAAAAGGTTCAAGTCATCAAGTGGCGGGTGTAAATCAAATATTAATCTTTAAAAAAAATTGCCATTGTTTAGTATTGTAAAACTTCGCTTCTTTTATGATATATACTTCATGATCATTAACCATTCAAAGTGTAGCTATACTAACACTTCATGGTCATTAAAATTGTTTGTTCGACAATGAAGTATAATCATGTGTTAAGTCTTTTTCTATGATATAGGTCATGAATTTAAGTCACTAAGAAAGTACGTTAAAGTTTATTATAGTTAGTAGATTTTTTTTTTTTAAACTTTATTTTAATTGAAACAAAAGTATATTTTAATGTTATAAAATACTTAAATAAACTCAATTTCGGGTTTCACCTGTATATCTTTAATTAAGATTAAGTTTTACGAAATCTTGATTACATCATTTAATATTGTTTATTCTATATGATTTAATCTACAACATAAGATCTATAAGTGGAGTAAAAAATTGAATTTGCCAAATTATTCTGTAATATTATATATTTTGTAGACTTTGTAGTTTAAATTTAATAAAATTTAATATTAAATACAAATTATAAATAAAGATCAGAATCGAATTTATCTAAATATTTTTTTATATTACTTATGTTAGTTTATGTTTAAAAAAAAAAATACTTATGTTATCTACCACTAAAATCCAAGGAATCCACATAAAGGACAAGACTAACTATTCATATGTCGTTTCTTAAAACTTCCAACCTCGTTGTATCAAATCAACTTACGTGTTTTGCTACACTCCACATGTCGTGTATCAGGCACGTGTTCTTCAGTTAGAGCACGTGGCATCATGCCAATCCAGATTAGAACCTGAGTTTTGGAATTATAGAAAATTCTTACGTAAAGATTTACGATAAGGACATATATCTTGTGATTTATATTACTTTTTATTCATCAACTTGTTAATTTTAATTAGTCCTTACCATACTTAGAAGAAAATACCAAAAGAGCTACGAGACTTAATGTTTAGAGAATTTGATGCGAGTGAGCTACTGTTTTTTTTTTCATTGTTCAATTTTACATTTTTTTTGTTTATAATTGTAACTTTATAATTTATTTGTGTTGTTGTCTTGGTATGTTGAATTTTTTTCATTGGCTTTCGTAGATAGAAAGTAGAATCCGTAAGATATTTGAGCATCGCGGCTTAGAATGCATGAAGAATCTAATGCACGATATTCGTGAAGGTTTTAGGAAAAGTAATCATCAACTAGGCTGGATTGGAGAGTCCATATGGCCTCAATTGCTGAAGATATGGGATGGAGATAAGTTCAAATCCTTGAGTAAAACAAATAAGCAGAATCGTGCATCCACTTGCGATGGTAAAGGATTTGCGCTCCATACTGGTGGCAGCATTACTCATTTGACACATTGGGATAGATTGGTATATATTTAAATACTATGTTTTAGTTTGGTTAATCTATATAAATTGATATATATTATAATATAGATTTTTTTTTTTTTTTTGCTTTTGCATTATCTTGCATGTTTCAATGTTAATTTCTAGATTAAAGAAAATAATGGTCGTGATCTTGGTGTCTCTGCTACTTTTCTACACACCAATAAAAAGAAGGCAGACTAGGACGGCCATAGGCCATGGATAAGTCAGCAAGCACAAGATATTCATGTAAATAAGTACTAATTTTTTGTTGTTTATGAATTTTTATAATTACTTTTATGAAAATTCACCTATGTAATGATTGATTGATGCATGAACAGGAAAATTTCAATACTAAGGGTCTGAGATTCAATCTAGTCAGAGTTCTAATGTTAAGGGTGATCCATCACAACAGTCGTTGCCTTGTTGAATTGAAGTGTGGACAGAAACTGTTGGTGGGATGAAGAAAGAACGTGTGATTGGGTTGGCAGGTTTAGATAGATTTGATTATGGCGGTACCTCTTCTGACACATGTGGGATGCCTACCGAATTGGAGATCACGGTTCAGGAACAAAACAAGCATATCCAAAGCCTCAAAAGCAGAATTGTATCCTTACAGACAAGTATGAGTTAACTACTATTCTAGATAATGAACTTAAAGATACAGTTAGCAGCTTAATGTCTAAAATAGAGGTATTTGAAAGAATAATGTCTTAAGGGGTGAATTCTACAGCTTTTCAACACCCTAATCAAAGGTTTGACCAATTTCCCCCTGTATTATCCCCTTCCAGGGTTTGCTCAATTTGCTAAAATGCCTCGGGATTCTTATGCTAGTGGAAGTGGTCTTGAAAAAGGACCAAAGTTGCGTCCTATACATGAAGTTGAAGAAGAAAATAGTGGTGACGATGATAATGGAAAGGAAGAGAGTGATAACGAATGGCATTATGATTGGATACTAGCTACTTAATAAACTTTGTATTTATTGACTTATATTGTTATTTTTATTTTACTTTTGTTGTTGGGTGGTGGATTAAATATATATATCAAAGCTTCCTATTAGCATTGTTGACATGTGGTGGTTGTGCATTGAATGCATATTTTGCATATTTAATCATTAGTAGATTTGGAATTTCATATTATTATGATAATGACTTTGTTGTTGACAGGTTTGGAAATGAATAGCATATTATTTTTATTTTTTTATATTTTTTAAATTAGCAACCTATTTTTTCGTTGCTAACATTTTTTTCATTTTTAAACATTTAATTACCTACCGATTTTTTCGTTGCTACTAACATCTTTAGCAACGGATTTTTCCGTCATTAAATTCGACAACTAATTTGTTCGTTGCTAATGTTATAATCAACAACGGATTTTTTGGTCGCTAAATTCAACAATCGAAAAATCCGTTGCTATCATAGGTGAATGGAAACTATCAAAACCAAATTTAGTAACCAATTTTTCGACTAAAATATTGGTTGCTAAAATTCCGTCAGTAATTCCGTTGTTATATTTTATCGACAAGTAATTTTTTGATGAAAATTTTTCGTCGAAAAATCCGTTGTTAAACGTCTTAGCAACCGATTTTTTTTTATCAAAATTGGTCGCTAAATCCATTGCTAAATACTATTTTCCTAGTAGTATTCATATAAAGCTGTATGAATATATATTAGATATAAGTTGCTCTCTATAGTTAAATATTTTGAAATATTAATAGAGGACTTATTTACGGTATGATTTGTTGATTTTAATTTTAAGAAAATATTTATCTAACATTAGAGGGAGAAGATAAGCAATTGGATAAATTGGATGAATTATCACTATCACATTTTGATCTTTGTATAAAGTAATGTGAACTAGAAGTTCTGAAGATAATTCATTTGTAAAATATTAAGAATCAACTAGCAGATTCATTTATTGACCTAATATGAGCTATGAAATCTTATATGCCAGTTGAAATGCTCTAATTGAAATTGGAGTCCTAGTAGGATAACCTATTGGTACAAATAATAAATAGTCATGCATAAGGTGTGATTGACCAATTAGTTTCAAATATATGAATCCTTATAAGAGGAAAGAAACATATATTTAAGATGGTTATATAATGGTAGTGTGTGCTTCTAAAGAGACTTTGGACATAACTAATCATAAAAACTCAGAAGATGGATTACTTGAATCTAAAGAAAAAGAAGAGATCTCGAAAAGTTATGTCAATACCAGAAAAAGATGGAACTGAAAGGATATCATTTCCATAATATTATTTTTTATAATATCAGTTGATGATTTGAATAGAAAATGAGGATCTTGAATATAAATTTATCGAAGAATGTCAGCATAGAATTGGTTGGCCAAAATAGAATGATGCAGTACAAGCATAATGAAATCCACGTTCAAAAAATGTGAAAATTTTGGATCTGTAGTCAAAATTCCTAAAGATGTGGAGTTGGTAGGATAAACATAGATATTTGTATAAAAACAAAATGAGAAAAATTAAATTGTGCAATACAAAGTATGCCTTATTGAAATAAGGATTTTTGTAACGATCTGGTATTGATTATGAAGAGACATATTCTCTTGTGGAAGATACAATTACCTTTAGATATTTAATTAGTATGACAACTCAAAAAAATTTGAAATGCATCTAATGGATATTGAGTCTATTTGTATGATACTCTCACTTGATATTGATATTATATAAAAATCCTTGAAAAATTTAACATGCATGAAGCAAGCAAAGTTTCCCAGTATTATTGTTCAATAAAATTATGAAAATACATGTACATCTCAAAATTTGAGCGTATGTAGTATAATTGTCTCAATAAGTATATCTTAAATGAGGGCTACAAAAATGATCTAGTTTGCCCATGTATTTTTATAAAAACAAAATATCAGAGTTTGTAATAATTACTATATATGTTGATGATATAAATATTATTGAAATTTCTGATGATATTCAAAAGGTAATGAATTGATGTAGAAAAGGTATTAAAATGATTTTATATGGTAATGCACATCTATTTGCACCCCAATGGTTGTAAGATCATTTGACGTGAAAAAAAGATCCTTTTCATCATTTGGAGAATGATGAAGAACTTAGTTGTCCGAAGTACCATATCTTAGTATTATATCTTAGTACTATAAAAGTGTTAATATATCTGACTAATAGTACACAACTTGATCATATATCTTGTCCGAATTACCATATCTTAGTACTATAAGAGTGTTAATATATCTTGTTAATAATATACGACCTGATATTGCACTTATTACAAGTTCATTAGCAAGATTTAGTTCTTCTCCAATACAAAGGCACTAGAATGGTATTAAGTTTATATTTAAATACCTCCGACTGATTATTGATATGGGTTTACTTTACTCAAGTAAATGTAGATTATAATTATTTGGCTATGCAGATACCAGATATTTATTTGACTCACATAAAACTCAATCTCAAACGGATTATTTATCCATATGTGGAGATACAATTGTATCATGGCATTCAATAAAACAAACTTTAGCTACTGGTTCTTCCAATTGTATAGAATTAATTGCAACACATAAGACAAATAGAGAATGTATTTGACTAAGGTTATTAACCCAATATTTAACATTAGGGAGAAGCTACCAACAATATTAAATAAAGGCAATGTACCATAGAAAGTCAAGTTGAAGGGAGGTTATATATTTAAAGAAAATAGAATGAAGCATATTTTTCTAAGTTTTTCTACACTCGTGATCTATAGAAAATGGTGATACTGATATCCAATAGATTCGCTCGTGTTATAATTTTGCAGATTTGTTCACAAAGGCATTACGAACAACAACATTTGAGAAGTTAATTTGTAATATAGGGATCCGTTGTCTCAAGAATATCAAGTGATGTTTTTATGAGGGAGAGTAATAATATACACTGTACTTTTTTTTTCTTGACCATAGTTTTATCCTAATAGATTTTTCAGGCAAGGTTTTCAATTAGACAGCATGTAAAAATATACTACAAACATTCAGGCGAGGTATATCGTTGTAATTAATAGACAGGCAAGAGGGAGTGTTACAAATTATATATGTAGTGAATGTATAAATTTGATAAGTCGTAATCTATATCGAAGTATGTGGTAAGTGTATATACATGTTATAATATTTACATCACGAAACGTCATGACTAATTGTACTCGTATAAATAGATCTGTACTATATGTGGAATTAAAAACAGATAGAATATCTAGTCTTCTATGTCTCTTCTCTCTTTTTCTCTCCAACTCCATATATTTTTATTTAAGTTTTATAACAAAAAGTTTGATTAAAAATTTTTTTCCCTTCACATCATTATTCCACACCTCTAAGCCCCTCCATGGTTCTGATCACTCCTCCCTTTCCCCTTCTTCCATTTCTTCCATCCCCCAAGCCCTCTTCTTCTACTCCTCCTTAATCCCCGTAACCATCCTTCCATTCCTTCTCCCTGCAAACCTCCATCCCTCCTCCACCTTATCCATCTCCGTCTCCTTTTTCTCATCTCTTCCCCTGTTTCCTTTTCTCTTGTTGTCACTCTCTCTCCCCTTCTCCAATGATAATTTTTTTTCTTAGAAATTACTATAGATTAGTGGTGGTGGTAAAAATTGCTAGTTATTTGTAAGATGAAGATGACCACATCCTCACTACAATTGATATGTCGATCTGTACAGTAGTTAGTGATGGCTGTAGTGTGGAAGAAAAAAAAGGAAGAAAAAGTCATTTTATAAAAAAATAAAATTTTAAAAAATTCTACAGTCCCTTTTAGTAAACTATTTTCTTAACTTTAAAAACTTGTACAGTACAAATTTTTAAAACATATAGTATTGTACTGTACAACCGTTTAAAGAATAAGAGAATGGTTCTATAATTTTCCTAAAATTTTATTTATAAAGCCATTCCAGGTTACATACCAAGCAGCAAGTATTGTAATGATACTAGGGATTTATTCCCATACTAACATATCATCTACAATTCCGATTCTAATTCTAATTTCAGAACACGAGTCGAGCGCTCCTTTAGTGATAGATAAAAATAATTAAAAAATCGGTTGACACGTGGTGCAAACAAGTTACACTCCAAAATACACATTTCACAACTTTTCTGCTTTAACCAGTTTAACGGGGAAAATCCAAAAAAAAAAAAAGGAAACTTCGTCCCTTAAAATTGATATAAAGTAATAAAGTATCAACTATATGAACAGTTCCACCCCAAAATACACATTCCATAACTTTTCCGCTTGCCACGGTGTTAAACGTCATTTTATGATTAATTTAAAATTTAATATTAACAAAATAACCAGATTATATAATTTTAAGACTTAATATTCCATTGAATATAATAAATTACTTCTTTTAAAACAATGGTTAACGATCATGAAGATTTTCTGGCACATATTTATCCATGTTTTCAATTAAAATGCCATCTACTTTTGATAGATTAAGTCATTGATGAAGCACAACTCATCAATTAAATTGCCATCTACTAAGCCTAGGAATATAAAGGGTTTAAGTCATCAAGTGATTGGTGTAAATCAAATATTAATTTTTAAAAAAAATTGTCATTATTAAATATTGTAAGACTTCGCTTCCTTTATGATATGTACTTCATGATCATTAACCATTCAAGTGTAGCTATACTAACACTTCATGGTCATTAAAATTGTTTGTTCGACAATGAAGTATAATCATGCGTTAAGTCTTATTATTTTAAGACTTTATGATATAGGTCATGAGTTTAAATCACTAAGAATGTACGTTAAAGTTTATTATAGTTTGTAGATTTTTTTTTTTTTTAAAAAAAACTTTATTTTAAATGAAACAAAAGTATATTTTAAATGTTATAAAATACTTAAATAAACTCAATTTCGGGTTCCACCTGTATATCTTTAATCAAGATTAAGTTTTACGAAATCTTGATTACATCATCTAATATTGTTTATTCTATATGGTTTAATCTATATCATAACATCTATAAGCGGAGTAAAAAACTGAATTTGCCAAAGTAATATTATATATTTTGTAGACTTTATAGTTTAAATTTAATAAAATTTGATAAAATTTAATATTAAATACAAATTATAAATAAGGATCATAACCGGATTTATCTAAACATTTTTTTGTATTACTTATGTTAGTTTATGTTAAAAAAAAAAAAAATACTTATGTTAGCTACCACTAAAATCCAAGGAATCCACATAAAGGACAGGACTAACTAACCATATTTTGCCATTTCTTAAAAACTTCCAACCTCGTTGTATCAAATCAACTTACGTGTTTTGATACACTCCACATGTCGTGTATCAGCCACGTGTTCTTCAGTTCACGTGGCGTCATGCCAATCCAGATTAGAACCTGAGTTTTGGAATTAAGAAAAATTATTACATAAATTAAGGTGTACGATGAAGACATATATCTTGTAGTCTATGTTATTTTATATTTATCAATTTGTTAATTTTTTTAAAAATATTAATGAATATAAAATTGTATAAACTATAAGATATATAATCTCATCGTATATCGTAATTCGTACAAAAATTTTCTAGGATTACATCAAGACAATTTTCGTAATGTTTTAAGAAAAAAGATGTAGGGCCCGCAATGCTAGTGTCGATAGTAAAGCTTTATTTGCAAGAGACGTGGACACATCACCCTCTTCTAATTACATGGCCTAAGCTCAAGAATTCCACGTGCCGGCCCATTTGCTTCCTCAACTTGAAGTTTATATTGACTTTTAGTAAAATTGGGCACATATATTAAAGGATTTGAAAACATTAACATTATGTTTGATCCGGTGAATTTGATTTGAAAGAATAATTTAAAATGTATAAATTTGAATTTAATAATTTAAAATAATATGAAATTTAAATAAATTTTAAATTTATTTATTTAATCATTAAAATTACATTCTTATTTATTAATAAATTTTAAATTTACAATTAATTGAATTATTTTATTTAAATAATTTATTATAAATTAAGATTTCAAATTAAATCTATCCAAATTCTTTCATCTAAACACAATGCAAAGTTTGTTTCCTAGAAATCTAGAATCTTAATCCTCGTATCTGACGAGAGTAAGCCATGACAAACTTCGTGCTGGGGTTTTCTTGAGAAGTTTTCTGTGATGTTCTTTTCGAGCAATGTTTGGTGGAAGATGATTTGTCTAGATTCTACTCCCCTCGCCTCTCCTTAGTCGGTTAGTCCTTCTATCCTCACACTGTCACACGTAACTCAAGTAGAGTTAGGATCCTCACATTAATAGATAACGACTTTGAAGAGTATTTAACAGTCGTTAAAGTAACTTTATTTTTTTCATAGAATAAATAATTTTATTTACAATTGCAAGGACTATAGTGATTGTTATAATTTTTTTACGAATGAAATATAACATAGTACTTAATATTTATACAATGTATATTTAAAAAATTAATTTTAAAAAAAAATTACACGTTTACTTTATATATTAAACAGAAAAAAATTTTGAAATTTTTATAAGTGATACTTAATCGTAATTTAAATATGTCATCATTTTTAATTATATCAAGATTTTAGGAGTCAATTAGAAGAAAAAGACAAATTAAACAAAATTTTCGGGTACAATTATAGAATAAAAATTTGTTTTATAATTTTTCCTGGCCTATTTTATAGTTTTTCAAAGGTGAGGGAGGGAGGCAACAACCCCTCACCTTAACGTGGCTTCGCCATTGCTCACATGAATAAAATTTATTTTAATTATTAATTGGAAATTATTACTAGATATTTTAATAAATGTTCAAGAATTAATAAAAGATTTTTATGTAGAATGAGTGATTTACTAATTAAAAAAATATTACTTTTATTTTGTGATAAAGTGGATTATTTGCTCTAAATGAACATATTTTAGGAAAATTTTATAGTACATTTTAGGAAATCATTCCTTTGTACTTCAAATGTTTGTACAGCACAATACTATGTACTTTAAAAACTTGTATTGTACATACTTTTAAAATTAAAAAAATAATTTTTTAAAAGAGATTTTAAAATTCTCCCATATTTTATTAGTTATTGATTAATTATTTAAGATGTCAAGTACCGTAATAGTTGCTCAAAACCAACTGTAAACTTTGGTGTGTAAGCGGTTGCTCAGTAAGCGTCTTAGGAGGGCAAGGCCTTTGGATTTGCAATGCACAACTGTCGTTTGACCAAGAATAATTTAAGTGGTAAGGATGTTTGAAACAGGAGGTCCAAAGCCAAGCTTTTGGATTTATCTGTTGCAATGCACAACTGTCGTTTGACCAAGAATAAATTTAGTGGTAAGGATGTTTCAAACGAGAAGGTTTATGGTGATTATTGAATAATTAATAGTATTTTAATAATTATTTAATAATTTATGAAAGGAGTTATTTGTATAAAATAGCTCACTTTATTACAAATTGAAAGGTCATGTTTTATTTAAATAAAAATCTTTTATTGATTTTTAAATAATTATTAAAATACCAAATAATTGCTTAACTACTACGAGGTCCAAAGCCGTTGGCTTAACTAGCAGGCGGCAGGCATCTGATGGCCGAATCATGAAAATTATTTACAAAGCTGTAAATTTGTAATTATTTATTGAAATCATTTTATGTAATTAGATTTTATTAAATCACGATCTTTTTAATTTTAGATTTTCGATCGAATTTTTTTTCTTCTTTTCCGAATTTAGTGTTATATTAATGACTTTTATTTATCATTTCGTATAAATGCACTCCAATAGAAAAAAAAAATTCCAAGGCATCAAGTTGGGCAATCTAGGTAACTCATGAGAAAGAATGACGAAGCCAGTTAGAAATCATTCGGTTGCATTTTAATATTTGTATATGTTGGCATAAAAAACAAGTAGCGGAAAATAAATTTATTCAACACATATAAAAATACGTGGGAGAAAATGAGGAGTTACAAAATAACGCATATCGGACTCTCATATTGAGACTCGCATAAACCCACGGTATAATAGCCTTACCATTAGACTAGAATCTCTATTCTAGACTCTCTCAACTCAACTCTTTTCAACTGAATCAACTAAACAAACCCTCTATTTATAGAGTAACAAATTTAACTATCAAGAAAGCTAAAAACCTAATTAGAATAGAAAATAACAACTCTAAACATAATTGTATTAGGAAACTAAAGTACCAAAACCTAACAATAACATATTTCCTAATTGATAAGGAGTTTGGTTTAATTATGCCATCAATGCTTCCCTTAAACCAAATTCTCCAAACTTTCCAAACTCTCCATGAAGATAGATCCACGCCACGCACGATTAAGACGATCAAAAATTTTCATGCAATTTTTTTTTATCACAATTTGGCATCGTCAATTTGATTTAATCTTCATCTTCAAAATTTTTCAAACGATCCACGTATTTGGATTGATAAATTTTCATCTTACACTTTTCTTCAATTTATCAACCTCCATGAATTTCATGATAATTGGTATCAAAATTTTCAATTTTTGTAAATCAATCACAATCTACTTCATAGGATTTTTTATCCCTCCATCACTGCTCAATACCAACAAAAAAGATCACGACAGGATCCCTCTTTTTAGATCTCTGTCCAATTAAGGCCAATTTCGTTACACCCTAATTGTCAAACGAGTACCCCAAAACCAACTTCTCTTTTATGTCCAAATTTTCCGATATTCGAATACTTCAACAAAAAACTTTTTTTTTCCAATTTTTGACAAAGAGATCAGGATCAAACTCTTGAACCTAGAGCTCTGATACCACTTGTGAGCAAAAAAAACACGATAACACATCGGACTCTCTCAACTCAACTCTTCTCAATTGAATCAACTAAACAAACCCTCTATTTATAGAGTAACAAATTTAACTACCAAGAAATTTAAAACCCTAATTAGAATAGGAAATAACAACTCTAAACATAATTGTATTAGGAAACTAAAGTACCAAAACCTAACAAAAACATATTTCCTAATTGATGAGAAGTTTGGTTTAATTATGCCGTTAATGCATCCCTTAAACCAAACTCTCCAAACTTTCCAAGCTCTCCATGAAGATAGATACACGCCACGCACGATTAAGACGATCAAAAATTTTCATGTAATTTTTTTCTATACAATTTGGCATCGTCAATTTGATTTAATCTTCATCTTCAAAATTTTTCAAACGATCCACGTATCTGGACTGATAAATATTAATCGTACATTTTTCTTCAATTTGTCAACCTCCATGAATTTCATGATAACTGGTATCCAAATTTTTAATTTTTGTAAATCAATCACAATCTATTATAGTATTGACTCATAGGATTTTTTTTCCCTCCGTCACTGGTCAATACCAACAAAAACGATCACGACAGGATCCCTCTTTTTAGATCTCTGTCCAATTAATGCCAATTTCGTTACACCCTAATTGTCAAACGAGTACCCCAAAACCAACTTCTCTTTTAGTCCAAATTTTCCGATATTCAAATACTTCAACAAAAAACTTTTTTTTCCAATTTTTGACGAAGAGATCAGAATCAAACTCTTGAACCTAGAGCTCTGATACCACTTGTGAGCAAAAAAAACACGCACATCGGACTCTCTCAGCTCAACTCTTCTCAATTGAATCAACTAAACAAATCCTCTATTTATAGAGTAACAAATTTAACTACCAAGAAATCTAAAACCCTAATTAGAATAGGAAATAACAACTCTAAACATAATTGTACTAGGAAACTAAAGTACCAAAACCTAACAAAAACATATTTCCTAATTGATGAGAAGTTTGGTTTAATTATGCCATCAATGCCTTCCTTAAACCAAACTCTCCTCATAAGAAACTTTCCAAGCTTTCCATGAAGATAGATCCACGCCACGCACGATTAAGACGATCAAAAATTTTCATGCAATTTTTTTCTACCACAATTTGGCATCGTCAATTTGATTTAATCTTCATCTTCAAAATTTTTCAAACGATCCACGTATCTGGACTGATAAATTTTCGTCGTACACTTTTCTTCAATTTATCAACCTCCATGAATTTCATGATAACTGGTATCCAAATTTTTAATTTTTGTAAATCAATCACAATCTACTTCATAGGATTTTTTTTTCCATCCATCACTGGTCAATACCAACAAAAACGATCACGACAGGATCCATCTTTTTAGATCTCTGTCCAATTAATGCCAATTTCGTTACACCCTAATTGTCAAACGAATCCCCCAAAACCAACTTCTCTTGTAGTCCAAATTTTCCGATATTCGAATACTCGAACAAAAAACTTTTTTTCTAATTTTTGACAAAGAGATCAGGGTCAAACTCTTGAACCTAGACTTCTGATACCACGATTGTGAGCAAAAAAAAACACATCGGACTCTCAAAACTCAACTCTACTCAACTAAATCAACTAAACAAACCTTCTATTTATAGAGTAACAAATTTAACTACCAAGAAGCCTAAAAACCTAATTAGAATAGGAAATAACAACTCTAAATATAATTGTATTAGGAAACTAAAGTACCAAAACTTAACAAAACCATATTTCCTAATTGATAAGAAATTTGGTTTAATTATGCCATCAGTATAATATGAATTTTATAAAGTATATACAAAATATTATCAAACAACAAAGAAAAATAGATATTCCGTATAAATTAAGAGTAGGCCGTGGCAAACGCACGGAAACGTTAAGCCTATGCATAAAAACACAAAAGATAGATACAAAAAAAGTGCACTGTATATATGAGGTTGGAAGTGCATTTATATTAGGCAAGTGATGCCATTGTGGAAGGAAGATGGAGGGTGACAAGGACAAGAAAGATCTTAGATGCGTTTAGTTGATAGATAAATAGAGTATTTTCAACTAACTTATATCTGGATGATATAGTTTTTATATGTGTTTTTTAATTATAATCTTATTTTTGATTTATTTAAAATATTGACAGAATATTTTGATAATATTATTATTTTTTATTTTTAATGAAAATGATAAATAGAAGAGAACCGTAAATAATAAAATATTCTTTTACTATTACCCACCATTCTTAATTACTTTAAAATTTTCAAACATAAAATAGTTTTTTTAAATCATAAAATGTCATGTTTAAATATAAGTAAACTAATAAAACTATTGAAATACATACATAAATTAGCAAAGAATGATAAAAGTTTTAATAATAATGCTATGTTAAATTAATGTTGAAAATTTACTAGTACTTATTTACATTCACGAATTAGAAATAATATAGCATTTTGATACAACTATATTTTTGTATTTAGTTAATAGTATTTCACTGCACTTGAAAATATATGTGTTAATAAAAAAAGAAATATTTAAATAAAATACAATAAAAATAAGTTAGCATGCTACTTTGTAAAAAAATAAAATAAATAAACAAGTGTGGATCATGTAATAAAATATGTATTTTTTACTTAAAATTAAAATGACATAATGATATTTTTTTTGAAGTAAAAAAAAATAACTATTACAAGAAAATATTAATTTAAAATGTAGTTTAGCCATTTTACGCTATATCCAGCTTGGTGGGACTATTAATACCAAAGACCCATATGTGATGTGTAATAACCCATATAGTCCAAGAAAGGGGATTAAGTTAGTTAATTAGGATAATAATCTCATATTTAAAATTCAACCAAATATATGAGATAATATGAGATCATTTATCCAATTTCAAATAATCCCATGAATTACTTAAATCAAAGTCTTAAATTAAGATTTGTACACGCAACAGGGGATATACATGTTTGATATACCTCAAACCTTACTCCACGTTTGGTGGGATTACTTAAAATGGAAAAAAAATTTCAATTTATTTTTTTTATTTTTTTATTCCGTATAACACTTCTGAGCTGAAAAGACGGTTCTACCAAGAATAACCATTCCAGCTAAATTTTGGAAACTTCATTCCTCTAAAAAATTGAGGAAAGCTCATTCCAACTCAAATTTAAAAAAAGAAAATTGTGTGATGTCAACTTTAACCCCTCATTTTGAAATTTGAATCCAATATTTACACGCAAACATAATTACATGTAAAATAAATAAATAATTGATTAATTCAAACACAATTTAAATACCATATGTGGTCAATTAACCCTTTTTTTTCATAGTTATCACATTAGAATGAATATAAAACTTTCTAAATAAATATAGTATTGTAAAATTAGCTTAATTTTACTATTTAATATCATTTGAATGCAAAATAAAATACTATGTAATTTTCTAAAATTTGTATCCTTAACAAAAAATTTAAAGTTTCTCACACCAATATAAATGTTAATAACATGAATTAAAACAACAAAATAAAATTTGTTATATTTCTAAAAAAAAAAAATTATGTATGCAAAGTCAAATTAATATAGACCTAAATCTTTTCTATTTATACATCTAAAAATCTCTATAATGTTGACTAAAAAATATATATTCATTCCATTCTATTTTTAGTCACCCGATATATAATAGGAATGAACATTATTGCTTATTCTGATTGTAACATATTCTGCCTAAAATAATATTTCTATTCCAGATCATTCTCGCATATCAAATGTGAGTTAGTTCTCCCTCTGTCTCTCTCTTTTTTTTTTTTTTTTTTTTCCCAGAATATTGTCATATCTAGGACTTATCTTTTTGAATTTCCAGAAAGGACAATTAAAAATTTTGACCCCACTTAATCACAAGTAAAATGCGTTTTCTTCTGAGATCCAAATGTAAAGTACTCGGTCCAATGAAAACAAGCCTTTCAGTAACGTATATGAAGATTTTTTTTGGGCAGAAACTAACGTATATATTCAAGATATCTTAATTATGGAGAATAATTACAAAGTAACTGGTATTAAGCATGGGAGACAAGTGCAATTAACATTAAACAACAAGAAAGAGTGCGTAACGGATGAAATTAAAGAAGGCCATCAATAGCAAGTGCGCTCCTACTAGAAGTTAATGTAAATGTAACAAACTTTGTCGATTTGTGGAGAGAGTTAATTTTTACCCATAAAAATTAGAATTACTATATTTAACAACAAAAATTATAAATTATGTTTTAAAACTTTCTGAATGGAATTAAAATGTGTATTAAAGATATTTTTTTTTAGTATATTATCAGGTAATTGAGGAGAAAATATTTGTAATGGGCAAGTCAAGAAAGTCGTGTTCTTGGTATTTTTCAGGTGATTAACCTTAATAAAATAATTCTACATATGCATCACATTTTTTATTATCTTTATGATTATTCATTTAATATTTTTTTAAAAACAAAACTAACATTATTTTCTCTCATACATTTATTACAAATTACACGTGTCCTATTCTTTCTTCATATTTGGACTTAACATGCACTTTTTGGCCTCTATATAAACATGACTTCACAAGGGGATCCATTGCTCTTTGTACTTGGTGAAACTTTTGGGTGTTTTTCCCTTAATCTCACAATTAAGCTTTGTTTTTGTCCATAACTAAACTTAACAGCCAATTATGCAAGCTTACTCCCACCTTTCACCAGATCCCTCTATACTTTTGAAACCAAAAAAAATTGTTAAGCCTAGCCAACCATTATTTACATGCAAAATTTTAATAAATCCATCAAAGAAAACTTTACCCAAGAGGTTAAAATCACCTCCACCGCCACCGCCACCGCCTCTTTTACCACCGCCCAGAATTTTTCCACCACCACTAAATGACCCTCCTAAATTGAACCTGTTTCAAAAATTGGCAGCCGGAGCACTAGACATGCTAGAAAAGTCATTCATAACCGAATTGGACAAGAATCACAGGCTGAACCGGAAAGTTGACCCGGCGGTTCAGTTAGAAGGCAATTTTGCACCGGTTCAGGAGTGCCCGGTTCGACACGGCCTCGAGGTGGTTGGTCATATTCCATCTTGCCTAGATGGATAGTCTATTTAAGAAATGGAGCCAACCCTTTGTTCTCTCCGATCAACGGTCACCACCTCTTTGACGGTGACGGGATGATTCACGCGGTGACGTTGCAGCCGGGGAATTCTGCTAGCTATGCATGCCGGTTCACTCGGACAAACCGGTTAGTCCATGAAGCTGCATTAGGAAAACCGGTATTTCCTAAGCCAATTGGTGAATTGCATGGCTACTTGGGCTTGGCTCGGCTTGCACTGTTTTCAGCTAGAGCCGTGATCGGCTTGATAGATGCATCACTTGGTCTTGGAGTAGCCAATGCAGGCTTAGTTTACTTCAATGGTCGGCTCCTAGCCATGTCCGAGGATGATCTTCCATACCACGTGCGCATCACCGACGACGGTGATCTCGAGACAATTGGACGGTTTGATTTTGATGGGGAGATTTATGATCCATTGATCCCTCATCCAAAGCTGGATCCCACCACAGGCGAGCTCTTCACACTCAACTACAATGTTGTCAAAATAATTTTGTGACCTCACCTTAAATTCTTCAAATTCGACAAGTTGGGCAGCAAGTCACGTGACGTATCGATTTCTCTCAAACAGCCTACCATGATTCATGACTTCGCCATCACGGAAAATCACGTGATCATCCCGGATCAGCAGATAGTATTCAAGTTATCTGAGATGCTCCGGGGCGGATCACCCGTTGTCCATGACCCGAATAAGGTTTCCCGATTTGGAATCTTGGCAAAAGATGACACTGATGAATCAAGAATGGAGTGGATTGACGTACCAAATTGTTTTTGCTTTCATTTATGGAATGCATGGGAAGAAATTAATGAAGATGGTGACAATGTCATTGTGGTTATTGGATCATGCATGACACCACCTGATTCAATTTTTAGCGAAAAGGATGGGGAAAGTAGAACCGAATTATCCGAAATCCGAGTAAATTTAACAACCGGTAAATCAACCCGAAAAGTTATTGTATCCGGGTTGAACCTAGAGGTTGGACAAGTGAACAAGAGAATTGAACTTGGACGAAAAACACAATTTGCATATTTGGCTATAGCTGAGCCATGGCCTAAATGTAGAGGCATTGCAAAGGTTGATTTGGTCACGGGGGATGTGACAAAATTTTTGTATGGAAACCAAATGTTTGGTGGTGAACCGTGTTATGTACCTGGGGAAAAAGAAGAAATGGAAGATGATGGATATCTTATAAGTTTTGTTAGAGATGAAAAAAAAGAAATTTCTGAACTGGTAATTGTTAAAGCATCAAATATGAAGCAAGTAGCATTAGTCAAATTGCCCTCGAGGGTGCCATATGGTTTTCATGGGACATTTGTTAGTTCAGAAGATTTAAGTAAGCAAAGATTTTGATGACAGTATTTGTCTAAACTTTTATTCCTACATAACATAGATGTTTATCTAACAAAAATGTGTTCTCTCTTTACTCATTGTTTATATCCTAGTTTTGGAAATTTGATTGTCCATGTTGCCAGTGTAGTCCAGTTCATGGTAAATATTTTCTTTGAAAGAGTGTCTTGGTGATGCGGAATAATTTTTGTTTTTAAACTAGAAGACAATATTATATAGACCTTAATGAAGACAAATCCTAATAATGTAAACGGAATAGTTAACAAAGAGTGGAGGCAAATTTTTACCTTTAAAAATAAATTTAAAAATAAAAAATTGTCCATGATTCATATTATTGTTGAAATAAGTGGATTATAAAAAATCAAATGAAAATAATGAAGTTACAGATTGACTATGTAATTTTTTTTGTTATATCAAAGTTTTAAAATTCTTGCCTCTTTGAATTGTGATACATATATCTTGAAATTTTCTTTTTGTGAAGTAATTTCTGAATATGATCTAGTTATGGAGATAAAATTAATTATACATTTATATTATTTTTAATATTTAAATTATTTAAATATAAATATAAATAAATAAAATTAAATAAAGAGAATCCAAATCTACATTCATTACTTTAAAAGCAATAGTTCTACAAGTTGATCACTACTTAAAGTAACTTCTGTTTATTTTGATAGAAAAATAATCAAAAACAGTATAACCATCTCAGTATATTTATGTAAGTAATGCTGTTTAGTCTTGTACTATGCTTGTGTTTTTTCTTTTCTTTTTCACAAAGAAAAAATAAAGGAGTAGTTGTGATGATCGATATATAGATTTGGAACAGTAAAGAGACGAGTCTTATTAATTTGGCTTAACAAGAAAAGGTTGCGTGCTGTCATAGAGTGCGCATTGCTCACTTTCCCTCTCAATTACTAATTTTTTTAAAGGATAATTTCAAAAACTTTGAGATTTAGGTTAATATCACTTAACATTTTTTAATTTTCAAAAATCTCATTTATCTCCTCTCTCTTGTGAGT
The DNA here is from genome assembly GCA_025175665.1 of Cinchona pubescens. Lineage (NCBI taxonomy): Eukaryota > Viridiplantae > Streptophyta > Magnoliopsida > Gentianales > Rubiaceae > Cinchona > Cinchona pubescens. The sequence continues at coordinate 670,272 of JANKKI010000256.1, read as the reverse complement.
GGGGCCCAAATTAGCGTAAAATAACAATTGTACCTTTTTGTTCTTTAATAAAATAACTAAAATTTAGTTTCAAAAACCTCCTCGAAGGGTTTTAATAATTTCACTTGGCACTCTTTATTCTTTTAATAAATTTTTTGTCAACTTATTTGCTGCTAATGTGTTTATTTTTATTTTTTTTTAAAATTTTTTTGGATACTTATAAATAAACAATATTTTTATAAAAATTGATATTTTGTATGGCTAATCACAAACTCATAAACAAAAAAATTAAAATATTATTTTTGACAAAGAATTTTTTATCAACTTACTTAAAACAAATTTAAGACCACGTAATAAAATTTACTGTGTGTCATTCAATAAAAAATAGAACAATTAGGAATAAACCATATAGTATAATAAAAATGTGATTTGTATTTTGTTTAGGAAATCACAAACTCGTAAAGCGAAAAAATTAAAATGTATTCTCTTAGTTAAATTTCTTTTCAACTTATTTATGAAAATATGTGCGCATTATTGCGTTTGTATTCCAACTAAATAAAAAGTTAAAATATATAAAAATAGATTATCTACTATAATAAAATAAATGTAATTAATATTTTTTATTTTAGAAAATCAAAAGCTCATAAATTAAAAAAAAAAACATATATGTTATTGATAATTAAAAGTAAATTTCACTTTGTTCCAATTAATAAATATGTGCATTCCAATGTTGTCTTTTAACAATCTCATTTAAATCCTCCAAATTTCTTCTTTTTCTTTTTCTAGTGTTAATTTTTCTTACTAGGGGTAAAAATGAATCCTAAAATGATATTTTAATCAATTGGATAGAAATTGTTACAATAAAGTTAGATGAAAATTGTGAAATTTTTGAAATTTTAGGAATACTAAGTGATATTAGTATAAACTGCAAGAGAAGTTTATGAAATTATCCCTTTTCTTAAATAAGAGAAGGTGGTGAAGTCCTCTAATTATTTTAAGGTTAGTGATTAAAAATATGTACATCTACACAAAGTGATAAAAATCACTCATGTTTTAGTAAATGCAAAAAACAATAAACGAAATTCGACTAAGAATCTAAAATTAGGATTTTGACAAATTATCTTGAATTTGTGATTTTGTAAATCATTTTCCTTAAATATATGCCTACCCAAGAAGTGATCAATACTCAGTCCCTCTTTGGAAAGTATTTCCCTTCACACCCCTATAGCATCCTTGAGTAGTTCATGTTGGCTAAATGTAAAAAATTGGGAAAATAAATAGGTATTGCAGGATCAATTAAGGGACAAGAATTCTTCCCAGTTAGGCGATAAATGGAGGATATTTCATTTAACCCTTTAAATGAATGATACTTTATTAAAGATTTAATTAACCGTCATCAAATATTCGTTAAATCATTATTTTTATAAATATTGGTACCACAACTACCCGATTTTGATTTTGTTCTCCTTGGACATTTAATCAAATAAAATATCCTTTTCATTTAAGAAAATTTATCAAGATTTTTTTGGCAAAAAAATTAATCAAGTTATTTATTTACATCATTATTATTTTACTCAAAAGTAAACTAACTAACTTTCACCCGCAATTAAAAATGAATACCAAAAATTTAGTAGGTCATCAAATTTGAAATAACATATCATTACAATTCTATTACATTCATTTAAGTAATTATTTTTTTCTCTTCCACTTAAACTTAAGTACTATGTGAAATACAAAATAAATTTAAAAACGATATAATTTTGAGTGTTAAATTCAGTCCAGTGATGATGGGAATGAAATCTAACATTTCGTGTGATCCAATGGTGACGTATGGCCCCTTTAAAAGAACAAATAGATATTTCACCATCTACCCTTCATGGAGAGGATCTTGTTTTCATTTAACATAATCCATGTTAGTACTTTACCATTCACAGCCAATGGCATAAAATAAATTTGATTGATCAGCATGAACCTATATTCTGTAGTCCCAAACAAATCCTCCTATATTAACTTTTCGCCTTAAACTTACCAATTATACTATTCACTGCAATAATATTGGACAGAACAACTCCAATTTTATTATTATTATTTTTTTGTTTCTTTTTTTCTTAGTGACTTAAAGGACGTAGAGCAGTAGTTGCCTTTTGCTCCACGTTTGGTACGCAAGAATGAGTTGAAATAGAAAGGTCATTTCATGCAGAATCATTCTATTTCTACCTGGAATATATAAAAATACTTATTCTTACTTCAATGCTTGGTAGTTTAAGTTAGAATGGAATATATGTTTTATTTCATATTTAGTATAATTTTTTTTAGATGTTAAAATACAATGAATGTTAAATAAATTTTTTTTCCTTGTTTTTGTTTTTATTCATGTACTATATGTTAGAATACAATGGATTTTAAATAATTTTTTTTCTTGTTTTTGTTTTTATTCATGTACTATTTCTATAATTAAGAAATTCATTTAGTATTTTATGTTAAAACTAAAAAATTATAAAATTATATTAATTTTTTTTTTTTTTTTTTACATTTGAATAATTAATTTGTATAACTTAATTATTTGAATGTAAAAAATTTAATTATTTGAATGCAAATAAAAATTTAATATAATTTTGTAACTTTTTAACATTATATTGTATAATCTAACTACTTTATCTTAATGATAAAAAATTATAAAAAAATATGTTTTGCATTCAAATAATTATATTATACAATTTAACGAATTTATCCTAATGATAAAAAGTTAAAAAAATGCATATTAAATTTATTTTACATTCAAATAATTAAATTATATAATATCTTACTTATTTATAAAGCAATAAGATTACAACTATGTAACTAAAAATTGAAAAAAAAAATTAGATAAATTTGTTATCCCATAAATTCTCTTTTTTAAATTGAAGTCGGAAAGGGCTTCCTTCAATTTTTTTAAGGAATGACTTTTCAGAATATAATAGGAATGAACTTTTCTTGTGGAATGACCTTTCCAACTTAAATTTTTTATACCAAACATGAAATAAAAAAAATAAATTAGAAAGATCTTTTCATTCCAACCCATTCCTGAGTACCAAACGTGTAGCTGGTGGATTAAATGATAATAGACAAAAGTCATGATATAACATGGAGAATGATGTTTTTTCAGTTTCCCTTTTCCAATGGGCTTTTTATAGACACCGATATTTAGAGGAAAATATCATTACATTTTATATAGTGGGCAGAAGCTGAAGCAAAAGGTATAATAAAATACTTTGTAACCAAGTCAAAGCTTTTAATTCCATAATGCGAGGACAAAATGGTAGTGCCTAAGCACAAAATTAGCATCTTAAACTGCTTTTACATCCTGCAATTAAAGCTAAGCACACATGTATTGAGCTAGATGGTTAGATCTTTTAAAATTGTTTCATTCATGATTATAGTTTTGAACCAACTATTTTGAAACATAATTGATCGAATTGGTTAATTGCGCATTGGGATCACGTGTTACATACAAAAATATCAGCTTGTTGCCAGTTTGATCATGATTTATCCTGCTCAACAACTTTTGGCTAAGCTTCGGAGTTTGATATTCATCATTCTAAATAAACATGTCCATCAAGGAGATCAGAAAACAAAAAAGGAAACAAGACAAACGGTGACAAGGAATATAAAAGATTGGATAGAAAGGTTGGAATGTTAGCGTGTGGAATAAGAGATTGATACAAGAAGTAAAACAGAGAATTATTTTGCATAAAAAAGAAAGTATAATCTAAGTCAAAATCCAATAGGGAACCTTGTTTGTAGATTCCCCCTCCTTCTAGAGGATGGTCTCCTATGACAACAATATTTAACACAAGAAGGAATCATAGTTGTTAAAATCTCAATCCTACTCTAATGATCTTATGATCTATATGATTCAAATTTATAAATTTGATTCCGATTTTAGAGGTAGGATCTTTAATATAGTTAACGTTAGTTGGACTATTAGAATCTTGTGATTTACGTCTAATATTTTTTAAGTTAGGCTAGTGTTTGATAATTCTTCTTTCACATATTATATTTTAGGGCAAAAATGAATTTGTCCACTAAACTATTTTCAAAGTCTACATATGATCACTAAACTATTTATTATTTCAAATTATCCACTAAACTAATTTCAAGGTCTATTTATACGCACTTTTTTTTTTTTTTTTTTTGAATTACCCACTGAACTTTTACAAGAAAATATTAATGGCCATTATATGCTTTTCTAAAGGTTTAGTGGGTGATTTAAAAAAAAAAAAGGGTAGAGTAATCATAAGTGAACTATGAAAACAGTTTGGTAGGCAATTTGAAACAAAAAATAGTTGGATAATCATAAGTGGAATACGAAAATACTTTAGTGACCATATGAGTTTTTTGCGCTATATTTTATGAGTTTAGTCTACTACTTTTTTTCTTTTTTTTTAATTTTTAACCAAAAAATAATAGTAAATTTATCATGATGCAAAAAATTTTTTACATTACGAGTGTATAACGTCAAATATTATAAATTTAAGTGAAGGAAAATGATTTTGTGATGAATATGAAATTGTTATATTTATTGCATAAGTTTTCATTCAATATAACATTTAAAAACAAATAAAAGTTTTCTTTTTTTTTTTTCATTTCGATAGAATCTTATAATCCCACGATCTCACTTATCATCCGATCATGCAAAGTTCAAAACAATCTAACATAGGATCAGGATTCTACAAACCTTTGGAGGGACAAAAAAATCTCACTAACAATTTCATATAGTATTACACTTGACATCCCTATTATCTAATTTTGTGCTATTGTCCAATCCAGCAGTGCTAATGACTATTTTGTGTATACTACAGTGCACACTTAACATCTTTATTGTCTGATATTTTAGTTATATCCAATCCTATAGTGTTTTAAGTGTGATCATACATTAAGAAAATTGTTCTCTATTCCTTCAATAGGAAGGCACTATGACAATATCACCATGCAAAAGTGACATTAAGAAATTAAATTGGCTATTGCTAGGTACCTAAGATATTTCGGCAAAAGGTTGGACAGATAAGAGTCAGCTAATGAAAAAAGTCAAAGTTGTAGACATAAAGTTCCTCACGAAGACATTTCGTCTCCTCATATTTTGCTACATAATTAGTAGATTAATCGAATTCAGAGCAGGAAGGAAGAGTTGTTACAATAACTTAGAAGTCTACTTACATAGTTACATGAGGGCATTATAAATTACAATTCTGGACAGCACAAAAATTTAGATCCCAGTCCCACCTACTACTTCTTTTATTTCTTATTTTGAGGAACCTATCCTTTGCAAAGGAAAAACATACGATTGTTCCAATTTTATTGATTTACACTAATGTCTTTACTCTTTAATTATAATTTACAACTTAATAGTGATAATTATCATGATGTTTGCTCTTTCCTTGACATTTTTATTTGTGCCCACTTGTCCAAGTCAATAAGAGTTGATTGGTTCATTTTAGCCCTTGCCATAAAGTGTCAACGTCTAATTATATTATGTCTAATAATTGATGTTTAGTTTGTGCTACAAGACTAGATATGGTTTCTTTTTTTGGTTACTAACTAGATATGGTTGACTTAACACAAATAAGTTGAAGCCCCCATTACATGAAGTACAGTATTTTAACATTTTAAAGGAATTATTGTTTGTTTGAATTCATTTGGAAAAGAAAAATAGACACCATCCGAAAGCAATATGGCAAAACAATGATGTAACATATTGATAATAAAAAACATCCAACAAGGCACTAGGTCATCACTAAATAGTTGAAGCCATTTCAGTGCAAAGGAGTGTTACATGACATCAATAAACATGCTGTGGAATTTGAGATGATAGGTACCTTAAGAACAAGTACAAAGAAGAAAGAAATAGAGTGAGTGTAAAGAACGAAGAATAAGGAATATACTATGACTATTCAATTGGACCTTAGGATAAACTTTATGGAGGATGTTGGGTGGGGAGGTGGACTAACAACACTAATTGCAAGAGAACAATTTGAAAACATCTACAAAAGCAAGTTTTTGCTACTTACTCTGTAATGCGGAGGGTATTATAGTAGTTCAAATGACTGAAAAGTAGAGGTTCCATTACTTTTCAATCATCTAATGATTTATGATACCACTTTCACATTGTGGAGTGAATAGCAAAAATATTTTTGCACAACTAATCTATCAAAAGAAGCAGAAAAAAAAAAATTAGTGGAGTAAGGAGATAATAAGAACTTACACCGATAATAAATTTTATAATTCTTATTCTGATTTACTAGAGATTCCCAATTCACACCAAATAGTTCCTATGAAAATTTCTTCCAACAAACCAACTGCCTGTGCTTTAATACACTTGCTCAAATGTAGGCTTGATCTTGTGTTAGAAAATGAATTAAACAATCAGTACTTTACATCAAGGGGTGGAGAGAATTCCCACCCCAACCCCCCCGGGGAATTCCATTGATATCAAGTTAATATTTATGAAGTTCATAAAACATAGATGTCATCATGTCAAACAGCGTTAATTGTTACAAAAGAATGTTTATATCCAGATAAAATTTTGTGGTTTGGACTCTCTTAATTTATTGTCTAATTTCATGATAGTACTTCTTCTATTCTATTTTATTTATTAAATGATTTTTCCCAATTTTCCACTTAACACAAAAGTTAAGTTAATTTATTACACTCTTCAATGTTAATCTTAATGTCACTCACACACACACACACACACACACACACATATATATATATATATATATATATATTGTTGATGCTAAATTTTTCCCTTGACAAGTACAAATTTCAAGTGCAAGGTAGTCCAGTACTTAGGTAAGGATCCTATACGTAGTACCTACAGTCAGAATACTTGAAAAAATGAAGGCGGGGCTTTGTCCCTTGGGGTAGGTTTTGATGCTCAAATCAGTTACTTTATACAAGAGAAAAATTTAAAGAGAATTCAGAACCTATGAGAATGAGAAAGTGAATATATTGAATCAGACTTGCCATTGCAATATTTATACCTGTGATAGATGGGTCTGGTCGATCCATGAATTTGTAAATATTTATTTGACTCATTTAAACTTACCTTGGCTATAATAGTAAAATTATTAAAATGTCCCTAGTGAACACGGGTCCGAAGCCACGTGTATACTTTTTAGTGGGTATATCATTTTTGCATCATCCTTTGTCCCCCACTCTCAAGTCGAGTATTCCCGAATTGAGAGTAATAATTTTTTGATGTTGTTATCACATTTTGGCCAGAGTCATAAAATTGGTAGGATTTAATTCCCAAATTTAGAGTCTAACTTATTTCACTGAGACGAAAAAATCCGGATTGAAAGTAGTGTAGTGATACTTTTGGGGTGATGTCTTGGCTAGAGCTGTCGGCTTTTTTTTTTTTTTTGGGAGGGGGGGGGGTGGGAGAAATAGGTGCCACTTGAATATGGGCACTACTACTTGAGTGGGTGTACCACATAGATGAGAGGTTCCACTTGAGTGGAAGTTGCAACCTAAGTAGGAAGTACCACTTGAGTAGTAAGGTAAGACGAAGTGGACTAAGTGAGGTTGCTCTTGAGGTAGAGTAGGTGAGGTGGGTAAGTGAGGTAGAGAAAGATGAGGTGGGGAAAGATAAGGATTTAGCCAAAAAAGAGACAGCACGAGTCTTGATGTTTTTGAAATACTCCTTGGTACTCCCGTAAAAGTTTATTGGACCCTGAAGATGGAGTACATAATTTTGGATGAGGCGGAACACATTTTTCACCCAGAGATGGAGTCATTGTTTACCTGTAGGCGGTGTATATTTTACACTGACACGGAGGCAGAGGAGTAAATTTTTCACTCGGAAACGAATTATATTTTTTAATCGGAGGTGGAGTGTATTTTTTACCCAGAAGCGGAGTATATTTTGTACTCAGAGGCCTAGCAAAGTAATTTTTTCACCCAGAGGTAGAGTATATTTTTATCGAGAGGTAAAGTACTTAAGTTGCTTGGAGATAGAGCACATAATTTGCCAGAGGTGAAGTACAATTCCACCCAGAAAAGGAGTACTTTATTTACCCGAAGGCGAAGTACTTTATTTGCCCAGAGGCAAAGTAAATTTTCTCACCCAGAGGTAGGTACTTTATTTGTCCGAAGGCTTAGTAAATTTTTTCATCCGAAGGCAGAGTACTTTTTATTTTTACCTAGAGGAGTATATTTTTTCCAGGAGATGGATCGAAGTAAAATTTTCACCCGAAAGTGGAGTATATTTTTTACCCGGAGGTGGAATATATTTTTAATCGAAGGCGGAATAGAGTAAATTTTTCACCCAAAGTCAGAGTATTTTTTTTTTTTGTTACCCAGCAATATACTTTATTTACCCAGAGGTGAAGTAAATTTTTTCACCTAGAAGTAGAGTACTTTATTTGCCCGAAAGCTGGATAAATTTTTTCACTCGGAGGTAGAGTACTTTTTTTTTTTACCTGGTGGAGTACTTTATTTGCCCAGAGGCAAAGTATGTTTTTTATTCAGAGGTGGAGCAAAGTAAATTTTTATCCAAAGGTAGAGTATATTTTTTATCCGAAGGCGAAGTACTTAAGTTTTTGGAGATAAAGCACAAAATTTGCCTGGAGGCAAAGTACATTTTTCTTCCACCCGAAGGCAGAGTACATTTTTTTACTAGGAGATAGAGTACTTTATTTTACCAGAGGTAGAGTACTTTTTCCACCTGAATGCAAAGTACTTTTTTTTTCCCACGACCAGAGCCAATACTAAAATTTAGAAATTTTTTTTTACTGGGGTAAAAAATTCGAATTGAAGGGGTTACCACTTGAGTAGGTGGTATCACTTTGATGAGCGTAAGTAATGCTAAATCCTGACTCTGGAAGATGTCGCCAAAGCTCAATTTAGAAGGATGTGAGTAAGTGTTATATCCTGGAAGGCATGAGTAGGAAGTGACCTGAAAAGATACGAGTAAGGTCTAACTTCGGAAGGTATTGGTAGGGCTGAACTCCAGAAAGTCTGAGGAAGTATTCTACCCCAAAGGGCGTGAGTTGGGAGCGACCTAGTAGGGAAAGAGCAAGTGTTCTATTCTGAAGGACGTGAGTAGGGAGCGACCTTGGAAGGTGTGAGCAAGGCATAACCCAGAAAGTGTCAGCAAAGTTCAACCCGGAAAGATGTCAGCAAGTGTTCTACCCTGGAGAGCGTGAGTAGCAAGACTTCGGAACGCGTGAGTAAGGCTTAACTCCGGAGACTGTTAACCGAGCTTAACCCTAGATAGCGAGAGCAAAGTGCAGGTACACAAGATCAGAGTACAGGTGAGGTACGTAGGCACATAGGTATGAGGTGCATGAGTGTAGGTGCGCCGGTGAGAAGCACTGGTGAGCCCAATACAGACATGTTACAGTTAGGCGATTTTCGCTTATTATTGTTAATATTTTTAGCATAGTTTTTATGTCCTTGGGAGCAAGAGTTGATGACTTAGATGGATTGTTCCAAGTGAGGGGTCTCTTGAAAGATGTATATAGTAAGCTTTGCCTTATAAAATTTGAATGTGTCAAATTTTAAGCAGTCCCTTAGCAGGTTCTATTGTGCCCCCGAAGGGGTAGGATAGACTCCGGAGGGTGTGACCAAGGCTTGATCTCGAAGGGTGTTATTAGAGCTCCACCTCGAGGGATGTGATTAGAGAGTAACCTCGGAAGGCGCAAGTATGGTTTGACCCCAGAGGGTGTCAGTTGGGCTCATCCTAGTAGGCTTGAGCAAGTCTTCCACCTTGGAGGATGTAAAGTAAGAGCGACCCCGATAGACATAGGTAAGGTGTTACCCCAGAAGATTTAACAAGGCTCAATTCCAAAAGGTATGAGCAAGTCTTCTACGTTATGAGAAGTAAGGAAGCAACCCAGGAGGTCAAGGAAAAAGTGTAATCACGGAGGATTTTAGTAGGCTTAACCCTAGAGGGTACAACAAAGTGCAACCCCAGGAGGCGCAGTCAAGGCGTGACTTTGGAGGGTAGAAGCTATGTTGAGAAAATACTCTTTTGACTTTTTCAGTGTTACTCCAGTGAGTGTTATGCATGTTGGATGCCTTGTTTTAGCATGATCTTTAGTGCTGATTCCCATAGACGGCACCAAATGTTGATGCTAAATTTTTCTCAAGTACAAATTCCAAGTACAAAGTAGTCCAATGATTAGGTAAGGATCCCATGCATAGTACCCACATTCGGAACACTAGAAAATATAGAGGTGGGGTTTTGTCCCTTGGGGTAGGTTCTTACGCTCAAGTCAGTTACGTTAGATAAAAGGAAAATTCGGAGAGAATTCAGAGCTAATGAGAATGAGAAAGTGAATATATTGAATCAAACTTGCCATTTCAATATTTATGCTTGTGAGTAATGGGTCGGGTCAATTACAGAAGTAGTTTGTAAATATTTATTTGACACATTTAAGTTTATTTTAGTTATGATGGTAAAATTACCAAAATGTCCCTAGCGAACAAGGTCCTGGAACCACGTGTATATTTTTTTAGTAGGCATATAATTTTGGTATCATCATGTATATATAGAATAACACGAATTATATATAATTTTATTATATATTAAATATTTTGATTGGATCAGGGTCCTAATCGGGTCGAAACAACAAGATCTATATCTGATACGTTTATTATAATAGTTAAAAGGATTCGAAGTGCATCCAGGTAATTGGAATTTCTCATGAAGCTAGACCTATTTCCAAATTGGTCGGTTCCGGATGTAGACTCGACCTACTGACAGGCCTACTCATTTGAGACAGATTGATTTTTCTATGAACTCTCCAATATTCCTAGAGCCCTTCTCATCCTTACCATTATTTTTTCTCAATTGATTCTTCAATAGCATCCTCAGGCTTTTTTTGGGTTTCCGGGGCATATCAGAAATTTCTATATTGATCTTTGAGAAAAGAATTCAATTTTGAAGTCTAGGTTGAGGGAAGTTTTGGCAATTTTGAGGTGGATTTTTGTTCCTTTTTTTTCAATAAGATACTGGGTGTGAAGAATCAAGAGTCGATTTTGATGGCTCGACTTGTTAATTGAAGGTTATTTGTAAATGGGTTTGATTCTTTAGCTCAATTTGTTGAGGGACTTGTGTTAAAGAGGGGTTTCTGGCTTGGATTGAGCATTATTTTTGTGTTGTTCTTGAGGGGCCCAATGAAAATTAAAGGAATGGAAATAATTAATCTATCAGGGATAATTTGGATTTTTTTGTAAAATGAGCTGTGACAATAACAAATAGGGTAATTTTTTAGAATTTATCATATAAGGAATAAAATGTTTGTCAGGGTACAGGCATAGAATCGAAAATATTATTTTTATGTCAATTTTTCTAATAGAGTTACTTGAAAATAAGAAGGAATAATATTTATTCACACACATTTTGAGTATGTACAACTAATATTTATAGTCTTATACAATGAAGCTACAAGTTAGGAAACTAATTCTTGTAAATCGTTAAGTGTATAATTAGCCCTAAATTAAGAGATACTAATTAGCTAAAGAATCTCTTAATCTAGGGGATTTACACAGAGATTCATTGCGAGAATTATGGAAAGATTTATGGTAATAAAATCTCAACACCTCCTCAAGTTGGTGCATAGATATCATTCATGACCAACTTGCCAAGGCATTTCAAGAATACTTGACTTGAAACTGCTTTAGTAAGAATATCAGCTAATTGTTTTTCAAATCGAATCTTATGCAACTCTAAGATTTTTCCATCTAATTTATCTTTGATGAAAAATCTATCCACGTCAATATGCTTTGCCTGGTCATGATAAATTGGACTATGAGCAATATCACATGCAGATTTATTGTCACAATATAATTGAATTGGTTACCTAGGTGGGTAACCCAAATCTTGCAAAAGAAATCTCAACCATAAGGCTTCGCAAAGTCCAAGTGTAGTACCCTAAATGCTCCTCAACTTCTGCACTTGAGCGGGAAATAACATTTTGCTTTTTACTTCTCCATGTGATGAGATTACCGCCCACAAATGTGAAGTAACCAAAAGTTGATAACCAATTATCTATTACACCAGCCCAATCAGCATCTATATAAACATCTATGTCTTGATGATTTGCATTTTTAGTCCTAGGAGCAGACTTCAAATACCTTAAAATACGCATGACAGCATTCATATGTTGTTCTCCAGGATTGTCATAAACTGGCTAACAACACTCAAAGCATAGGCAAGATCTGGTCGTGTGTGTGCTAAGTACATCAATCTTCTTACCAGCCTCTGATTTCTTCCTTTATCAACTGGAACTTGGTCCGCTTCAATGCATAATATCAAACTTCCTCCATAGGTGAATTAGCTGGTTGGCATGCTGACATACCTGACTTTTGCAATAAATCTAAAGCATATTTTCTTTGAGATAAGAAAATTCCTTTCTTGGATCTAGAAACTTCAATCCCAAAAATACATTTAATTTTCTCAAGCAACAAAGATCTTTCATTTCAAATTCTCTAGACAAGTATCCTTGCAGTACCTTCCTTTCTTCTGGATCATTTCCTGTAACCACCATGTCTCCACATATACAATGAAAGCAATAATCTTACCCAACTGTTTCGTTAAAAATAAAGTGTGGTCTGAGTTGCTTTGATGGTATCCAAATGCGATCATGGACTTTGTGAATCTTCCAAACCATGCTTTTGGAGACTGTTTTAGTTCGTACGATGATTTTTTTTAATCTGCATACCTTTCAGGCATCATACACCCTGGCAGAAATTCCATATAAACTTCTTCAGATAATTCTCCATGTCGAAAGGAATTTTTGACATCAAATTTTTGTAATGGCCAATCTAAATTTGCAACTAAAGATAACAATACTCGAACAGTATTTATTTTAGCTACAGGTGCAAATCTCTCTATGTAGTCAATCTCATAAGCTTGTGTATAGCCTTTTGCCACCAATCTTGCTTTAAATCATTCAATTGTGCCAAAGACATGAGAATCTGCTTTATACTTTACTATATAAACCCATTGACATCCCACTGGCTTTTTCCTTGTTGGGCAGTCAACCAAGTCCCAAGTTCCATTCTTTTGCAAGGAGTTCATTTCTTCATTCATAGTAGTTTTCCACCTTGGGTCAGCTAAGGCTTCCTGCATACTATTAGGAATAGATACAACAAATAATTGATTTGCAAATAACTGATTTGATTCTGACAAATTTTGATTAGACACATAATGACTCATGGGATATTTAACTTTGCTAGAAAGTTCAAGTTCATGTGTGGGCTTAGGAATACTAACCTCTGGCAACTATTTTCTAGGTAACTCAGGTTCTAGAATAGAAATATTCTCAGTAGACAATTGGTGTGGTATATTGTAAGGGACTCAAATTCTTCAAGTGATGAACTTGCATCCTGTGATTCAGGCACTTCTTCAGCTTCCAAGTTACTATCAAGATCCAAAGTCATACCAGTAACGTCACCTTTCTCAGTATCTATTTTGGCATCACTATCTTTGATCATAATTATATGTCACTATGTCATAATCTAGAGTCTGAATTCCCTTCTAGTACTCACTTTGAAGTTCAGACTCCGAGGAAAATTACATTGATTCTTCATGAAAAAACACATCCAATGTTGTAAACATGTGTGGACTTGAAGGATGATAAAATCTGTAACCTTTTTGATGCATTACATATCCAAGAAAAACACATCATAAAGTTCGAGGGGCCAACTTATTACGTTAATGTTTGTGAAGATGGACAAACACTACACATCCAAAGACACGAGGAGGTAAATTCGAAACTGTTGGAACAACCACAGCATCATTAAGAGCTTTAAGTGGTGTTTGAAAGTCAATAGAACTTGAGGGAAGCTGATTAATTAAGTATGCTTCAAAAGTAAGAGCTTCCCCCCCCAATGAGATAATGCCATATGTGCTTCGATTAATACGTCACAAACAACTTCCAACAAATGATGATTTTTTTTCTTTGCAACCTCATTTTGTTAGGGTGTATTAGAACATCTTTAGTGATTTGATTAACAATTCCTTGCGCTTTCAAAAACTGTTGAAGTTCAAAATTTTGATATTCTCCTCTATTATCACTCCAAAGAACCAGAATCTGTGCATTATACTGAGTTTAGTCATTTTATGAAACTTCTGAAATAGCAAATTTCACTTTTGGATTTCATTAACCATAACCAAGTCATCCAGTACAGTCATCAATAAAAGTAACAAACCAACGTAATCCACCCAAAGTTGAAATTTTGGATGGACTCCCCATATCAGAATAACCATAAAAGGAAAGGACTTTTATTAAAAATAAAAGGAAATGAAGTTCAGTGATTTTTCACAAGTTCGTAAATATCACAACGGAAACTAGAAAGATCAAAATTTTCAAACAAATTGGAAAATACTTTTTTGAGATAACCAAAGAATGTATGCCCTAATGCCATAGCCAAATCTCAGTTTTATTCTTCTTCTCTTTACAGCTTTCCATTGCCAAAACTTGATGCAACTTGTCAGAATATTTTGATGTAAAAGCGAATCCAAATAATACAATTTCCTTCGCCCAATATCACAACCAAACGTCTGCTTTGTTTGGACGTCCTTAAAAACACAAGAGTCAGACCAAAAAGTTACAACGCAAGATAAGGCTTTGGTTATTTGTGAGACAGCTAAAAGATTATAATCTAAAGATGGGACAACCAAAACAGAATCAAGATTTAAAGTATTGGTGAGAGATAAAGGTCATTCCCCAATAATTGAGGCCTCATTACAATTTGCAGTAGAATGGATTTTTGTGAAGAGGTTCTAAGATGTTCAACCTGTCTAGAATCAAATGTCATATGATCTGTAGCACCAGAATTAATTATCCATGCACTATTAAAAATAGGTGTAGAAATATTTAAAACCTTACACAAACATTTGTAGTTGCTACCAATGCTGAACCTTTTTCAACAGTATCATCATCTATATTTGTTTCGACAACAGCAACAGTTGAAGTCTTTTTGGAATTCTTTTTTCGAGATGCTTGACTATGATACCACCATGGTCTGGATATCCCACAAGTTCGTAGCAATGATATTTGGTATGCCCAGATTGATCACAGTAGTACACTTGTAAGCAGATTTTTTGACACTCTCGGTTGTTTTTGACTTATTTCGAGTCACCATTGGTGCAGCTTTAGAATTTCCAATCTCATCCTTCAAAGTTGCAAGGCGTACCGTTTTTCATCGAATGAATGCATAACATTCTTCCAAACTTGAAACTGAATCCTTGCGTAAAATTTTTCGATGGACTCGTTCAAAATCACCATCCAATTCAGAGAGAAATATATGTACCCTTAATCATTCAATGGACTTTTGGTATGCAAGATCTTTCATGACTACTTTATCTCGATGGTCTAATTCTAGAAAAATCTCAACCAACTCCCCATAATATTCAAAGAGAGCGACTTTCTATTTTGTTTTGAAGTGAAAGCCTTTTGGTTTAAAGTAAAGATTTGCAATTCATCACTTCTATCATAGAACGCTTTTGACAATGCAATCCATATTTCAATGATGCCTATGGGCGGTAGGCAAACGTAAATATCGCTTCATAATTTTTGGTGTCATAGACATCAATAGCCACCTTTTCACTTTTTGATTTTCAACATACCACTTTTCATATCCATCTTTTAATTCTGCAGGTTGCTTCCTCTTACCGCGAATATAAGCGAGTTTCTCTCTTTCGGCAATATGCATCTCCATCAATTGTGACCAAACATCATAATTTGATTCATTAAGGATGATTCTTGCATTAAAAACACCTTTAGATTGAATAACTATAGGAATCGATTTTGTTTCAAATGATTCAATACCTTTCTCACTCATTTTGATGAAAGTTTCAAGATTCAAAGGAGTTGGCTCTAATACCAACTTGCAAATAATTCTTATTCACACACAAAAATGAGTATGTACAATCAATATTTATAGTACAATGACACTACAAGCTATAGAACTAATTAACTAAACATTAGGAGTATAATTAACCCTAAATTAGGAGATACTAATTAACCAAAGAATCTCTTACAGAATCTAAGGGATTTAAAAGAGATTCGTGAAGAGAATTATGGAACGAATTATGGAGAGATTTATGGTAAGAAAATCTCAACAGAGTTGAAACTTAAAAGATGAAGATGTGATTTATTTTTTGTAAAATTTTAATGACTAAAAATGTCAACGAGTAGAACTTTAAAGATTAAAAGTGTTGTTTATCCTCATATTGTTGTAGCAATAACATTGGGCTACTGGGAATAAGAAATACTTAGCACAATAATGTACAATTGAATACAAGGTCGGTACATCTTTAATATTATCTAAAAACAAGAAGTGGGTTCTCATCGTAGTCATCCTACCCATCTAAATTTTTTTCGAAACAAATGAAGTATAAGAATTATACAATGAATGGTGGTCTCAAATGAAGTATAAGAATTCGAATGAATGGTGGTCTAACTTCTCAAATTTTGATCAATATAACTATACAATTAAAGGAATAAATAAATTAGGAATTCTATATTTTTATTAGAATATCCTAGGATATTGTACTTTAAAATTGTATTATACAAATATTTAAAATATATAATATTATACTGTAAAAACATTTAAAACACAATATTATTATAGGACTTTAATGAGATCATAGAATTTTTCTTAAATAATATTTATGCCTTCAAGCAGCTAGATGTAAATCTTAATCGACGAAGCTAATTTCAAGAAAGAAAATAGATTGTCTGGGCATGCCGGATACTCGTTAGGATTGTATCCAAATAACATTGTGAAAGATTTTTCTGAACATATTTTTTGTTTCACATACATTACATCTAAATATATTATTACAAACTTATTCCAAATAATTTTTTAAATAATAATTGTCCATGCCATACCAACACCACTGCTGTCTCCCTGGATAAATACGTACTAAATTATTCCATACTCGAATATTATTATATAAACCCAAGAAGCATAGACAAATAAATAAAAATTAATTTTTTATTTTGTTAAAGATACTATACTGTTGTCTTTAAATACTTGTGCTTTAGTACACCTACGAATCGATAAAGTTCAAGTTTACAATTTTAACTTTATAGTACTACTACTTCATGGGATTTTATATAATTTTCCATCAACTATATACTCTGTGGTAGGACGAACAAAGTTAAAGCGGGTACTCCACAAACATTCGTGGCGAGCCTCTCCTGATTTGAGCAGGTTCTCAATTTCTTTTGGGGGTTTCAAGCCAAATGCTTCAGCTCGCTGCCAACGTTGAAGTCTGCTCATGCCAATGCATGGTCCATATGCCATATTCATGTCAAATTCCCTTAACAACTTCTCCTTTGCATCAAATTCATCTGAATATCGAAGAATTAATATATCCACCAAGTTTTTAAAATTAATAAACCACCTAATTAACGTTACACGAGGATAAATACAATTATATTAAGCATATGACATACAAATAAATAAATAAGCATAAGAATTTACAAAAAATACGAATAAAGGATGAATAATAGGTTACAACCTTGAAGATCAAGAAATTTAGCAGCTAGATTTGACTGATTTCTTCTTGGAAGTTGATGAGGATTTTGACTTGGATTTTGTGATGCTTGTCTTCTTCTTTTGCCTATAGTAACCCTTCATGTTCGATTTTTGAACTTGCACTTCACTTCTTTAAATTAATCCGTTCTTCCTGCAACAGATGATTCCTTTTTTATTAGTAATAGGAAAAGATATATTTTTATTCTCTCATTCTTAATCTGTATTGTAACAAGCATACTTATATAGGGGTTGGTTTAAATCAATAAGGACAACCAAATTTTAATTAGACTATGATTCTACCAACCAAAAGAGAAAATAAAAGAATCTTCCTAAAACTCTAAAACTATTAACTGATTAAAACTTATAAACCTGCCAAAACTTAATCACACTTTCGTCTGTGAATTTAAAAAAAAATCTTTTCTGCACCTGATTCACTACCCATACGAATTTTCCCTTAGCTCATAACTAGGGTCGTGGTCTGGTCCGGTCCATAAAACAACAATTTTCCCTACTGATATTATCCAAGATATATGATCGTAATATACTTTGGTTGATTTCATAATACAAACATATATGATTGAAGCAGTAATGTATTTTGGTTGATTTCATAATACAAATTCGTAATCAATTATAACAAATATAATTTCAAAAGATAGGTTTGAAGTTAAAAAAATTTAATTAAATGAATAAATTGGAGGATTACCTTAACGGCTTCAAGCGTGAGAAGGTTGTGGTGATGTTCAGTTAAATTTCTCACTTCATATGGCCTTATAAATACTTTTCGGTATGAAACTTAGATTTGGGCCAGGCTATCGGGGTGGACCTTGCAGTTTGAGTCCCATATTGAATTTTAGTATGAAACAAAAGGGACCGAAACTTGGTAGCAATTTCTATTTAGAATAAATGACTTCAATAATCCCTTAACTTTTACTAGTGATTTTACCTGATCTCTCAATTTTTAAAAGTATCTATTAAATTTCTAAACTTTTAAATTTGATCTTAGATGGTCACTCAATAGTATCAAATTCAAGTATGGTAATTTTTACTTTGCCTCCGAAGTTTTGGTTTAATATCTATTTCCTTCCTCTAGGTCTATAGAATAATTCATTTAACTCTATTTAAAATTTTGGATTTAACATTAAATTAAGTGACTAATTTGACCACGAGAAAATGACCACGCTTCCTTTCTAACAATTTTGTGTAAGATAATATATTAAAAAAATATTTTTAAAAATATTTTTTCCTTTATCAGATTAGTACTTTTGTAAATTCAATTGTATACTATAATAAATATTTATAATAAAAATGATAATAAGATAACTAAACAATTGTTCCATTTTAATTTTTTATTTTTTCCTTGATTTTTTTCTTATTTTATTAGTTGTATATGTTCTACATAGTTATTTTCTTTTCTTACTAAATCTATCACAGAAATTCAAAGTAACTTGATTAACCCATAATAAAAGGATAATATTCTAAACAATATATGACTGAATAAATATTTTTAAAAATATATTAGAACACAACGTATGATTGAATTTATGTGTTAAAATATTAGTTTTGTCATGTTTTATTAGTTATCTGGTCAATGGTTAAGTAATTATCTAAAACTATTAAAATGGAGAAATTTTGCTTAATATTGAACTTGGGAGGGTCAAACTGACGAAAAACCAAACATTTAGGGGCAAAGTAAAAATACCACAGTTGAATTTAACATTAAAGGATTATTTAGAACCAAATTTAAAAGTTTAAAGATCTAATAAACAATTTTAAAAAGTTGAAAGACCAAATAGAATAATTAGTAAATGTTCAAGAATTATTGACGTCATTTACCCTTCTATATAAAATCCAAAAAATTGATTTTCCTTAGGTGAGTAGCCTTTTCAATAATTTGATGGTTGGGTAAAATGGGAGTGAAATTAATCATTAATAACTGGGTTAAATCTACTTGACCTTCTAAACTTGTTACCATTTATCACATTACATTTTAAACTAATTTTTTGATCATTTTGCTCTCTAAATTTTTAGGACTTTCTTGACACTTCTCCTCAACTTTTGATGGAAGCTATAAAAGTATCTATGAATTCTATGCATGCGTTATTAATCCCATGTCAAAGACCACAATAAAACAAAATATTATGTTAAATACCATAACATATACTAAAGATACGTACGTAGAACTCGTGAATATTCTGTTACTTTTATAACATCTATCATAATTTGGAGTGAAGTGTCAAGAATCAAAAAATTTAAGAGACAAAGGGATCAAAAAATTAATTTGAAATGAAATGTGATAAATAGTGATAAATTTATGGGCCAAAATGGATTTAACCCTTAATAACTCGAATGTAATGCAGCAACTGGGAAGAAATTTATATAGTTTTTGAGTTCTAAGTCTTTAGGAATTAATGGTGTTATGGATTGGGTTGCTCCATTTCCTTTGTGGCTTTTCCGTGAAACTCACAAATGATGTATGTTATTTGGCTACGAATTATTAGTTAATAAAATCCTATAGTTTACTTTAAAAAAAAAATATTCAAAAAAAATGGATAGACAGTATGCGACAGTGAGTAAATATGAGTTTTTTTTTTTTTTTTTTTGGGTGCTTGCAAAAATAATACGAGTACCTTTTCCTTCACTCACATTGCTCCCTTGGTCCCTTTATTCTTATAATTATTCCCGTGGTCTCTGAATTGTATAAATGTACAATTACTCCATCAATCCCAAATTCTTAGGCAAAGGAGCTTTAAGTGTCACAAAATTTAGGTACACCAAAAATTCATCTCTAATGTTCTAATATTTTGCTTCGGCAAGATTTTTTAAAATTTAGAATTATACATTATATATAAAGTTTAATATTTTAAGTAACTCAAGGACGTTATTTGATGATCATGTATATAGGTTTTTGTGGTTGTCTCATTTTTGGATATCCAAATAATAGTTGCATATTAATTTGTTTTGCACTTTCAAAATGAATATTCATCCATTTAATTAATTATTAGGGGTTTATAACACTTTGCCCCCTAAACTATATAGGTAATTACACTTTGCCATTTGCCCTGACCCTTGAACTATAAAAATATACACTTTGTCATTCACATTATTTATCTTTTAAAAATTTTAAAATATCAAGAAAATTTAGTTTGATGACTAAAATACCCTTCGTATCATATTTTGATTTTCATATACTTAATTGATTTTCGACAGTTATAAAAGAATTAGAAAAAGATAAAATATAATAACACATTGATATCTTGGACTTTAGGGAATGAAAAAAATTTTCATAGAAAATAAACCCATTTGGAAATGTTTTACCACTACAGTTAAATATTCAAATTTGAAATAATATAAAATGAAATCTAAAAATTTTAAAAATTTAACCAAGAAATATATTGATATAGATTACATTGAAATATTATATAGTTTATTTGTGCTTATTTTTAAATAATTATCAAAGCACTATCAAAATTTAAATACATAAAAATCAAAATATAGTACCTAGGGTATTATAGTCATCTAACTAAATTTTCTTGATATTTTAAAATTTTTAAAAGATGAATATTGTGTGGTGAATTGGGTAAAGTGTATATTTCTATAGTTTAGGGGGCAAAACGTACTTACCTATATAGTTCAGGGGATAAAGTGTTATTAACTCTTAATTATTAATAAGAACAAAACTTCCAAAGGTTTCAGCTAAGTTAACAGAAACACGATACTTTAAGGGACGGTTTGGATATAGGGATACGGTACACTATTTTTTTAAGTATCGGATAAATAAGAGTAAGTTTAGTCGAAACGTTTCGATATGCTCCATTTAAAATCGTGGTATAATCAAATGTATCTGTGGTCATATCATATGGATATGTGACTTTAACATTAATATTTTTCAAATACTTTTTTCTGATATGATGTTGAAAATTTTCTTAAAAAAACAAGTTTAAATTATTATTATTTTTATTTCCGTGAAAAGTATGCATATTAAGAAGAGTTTCTTTAGAAAAAGTAAATTAATAATAGAGACAAACTAGTTGGGGTTAGATATTAAACTTCTAGTACATGTTAAGAAAAATAAATGCTGTGACAACTTTTAAAAACCATAATTCTCCTTATTAAAATAAAAATAAAAAAACCAATACTAAATAATTCTCATTAGGCAAATTTGGATAGTACTTTCTCATTATTTCAATAATAAATGAAACAAAAATAAAGAAACAAAAGAAGGGAAAGAAATAAGAAATAAGGCATTCTCCTTGTAATAGGATTTGCTACATTTAATATTTCGAAACGTAAATCACCGTATTTCGAAATACAAAAAAAAAATTGTATTTCAATATGCATAAATCAAAACACAATTAGTAGGTTCAGCATGATATTTTAGTGATGATATGTATGGGTTTGACTAGCATTTTGCCAGACAAATATAGTTCTTTCATAGAATATAAAAAATGAAAGCTCATACACCAAAATATACGCTCCAAATAATGGATTCTTCAAGGATTTTAAATCTATGAGTGCAAATGTTGAATGAGTTTTTAGTTTTTTACTAATGACCATCATTTGTCAATTAAGGTAAATGCTTATTCGACTCGGTCACCTTCCCAACAATCTCCCCTTCGTATAAAACAAAGGAAGGAAATTAAGCCTCACTCCTCCTACATCAATATTTGTTATAAAGCTAGAATGAAGCTTTTTGGTCCCTCAACGTTTGGGAGGGAGCCAAAATTATCCTAAATTTTCACTAAAAATAAATTTGGTTGCTAACGTTACTAATTTTGGACAAAAAATGAATACTAATAGAATTCAATATGACTAATGGTCAAAATCAAATTAATACAAGCATTTTGACTTTTATTTTTAGTCTTCTGATGTTTGGATTTTAGATTAATATGAACTCTGACTTTCAAATAATTATAGTTAAGATTTTACGATTAAATGAGTTGAAATTGAATTAAATATATGCCATATGTCATCAGAAGAAACCCAAATAAATTAAAACATGGAATAAGCTAATTAAAAGTTTCTTTTCTTCTTTTTATTTTCCTTTTTATTTATATTTTCATTTCACTATGTACCTAACATGTTTTTTCTCCTTTACAAAACTTGGAATAAACTATTTTGTTTGTTTAACCTCATTCTCTCAATTTTTATAATATATTTATATTTTTTATTTAACTATCTGCAATTAATTAAAAAAAAATGAATTCTACCATATTTCCACTTATTATGGTAACTAAATAATTAGTTGAAAAATCTATAATTACAATGTAAGAAATAAATTACTATATGTAAATTAAGTTGATCATCTAATAAAGTTTTTAATTTCGTAATAGATTGTTGATTAACTCCAAAATGAAATTAATCTTGTTAAAATTATTTCATTTATTTATCAAGACATGTGCATTAAAATAAATACTCTAAATTTCAATATTGGAATGCTGTTTTTAATAAGAAATAAAGAGAGTAAAATATAAAAGAAATATTTTTTCAAAAATTCTTAAAAAACATTTCATATTGATACAACTATTTAAAACTTATATTCAGTACTATTTATTGCAATCATAAACCAAAAGTACGGTGATTGAAATCAATGACCACTAGCTGTGTACAAAGAATTAGTGTAACACTCCACAGTACGTAGAATAAAGTTACACAATTACAACTAAATTATCATCTATTTTACAGCTGTTTTTATTTGTTCAATGTATATTATTCATCAATTGAAAATAATTTAATAAATGAGGGATATTTTAGGCTAAAAAAAATTATATCAATGGAGTGCTTTTAGAGATTTTTGTTGGAATTTTGAAAAAAAAAAATTCCCTTTAAGTATAGTTATAACAGTAAGTACTTTATCATTAAAAAGTTCATTATCTTAAATTTTTTTCCATTATGTAGTATATACGATTAAAATAATGCTTAATTAATTTTTCACATTTTTGCTTATCTAGAATTTTAAATATATTTATTTTCTGAAAATCAAAGGATGATATTAATCCAAACTTTAAACAATGGGGACCAAAAATGCAAAGTCAAAATATTTTATTAACATCAATTTCATTTCAATTAAATTTCTTTTAATTATCCTTTTTTGGTCGAAATTTGAAATATTAGGGGCCAAAACTACATTTTTCCCGTTTTAACTTACACACGTCAAGTCACCTTCAACTTACACTTGAAAAAGTTTCTGTAGTTGTGCATTGTTCGTTTTCTAGCATAGATATAGACCACACTTAGTAGCTTGCTCATAAATACCTAAATAAAGCATAGCTAGTGCAAACAATTACTAAGTCCCACAGCAAAGCATGATGAGTGTCCGAATGGCGGTATAATCTTCATATATATATACATGCGCTGTGGTACATGAAACGAAAGTTATATAATGGATAGAAAATGATCATGCCTGCTCGTGCTGTATACAGCAAACAATGCATGAGACATATAACGATCTCGTATGATTTTATTTAATCCTCTGAAAGGGTGCACATGTAGACACCGTGATGGATCCTTGTGGTCCAATGGCCAACACAAAAGGAAAATCTTTTACGAAAAAGAAAAATAGAAAATCTTTACATAATGTGGGAAAATTAATTGTCTCATTTGTCCCCAAAATATTCTTCATAGTATCTTAGTTTAGAATCAAGTTTAATATGATACAGTCTGACCCTAACTACATATTTGTACCGCTTGAATTTTACTTGAAAAATTATTTACAAAATCACAAATTAAGAATTACTTGATAATTAAAGTCAATTTACATGACAAATTTTATTGAATCACCAACCTTCTAATTTATGTATTTGGTCAAATTCGCTCCTCTCACGGATCGAATAACACAAATTTTAAGCACAAAGAACAACAAAAAAAATTTCTCTCTCCCTCTCTTTTACCCATCAGCCACTCTCCATTCCTTCCCTCTCTCCCTTCCCCCTTAGCCCTCCCCCTATCTTCCTTCTCCTTTCCCTTCCCCTTCCCCTTCCCTTTCCCCTTCCCATTCCCGTTCCCCTTCCCGTTCCCCTCCAGTTCTAGTCGGCCTGCCTCCCCCCACTAGATTTTTTGAATTCATTTTCTTCAGTAGCTATATTTCAATTTGACTATGATAGTTTCCCATTCTTGTCTCACAGTTTGTCTGTTTCAAAATAAAATTTTGGATGTAATGATAGTACGAGAATGCAAACATCAATGGGAGACTCATTCATGCAAACAATTGAGGAGTAGTTCTACAATATGCCAATTAGATAGGGATGGTAAGAAACCATGGAAGTGAATGAGGTCTTCAATTCACCTAGAAATCTTTACAAATTGTTTCGAATAAGATGAAATCAGTAAGGAGTTAAATGGAATAATTTAAAAAGTTATGTTTACGTTAGTAAAGAAGAGAGGATATGGTGGGAAGATAAGAGGGCAAAGTTGGTTAATTAATATATAGAACAACTACATTTCAATGTTAAGTGAGGGGGTTAGGGATTTAAGAGGGGTGACATCATTTATAAAGGGGGCATGAGTGGCACACGACTAACTTTGGCTAAAAAGTGTCGTTTCAATTAGAGTTAGCTGCAATAGAAAAGCCTGGCAATGGATGCATGGAATGCAAGTGTTTGGGGCTGAGATTTGTTGAATATTCCCTTCCTTTCCATTTATTTTAGCTGACAGGCACTCTGGAGTTTTTTATTTTTATTTTTATTTTTTGCTAATCTTCTTTTGGGGTTTATTCCTTGGAATTGCTCACTTGAGCCTTCCCTTTTCCCAAGTTTCCTTCATTATGTCATCCTCTAGTCTTATTCTGTTTACTCTCTTCTGTTTTTATTTATTTTATTGGCTGTATTTTTTAGTTAAAGTTGATCAATGCAATTTGCTGAATTTTCCCTCTTATTTAGAAATTGAATTGAGTCAGTTTGGCTACTCTATTACAATTGGTATTAAAGCCGATTTTGACTTGTCTGGGAATTAGTTTACTGCTGAAAGGTTAAAACTAGGAATGTCTGGGAATTAGCTTACTGGTAAAAGGTTAAAACTAGGAATCAAACTACGGATAAAACTTTCAAGAGGGCAAACAAAGAAGTGGTTGAGTTGAGCAATTTGTTTAAAGGAATTGGAAGTAAACATGAAAGGCTGGAAAATTCTCCAAAATTTTTGAGCAATAGACATACGGAAACTATGGAGCAAATAGTTAAAGATTTGAATGACAAATATGACTATATAGTGGGGTTTATGGCTCAAATGAACCAGTCTATGCTCAATCTGAGTAAGGAAAAGCAGGTGGAAGAGTGTCCAAGGAATTCAATTCCGAATCTGAGTTTCATGGGTAGTAGGAGTGAGGAAACTTCAAGAAATAATCAAGTGAGAAATGAATGAAGGACTAGTACAAAAGTTCCTAAAATAGACTTTCCTTTTTTTTTTATAGTGATGGTCCCAAGGAATGGGTAAGGAAAATAGATACTTTCAGATCCATGGACTTAAAGAATCAGAAAGTTCCAGTTGCTGAGATATATTTAAATGCAAGAGTTGACAGATAATTTCAAGGGTTCAAAAGTGGGAAAGGAAACATCCCATGGACTGAACTAGCAACACAATTATGTTTTAGGTTTGGAGGAAGACCAGAAGAGGCTATAGAGGAGTTCAGGAAGATTATGCAACGAGGAACCATTAAAGAATACCAGAGAGAGGTTTGAAACCTTGAAAGCTTTCGTAATGCCATGCAAGAAACTTATTACATTCCTTTGTTTATAAGTGGATTAAAGCAAGAAATTAAGAATATGATGAAATTGATTAAACCCCAAACCTTAGAAGAAATTATGAAAGCTACTAAGGTGCAAGAAAGAACTGTGAATGCTATTAAATAGCTCAACAAACCTTCCTTGACCTTTGTTTCTAACCAGAAAACCTTTACCAAAACCAACACCCAAACAAAAACTGATCAAATAAGCCAGAAACAGCCTATGAACTACCCTGCAAACACTTTCCAAAAGAACACCACTAACCTCATTAGTAAACCAAAAACCTTTGCCAAACCATTACCCAAACTCCCTAATAATTTTAGAAAGATATTCCCTTAAGAATTTGCTAAAAAGAAGAGCAAAGGACTTTGTTGTACTTTTGGACACTTTTGTCAAAAGGCTCATCTTAATTTCATTGTGGCAGAAGTAGGAGAAGGGTATATAATTGATAAGAAGAGTGTAAAGATGAGAAATTTAGTCAATGTAAGGAAGGGGATGGCAATGGAGAGTTTATGCAAATCCCATTGCATGCTTTGGCTGGTGGAGCAAGACATAGAACCATAAGAATTAGTTGGGTAATTAAGGGGAGAGCCATTTATGTTGTAATTGATAGTGAAAGTACACATAGCTTTCTGAATGAGAGACTCATTAAAGAAGTTTAAGTGGAAAGTTACCCTTACTCAGGTTATGCTAGTTTCTGTGGCCTAGGGAGAGAAGTTGGCTTTATTAGGAATTTATAACTCATTGGTTTGGAAAATGTAGCAATATGAATTTCAGCACCATGTGAGAACACTCAAGTTAAGGGGAGCGACGTGGTGTTCGTAGTTGATTGGTTAGAAAAGTACAGTCCTATATAGATGGACTTTAAGGAGTTTAAGGTCAGCTTTGATAGAGAAGGAAGTAAGGTGAGGAACCACAACTAAATTTGATCAAGAAAAGTAGGATTAAAAAGTGGATCTCTGAGCAAAAACAAGTACGGGATAATAGCTAAAATTAACTTAGTTTTAGAACAAGTTGTGGAAGGTGAGACAGGCCATCAAAATTGATTGGTGATTTGAAGATGTTTCTGCTGAATAAAAAGGGATCCCTCCTTCTAGATCCCATGATCATCGGATTCCCCTCAAAGAAAAGGCTAAACCCTTTAAAGTGAGATCTTACAGGTGTCCTTAAGTACAGAATAATGAAATTGAAAAGGCAATAAAGAAAATGTTGTAGGCTTGGTCAGTACAACTTAGCAATAGTCCCTTTTCCTTTCTAATTTTGCTGACCAAGAAGACAGATGGAAGTTGGAGATTTTGTGTAGATTACAGATAGCTGAATGAACTTACAATAAAAGACAAATTTCCTATGACTTTAATTAATGAATGAACTAAAAGAAGCAAAGTATTTCACCAAGATTGATCTGAGAGTAGGTTATCATCAGATCAGAGTTATGCGAAAGGATATCTACAAAACAGCTTTCAAATAAACTCATGAGGGCTTATATGAGTTTAGAGTGATGCCATTTGGTCTCACTAAGGCAACTACAACATTTCAGATTTTGATGAATAAAGTATTTAAGACTAGCTTAGGAAGTTTGTTCTAGTTTTCTTTGATGATATTTTGGTTTCAGTGATGATTCAAAATCTCATCAATAACACCTTAGGCAAGTTTTTGAGCTGCTAAGGCTAAGCCTGTTAACGGACTAGATCTGAGTATGTTCTGACCCGTTTATCAGGGTATAGATTTAAGTCTAAACTCGTTTACCAGGATCTGATCGAATTTGATTAGGCTATTATACAGACGAACCGGATATGGATTTACTAGTTCTGACCTATTTAAAATCCAGATCCAATTACAAAATTAAATAAAAATAAAAATATATTATTAATACATACTCCCTTTGTCCCATTTATTTTGTCATAATTTGATTTTTGTGGTTAAACTGATCAATTTTGTAATCAATAATTCATATATATTTCTTTACTTTTTTTTATTATTAATGAAATTATTTTATTCAAAGTAAAATATATATCAAATATTACCACATAAAAACTAAAAATATTTTTTTTAAAAAAACTACAAAATTTATAAAAGATTAATCATTGAAAAGTTGAGTTGTTGACTAAAAAAAGTCAAATATGACAAATATATCGGGACAGAGAAAATATCATATTAGGTTAGACCTTAGAGATAGAAGCCTTTCTTATCCTTCTAACAGTCATCATACGTTTCTATCCCTCACCCTAAGTATCTGTCTTTCTCTCTACCTTCATCTCGCTCACTCTTTTCTAGCCATCGCATCACTGATCGGATCAGTAAACTAGATCCCCCAGATAGTTATTCAAGTATTTCATCTCTCTCACTTCCCCTTCTCCCTCCCTTTCTTTTTTGTTATTTCTTCAAATCTGAAAATTATCTAGTGGTAAGGATCTAGAAAATCTTTTTTTCTAATCTCACAATAATAAATTGCTGATCATTGAGCCGATTTGTTTGTTCTTCAAATATAGATTTATGTTTGTTAGTTTTGTCTCTCAGTTCTGATTGTTACTAATTTGTTCAAAAATTATTTTGATATTTTGTTTCCTCTATCTTCATATTTAACATTTCACTGCATAGGTAGAGAACTTAAACTTGATTATAGTAAGTGAAGATGATGTTATATACTCTCCGTAGCTTGTTTTATTTCTTTTCATGTTTGTTCACTAAAATATTTATTTTTTTTATTTTCATTATTTTTTAGGATATCATTTGGGCCTAGCCATCCAATGCCAAACAACACAGCTGTCGAAAATTATGTTAAGATTGTTGAATTGGAAGAAGAAAAATCAGGTCAACCTAACACACAAGCTAAAAGATTGGCTTCAAAAGTATGGGATGACATGACTAAAATAACAGGTCCAAAGGGCAATATTGCCATATGTAACTATTGTAAAAAAAAAAAAAAAATTTGTATGAGATAGCTCAAAAGGAAACTAACCACTTGAAAAAACACCTAGATAATTGCTTTGCTAGGAGACATAGGGCATGTCGGCAGCAATTACTTTAAATTACTAAGTATATTTTGGAGGATCCTGTTAAGATTGAAAATTTCAAATTTGATCAAGAGAGAAGTAGGTCGGATAAGGCAAGAATACTAATTAAGCATAATTTTTAACGAGGTTGAGCATGAGCATTTTGAGATATTTATTAATAATTGGCAAAAAAAGTTTAAGATTGTGTGTCAAAATATGGTTAGATTATATGTGATTAACGTGTACAATAAAGAGAAAGAAAGATTGTATAAGTACTTCAATGAACTCTCTTGTAGAATCACTCTCACAAGTGATATTTGGACATATGATCATTCCAATTTTGCTTATACCTATTTGACTGCTCACTATATCGATGATGATTAGGAATCGAAAAAAAAAATATTCTTATTTTTAAGTCTATTCCATATCCTCATGATGGTGAGACATTGTTTAGATTCATCTCTGATATCGTTTTGGAATAGAATTTAGATAAGATAATGTTTTCTATATATGGTTGTTATGTGGATAATACTTATTCTAATGATTCTATCATTAGGCATTTGAAATCATGGCTTTTAAAGAAGTCATAACTTAGTTTGTGTGGAGAAATTTTTATGTTTGATGTAGCCCACATATTCTTAATTTGATTGTGCAAGATAGATTGGAGAATATTAGGGGATTACTTTATAAAATTTGAGAAACTTTAAAATATTTGAAGAGGTCTCCTTCTGTTTACCAAAAGTTTGAGAATGTAATTAATCAATGCAAACTGAAAAATAAAAAAATTGTAGCCATGGATGTGCCAACTAGGTGGAATTCAACCTTTTTAATACTACAATATGCACTATCCTTAAAGGAGGCATTTATCATTTTTTTTTTTTTGTCAGAAACGTATTTTTTGTATTTCAACACCAAAATATAGTAATAGAAAGAGTAAAGACTCCAATACTCACAATTCTGTGAAGACACGGAAGATTAGAATCTCAAAAAATTCATCTCGCTCTAAATCTAGAGCATGATCAGCTAAGTTGGTTTAGCACATATCCATCCTATTAGTTTTGTCTAAGCAAAAAGTACAAGAAGAAAAAAGACAAGATAGGTTTAGAAGATCTTCCAGAATAGTATGCAAGAGAACATCATTTTATCTCTTCATTCTTAACTTGTCCATTAGTTCCTTGTTGGAGGAAATACAATAAACTCCACCTCTGATCAATGGTTTTAATCATTGCCATTTTAATGCCTTCAGCTTCCACCATCATATGTTCCCCACATCCTTTCTCCACTAAAGCCCAAGCAGCAATATGATTACTATCTCTCATAGAAGCCACCATTCTAATGCCCATTCTGTTCCTAGTAGGACATGATCTTGATATCACTTTCAACAAAACTGTTTTGTTGACATCATCCTACTACCAATCTGTGCTATTGCGTCTGTTGTTGTGTTGTAACTTGTCTTCCCTAGTCTAGTGTTGTCCTTCTTCATACTCATTCCACACTCCCCAAGCTTGCATTATTTCCTGAGCATGATCTATTCTCTTTCTGTCAATAGAAATGAAATAAGTTTCTCTCTTTCCAGATTCACCACAGTATACTAACTATTGTGTTGATGTGGCTTCACCCATCTGTTTTGTATTCGGCCTCCATCAGTTCAGTCCTTCAATCTCTAAAATTTCTTCTAAGCTTATTCAATCGAACACATTGAATAGATGCTATTCTCCAAATTTCCTGTGCCTATTCACATAAGAAGAGGACATGTTCAATGGTTTCTGCACTCTCTTCACAAAATATGCATCAAGGTTCCCTTTTAACAGTCTTAGATGTAATCACTTGATTCACTGGTAGTGCTCTCTATATGAATTTCCATATATAGTGCTTATACTTATGCTTGATATTCACTTTCCACTGTTGATTCCACACGTTATCTCATGTATCTGCCTGCTCTCCATTAGCTCTAGCTATGATATCTAATGTATTTTTCTCCTTCATTTAATAATCATTGCCAAAGGTAATAATGTACTTACCAAAATGTGAGTGTTTCGGAAAAATGCAGTACTGCTTCTTTCCTACTAAGGTTGATTGGTATTTGGCAGATTAGTTTAGCATCTTCTTTACAAAACAACTGATAAACCAGAGATCTATGCCATATGAAATTGATGATCAGATGTGATATATTCCCCACCTTGCATTCCAAAGACTTTTTCAGTTTTGGGTTTTCTATTATTACTGCCTATTATCCACTTGGCCTCCTATACCTTAATGAAACTCCTATTTCCTACCCTCATCCATAAACCTCCCTCTACCACCTTCCTAACACTCATGACACTCAGCCATATCCATGAAGCATTTTGTTGAACCTCAAAGTTGAACAATGGTTTATGATAAAAATATCTAGATTTGAAGATCTTGCTCATTAATAGATTGGGTCCAAATCTATTTTGCCAGTAGAGCATCATTGTATACCATCAAGTCCTCCTTGAATCCCAATCCTTCTTCCTTTTTTGCCTTGGAAATTTTATCCCAATTGATCCAATGCATCCTCTTCCCATCCTTATTGTTACCCCTATACCAAAAATTAGCCATTAAACTGTTTGTCTTTGTAGAGCTTTTTTTGACAATTTAAAGCAGGCCATGGAGTAAGTTGGTAAGGCTTAAATCACATCCTTGATTAGAACCTTCTTTCTTGTAGGTGACAACAACTTATCCTTCCAACCTACTAACCTTGTCCTTACTCTATCCCTTATGAATCCAAAAACCTCTTCCTTTGATCTAGAAATCACCATAGGAAGACCTAGGTACTTTTCTTCAGTTGCTACTTTAAATTGTTGAAGTCTCTTCAAATCTCCACTTTGCTGCTATTTTCCATATTCTTACTAAAAAAAACACGATTTAGCAACACTTACTTTTTGCCTTGAAGCCCTTTCATATGTGTGAAGAATTCTCATAACTTCAACAGCTTCAACATTGTTGGCCTTGCAAAACAATAAAGCATCATCTACAAAAAAACAAATGAATAAAAGCTAGCCCTCCACTACTGATCTTCATTCAAGAGAGTTTCTTATTTAACACTCTTCTCTCAGATTGTCTTGAGAGGCTAGACATACCTTCAGAACAAAATAGAAACAAGGAGATAAGGGGTCTCCTTGTCTAATACCTCTTGTAAGGTAAAAACATACTTTTTTTTCTCCCCATTAACATTAAAAGAATAAAAGACATAACTAATACACATCATAATTCAGTGTATCCATTTTGCATTGAAACCCATTTTGGACATAACCATAACAAAAAACTTCCATTTCACTCTATCATAAGCTTTAGCCATGTTTAGCTTTAATGCCATAAAACCATTCTTATCTAATCTCTTGTTTTTCATATAATGAATGTATTCATGAAGAATGATAACATTATCTAGAATTTGACTACCAGGTAAAAAAAGAAAATTGAATTTTGCAAATGTAAAGATTCAAAAGGCTTTGAATCTATTATTAAGCATTTTGGAAATAATTGTGTACATTACATTGCATAAGCTAAGAGGTTTATACTGAGATAGATTAATGGGGCTATCAATTTAGGAATAAGGGTTAGAGAATGGGTAGACAATAGTTTTATTCAAAGACTTTAGCATTAAACCAAGGTGAAAAAATAACTTAGAACAACATCCACTACATCCTGACTAATAATATTTCAAAAATGTTGGGAAAAAAAAAAAAAGGGATCATACCATCTGGCCCAAGGACCTTATCAGGATGTATTGAAAACAATACTTCTTTAACCTCCTTTGCTTCAAAAGGTTTGGTTAACTCGTCATTCATACTAGTTGTAATTACATAAGGGATTTCCTCTAATATTTCATCAAAATCAGTAAGACTTGAAGAGATCCTCATAGAACTTAGCAATCTCAACCCCAATCTCCTTATTAGAAGTACACCAAGTTCCATTAGTTCTTTGTAAGCAACTTATCCTATCCATTTTCCTTTTTCCTGTTACACAGCATGAAAAAATGTAGTGTTTTTATCTCCTTCTCTCAACCATTGACATCTTACTTTTTGGCTTTAGAACTGTTCTTCATCTCTATTGGCTCTAACCAGTTCATTTTTTGCCCAGCACAGCAATTTGACCCCTAAGATGGTTGTAGTCCCTCGGTTTCAAAACCCTTAGTTTGTTCTTTAGTTCAACAACCTTTTTTCTAGAATTACAGTGATGCTGCTTATTCCACTTGAGGAGAGCAATTCTACACATCTTGATTCTGCTAGTCAATCTAAGCATGCTACAACCAAAAACCTCTTTGTTCCAGGTCCTGAATAACTTGTTGGCACCCATTCCCTATTGATCCTTCTTTTGTTAAAGAAGAATCTTTTCTTTCTGAGCTTTGGACAAGAAGATGTATCAGTCATCAACATTGCATAGTCAGAAGCCTCATTGCTAATATGGATACATTTGACATTGTTGTGGCTTTGAAACCATCTGGTACTTCCTAAACCCCTATCTAGCCTTTGCTTAATCAAACCCTTACCCTTCTAGTTGTTTGACCAGGTCCAAGAGGGACCATCAAAACCAATATCAACAAGGTTATTCTCATGGATCATAGCTTTAAAATCATTAAAGCTTCCTTTCCCACTTCTAACTTTACCACCCTACTTTTCCTCATTAGATATTATGTCATTGAAATATTCGGTGATATTATGTCTCTCTGATTCTATCCTTATAGCTGGCATACACACCAATCAACCACTAGTCTTTTTTGCTCACTGGATCAATCAGATGAACCACAACAGTAAAAGCAGTAAATAGCACACTTATTACTCCACTTCTTTACAAAATATGGTCATCCTTCTAGTTTTTCTAAAGGAATCCACCACAAAAACTATTTTCAAATTTTATAATTTTTTTAAAATTTTTTCCATATAAGGTCTTTTATTCTTGGTTTCACATAAGAATACAATATTAGGAGAGTTTAGTATACATACCTCCTTGAGCTGGGCAATAGTCAAGGAGCTCCTAACACCTTGACAATTCCATTCTTGGACTTTTTTGTGGACTCAGGAGACCTTATAAGGAAGGTCCCCATCCCCTGATCATTACTTCTTTATTCATTAGCTGCACCTCCATCCTCTTCTTTCTAATCGTCAATTGAGCTTCCTCCTCTTTATCAATAGGCTCATTATCCAACTGATTCACTTTCCTCTTCCCAAGTTCTCCCTTTTCAACTATGCTATTAGTGATGTCCATTAGAAGTGCACTACTCTTTCCTCTGGTTTAGCTTTTTCTGATGAACTTCTTCTATTTCCCCTTGTTGTGATCCTTTATAATGAAATTCTTCTTTCTATCAATGAGCATTTTACTGGCCCCTACCATTTGATAGTTCTCACTTCCTTTATCCGAGTGTTCTCTAACACTTTCCACCCTTGTTATACTAATCCACATGTGATCAACATCTTCCACTACCTACTTCCCACTACTGTTTTCAGCTCCTACCATTGCTTTAGTACCTGAATAAATAATGATTTGTGCCTGAAGGTCTTGTTCTGTTGTTACCTACTTAGCTAATCTGGTGCACTAATTTTTACTATTAGATTATTCAGCAATGGATCTTCTTTGTATCAACGCATTCTACAATAGATCCTTTGTCCCTAGTTCTTACTCTAGCCTATTCTTACTTCTATGAATGCTCAATTCTTCTAGCCCCTGAAATTGCCTAGCATCTTCTTTGTTTAGAGTCTTGCTAGCTTGTCTTGGTAATACACTGCCTAATTGTTTTGAATTGTTTCTTGCACCTGCTTCAGCCAGAGATTTACTTGTTTCTTTCACTAATTCCCATACTAAATTTCCTGGATTCAAACTCCTTCTCTCACCCTTTGCAGCAGGACTGAATATTTTGCCCAATTATCCCACACCTAAAACAAAACTCTAGACACTTTTTGTATTTGAAGTCCACATTTGATATCTCCATTACATCTAACAGTAGTACTTCTTAACAAGGGTTGGGTGATGTCCATTTTAGATAAAATTTTCAAGTGCCGACCTTACTTCCAGTTCGGGGAATGATTACTTCTTAACATCTACAAAAACACCCACAATTTTTCTTCTCACCTCCTTGTTAATCTAATATATAGGCATATTCCATATTTGGACCTAGAACCCATTCTTCTTTGAAATTATCTACACTCGATTAAATTCCTTCTTTCTATTTTTTAACCACCAACATCTGATTATCTATGATCCAAGGTCCCCCATTCAAAGCCTTCTCCATTTCATCTTCTTTACCAAATAAGAATTGAAACATGTTAGTCCCTAGTTCTACAACTTGCAAATCTTTTGGGTAACTCCAAACACGAAAAGAAAAATTTTTGATACCTATATAGTTGAACATATTTTTCTGAAAACTCTGCCAATCAAGCTTTTTTTGCATTCAATCCTGCTGATGCTAAGATCATTTAGATTTATCTTAGTTTCTTCGGCTTCCTTCTCACCAAGTGTGAATTTTCTCATGACATCCAACAGCTGCTCAGTCATGTCCTAATTTGATAAAACCAGAGGGAAACCCTTGAGATTTGCTACCATATAAATAGGATCTACCAAAACCCTACAAGAAAAAAAGAAAATTAGTACTTTTCTCAAAAGGAGAATGCTGAATGCCTGGTAGGAGAAGGAAACAAATTCAGAAGGTCAAGAAGAGGGAAGACAACTTAGACACAAAAGAAGGTTTTACGGCCTTAAAACTTTCATTCCTCCACCCAGAACCAAAACTCAGCAAAATCTACTAAACTCTAAGCAATCAAAAAGATTCTGAAATCCAGGAAGAATAAATGTTCTGATTTGGCAATTAATTGTTCAAGGGTAAGTTCAATAATAATTAGTGTGTTAAAAAAGAAAGTTGCTAAAGAAATTAAGAGGGTTTGCAATTTTAGGATGTTTGAATTTTGAATCCCATGGTAGGTAATGCGTGAAAGCTCCTACACCGAGAAGAAATGATCACTTTAAATGAGAAGCTCTCCAATAGAAAGATAGAGAGATACAAACTACTTAAAGGAGGTATTTAGTCATTTGGATCACATTGATAGCCAACTTAATCCTTTGGAAGATAATGAAAGTGGCAAATATTGTTCATAATTGTTTGAAATTTTTTTATGACGCTACAACCCATTTCAATATAGTAGTTTACATACATTACATCAAATATTTTTTTTCCCTATTATATGTGATCTCCAGCTTAAATTGAATGAATGGGAGCATAGCGACCATGATTTTATCAGAAAAATGGTTGGTCCTATGAAAGAAAAGTTTGAAAAGTATTAATATGTATGAATGTTGTTTGGTGTTGGGTATTTCTGTGGTGTTTCATCCTTGGTTCAAATTGGACTTGGTAGAGTATAACTATACTAAGATATATGGAGATAATGGTAAAAAGTATGTGGATAGAGTTCGTAGAGCTATTGTTGATTTGTATATTACATGTGGTATTGAACTCAATCCTTCTTTTGATTATGGTTATAGTGGTGATGTGGAAAAGAGCAATTTTACTTGTAGAAACAAGAATTCTGATGTTGTGAGTCAGGATAAGTTTTCTTATTTTGATAAATGGTATAAATGCTTCTGTTCTTCCACCATTCGTACCTACCAAAAATCTTAGTTGCAAGTTTATTTAGAAGAGCCAGTATTTCTAAGAAAGGATAAGTTTTAAAATATTAGAGCAAAGAAAAATAAATAAGGGTTACAGAGATGGCATGTGATATCCTATTAGTTACAACTACTACTCTAGCATCGACACTTAGTGTTGGAATAAGTGTCACTGATGAGTCAAGAGCAGTCTTACTCCCTAATATTGTTGAAGCATTGGTAACAATTGGTGATTTGCTAGGAACCAAAAAGAGAAAGAAGTGAGTAGTTTAATATTTTTAATTTATATAATCTATTTTTTTTAGTGGTTTACTTAAAGTTTCTATTAATCTTTTTCTATATCTACTGCTAAAGGTAATTGAGCAAGATATGGCTAATTCCTCTAAAATTCAAAAGTTATGATGAGATGAAATGGTGGAAAATAAAGTCACAGCAGATTGTAAGTAGAATAATAGATCATTTTCATTAAGTTTTTAAAAGCCATAAATGTTGAGTAATGAATTGCTTCTTTTATAGGTGTTAAACTTGTTGAGAGGAATGAAGATTCTAGAACATGTCTCATACCAGTAAAGAGTGGAAGTTGGGAGTTATTTTATTAAAATATATTCTATTGTTTGTATAATTGTGTCACTTATATTCTATAGCTATGTATTAAGACTTGAGAGATCAGTTTGACTTTGTATTCTAAGTATGAGATTTGTTTCGCTTGTTATTTAGGAGTTTAACTATTGTAATTTGATGCATTTGTTTTAATGTTTCAGAAAGAATTATGTATAGAATTGAAATGTTGAATTATTGTTCTTAAGATTGAAGTTTGGAATATGTATAGAACTAAAATATTTACACTGACATAAACTATGTTCTGGAATTCAAATGGATATTTCCAACCTGGATCTAGATCTGCTTGAATCCGAAGATCGGTTTTAAAATGGAGACCCATCGGGTAATCAGACTGGATTTGAAACTGCAGTTCTTAATCAGATCCAGGTTCGAAATTATCAATTCCGACCCAAATCCGACCAGTTTACATGTCTAGTTAAGGTCAAATCAGTTGTTTTCCAAGATGAGTAAATGTTTATAAGCCATTTGCTTGGTGAAAAGTGAAATAATTAGGCAATATCATAACTGAAGAAGGAGTTTCAGCATATCCTAAGAAGATTGAAAGTATGGCTCAATGGCCTAAACTTGAAACCCTTAAACAATTGAGGGGATTTTTTGAATTAACAGGATATTACAGAAAATTTATTAGAAGGTATGGTGCCATAGCCAAACTTTTGACTAAAATATTGAAAAAGGATCAGTTCCAATGGACAGATGAAGCTGTCAAGGCTTTTGAGAGGTTGAAATTACATTGAGCATCATACCAGTCTTGGCCTCACCAGATTTTTCTAAACTGTTCATAATGAACACTGATGCATGCTATGGAGGCATAGGTGCTCTACTTATATAGGATAGAAGACCTTTGGCATATCTCAGTAAGGCTTTGGGTACTAGGAATCTGGTATTATCCATCTATAAAAAGGAACTTTTAGCCCTGGTGACAGCAGTTGGGAAGTGGAGATACTAGTTGGAAAGACATTTTCATCATCAAAACGAGGTACTGATCACCAGAGTTTAAAGCATCTATTGGAGCAAAAAATTACCACTCCTATGCAACAGAAATGGCTGACTAAACTACTAGGACTCCATTATCAAATTCAATACAAGGCAGGCAAGCAAAATGTGGTAGTTGATGCTCTATCTAGAAGAGGGACAGAAAAGGGTGAGTACCATTAGGTCACTCAGGTAACTCCAAGCTGTATCAAAGAAGTAATAAAGAGTTATGTAGGTGATAAATTGGATGAGAAGTTTATGCAAGAGCAACTGATATCGTCAGATTCTAATGATGAATGGAAGTACCATGACGGCATATTGATGTTCAACGGTAGAATCTTTATTGGTGGCCAAGAAAGGACGTAATCATAGAACTTCATGCTTCTCAGTTAAATAGGCATTTCGGAGTGTAAGCAAGTTGGATGAGAGCTAAAATGTCGTTCTATTGGCCAAGAATGTACATGGATTTTAAGAAGGAGATTCTAAACTGTGATGGTGTAAACGGTGTGAAGATGACGCCTTAGCGTGTACCTTATTCTGGACTTTTGTAATCCCCGCAAGAACCTAAGTATTCATGGAGCCATACGACTATGGACTTCATTGAAGGCTTGTCTAAATCAAAAAGAAGGGAATCTATACTGATAGTGGTGGATTGGTTTACCAAAAATGCTTATTTTATTGGGCTTTCTCACCCTTTTACTGCTGCTTCTATAGCTAGAATTTTCATGGAAAATATACAAGTTGTATGCCATGCAACAAATGATTATAATAGATAGGGGTAAGGTGTTCATCAATAACTTCTAGTAGGAATTCTATAGGCATTTTGGATCTGAGCTACACATGTGAACTTCCTATCATCCTTAAATCGATAGGCAAAGTGAAAGATTGAATCAGATACTTGAAATGTATTTAAGGAGCAAGATGAATCATCAGCCAAGAGAGTACCATCAGTGGTTGTTCTTAGCAGAATAGTGGAACAACACTTCATTTCATTCAGCCATTCAAATGACTCCCTTTAAGTATCTTTATGTAGGATGGGCAAAGTGAAAGATTGGATCAAATACTTGAAATGTATTTAAGGAGTAGGGTGTATCATCGGCCAAGAGAGTAGGATCGGTGGTTGTCCTTAGCGGAATGGTAGTACAACACTTCATTTTATTCAACCATTCAGATGACTCCCTTTAAGGCTCTTTATAGGATTAAATCCCTTTAGCTAGCCCTAGGGTCTTACTTATAGTCTAATGTAGTTGTAGTAGAAGACATTTTTACAAGAAAGGATAAGGGCGAATAGGCTACTGAAGGAGAACCTGGGGAAAGCAAAAGCAAGGATGAAACACTATTCTGATGAAAAAATAAGTGAAATACAATTTTCATTGGGTGATTAGGTGTATTCGAAACTCTCATGTCCTACAGACAACTTTTAATGGAAAAAAAAAAAGCACAATGAAAACCTTTCAACAATGTACTATGGACCTTATGAAGTGATGGAAAGAGTTGGGATGGTGGCTTACAGGCTTGCATTACCAAGTGGGTCTAAACAAAGGTTATCCATCATGTGTTCCATGTTTCCTTAATAAAAAAGAAAATTAGCAAAAGGACTGTTTTAGTTAGTACCCAACCTATTATAGATGAGAAAGGAAGCCTGAAGACAGAACCAATGGTTGGGCTGGACAGGAGGCTAATTAAGATGGGGAACAAACTTGTGATTCAATGGTTAATTCACTAGGCTGGGAAAGCAGAAGAAGAAGCAACTTGGGAATTGGCTGACAAAACTGGGAAGCAAATTCTTGAGTTCAATCGTTAAGGAAAATGATGTTGTTAGGAGGGAGCATTGTTAGGAAGAAGAAGAAGTCCGTAAGGAGCTAAATGAAATAATTTGAAAAGTTATGTTTACATTAGTAAAAGAGAGAGTATATGGTTATAAAATTGGAGAAATGGGTAAAGTAGGTTAATTAATAGGTAAAAAAACTACATTTCAAGGTTAAGTAAGGAAATTAGGGATTTAAGATGGGTGACATCATTTAAAAAAGAAGTGTGAGTGGCACATGATTAATTTCATATACTGAACGGTGTCGTTGTGATTAGAGTTGGTTGCAACAAAAAACCGTGGCAGTGGACACGTGGAAAGAAAGTGTTTGGGGTTAGGATTTGCTTAATATTCCCTTCATTTCAATTTATTTTAGCAAATGGGTACTCCGGAGTTTTTTATTTTTATTTTTGCTAATCTTCTTTTGGGGTTTATTTCTTGTCTGTACTTATCTGAGCCTTCCTTTTTCTCAAGTTTCCTTCATTCTATCGTCCTCTAGTCTTATTTTGTTTACTATCAACTATTTTTCTTTATTTTATTGGTTGTATTTAGGAGTTGAAGTTGATCAATGCAATTTGCTGAATTTGCCCTGTTAATTAGAAATTGAATTGAGTGATTTTGGCTACTCTGTTACACAAATCAGGCATGTGTGGCAAGGAAGGAAGACAAGTAGAAGAGAAGGCAAAGGCAAAGGCAAAGGCAAAGGCAAAGGCGAGCTGACAGGAAAGGGGAAGGGGAGGGCAAAGAAGGGTCACTGATGCACGGAAGGGAGGAAAGACTTTTTTAGTCATTTTTTATGCTTGAAAATTTGTAATTTCAGCCTTGAAAATAAAATGACAAATTTAACCCTAGATCTGTTAGGTTTATTGTCTAAAATTGACAGAAGTGTTAAAAGTATGCACTTTTACCAATCAAATGACAAAAATGAAACAAAAAATTATCCAGAAGCCAAAATAATAATCGGGTAAGAGTCGAGGCCATTAAAGTTTTTTTACCCTTAAAAAAAAAAAAAAAAAAAAAAAAATCCTTTCCTTTGTGATAGTCCATTCCAATACTAATTTGGACCAACCGTAACATTTAACCCAGGACTTTGGAGAAGTAGCAGGTTCCTTATGAAATCGGTCCACTTTTAAGTGCAACAGTCCCATTTATGGATCTAGTCCATCATGGGCCTATTTGCTTTAAACCGTACTAGTATTTCTTTTTGGTTCACTAACAGAAATAAATGGTAGCATCAGAAATTAAATTTAAGGAAAAATAATCTAGCAAACAAACTATACTCAATAAATGCACAAGAAAATAATTAACTTTTCGTAGTTGTATTTCTTTCTTCTGGCTTCACAATGTTGATGAAGGGGACCATAAGCACAAAGCCGGAACCTAAATATTAGCAGGCATAAAGATTAAAAAAAAAAAAAAAGCCTTAAAGATGGACTTAATTGTTAAATTTCTTGTGTAAATGTCAAACCCTGTTTGATGCGTCACAATCCACACGTAAATATATTCTGCATTTTACCTAAGAACTTAGAAAAACCAACTTTTTATATTAATGCAAGTAAGCTGGCAAGTTAATTAATATATTACAGGTAAAAGGTTAATGAAAAAAAAAGGTTATAATCCACAAAGTTTATGCAAATTGATTATGACTGGTTAACACTAATTAATCAGACAAACTTTTCTTCGTGGTTGTGACTACGGTTAGAAAAAATGTTGCGTACAGGTAATTTGACCTCAGCTAACTAAAGTCGTAATTTACAGCTGCAAATTTGTGGGAGACTAGAGTGAAATAGAGGCCTAATGTCATGGGTATTTTTAAATGTAATGATGATAAGCATGTAGGTTTGTTTTACTTTGCCAATCTATTTCGTACATCACGGCTTTGCAGTTTGCAGCCTCTTGCCATGAAACTTCTTTAATGCATTCTTTGTATAAATAATTTGGACACTATATATTTCCAAAGAACTTCGTAAGAAACAAAAATGGTCTATATTTCAGTACCAATCTATTTCGTCTTTTATTGGGATTGGTCTAAATTAATCTACCATGGATAAACAAAAGCACACAAATATTTCTGTTAATTCGACCATAATTAATATCAGTACATCAATATCTATGCAAGACTACAAAGTGGCAAAATCATTAACGTGATACTATATTCACAAAAAAATAAATAAATTCAATCAAATATTTAAAATTTGGCGTTAATTGTTTGATATGATTTTGCCAAAAAAAAGAATTTTATAGAAGCCTGCAATCCAACTTAAAAGTTTAGTGGGTAATAAAACTATAGTTTCTAGCACATTTCAATTGTCATTGACTATTTGTTATTTGGGTCCTTGAAGTTATCATTTTTTTGGCTCTTTCAAGATTAATATATTTGTTGTAAAAACATTAGTAATTCAGATCCTTTCAATTCTCGCAATACAAAAGAATGAATGCGTAGATTAGTTCAAGGCCACTAGCTAAGTTGAATAGCTAAATTGATCATAAAAAGACAAAGGCTTTGGTGGAAGTAATTGGAATCTTAAATGTATAATCAACATTTGATTGATTACTAAATTTTAAGTTCATTACGGTAGTGATGATACATGATAGGTCTTTATAGATGCATGTTTAAATAAGAAAATTTATTAAGGGCAAAAATATAAATAAATTTACAAATATGAACTCTAATCTCGGTCTATAACTAGGGGCACAAGTATCCAACAAATGTAAGTAATATCCAATAATAAAATTCAAATACATTTAATACACCCTTCTTACTTTCTCTCTCTAAAAGTTTTTTAAATTCTTACCCAAACGTATTATTGCTTGTTCATCAGCTAGATAAGATAAAAATCAACCTTAGATAATCTTGTGTTCTTTTGGATAAATTCTTTGACGACATCCAAATTCAACTCTCCAAAAAGCATCCATATTATCTTCCAAGAATGAAGGCACACAATTTCCTTCCCCCCCAAAAAAAAAAAAGAAAGAATGAAGCCACTAATTGACGTTTTATATATTTAACACATAACCCAAAGAACAAGGGGGGGAGATAGTATAGAATCATACACTAAACATCAATAATCAATCAAATTTGTGTTCTACACTTGCCTCTATCATTCATGCCTGTTCAATAATTGAAGTTGCTTGCCTTAGAAGTAAAAAGCCAGAATTGTATCCTCATGCGGGCTTCCGTTGACTCATGTCCAAAAAGTGCATGCTATATCATAAATAATTAAGTGGTAAAATATTAATATTAAAGTACAAACGCACACAAAAATTCAATTCCTACAGTTTTTCTGAAAGAAACTTAAGGAATATGATCTGGAATATATCAAGACAAAAACAACGCATCTGTCATTTGCCCCAGCGCAGAAAGATAAAGAATTTCAGAATTTGTCAAATAAGAAGAGAAACTTAGATTTTTCTCGAAAGTAATTAATTAGTTTGAAAGGTAATTAAAGTCGAATTTGAGAGATTAATTTTTGTCGCGATAGATAAGAATTGCCTCTTACATTTTCATCCAAAAAAAAATATATAAATTGCATGAAAGAAATTTTCAGTTTGTTATTGTTTTGTTAATTTTTAAGAATTTTTCGTACACTGTCGGTGTAGAAATCTTCTATACTATCGAATATGAACTCATGTCACATGTGTATATATGAATAAGATTTGAAATTTAAACAATACACAAGTGATATACATCTACACATGATAGTATAAAAAAATGTTTTACACTACTCGTATATGAAAAATTAATCCTTAAGATATAAATTAGTAAAAAAATGATATATTTACCAAATTAAAAATATAATATATATATATATATATATATTTCAATTGGGCAAGAAATAAAAAAGCCTTTAACATGCTTTTGCAACCATTCATTTCAAAAACATGTAATGGATTATTGCTACGAAGTAAAAGGTGGAATACAAAGTATCACAAAAAAGCACAGCTTATAACATTGAATAGTTGATGGGCAATAAAGGCCAACCTTGTTTATTTTTCTTTATAATTACTTTGATTCCCACCTAACAGAAATCTACTGTAAAAGTAGGGACATATATATGACATTATGTTTATTTGTATGCGCACTTCTCTTTATCCATTGATTGCGGCCGGTGAGTATTCCTTCTACATTTGTTGGCACCAACCTGATCATACAATCACGTAGAGAGTTTTTCCTTTTTGTTTTTCTTTCAAGAAAATAATTAAAAGTTTTG
Source organism: Cinchona pubescens (assembly GCA_025175665.1). NCBI lineage: Eukaryota > Viridiplantae > Streptophyta > Magnoliopsida > Gentianales > Rubiaceae > Cinchona > Cinchona pubescens. The sequence goes on along the minus strand of JANKKI010000256.1, from coordinate 625,820 downwards.
ATTTTTTTTTTCTATATAGTTAGTGAATATATAGTTGTTAATTAGTAATTACTTATTCAAACTAAATGCTAGTAGTATTTAAATTGATTATACATGTTTTTATTTGCCTCTTTTTCATGCAAGTAACCATACTAAAAATTGTACCAACATTCAAAGGGGTTTGTGGCTCGAGAGATTGTCAAATTAAGAGAAGAAACCGGCAATCACTCCGTAATCAAATATCATATTCGTCTAACACAAGAAACTGAAGAAAATATAAAACTACTAGTATTATTTTTCTTTTAAGAAAAAGAAAGAAATGAAATTAAAAAGAAAAAAGAAAAAAAAAACAGATACATACAAACAAAAAATAAAGGAAGAGGAGAATGAATAAAATAGTTTAAAATTAAAAAGTCGGCCAAGTGAAGTTGAGGCAGTGTTCCTTGATAACCGGAGATTAACAATGTGACCTGGTTTCGTGTGCATGGGTGGTCGAGCCATTATAGATCATGGTCCCACAAGAAAAATCCGACCTGTTCGTATTTTAGTTTGGATCACGGGTAGGACCCAATTCAAAGACTAAATGGTTTAGTCAATCTATCCACATTCTGTTTCTGTATGCAGCACTACTTCTTTTTTTATATATATATAAATTAATAAAAATAGTGAGATCAAGGGATGATTTCACATTTCTCCCTGGAGCTCTGGTATAATTGTATGTACCCCTTATTTTTTTATTTTCTTGAGCAATGAATTCAACCCACCTTAAAATTTAGACATAATAATAATTGCGAATGTAAAGGGAAATTTTTTTTTTTTCGTATTACCTTGGTTATGACTAGTAGCATGTCAAAATGAAAAGAGTAAAAGTTGTAATAGCGTATAAATTATAGATCCAAAGTGGAATACTTCCTTTCTTAGGAAATAGTCAAATACAACAAAATAATAAAGTCTATATATATATAGTAATATGGAGATAATGATTAATTACAAAATGCAGTTAGAAAATAAAAGCATTACACGAGTCCAAGAAAATTAAAGAAATTATTCTAAGTATACAAATAAAATTGTAAAATAAAAGCTAGGGTATAAGTTTTTTTCCCTCGAATTACAAAATAATATTGTTGCCTAAGAAAGACATTAGAAATTTAAATTGGAGGTACAATAAATTAGGTCAAAATATAACATTTGAAGGCCAGTTTACATAATTTTTATTTACTTACATTTGGAACAATTATTGGTCACAAAGGCAATATGGGAAGAAAATATCACTTCACATTAAAAATGTATTCTTACGCCAAATTTCAAACCTGGGTTGAATTTGTTATTTAAAACTTTTAAATAGTGGAGGTAAGTGTAATTTTTGAAACTAAATCTGAGGTAATCACAATTATGATGGGAAAATTCAAAATTATCTTTGATATTAATAAACGGGAGATCTTGGCAGGGAAGCCTTAGCCAATTGGATAAGCGTCGTATGTCATTTATCACTAAAATTAATGAAAATTTTACATTAGTCTAATTTTTTGATTCTTCACCAATTATTTATTTTTACAATAATAAAACAGTATTTAAAAGTATTATCTAAAGCAGTTGATGCGTATTTAAGTTAGAAGTATATGTAAACTGATAGAGAACAATGGATTTGACTACTTTTCTGTCTACCTCATCCATAATGCGAAAAGTGTCCCAACTATATTTGGAGGCAAACACAATAACTTTTATTCTTGTAATGGAAGAGAACCTTTGAATCTTTGACATCTTTCTTCTTATATTTCGTTTTTCTTTTTTCCTTTTTCCTTTTTGGTTTTTGATAATTTGACTAGTTGACGTCTTAATGACGTCCAAGTTTAGATAAACTACTGATTAATGATTAGATTATAAATATTTCCATATGTAAGTACTACTTTAGGCTTCAAACTTCCAGTTGAAAACTAGATATAGATTCTATAATTAGGAAACCAATTTTTTTACAAAACTATAGTTCGCAAGTTTGCATCTTAAACTTGTCAAATCATTCGAAAAGCCAGGCCAATTGCTCACGATGTTAATGCCAAAGAACGAAAGAGGCACTTACATAAGCCCAAAGTATATACATAAATATATATATATATATAAACATGGTACAAAATTTATATTAGTTAGGTCATTTATCAATCACATCAAAAAGTGCCTTTAACTATTAATTTGTTTTATACAACAGAATAAAGTAAAGAAAGATGAATGGTGCAAGTCATCCATCTTTGTAAAAGAGTAACGAGACCAAAAACAAAAAAAAAAACAAAAAAAGGGGCTAATTTTATTTTCCATTCTTCAATGCGTTAAAAAATTTTAATTTTTGACACTTTGTTCTTCTAACTCTTAAATTTGTCCCACTTTAATATATTTTTTTAAAATTACCACCAAACTTAATGAAATCTTTACTCGTGTACCTAAAATATTGTGACAATATTGTTATACATTATATTAAATCTATTGTGCACGAAAAATTTCTTTAATTGAGGTGACAATGTTAAAAACTAGATTGAGATGGAATGGATTCCAGAGTTGAAGATGTAAAGTATCCAAAATTAAAATTAGAGGTGTTAAGTAAAAATTGTGTATAAATTGAAGGGTATAAAATGGAATTAACCCCAAAAATAGCGTACCATTGTCAGTAGAAAATCAAAAAATGGGATTAAGATTTTCAAATTATTTAAGTTGCTTCAATCATCCAGCTGATTTACCTTTCAGCATTTTGTACACACTAAAAGACGGATCACTTGACAAAATTTGTTTTCCTATGGGAATCAAATTCAATTGTATCAAGCTTTTTAGGTGAAAAGGCACTATTTTTTTTTTTTTTTTGGGGAATGTTAAATTGATGAACTCCTGTGTATCACAAAAGACTACGTAGTAGCATTATAGTGTTTTTTGAAAATAAAAAACAATCAAATAATCTCTATTGATACACTTTTGGATGAATTTTAAGTTTAGTGGAAGAATGTCTAAAACTAAGGACATTTAAGAAATGGAGTTATTGGATAAATATATTTATAAAATTACAGTATATTATTTTCCAACATTCCCCCTCCACCTCGGCCTCCACTCCCCTCCCCCTCCCCGTCCCCAACCCCTCAACCCACCAAACCTTTTGCGGGTAAAATAAAAAATTAGTATACTTGAATTTGATATTGAGATAGAGATCATTTAAAATTAAATTTCAAAATTTAGTGAGTTGACACTTTTGAAAATTAAAAGACTAAATAGAATAATTGGTAAATATTCAAGAACCATTGGAGTCAGCTGTCCAACAATTCATGTATCCGTGCACGAAATTTCTATGCATGAGTTCAAGAAAACAATTGACAGATAGTGATTTTGGTTGAAGTTACCAGGTTGACTATTTTCTTTCTGACTTTTGAAGTTTCTTGGTATTAAGTTAAACACAATCACACATTCTGTTGTCTATCACATTCTGGATAAAGATAATATGGTCAACCATTAAAAAAATGTTACCAATCATTTTTATTGCTTAGAATCTGACGTGCCAAAATGAATCTTCTTTGAGAAAAAAGATCAATTGTTGGAAGCCTCTGTTCAAATTTATAATTAAATATGTTAATATGTAAATTATATCTTAATATGTAAACTATACATATTTAGATTAGTCATATCTATCGTTCTTCTCATTCTCTCTATCATGATTATTGTGATTGATCAGTTTATTGATTAGTTTCCTTGGATAGTTTACATTCATGCCTATATATTGGCAAGCCTTGTACTATTGTATGTGCGGTGATGAATCTAATCTTTATTCACATATCTTCTCATAGTGTCAGAGCCAAACTGATTTTCTAACTGTCAGTAATTCAATTAGTAAGATCCAGTCCATTGTTCTCACTATTGTTCCTTGGTGTATCTCATTTTTTTTACTCGAATTTTAGTCACTATCGACGTCTAAGATTACCACAAACTTGTTCCCAAGATTGCAAGTTCCAATCTGGTCATTTTTCCTTCATCAAAGAGCAATCCATGCACTCACACGTGCCGGTGACCCGCCTGCAACCCGTTTGAAAAATCGGGTTTGTCTTCTCAACGAAGAAGACGACTCAAAGCGTGATCAGAAATCACGCTTTCAGTTAATTTCTAGAAAGTGTGATTACAAAACACACTTTCTCCCAACTTTGAGCCACATCATCAACCACTCACACGCCACGTCAACTGCCAAATCATTGGCACGTCAGAGAAATCTACCACATCATCAGTCACGTCATTAGGCACGTCACCTGACACGTGTCACCACGTCATCAACAAAGGTTCTCTACTTGCCACGTCTGCATCTTGCCAAGTCATCAGCTTGTCATTTTAAGGTTTCTTCTTGTTGGTTCAATCTTGATCTGGCTCGATGCGGTTCAACTGGTCAGACATTTATTTCATCCAGTTTGACTATATTCTGTCCGGTTCTTTTTCGGTTCAACCCGATTCCTTACTATTTTCAGCATTTTGAATCCATCTGTGACCTCGATTTTCCCAAACTCAGCCTCTAAGGTTCTGTTTTTACATATTCCTTGACCTGTTATCTTGTTTCGTCTTTTATTCTTGATTTAATGGCTTCATATAGTTCAAAATCAGCTCATAGTTCTTCCCAAACACTTGTAACATTGGATAATTTTGAAATGATCATCAAGCAAGTACTCTCTAAAGTTCTCCCTCCATTTATATAACGCATACTCTGTCATCTCTAATTCTGATTGGAATCTAGATTCTGCTTGTTCTAATCACATGACTTTTGAATCTACTATTTTCTCTTCCAAACAACACTCACATATACCATCCATTCAAGCTGGTGATGGATCTATAATGCCAGTTAGTCATATGGGCACTATATTCACACCTTCTTTTTCCTTGCATGAACCCTTCATATCCCTAAATTGACTTTAAATCTTGTTTCTATTGGTCATCTAGTTGAACTTGGTATTGATGTTATTTTCTCTATAACTGGTTGTCGTTTACAAGACCATCAGACTAGACAATCTTCGAAACCGGTCAAAAGTCAGGCGTCTGTTTGAATTAGACAACCTCAAACTTCCTTCATCTATCTGGGTGCAATTTGCAGCGTTTTCATCTTCTATTCCTTCATTAAGTCTTTGGCATTTTCGTCTAGGGCATGTTTCTTTGAGTTGACTTAAGATGTTAACTTCTAGTGGTAAATTAGGATCAGTGCATAAAATGATTCTATTGATTGTATTTCTTGCCAACTCGCCAAAACTCATGCATTGCCATTCTTGACTAGTGACTCCATTTCAACTGCACCATTTGATTTAATCCATTCAGACATTTGGGGTCCCACTCAACACCCATTATGAGAGGTTCTAGGTATTATGTTATTTTTGTCGATAATTTTACCAAGTACACATGTCTTTATCTTATTTAAAATAAGCCTAAATTACAACAAATCTATCATGATTTGCTCTTATAGTCAAACTCAGTTTTCTCGATCCATTAAAATTTTTCGTACTGATAATGTCATGGAATAAAAAGAAACTTCCCTTCTTAACTTTATTCATCAACAAGGTGCCATTTTCCATCATTCTTGTCCAGGTATTTCCCAACAAAACGGTCGTGCTAAGCGTAAACACTGACATATTCTTGACACTACTCGTGCTCTATTACTTGCTTCTTCTTGTCCAAAGCGGTTTTGGGGTGAAGCCGCTCTTACATCTGTCTAGCACTATTAATCGGATTCCTTCTCCTATTACTAATAATCAGTCTTCTTAAGAGCATATGTATGGTTCTCCTCCAAACTATATGAACCTGAAAGTTTTTGGGTATGCTTGTTTTGTTCTTCTACAACCCCAGAAATACACCAAATTAGAAGCACGGGCTAGGTTTGTTATTTTATAGGATACAGTATTGAACACAAGGGTTACTATTATTGGGATCCTCAATCTCAATGGTTATGCATATCCCGTCATGTTGTTTTTTGGGAACATAAGATGTTTTTCTCAATGTCGAAGTATTTCTACCCCTATTGAGTCTCCTATTGCATCACCACCTCTGTCTCCTTGCCGATCTACTCAGGTAAGAGTGCTTTCCACTCGTCTTTGTGATTTTTATTGCTTCTCCACTGTTCTTTGTTTACATGAACCCACATCCTATAAAGAAGCGTGTTCTAATCTTGTTTGGCAACAAGCTATGTCTGACGAGTTACATGCTCTTGAGAAAACTCATACGATTGGAGACCTGGGATTTGGTCAATCTTCCTTCAAATAAATCTCTTATTGGGTGTAAGTGGGTTTACAAAATCAAAACTCACTCAGATGATAGTGTGGATCGCTACAAAACTCGCGTCGTTGCCAAGGGCTTTACACAGGAATATGGCATTGATTATAAAGAAACTTTTACACCAGTTGGTCACCTTACATCTGTTAAAAGCTTACTTGCTATTGCTGCAGCACGGTATTAGGAGCTATTCCAAATGGATGTAAAGAATACCTTTCTTAATGGGGATCTGTCTGAAGAAGTTTATATGCAAACACCACCAAGATATTCTACAAATCCCAGTAAGGTCTGTAAGCTTCATAAGGCTCTTTATGGTTTCAAACAAGCTTCTCGATCATGGTTTTCTAAATTCAGTCACACAGTTGAACAATTTGGATTCAAATCTAATCCTTATGATTCTACTCTCTTTGTTCATCGATCTGCTCATGGTATCATCCTTCTGCTTCTTTATATTGATCATATGTACCCAACATCATCACTAGAGATGATCTTACTAGCATTACTGAACTCAAGTAGCATTTGAACCATCATTTCGAGATGAAACATCTTAATTTTCTTAATTATTTTCTCGATCTTTAGGTATCTTCAACATCTTATGGCTACTATCTTGCACAGGCTAAGTATGTATCAGATCTTCTTGCTCGTGCTGGGTTGACTGACAACAAGACAACCTCTATTCCTATAGAGACCAACACTCATCTTACTTCTAATGATAGTTCCCTTATCCATAATCCAACCCTTTATCGACAGCTAGTTGGTAATTTGGTATATCTTATTGTCACTCGTCCAAATATTGCCTATGTTGTCCATATAGTTAGTCAGTTTATGACTAATCCCAGAAGTTCTCATTTTGCAATTGTTCTTCATATTCTTCGATACATCAGAGGTACCCTATATCATGATTTTCTATTTTCTTCTCAATCTTCTCTTGTCTTGCATGCATATTTTGATGCTGATTATGCAGGAGATTCTACTGATCAAGAGATAGACACTCCACCACTGGATTCTGTTTCTTTTTAGGTGTTCTCTTATATCTTGGCACAGTAAGAAACAGACGGTTGTTTCTCGATCTAGTACGAAAGTCGAGTATCGTGCTATTGATGATGCCACTCAAGAACTTATTTAGCTTCGTTGGTTATTATCTGATATGGGTATTATTCACGAGTCTCCCACTATATTTCGTGTTGACAATAGAAGTGCCATCCAGATTGCCACAATGATGTTTTTCATGAACGTACGAAGCACATTGAAACAAATTATCATTTTGTTTGCCACCACATTATGTAAGGAACAGTGAAGCTTCTTTCCACTTCCTCTTCTGACCAGACTACTAACATTTTCACCAAGGCACATCCTCCTGGACATTTTCATGCTTTAGTTTCCAAATTCAAGTTGGTCAATGTTCAACCACCTTAAATTTGAGGGAGGATGTTAATATGTAAACTATATCTTAATATGTAAACTATACATATTTAAGTTAGTTGTAAGAATATCACTCCCCTGATTCTCTCCGTTGATTATTGTTATTTATTAGTTTCTTTGGATAGTTTGTATTCATGCCTATATAAAGACAAGCCTTGTATGTGTAGTGATGAATATAATCTTTATTCACATATCTTCTCAATATAAGGCTAATCAAATCCTCAATCCAACCAAGTTAAGGTTTTGTCATACTAACCAAAAAAGAAAAGTTGAGGCTCTGTGATTTTTACACCATCAAATGTAGATGTATGCCACATGTGTATAACTAATTTTTAAAATTTAAATTACGCACAATTGACATGTATTTAAATCTGATAGTGCAAAAAATTTTATACACCGATAGTGTATGAAAGATTTACTTAAAAAGCATGTATGATCACTAAATTGTTTTCACTTTTCGTAGTCTACTTTTGACCGTCCAACTATTTTTAGTTTTAAGCTATCCACTGAACAATTTTTATGATTCATTTATGGCCATTCAATTTTTATTTTATTTTAAAATCACCCATTAAACAAAACTTTTTCAAAAGTTTACTACTGACCATTAAAATAACTAACTATAATATTTACATAATGGCAATAATTAAGTATACAATTTTAAAAGTTCAATGGATAATTTGCAAAAAAATAGTTGGTTGATTATAAGTGAACCATAAAATATTTCATGATATGGTTGAAATAAAAAAATATATAATTAAGTAGTTTTAAGTAGACCATAAAATAATTTAGTGATCATGTATATTTTTTCCCAATTGTTATATTCAAGTTATGGCCTTCTATTTTAGACTCAAATTAAAGTAATATTTCGGACTAACTGAAGCCAACCAAAACACTTCGTCTCCTGTGCATGGGAACAAAATTTCATAGTTTGAGAAACTTACATTGTTAGATAAAATTCGATATGAACCTGTTGTTCTGGTACTTGTACAAATTTCTTATCTCACTCTCACCTTCTTTATACTTGTGACGTGCACTAAATTATAAGAATACTATGCTAAGTATGTAAAGAATGAGATAAAAGGAATTAGTACAAAAAATAAGATAGGGAACCAATTGCAGAGAAATAAAATTCTTGTTTTAAGCAACAAAATAATAATAATTTTTTCCTCCGGTTACAAATTTTAACAACTTGCCTTAAGTTCAATCAAATCATCGATTATAACACCTTTAAGTTAAAATGTACCAAATTCTGTTACAGGAATAATAACTGAACCCAAAAAACAAGATGATGAATGTCTTTTCATATTCTACTCTGATTTAGTAAAATAGAACTTAGTTTTTGGAGCAAAATAGCACAGATGTTATGCAAGTACCGTATACAAAAACTAAATCAGTGTGACAGCCTGAGCTAGCTGGATTAAAACAAAAATGCCTCACTTGTATATCCAGCAAATGGAAGACAATTGTTGTTGTCAAATACTATCATAAGACAAAAATATATGATGAGATATTGAAAATTACATTTCAACAGGAAATCATGTTCAGAAAGCCAGGCAAATATACGTATTTAATCCAAAAAATAAATAAGCGGAAATAACAGAAATTAGAAATAATTGATGTGATAGTGATAGTTTTAATCCTGTGGCTGTGGTGACCTTTGTGTGGCATTTTTGCACATGGTATACACATGCAAGGTCGATTATTTTTGCATAATTATTCAAACTTGTGGATCTCTCTGTACCTTTCGTGCATGGGAATTTGGATTAGATAAAAATAAATAAATAAAATTGCGTGTCAATAAAGTACATTACGTACGTCCGGATTAATATCCAACAATGTAGGATCATTCATTGTTGAGAAAATTGTAGTTGGAAGGATGGTGCAAATTAAATTCCATGTGCACAAATTGTATGGTAGGGAGACATGGGGTCTAGTGACAAGTTTTCCATGCATCTGGTTTGGCCATTGAAAGAAAATTAAGACACTTGGATTGATTGGAAAATTATTTGAGAATCGATAAAAGTGACAAGAAGAAATAATATCAAATAATTATTTTATGATTTCAAATACTTATGCTAATTTTCTTTATTCTTTCGCAAATTTAATAACATGTTAATCATTTTTGTTACTTTTAGATTAATGATTCTCTTTTATAATATTCTTTAGAAAAGTTTTTATTGTCCGTTGGTGAATTAACTCTTTGTATTTTAAGATATGTAGAATATAAGTTTTTAAAGCAAAAGCTATTATGTATTATATATAAGGGCAAGCAGAGGGGCAAAGTCTTGCGGGTAAGAGTTGTCTACATTATAAACAAGTTGAATCGAACTCTAGTGGAACTTGAATTCGAATTTGGTAAATATGCATAAGTTCTTGAAATCGATTTTAATTGAATACCTCAAATGGAACTCGAGTCTAACTCGACTCGACATACTTATAGTTAGTTCGTCCTCGAATTGAATTGACTCGATGATGAGTCGGCCTTAATTTAGCTCATACTCAAGTTTGACCTCATAATTTTTTCCAATAGCTTTTTATCAAAAATAATTAGCAAACAAGTTATCAAATCAACATTTTAAAAAATGGCAAGAAGCAAATTATTTAAACTAATATATTTTACTAATAAATGAACAAAATTAAATAATATATTCCAAGTTTAGAATGAAATAAAATACAAAGTAGTATATTAACTTACTTGAAATTCAATTATAGCCAAACATTTTCACTTGGAGAGTATGATAAAAGATTGAAGTACTTCTACTAAAAGATTTGCTCATATTTATTTATTATTTTTTTTAAAAGTAAACTTGTTTATTTAGTGTAAAAGCATGAAAAAAATTACAACACGAGTTTGTTTCAATCTCCTAAGAGAATGTGGATTGTGGAGGTGGACTTTCCCAAGTCCAATAGAAATCACGAATCAAAACTTCATTAATCGATCAAAACTGACAATTTGGGGACAATGAGAGAAATGATTTTGAGGAACAAAAATACTAATAATGAGTAAAATGTTAACAAAGTCCTTGGACCTAGTACAGAAATAATGAGTGTGTTGTTAACAAATATGGACAGAAAAAAGAATATTTGGGCAATGACCAGAAAATAGATAGAAAAAAGCTTTGGGGGAAGGGAGAAATATAAAATTTTGTTATAATTGTGTGTGTATGGGGAAGGGCTGCTCCTCCCAGTCTTACCGATTATCCGTCAATGATACTGTATAAATCTTTAAAATACAAAGGAATGCTTTCCTAAAAGTAGGGGATACAGAAATAAAATTTTGTGGGTGCAGAAGCATATAAGAAGGAAATGTCTGATGTATAAAGCTTCCATTATGTGTAAGGTTTGGAAATCTCAAATCATTTGATTTATAATAAATAATTTTATCTTGGATCTTTTTCATGAGACAACTATTTGGACCCGTATAACCTCCATGTCACACAACTGAAAAATATTATAACAAAATATCACTGTACAAAATAATATTTAAATAGTAACACTGAATTTTTATTATTAATTAAAATTCTTTCAATGACATGTTTTTTTAAAAGAAAGAATAAATTGTTTTGGGGACACTATTAACTTAATTTAGTAATTTATAAATACCTTAACACGTTAATGATATAATAATCATCTGCCAATAACTATCACAAAAAAAAAAAACTTTAAATTATTAACGTAGAAAATTAACTAGATAATTCATACCACACATTACTAAAATTTGTTAAACATTTGTAATTAATCAATGAGTCAAATTAAGATTTTAAACAAATACTAGATCTTAAAGTTTTTAATGGAATAAAACTATTAACTTATTTTAATTTGAAATGGTGCTATGGACACTAAAATTCCACAAATAAACAATGAATTATTCAAAAATAAGATAATACTTTAACATAACTAAGTTGATATTTCAACATGATAAGTTAATAACAATTAACATGAAAAAGATAATAACATGAAAAGAATTTACTTTCCACAATAATTGAGGATAATACTTTATTTAAAGATGAGATGAATAAGAACTATAGAGACAAAAAAGAAAAGTATAGTTGAAAAATGTCTTGAAATAATTAAATCATATTGTTGGAATTTTGATTAAATTGTTTTAGATATTAGTTATTTATTTTATTTTTACCATAATATTATATAGACATATATTTTTAGGATAATTTTTTAATTGTATAAAATATTAGGAGTCTAAAGACTAATTTTTGTAAGGTTGTACCTAAATCTAAAAACTTAAAAGTAAGAAAATATGAAATTTGAGAGTATTTGTTACTTAAACAATAAACCCAACTATGGCAAATTTGAGAACCGATGGAAGTGCAAAACGATATTTCCGTAATAGTTGCTATAATTGAAATAATTAAGCGTGATTTTTACCATTCACATGCACAAATGCATCAAAAATTTCTCATTCTATTTAAACAAATAAACTAATTTATTCGAGGGTGATAATTCCAAATATTAATTCGAAAATAGAAAACAATTTCCTATCTGTGTATTATACTTTTAAGTTCTTCCCACTAGCTCATGTCTAGGGCATAGTTGCCCCTCCATGCATTTCCAAATTAGGATAACTTGATTTGATTCCTAGGAGATGTAGAATTGTAGTGTAACGATCTTATCATACTTCGTGGAAGCTCAGGCATCTCTAGGTATTATACCTAAATTTAGTCAAAAACCAATGTCCCATATGTTTCACTAAAATTGGAAAGAAACTACTGATAAGCCTCTTGCAAATTAATTAAGTTTCATGCTCTCAAAATGTATATTTATAATCTTTAACTTATAGATTAAAACTGAAATTTTAATTTACAATTAAACGACGGGAAATAATTATGCTGTATAAACACGGAGAAGATTTTTATTTAAGGGGTCTTTATAGCATTAACAAAGTTTTAATGCATAGCAAGGTACAACAACAGACTAAACATGGGGTGAAACGTAGTTTTCAAACTTTTTTGGGTCTCCATCAATATTTTCTCAACGATATCGATCTAACAGATAGTTAGTCTTTTCTTCTTTTTTTTTTTTTTGGATAGTTAGTAGTTTCATATTGTAATAAATATATGGTTATTGATTGATTGTTTCTATAATAAATTTGGTTTAATACTACCCCATTATTCATAACTTTATTTCCAAGTTTCTTTTCCCAGGAATAGCAAGTAATAAATTAAAAGTTTCTCTTTCGAAGGCCTATCTCACTATAAATTTTGAAAGGTACTTTATGAGTGTTTGCATGTGTGTAGTCTAGTAAGATGGCGAATGAAGAATCATAATCTAAACCTTTTTCAGTACATTAGAAAGAGATGCAAATGTGGTTGAGTTTGAACCGAATCCATTTATTCAGTTTCTTTGAGCAAAAGAGAAATAAAACTTTCGTAATCCGAAATGGCAAGTAAAAACTAGAAAGTGCACAAATAAATAGAAATAATAGTCCTTAATTTTGATTCAACGACCAGCCCCTTTCAGTTAGGAGATTTTTTTTTTTTTTTTTAAACTTTTCTTGCTAGTATTACACCTTCTTTTTTTTTAATCATCAGTATATACATTATAAACGTCTATATATGCGTGCGTCATTCTTTCTTCCTCCTGCACGATAAACAGATCTAAATTGCCGGCCACGAAGTACTACAAATTTCTCTCAAACAATTTTTCAATCTACTTCATATCCCAATCAAGTAGAAATAAAGCTTCGATTTAAAGAAACTAAAGCACCTAATTATGATGGAGAACAGCATAATGGAATGCTTTAGTTAGGAGTTTTTCTTTATAACTTTTCTTGCTAGTATTACTCTTCTTTTTTTTCTCTTTTCACCATCACTATATGCATTATATGTGATATATACGCGTGCGTCTTTTTTTTTTTGGTAACAATTGCTTGCGTCTTTGTTTGTGTATATATATATATATATATATATTCTACAACATCCAATTAGAATAAAAAGAAAATAGATAAATAGATTGTTGAATATCCTAGGTATATTTAGTCCTACCAATTTTGTTTATATCCTAACAATTTGTGTTCCTTAGTTATTGGTGAAATTAAACATAATACCAATTAACCACAGTTTTAAAAATGTATGGAAAATTTTTTATATAAACTTGCGTACTTGATTTATTTAACTATCAAGCATTAAGGTCCGGTCTCTATTCTCAAAATCACAAGTTTTATGATGTAGTTTACAGGAAGTATATCTTCTCTATTTAGGAGGTAAATAAACATCCTTCATTTACCTTGAAAAATATTTTTTAAAAATAAAAGCCATCCATAATATTATCATGGTTCACGTAAATGGCTTGGAAAAATTAACAATTTTTTTTTTTTTACTTTTTATTAAGCAAACAATTCAATAAGAGCTAGATCGAATTGATATTGATTATTTTTTATAAAAAATTTCTAAATCATCTAAATATGAAAGATATAAATTCAACAATAAAATTTTCTTTAAGTAAATCTAATTTGTGATATAATGATTCAATTAACGAGATAAAACTAACAATAAATGGAAACATAAATTGATAAATCCAAACGTAGAAGATTGAAATCCAGTGTACGCAGTTTTTACAATAATAATCTACATCGAAACCTTCCATTTTTTGGAATGTTGCGAAACAATTGTTTTTGTTTCACTTACCTCCACCTCAGTCCCAACCATGGTAAACACCATGAGCAGTGGTTAAATGAAACCACAACAATACAAGACTCGTTAGACAAATTGCTGTGTGGTCCTATTAAAATGATGCTACAGCTATTTTTGTTTTGAAAATTCAGTGAAAACAATTTTAATAGTTTTTCACATTTTATATTTATATTTTTTTAATATCTCACATTCAAAATAATTCATTTTTAGTCCCTCAAATTCAAAATGCACCATTTTGCTGTCTCGACACAATCACAGGAATATTTTGGTATGAGATATACTCAAATGCATATCCCATGTTATATTTTTTATAAGCAAAATTGGCAATACACAAATTGTAAATACTAAACTATACAGTCTAAAACCTCCTCCACCACTACCCCAAAATTCTCACTTACCATTTCCACCCATATTCCTCTCCTTTGCCGCTTCTCATCTGCCACCCCTTACTCCAGAAGCCACAACTTTATTCTTTTTGGGACAATTTAGAGTTTAAGGTTTATATTATCAATTTTGCCCTTTAAAATATTTCCTAGGTTATGTGATACACATGTGGTTATTTCAAACTAAAATGTGTCTGTAATTATGTCAAGGGACCAAAATGGTATGTTTTGAATTTGTGAGGGACTAAAATACATTAAATGTGAGTAACTAAATAAATATAAGTATGAAATGTGAGGGACTATTAAGGTTATTTTTCCTAAAATTTATTCAGAAAGACAAGATAAAAAAAATACTAATAAAACCTTTTTAATATATGATGTGATTTGTGAATTTGTTGTCATTTGGTTAACAGCTCAAAAAATAACATAAAACTTGAGGGGTGAATACACCATTAATAAATATCTAACGGGTCATTGTTCGGTAAATGGACATCCAAACGGGCATGAAAAATCTTTATCAGCAAAAAAGATCAAACGGGTCAGCTGGTAGTATATGGACATACAAAAGGGAATCTACTTGAAATATAAACGGGCAGGAAAAGAAAATTACCGAACAGCGTAATTGGTTATATACAATTTCTTTACTAGTTTTCTTTTATAACTACGTTTAAAGATGGAACATTAAAGATTGTTATTACAAACTATTAAAAGTTTTCTTCTATATTTAAGTTCTTGAGAAATTAGAATTTTATTTTATTTATTCCCCCCTCTCATGTTTGTTTTGATAAATATTATAATTTGTGTGATCATATGTTGTTATCTATGTAATTAATTGCAATTTATGAACTGAAAAATTTTCGGTCACGTTATAAGCAAATCTTAAAGAAAGAGCTCACTAACTTTTTGTCCAAAACCTATTTGGTATGATACTCAAATGATAATTTAGGAAAAAAGTTTTGAGACACACTAAGAAACCAAAACTGAAAAAGAAAAAAAAAAAAAAAAGCAAAAACAAAAAGCAAAAAGAAAATTAACATATTTGACTACGTGTTTATATTGATAAAATATCAAATAATAACTATTGAGGAGAAAGAGTACATAAAAAAATAGAAAATAATAATTCAGAAAAACTTGCCCCCACTTAGTGAAATTTTACCAAATCAAATACCTACTATCTACAAGCTTACAAGCGTATTATACGTAGTACAATTTTGCCAACGGGATATAAAAATAACTATAATTATTCGTTCATTTTTGGCTGGAAGATATATGGAACATTTTTAAACTTTAAAGCAATCTTGGTTGCAATCTGGATAGTAATTTCGAGCCCCTTATTAAGTATCATATTCATGATGTGTTTTATAGTATTCGAGAAGACACCATTTTGGGAAGGACTAATTCTATTTTGTACCCTTCAATTTATATTCAATTCTTACTTTGTACTTCAAATTTTAGTTTTGGACACTTTGTATCTTCAATTCTCAAATTTGTTAAACTTTAGTCCCTTTTTAACACCGTCAAAAAAGTTAACAGAATCTTTATTTTTGCACTCAAAATTATTATTGTACATCCTACTGAATTTGTCGTATACAAGGAAAAATATCGTTAATTTTTTATACAGTGTTAAAAAATGATTGAAGTGGGGCGAATTTGAGAGTTCGGGATATAAAATATTCCAAAACTAAATTTTAGAATCCAAAGTGAGAATCAAGTATAAATTGAGAGGTGTAAAATAGAATTAGTCCTTTTGTGTAATGTATAGCATTTGTTATCCTTGCATATTCAGAATCCTTCAAATATATAGCAACTGTTAACAATTAAAGCTGTGATGTTTTAACTTCTACACAAAAATTTAGACAGTATCATATTTTGTCTTAAGTTATTCTTCCCAAAAACATTATTAAGATCAAAGAACTTGTTTATAAACGAATTTATTGCATAATTTTAACTTGTAGTAAGCATTTGGGAAAACGACTAAAATAGTCCTTGAATTTTTTATTAAAACACAAATGGTTCCTGAATTTTAATTTTGGCCTTTGTAGTCCTCAAACTTTTTTTGCAACACCAATTTAGTTCTTTGGTGGTGGTTCAGCCCAAAACTTAAACTTTGACCACCTCTTCACTAGTTTGACTAAAGGTAAAACTTGTAATTCAATTAATTAACTGACCATCTAATGGAAGAATACAAAAAAATAACCCTAAAGTAGGGTTATTTTCAATTCCCGATTGAATCCAAAAATTATTGTTTTCAACTCCTACTGCGATGGCCTCAAATTGAAGCATAAAAGGGGCGAAATCAACTAGAAATTGCAATAGCAAAGGCATATTCTAATAGCTTAAGAGCCATAGAAGCGTGATGAGGGAGCATATGATGGGTAAGCCCCAGTGGAACTCCTGTGCTAATCTTAAAAGGAATGTTGGGTTCTACAGCAGCAATCTTGAAGTTTTAATCATATTTTTCAAAATTAACACCTTTTTTTAAAGAGATAGTTTAAAGATTCGATTTTATTTTCTACAAATTTTGTTTTTCTAATTGCTTTAAAGAATTATTATCAATTGCTGATTCCAAACTCTACCATAAATGTATTATATAGCTATTATCAAGTCGAATGTTGACTATCTATATGCTTGTTGAATGATTGATGTAAAGGAAAAGTAGAGAACATTAGCTCATTATAATTATTAGTAGTCTGAATCGTTCGCTGCATTTAGGAATCCAAATACGTACAAGAGTATCCTTGCTCTATGATGGTCTTTGGTTTAATTTTGATCCTCCATTTCCTTTGTGCATGACCGATATTTAAATTAATCGGCAAATATCGATCTCTTTTCCTCCTCCCCTGGTCTTTCTTCTTTTCTAACTTTGGTGTGCACATCTAGGTGTGTGGATGTTCGGAGTGGTTGTGTGGCCTGTGATTGTTGTGATAATGTAGAGTTGTGAGGAATGGTGACAATAATGACGTGCAGATGAGAGAGTGCTAG
This sequence comes from Cinchona pubescens, assembly GCA_025175665.1. Taxonomy (NCBI): domain Eukaryota; kingdom Viridiplantae; phylum Streptophyta; class Magnoliopsida; order Gentianales; family Rubiaceae; genus Cinchona; species Cinchona pubescens. Next base: position 608,143 of record JANKKI010000256.1, on the reverse strand, counting down.
TACGTAACGTTGCATATTTTAAGAATATTAGGCAATTCTAATGAATTACCAGTTTTACCAAAGGTATAATTGGTCAACGGTGGTCAATTTTAAGTTTTGAGTAGAGTCATCACTCAAGGATTATATTGGTATTACAAAAAGTTTAAGGACTATAAAGATTCAAACTAAAGTTCAAGGACCATTTATGTTTCAGTAAAAACAATTCATTTTTTTAGAGACCATTTTGGCTGTTTTCCCGAAGAATTCATAGAAGTATTGACTTTTACCATATTTTTGTGGTTCGAATAAGACAGGTAGAATCTTGACTGGCAGACTGCAGCTCACTTTGGAAGAAATGCTAGGAAAAGTTCATGGGCTATGACCCGCCACATTTCTGATGCCAAACATGGTCTACAAAATCTGGCCTTCACTTTTCAATTTTCATTACGTAAAAGGTATAATTACGTAAAAGTGAATAAAGAAATTATGGCTCCGGATTGTAAATAATAGAGTTTTATTTGATAAATGATATTTATCCGTTAACTTTAGTAATTTTTTAAAATAGTGTTGACTTTTAAAATAATAGAATAATTGTTTAGATACAAGATAATATTTCAAAATAACTATTTAGATTGAAAATAATGAATATTTATTATTTGATGGACCCATTTGAAGATAAAAATAAAATAAAAATAGAAAAATAGCAATTGTGAAGATTTTTCACTTAGTTTTGTGCAGTATCTCATTTGATGAAAACCTGAAATTGCAACTCTACTTCATTGCTATCAAACTCCACATACATAAAAGGGTTAATTTTACTTTACCCCCTTAATATTTATATTTACTATCACTTTAGTACCTAATATTATTTTTTTAGACATTTAACTCTCTCTATTAAATCCAACTTAACATTCATTATCCTTTTAACAAAAATATTCTTAACCTATCTTCTTCTTGGTGTTTCTTATTTTGTTCCTTTATCTCATTTTGTTGACATGATTCAATAAATTTTTTTTTATCATTCATCACCATATCTTAAATTTTATCAAACTCTATTTATATAAAAAAAAAAAAGAAGATATTTTGGGTGTGATGACAAAATTTGTTCACACATTAATACATTTGAAGATAAAAGACCGTTTAGGCCAAAAATCTAATACCGTTAGTTTTGACCTTTGACCCAATGACTAAAATGTCTAAAAAAATAACGTTGGAAATTATTGTGACCCTAAATGTTGAGGTAAAGTTTGAAATTAACCCTACATAAAAACCAAAAAAGGTACCAAAATCAATCGGGATAAAAGATGATCAATAATCTGTACCCAATTATTTGATGGTATTATTAAGAAAACTAATATATACATATATTAAAACATTTCGCACGCAAATGAGTAAACATACGAAATACGTCAAATTAAACCAAGACTAAATACATGTCCATGGAATCAAAACAAATGCACAAGGTGAATTATCACTATGTCCACAAGACGAATGTTCATAAACTGCTAATAAAATATTGTAACAAACACAATTTACAATAAAATATTCCATTTTAAAAATTACTAAACATTGATTAAGACGTCCTATGCGAAAATAGGAACTGCAAAAAAAAATTTAATTCCACTGCCTACACGTAATTATTAACTGAATATTTTTTAAAAGATAAATATGTTATATTAGGATGGGTAGATTTGAATTGTAGGAAGGATTTGAAATGAATGAATTGAATGAAGTAGATTTGAAATTACTTAAAAAAAATTTGGGTGAATTTAAAATCCACTCATTTAACTATTAAAATCACACTCATTAGTTGGTGGATTTCAAATTTTCAACTGAATTAATTAACTTGTTTCGATAACATAATGATGATTTTGGATTTCAAATCCAAATCTACTCAAATCTCTCTATCTAAACACATCAATAATGAATAAAACATAAATAGTGCAAAATAATAGATTGTGTGAATAATAAATAAGACAAAATATGAATAATACGAAATATTATTTGGATAATATCTGCTGACCGAAGAACTTATTATTCTGACCAAATATTACTCGACAAATAATGCCTATTATTCACAATTCAAACGGAGCCTATAGTTTCTTGGCCCAAAAAAAAAAAAAAAAAAAAATGTAAACCTGAATAAAGCTAAGTCAAGCCAACCCTACCTCTTTCCATAATTTGTTTTTGCTTCGAGGTCAAGGGATGCAAATGATTATAGTATTTCTTTTTGCTTCTAGGTCAAGATATGCAAATGATGAAGGCTAACCATTCACAACTTTGTGGGCCCCTATGTAAAGACTTGAATATTGTTAGGTTGTTACTGGTACTAATTAATGCAAAGTTCTACTAGTTGAACAGGAAATTCTGATGCAAGTTCTGCAAGGAAAAAAAAAAAAGCCTTCTTTATACTACAACCAGTTTTAGTGCAAATAATACAGGCAGGGAGACATAAATTAAAGTATTTTTTTTAACCCAAAAAAATAAAAATAAAAATAAAAATAACTTAACATAGTTGTAGTCTTCAAACCACACTTTCTTGCCCAAAAAAAAAAAAAAAAAAAAAACCTTATATTCCATACTGGTAACATCAATTTGATATCATTCTAAATAGGAAATACACAATAAATTGTTTTATCACTAGACTAAGCCCTCATTAGATATAATGGGGTTACTAAAATTTTCAATCTTAACAATAAAAGGGAAACGAGTGAAATTCAAAAACGAGTTTATTTGATTGTAATGTCACTATCCAATAGTTTAAACCTAATAATTAACCAACAAACTTCCAATAGACATAAACAATGGAAATGAAATGACCTGGTTAGTTAATGAATAATAATTACTAGACGTTCGTTAGGAGTTAACAGCATAACTTGATTGATTTCTGGATTACAATATCTCGACGGATTGGTCCATGCAATTGATGATATGGTTCCCCAACCCCAAGGGTATGTATATCATTATTCTGGTTTGTGAAACCTTTTCCTTGCGTGGCATGAGCTAGGAATGGAGGAAAAACTTTGGAAGATGTTTTTCTTGCAGGCATGAAATCTCGTTATGATGTAAGCCACTTGGTTGTTGCACGTAAAAATAATAGTGGCCCCAAAAAGTGCAATAAGGAAGGAAGGCCTCAAATTATTTTGCACAACGTTTTCTTGAAAAAACTTTAACACCTTAATAGGATTTTAAAGGAATTTGAGAGCAAACTTCTTTTTCATTTGCTTCAAAAGGCATTAATAACATTAACAATAATAGCACAATGCACACCAAATAAACTTTAAGATGAGTAATTACAAAGTATTCCTAAAAAGTTTTTAAGATAGAAAAATAATTACTCCTAAAATGTTAAGCCAAATTCAAACATCAACCTAAGTTTTGTTCCCTGAACCATGCTTTCCCAGAAAGGGGAAATGTTACTCTCCTCCAACACCCAACCCCTAATAACAGAAAACAAAGATCTTAGAAAAGGAAACTACTTAAGTAAATTCAATCTTAAACTTATACTTGTAGATCATATGGTCAAAATTAAATAAAATATAATTTTGTTTATATCAACCAATGTACATTTATTACATATGATTTATTCCAGACCACAGGTCTATAGTAAGGTCAAAAATCGGATCTACCTGAGTATTTTTTTCATTATACTATAGGGATGAGCAAGCATTCCGTTAATCAAATTTGAAATTGATTTCAAATTTAATTTGGTTAATACATTCGGTTAATTTTAAAAAATTTTGATTTTTTGAAAAAAAATTAGTTAATCGAATTCGTGAATTAGGTTAATGAATTCGAAAAAAAAAAAAAAATTTTGAAGTTTTTTGAATTTGGTTAACCGATTACCGAATTCAAAAGTTGAAAATAAGATATAGATATATATATAGCATTTTACATATTAAATATCTTGAAATTAATGTATTCTATTGATAAAATATTTTAATTTGCTTTAATGTTTTTTTTATTTTTATATATTAAATCTTGTACTTTCATGTATAATTATATCGGTAGTGACTTACACGTGTTTAGTTATTGAATTATTACAGGTAAATGACATTATTTAGCCTTATGATATGTAGGATATTAATACTTGCAATTTACATGATATTATAGTTTTATACTTAATTATATTATCAGTTATTAAATTTGTAGTACTCCTGTTGAGGTAACCATCTTTTTGGTTTCGCTTATTATTTCCCCTTATTATTCTGTCACTGGTTGCATGCAGCTAACTAGATGTTGTGGCGTCAACTCTAGTATGGATAGCAATTCTTTTCTTCCCATTTTGTTTCTTCTCCTTCTTTAGGCTTAAAATGGAGTGTGGGTATTTCTTTGTTTTGTGTGATGTGTGAGGGAGTTTTGACAAGTTGTGGATGTTGTGTGTGGTTGGGTTCGGGAGGTGGAATGGAGCTGAGATAATTTGTTGTGGTTTGTTGAGTTTGTGGGATGGATATCATGTTTAGTTGCAGTGGTGTTTTTTTTTTTTTTTTTTTTTTTGTGGACCTGTGGTTAATGGAGTTACAGAATTGGTTTTGAGAAGAGGAGAGAAAGACGGGTGGAAGGAGAGAAGTGATAGGGAAGTAATCAACTGCATTACCATTTGTGCCCTTAGTTAAACCGGTCAGTAGTGACTAAATACGATGTTTTGGGTTGAAGTAGTCAGAACCACCATAAAAGGACCAATTGCGCTCAAAATAAAAATTCAAGGACTAATTTCGTGTAAATTAAAGTTTAGGTACATTTAACATTTTAGTAAAAAAGTTCATGGACCATTTAAGTTGTTTTTCCGCTGATTTATTATTAAACTTTGTTTTTTGAAATGATCTTATTTGCACGTGGTAAGGAAGAGCATGATAAATAAATGTAATTTAATTTACCTTACCGGGTTAACATTCATATAATCATCCCCATAATTTTCAGCTGAATCATCACCTTACATCCATTAAAATAAAATTATTCAATAACTTATTATAGAAAATAAAATTATACTAATACTTTAATGACATTATACATTTTTTTTTAAAGCTTTGAACAGATTCCAAATATTTTTGGGTTGACCTCCAGCAACTTTGAATTTACCCATCTTAGCTCCCTGCATTAGATCAAGAAAATTACTATTTCTATTTTATTTCAAGAATAAATTAAAATTATAAAAATTTATAAAGATAATTTTTTTTTTTTTTTTTTTTTGTATTTGATTAATCAATAAAAGTCACATACATCAAAATGTATATTATGAAAATTAAACAAAATTAGAAAAAAATTATTTGAGCAACATATTTGTATACAAGAGTTTAACCAAATGTCAAGGACTCAACTGTCCCAAGTTTCAATTTGGTTAATAAAATTTAAAATCAATTACCAAACTTTAGATTCAGTTAATTGAATTGTCTACTAAATTAAATTTGAACTCGAAATTGGTACAAAAATTTAAGATCCTTTTCTAAATTTAACCGATTTTATTGTCCGATTAACCGATCAGTTAACCGATTCTCACCCTATTATAATATACACCTCAAACAACCAAAAAATAAAAAGGTAAGTTTCCCATCCTCCCATTTCTCCCCCTCTTTTTTTTTTTTTCTATTCCAATTTTTCACTCGATAAATTTTAAATCAAGTCTAGACCCAAATCATAATAACTTCTGCTGAGACTCTGGGGAATGGAAATGATTTTCCACCCAACCACCATTTTTATTATTGTGGGGAGAAATTCAATTCCGTCGAGCCTTCTAAAAGGCAAATGCCTGTGAAATCTGTTCCATTTCTTTCCTTCCCTCCCTCCCCTCCATTCCACTCCACTCCACTCCACTTCTCTCAAGTTGGAATGTTCATACAGGTCACCGTAACTTCTTCTTTCCCATCAATTACAACATTGTAAGGGTTCACTTTATGTTGTACTTCCTTCGTTTCAAAATAACTGTCATTTTAGACAATTTATCTTGTGTCATATTATCTGTCATTTTAAAAAATCAAGAAAGTATTAAATAATAATTTTCTAACTTTTACCCTTACCCCACGTTTGGTACGCAGAAATGGCCCGGAATGGAAACGTCTTTCCAACTTATCTTTTCCATTTTCCATTTAGTATGATGTGTTTTATGTTGAAAATCTCATTCCACAAAGGTCATTCTAACTAAATCCTGGAAATTTCATTCCTCCAAAAAAAAAAAAAAAAAAAAGGGAAAGCTCATTCCAACTCTAACTTAGAAAATTGTGGATATTAATTTTATTTCCTTATTTTGAATTTTGAATCCAAAATATAATATCTACAAGCAAATAGAATTACATGTGAAATAAATAAATAAATAAAACACAATGTGGTCAAATTTTTTTTTTTTTTTGCCTGAGCTATCTCATTTAATGATAATAAACCTTTTTAAATAAATTTAGTATTATAAAATTAGCTAGATGTTACTGTTTAGTATGTATTTAAATGCAAAATAAAATTACTATTATGTAATTTTTATATAATTTGTCTCATTAACACAAAATATTTAAAATTTTTATGATATAAAAATGTTAATAATATGAATTAAAAAAAAAACAAATATAAAAAAAATTATATTTCTTAAAAAAAACATCAGGGGTATATTAGTCAAATTCATATAAAATCCTTTTCATTCTAACATCTAAAAATCATTATACCAAACACTGAAAAAAGCATATTCATTCTATTGTACCTTTAGTACCAAACATAAAATGGTAATAAGCATTCTTGCCTATGTTGGGTTAAAACACATTCTGCCTAGAATGACCATTCCATTCCAGGTCATTCCCGCGTACCAAACGTGGGGTTAGTGCCACATTAATGAAGGTAGAATTATGTAGTTGAGACATTAATGTAAAAGGGTAATTAGATGTGAATAGTCACTTTGAACTATCTTTTTGTAAAATTGATGCAATTTAATAGCTTCTTTCGTCCATGTGTACTAACCAAAGGTGACAGTTATTTTGAAATGGAGGAAATATAACGCAGTCTTCTTTTGTAGCAGGGCAATAAAAATCCAGTTAAATTCTTTAAAAAGTTGGATGCTACTACTAAGAAATACTCCGGTGCAGTTGCATGGGATTTTATTACTTTCCTAAATTATTTGAAAAAATAATTGAAAGAATAACATATAATTGAATTTTAAAAGTTAATAAAAATATAATTGATTTTCTTGAATATAGAATACATTTATATAATAAAATTCAACACATAATAAAATTTTCAAGAGAATATGAGTTGTTATAAACGGGTGTATAAATCTGATACAATTTAAATTTCTTGACCTAAATTTTCCTCATATGCAAGTTTTCCTCAATTTTCTATGTCATCTCGGAAAAAGAAAAAATTTGATTGAGTTTATAGGCTAATCTTAACTAAATATCATCATATACCAATTCTAATATTTACTAACCAAGTTACTTTATATGGTACAAATTATTTATAAACTAAAATTGTCACTCATTTTTTCTTTGTAAGAATCAATATACAACTAAAATAAATATCCTGTATTTTTGGAAAAAAAACTAAAGTAAATATCATGTGCAATAATGCATGGATTCAAATTGTTACTTCTAACATAATATGGTAAATTTTTAAAAATCCACCAAAAAAATAGGGATAATTATAAATTGGTGCATTATTCTGGTAAAAGTCAAATTATTTTACCCAATTTTCTCATAAATTATCTATGCTACCTAGGAAAACAAAAAAAAATTAATTGAATTTATTATCTAACATTAATTAATATAAATAATAACAAGTCTAATATTTTGTAACAAATTTACTTTATATGGTAAAAAATAAATAATTCAAGTGAAAAGATAAAAGTTGTTGGAAGAGAGAGAAAATGGTAACTTTTTTTATTTGATAAAAAATTAGTGGATGAATACTTAATGAATAGAAAATAGAAAACCCACGACCCAATAAGTCTCTTCATCTAGCTATTCCACGTAGGATAGAGAAAGCTCTTAATTGAAAAAGTGTGCTAGAGAAAATGATGTTAAACAAAATGACAATCAATCTCAATATTTTGTGCGTTGGTGATAATTATCAGTATGAGTAATGTGACATCACTCTGACTAATCATAGTAAGTAGGTGTGTTATTTGGGAAAGGAACAACACATGTCATGAAGAAGTCATCGTGACCAAATAAGTTTAGAATTAGTATTAGCAACAGCATGATATTCAGGGTTTAAACTAAAGTAAGAGACAATAAATTGTTTTTTACTACGGTAAGAAATGAGAGAATCATCAAGAAAGAAACATAGCTAATGGCAGAATAACTATCAGTAAGATCTCCAACCCAATCAACATCATAATAGGTATGTAACTATAACGATGATAAGAAAAAGAACTGTAACTCATGAAAATTGTCCCTTTCTCATACCTCAAGATTCGTCTTCTATAACAATAGCAAAATTTGTCGAGTGTGGATTTGACATAATAAATTGGCTTACTAGATTTACAACACAAGTAATATTTTGTCTAATAACAATTAAGTAAACTAAAATGCCAACTAGTTGGCAATATCATGTGTGTTTGTAATAAGTTTCTCATCTGTAGGATGCAACTTGATATTTGTCTCAAATGGAGTATAAGTAATTTTGGTATTAGTGACACTCGCACGAGGGAGAAGATTTCAGGTTTACTTGACTTGAGACAGATAATAGCCTGTAGAAGATTTAGAGAATTCGTTAAGAGAATAGCAAAGGAATCCCAGATCTTTCATTTCAATTGAAATTGATAGTGAGAAACTCTTTCAACTATTGAATACCTTGGGCACCATTAACCATAATGATCCAATCCACATAAAGAAAGAGAAAAATGATAAATGCTTAAGAATGATTTAATGAACAAAATAGATTGTATATGCGCTAGTAGAAAAGCCAAGAATTTTGAATACCAAGCTCCAAAAGACTGTTTGAGACATTATAGTGCACTTTGTAGATGGCAAACATTGTTGGTTGGATGATCATACTCAGGAGGAGGTATGCATGTAAATTTCCTCCATAAGATAGCTATTAAGAACGGCATTTTTGACATTCATCTGAAAATATCTCAGTGACAGGCAGAGGCAACTACAAGTAAAGATCATATATGTGTGATGCGAACTACAAGTGCAAAGGCCTCCTCATGATCAATTTCATTTTCTTGAGTGGATCCCTTGGCAACTAATCGGGTGGCAACTAATTGGGTTTGTAACGCTCAATTGAATGATCAAAACATGTTTTGATCTTATGCACCTATTTGCACCCAGCTACAAATTTGTAAGAGATAGATCAATCAGATCCTATATGCCAATTTTGACAAGAGCCTGCAATATCTCTCTCATTTCTTTCTGCAAAAGATGGTTACAACAAGGCTAACGAAATGTTTGAGCATGGACAATTTCATAGATGGCAGCAAAGTCAGTGTAAGTAAAAGAAAAGCATGGATGATTTTATAATCTTATTTTGAAAAAAATACACATTTATAATTTCTTGTAAAAAACAAAAAATAGTACTATAGTCTTTCAAAAGAGGTGATGTTGTTTTTCTAAATAGTACCTCTTTTGGAACTACGAAATTGTTAAGAGGTGATACAGGATAAATTAGCTAAATAGTCTTTCAACTTTTTTTATTAAAATCGAAATAGTTCATCAACTTAAATATTAGTTGATCTAGACTCTAAACTAATTTTTGTCAATTTGGTTCCTATTTGGTTATTTCACCCAAAACATAAGTTTTTCCCATCTGCACTACTCACAATCACATAGGTGACCACACTTGGTTACTACTCGAAAAAACACAAAAACTTATGTTTGTGCAGTGCAACCAAATACGAACCAAATTGGCCATAAATATTTAGTTTAAGGACTAAATCGGCTCATATTAAAGTTTAGGGACCATTTCGAATTTAATGAAAAGTTGAACGACTCTATTTTAGTGATTTACAAGTAGAATTAATTGGTCGTAGATACTTGGCTAGTTAAGATAATAAATTGGTCAAACACTCAAACCCAAAAGAGGGAAGGAAATTGGTCAAAACCTATCAACACCCACTAACTCAGAAAAACCATTGGGTGGTCAAATTGGTCATAAAAATTTCTTTTCCTTTTCATAAGTTTTTAAATCGAACTTTTATTCCGATTGTTGAACGTCAATCACCAAATTCAAACCAGTTTTCACTTTGAAAACTATGCCTGAGAGTTCCTTTTAAATAGGTGAAGTACAAAACTAGGTAGGTTTGAGGAGCTGGTAACAAGAAAAGTTTTAGTAGTTTTAGTTTGTTGGAGTAATAATAGATAGGATTAATTTTTTCCATACGTAAGAATAATATTTGAAATTTAAACAATAATTATTTGACATGTATCTATACGTGATTGTGTAACTTTTTTTACACTTACAATGTAACAAAGATTAGTCCATAGATAAATTATTTGTTGTTGCTAACTAAGTATGAGTTTAGTATAATATTTATACTATTTGTTAAGCTTATGGATGTGTAAAATCCATAAATATTAGGGTTAAGTACACTTGTACCTTTAAACTAATCTTGTTTTTGCACTTTGTATCCTATAGTACCAATTTTGACAATCAATCACTTCTAACTTTTAAATTTTTGTACATTACACCTATTACTCAAATACCGACCATAAAATGATCCATGTACTCCCACTAATTTACCTAGTTTTTGAAAATATCTCTTCTTCAGCCACACATCATGCACTAGTATAACACTCTTGGATTTTTAAAAACGAATCCGAGTCCAAATTTGGTTTCAAATTTGGGTTAATGAAACTCATGTGTTTAGCAATAGCTAGTCTGTAGTTCTTTCTATATACATTTAGATTTTGTAACAAATCATTTAAATCTACTAGCACAATTTGAGAAATATGATAGTAAAACGGCTTTCGGAAATCGTTAAGTTATAGGCTTTCATCTACATCTCTGGCTAATTTTGCCAGAGAAGAACCATGTTCTCTGGTTGAGACAAAAATAGGAAATTATTATCTAATAAATAATATTTATAATCAATGTTATGGGCCTCAACTTTCGATTCCTAAATTTCTTTCACCCTTTTAAGATCACAAGACCCATTTTCTATTCACCATTGAGTAATCGGTGCAATGTGCAAAAATTTAAAAATTGGACGTGGTTGATTGCCAAAATTAATGCTTTAGGGTGTAAAGTGCAAAGTTTAATTAACCCTAAATATTACAAGTACCTATAATGGTGGGAAAAATATCAATTTCTTAGAGGATATGTTTGGATAGGATGGGAAAACAATATCAATTTCTTACGAGGCATGTTAGGATGAGGTGAGGGTGGATTTTAATTTTAAATCCAAATCTCTTTTATGTTATACAAACATATACAGAAACTTAGTTGTGAATTTGAAATTCACCAACACGTAAAAGATATTTTGATAGTTATAATTAGTGAAGTTTCAATTTTTATGTACTTTGTCATTTCAAATTTATTCATTTTAAATTTACTTGTTTAAAATACTTTACACAATTCAAATTCATGCATCCAAGTGGAACTATACTGCTTACGTTTGAGAACCACAACCTACCCTAGGAATAACATAGTTCGGTAGGTAAATCTTTTTATTTAGGGCAAAAAAAAAATTCCCTCTATTGGTTTCCAATTGCAAATATAAGTATACCAATACCAAAAATCAGCCTCAAAATTGATACTTCGACAAAATAAATAAATAAATAAAATCAGATTAAATTATTCAATTGAGAAAACAAAAGGTCATAAAACGATACTAACATAAAGAAACTTCCAATTTTAGAGAACCAATAATTATTTTTACCCCCGGTTACTTATGTCAAATTCAAAAGTATCACATCTTATATTTAGACACACACACACAAAAAGAAGGAAAAATGATTAAAAACATCCCTTATATTTGCAAAATATCTTTTTTTTCATCCCTCGCAATGTAAACAATACAAAATGGTAAGTATTTGTCCCTTACAATTTTAAAACATACCAATTCATCCCTCACATTTAAAACGTACTTATTTCATCTATTACATTTTTAAAATGTACTAATTTCTTCTCTCATATTTTCAAAATTTAATAATCTTGTCCTGATATGAGACTTAATTTGATGTTTTTTTTAGTGTAAAGCTATTGTTACCAAAAAATTAAAATATTTATTTTCGTCGGAAAAGCAATCAAACTTCCTTTCATGTGCAAATTTATGGCAGCATATAAGTTATAAAGTTATCCTAGAATGCTTGCGTAGACTTTTAAAAAACACATTTAAGCAAAGAAATTAACAAAAAAAAAGCCATATTGCTCCATAAATTTGATCTAGATTTATTGTTAGATGTGATGCGTATGTTTTGAAAGTGTGAGGGACGGATTTGAGCTGTTGCAAATGTGAGGGACCAAAAAGTAATTTTTTTTTTTTTTTTTTTTTGTAAATATGAAGGATGAAATTGGTGCGTTTGAAAATGTGAGAGAGGAATTTGCATTATTTAAAATATGAAGGATGAAAAAAAAATATTTTTCTCAAATGTGAGAGATGTATTTGGTCAATTTGTCAAAAAAAAAAAAAAAATAGGTTTACCAAGTAACTAAAATACCCGAAATCATTCAGCAAAAAAGACAGAATACAAGGCATGTGGAGCTAGAGGATGATCACGTGACAAGTGGATTGGCGTCGGTGACAGACATAGAATGGTGACAGCGGTTAGCGCGCAGTTACTTATGGAATGGTTAAAAACTTAAAACTAAATAACATAAAAAATGAAATTAAATAGAAGTACACAAAAGAGTAAGTAAAACAAATATATAATAGCTTTTATATAATTTTTGCAAGATATATAAACCTTACAAACATTACTTTTTTTTATTTACATTCGATATATCTAATTTAGAGAACCCAAAAAAAAAAAAAAAAGTCGAACTATAGCATTTCAAGATTCTTATCATATTTTACCTTATACGAGTATTTCAAATTTCTACACATTTATATTTATCATAATTTGATATTTTTTCCTCGAAAATCATAACGCAGTTAATAACATGCTTTTGTGATCCCAACTAACAATTATAGTAACGTGAAAGAGACTATCAAATAACTTAAATATGAGTAAAGAAAAATCTTAAACTCTCAATTCGAAACGTTCATAAACCCATAATCTAATCCACAAACCTTAGAAAAAAAGTGAAAAACCTACTGTTCACATGAATGATATTAAACGAAAAAACAAGAATATTAGTAATATGCAGTAGGATACTTTTTTATCAAATACAAATAAAAAACGTAAAAATTGATATTTACTAACTAGGCAATTATATTAATTCAATCATGGTATAGAATAATGGTAAAATTTATTATGGTTATTGAGCAATTACTAGATATTACACTAATTATTCAAAAATTAATAAAAAACTCTCATTTAAAGAAATATGACTCTCTATTTTTAATGGACTGGATCACCCAATTTAAATAAATTACATACTTAGTAAAGTGTGAGTGTGTAAGTATAAGTCAAATCGAGTTGAACACTTTAACTTTCAATTTAATTAACCTGAAATTGTGTTTATTCTTAATTTAATTATTTTCTATCCAAATTAGAATTAGGTTTTGCCAAGTTAAGCTCGACTAACTTAATTGTAAATTTTAATATTTAAACTTGTCAAGACAAACTCCTTCACTTCAAGTTTAAAATTTTAACCAAAATTAAACCTTGTTCATATTAAATTGATTAATTTGCAAACAAAACTCTTATAAAATGGTGATTTTCATTCCTCTGCTAACAAATTGCCGTCGAAAAAGAAAACGTTAAAAGTAAAGGAGACAGTCTATAAAAGCAGAGGCCGTTATGTTGGTTGCAGTGCTAATTCACTCTCTGCTTCTCTTTTCTTCGCTCCTTCGTCTCTGACTCTTCTTTCCTCCATTCCTCTCTGCTGCTTTTTCTCTTCTTTTTTATTTTCCCACTCATTTTTCAATTTTAGAGAGAGAAAACTCAACTATATATATAGACTAGAAAGAGAGAAGGGTTTCGTTTCGAGGTCTAAAAATGGCAATGGCTTCTTCTTCTGCGAGGAAATGGGTGATTTCTGTGTGTTCGATAATGCTGCTTTTGGTCGTTATAGTCGTGGGAGTTGCCGCTTCAGTAGGGAAATTTGAAGCTTCAAATCTCACCAGGTTTTTCTCACTCTCTTTAAAAACACGCACATTCACCTCCGGGTGCGTGTTCTACTGTTCCCCATTGAAGCTTCTTAAAATGGAGGAGCTTTTTAGTTTTCCTTCAGTTTTCTAGTTTCTGATAAGATTTCTGGTTTTCTTCGTCGAAATCCATCCGCATTTTCACATTTTTCCGACGACCAATTGGGTTCTAAACGAAAATTTTCCTCTTTTTTCAGCATTTCTTCCATAATTTTATGTTTTTTTTTTCCAAATTACCGCACCGTTTTGGCGAGAGGAAGTTCTCTAAAATCCTACATTTTCCTGTTTGGTTTTGCAGTAATGCCGAAAAGGAGAAGTTGGATAGAGCTCCTACAACTCAACAATGGCGGCAAGGTTAGTAGTTATTCGACTCAACTCAGTAATTAACTCAGCTTTTTAATCCTAAAAAACCGTCAAGTCGACTCACTGCAGAACTTTTGGGATTTTATATTTTGTCCAATCTCAGCCGTTCATTTCTCCCTCCAAGATCAAAATTAACGACTCCCTACCGTTAGATTATTCTCGTCCAATCCGACCAGAACAATTCTCAGCCGCTACGATCCCTCAATGAACCTCAAATCCCAACCGTTTATTCCGTTAAAATTCATCTTATCCACCCTTAGCTTCTGTGTTTTTCCCCCCACTTTCCACTTTTACCCCTTTCAACAAACCGCCTATTACAGTCAACCTGATGGGCACTAGTGTCATTAGACCAGCTACTGTAGTTTTCAGTTAACACTTCTAGCTCGGGGGTAGAGTGGGCAAACCTTTTTGACGGTTTTAACTGTAAGTGTGCTAAATGTGTGACTGCTGCTGCCTTCACTACCCACACGACAATGGGCTGTGGTATGTGTTATAAGTGGGCTCTTTTGGGAGGGCATCAAGGTAATTTTATCTCAGTCAGTTAGGTAGATCCGGTTTTTGACCCACCTGTAGACCCTATAATCAAATTAAACATTTAAAAAATCTTATTTAAATCAACTGATATCATAAATTTTTTAACGTTTAATCTATACCATAAAATATATAAGTGAGATCAAAAAATAAATATACCTAAATCTTTGCCTACGCGGAACCATGAATTAGAATGAAAGACGAATGTTATTGCCACAGCAAAAGGCTGTGAAAGTATCAAAATATCCTTCATATTACCAGGGAGGATAGCTTACAACCTACGAACATGAGGGCAGGTTACCTATGGATAATTTAGTCATTTCTTGTCTATTTCTTGAATGAAAGTGGTTTTTTTTAAAAATAAAGTAAGTGAGGGTCCATATCTAAGGTTTTCTATTGGTGCTAAAGTAATTATTCTGAATTTCGATAAAAGTTTTTAACGCCATTAACTTTCTAATTAGATAGGATTGGGGTCAAATATATGTCACGTATATAATAGTGATATTAAAAATTTAAATAACATATATGTGTCATATATCCGATAATATATAAAATTTTCTACACTAATAATTTAGGTAAGATTAACTATACTTTTAAACAAAATTACCAAAACACCCTCGTATGGTTCACTAACCTTTTTTGATGGTAACTGGAAGTGGGACTTTAAATTGTACAGATAAAATGAATAGGGATTGGAGTAATTTGATTGATGTATTTAATGTTTACAGCTGAAAGATAAATACTGTCCAGAAATGAAGAGGAATACAAAGAAATTGCATTGTACTCTACTAGATATTAAAGATGATCGGTTTTTTTGGGATGGTTCAGGTTGGAAGAGGTTGAGGCTGCTTTAAATGAGCATGCAGTTGATGATCCTGAAGAGATTGCTTCAATGGTGGCAATGTAGGTTACTTTTACTTTAACTATTATTCTCTGTTTTTTCTATCTAAAATTTGTAATAAATGGTTTCACTTGCATTCGTTTACTTTGTTGTTAGAGTTTGTTTTTCATGTGCTCCTTGATATTGAAACTACACCTTTTTAAGTAGTGTAGCATAAATTGCAGACCTACCCAACCCACATTAGTCCTTCTTATCTTTAAAAAAAATAATTAAAAAAAATTAAAAAAACACTTTTTTCATTAATTATTCAATTATTTTTCTGGGTTCTTGGTGAATCTTGATTACCTTGAGTTTTAATGACTCTCGCTACATTTTTGTTACTTGTCTGTATGTTTTGATTGTGTGGCTTTGATTGTATGATGTGGTTCTGGGCTAATAACGCAACTCATAATGTCGAAATTGTCATGTAAACTAGAACCCATGTTCTTATCTGCACTGTTGGCCTTGGCCTTGCGTCTTTGGTTTGTTCAGTTTGTGCAAATGGGACTCTAGTCAGATCCATGTCTTACGCTATTTAATTCTTTGATCTTCTGTTTTTTAGTTCCAGTTAGATTCCAAAATTGTAACTTAGCTCAAATAGATAAATGCCCGTAAATTAGTTTACGCTGTTTCTTTTGGAGTGCTTAGAAAGTTCAAAGCTGCATTTGCTTATCATTTGATTGGTTAATATTATATGAGATGATTCAGGTTAATACTTCATTAAAAGCGGTGCCTAATTCACCAGAGTTGTTTTATATTGTTGGTCTGTTTACTTATAAATTGTGAAGTAATCATTTGACTGTTGTCTACTGTCATATGCATATGTATGTAGAAATATCCATGTGCATGCTAAAAAAGTTGGTGAGACATATGACCAATCTATTGGCTGGTGCATGCCTGCATTTAGATAAATTAAACTTGTTGTGATAAGGGATTAGGGATACTCTTATGTACGTAGTCTTTTATGCCATTTTCTACCCTGTCTTTTTCACGTGACTGCATCATCCTTGGCAAATGAACGAAACTAAAGTGCCTTCAATGTTAACCTAGATAAGGTTCCCATTAGACTTCGAGAACCTAATGTTTGAATGATAGTCTTACTTTACCTTCAGTAAAACAAAACAGAGCCCAAATGTGGCTGTGAAAGGAGAAAGAGGTATGAATTGCAAAAACATTAGGGATACAGTTACCTCCACCGACACATCATTTGGCAAAAGTTCTCATTTTCTTGTATCCCTAGTTTCTTACAAGTAACAGTAAATTACCACAAAGCAGAATAATAATTGAGCCAAGAAAGTAGCAGACAGGACATGTGACACATTAGGCTGCTAGCTTTAACCATGCTTATTGTCTGATGAATTAACTGTTAATGATAACAATCTGGACTCCTAAGAAATATATTTTGGATCAACAGGAGCATAAAAAACAGCACCGAGAGGAGAAAACTTGGATATTTCTCGTGTGGAACTGGTAATCCTAACCCCTGTGACTGCTGGCGTTGTGACGCGAACTGGCAAAAGAACCGCAAGCGCCTTGCTGATTGTGGAATTGGTTTTGGACGCAATGCCATTGGTGGCCGTGATGGCCGGTGGATATACTAACGTCTATGTTGTCACTGATTCTGGTGATGATGACCCTGTTAACCCCCGGCCTGGTACTTTGCGCCATGCTGTTATCCAGGATGAGCCCCTTTGGATTGTCTTTCAGCGCGATATGGTCATTGCATTGAAGCAGGAATTAATCATGAACAGCTTTAAAACCATTGATGCCCGCGGAGTGAATGTCCACATTTCTAATGGTGCATGCATAACAATCCAATTTGTTACCAATATCATTATACATGGATTGAACATCCATGACTGCAAACCCACTGGAAATGCCATGGTTAGAAGCTCACCATCACATTATGGCTGGAGGACAATGGCTGATGGTGATGCCATTTCTATTTTCGGTTCAAGCCATATCTGGGTAGACCACAATTCCCTCTCTAATTGTGCTGATGGCCTTGTTGATGCTGTCATGGGCTCAACTGCTATTACCATTTCCAACAACTATTTTACCCACCATAATGAGGTCTGCATTTTCAAATTCCTATTACCGAAGGACTTGCTCCAATTTAAGCTACCTTTCAGATGGTATGACTAATAAAACCTGATATTTCTGGAAACAGGTAATGCTCTTGGGTCACAGTGATTCCTATGTGAGAGACAAACAAATGCAAGTGACAATTGCCTACAACCACTTTGGGGAGGGTCTTATCCAAAGAATGCCTAGGTAATTTATTGAAAATTGGAACTCTAACATGAAAATTCAATAAATAAATAAAAAATTAATAGCTGACAATATGTAAGCTGTTCTTCGATAAATAGCATCTTTGGAATTGTTGAGAATTTCATGGGAACTCACAGTAGTAAGATCCATCAGCTTGTCTCCCTTATGCACAACTTAAGATTTTCAGCTTCGCACTTTAGTTTAGTAATTCTAATGCATAGGAAATTTGCTAATTGCAGGTGCAGACATGGGTACTTCCATGTGGTGAACAATGACTATACTCACTGGGAGATGTATGCCATTGGTGGAAGTGCTGGCCCCACAATTAATAGCACTTCTAATGGTGACAGGGAAATCGTTACCTTGCCCCAGTCAATCCTTTTGCAAAGGAGGTAATATACTGTAAACGGCATTCAACACCCTAGCTAGTAATGACCTTTTATTAACCATGAGCTTAATGTACTGAATCCCTTTTATGTTGGACTGGTTTTGATAGATAACAAAGCGGGTTGAAACTGCTGAATATCAATGGATGAATTGGAACTGGAGATCAGAAGGTGACCTGATGCTTAATGGTGCCTATTTCACTCCCTCTGGAGCAGGGGCCTCAGCCAGCTATGCTAGAGCTTCTAGCTTAGGTGCCAAGTCCTCTTCCATGATTGGATCAATCACTTCTGGTGCTGGTGCCCTTAATTGCCGCAGGGGGCGCACTTGTTAGCAACTGGAGCAAATTGCAACAAATATAAAAAAAGAGTCCTTTTCTGTTCTCTTTTACAATCTTTTTCCCTCTATAGTAGTACCCTATATCACCATATTACAGCCATTGTTAGTGAGTCATCCATCCATTTACCCTTCAATTGGCAAGTGTACATTTTTTGCACATGTCAATCACTCATCCTCATCCATATTTCTATCATATCCTTTGTCTTCCTCCCTTGTTGGCAACCTCGGCTTGCTTCAATTGAAAGAAACCAATGCCATTCCAGAAGCAGGTGCAGAAGCGTTGTTCATATCCTTCAATTTTTTCCACTTTCTTCTCTCTATTATTCTAACCAACCACCATTTTATCCATCTACTTTCTGGTGTCTGGTATTTGGTATTTGGTCCACATACTATCTCTGGTTTATAGGAACTAAATGATCCTGTAATTTTTCTTGCCATTTCTTTAGCCTTTTTTAATTCGTATACCATAGTGTGCATGTCAATCCCTTGATTGGTGGAAAAAGGAGAAAAAAAAAAAAATTCAAAGCTTTTGTATTAGATGATTGCATAGAAACAAGTTTCTTTTTAGCCTTCATTACTTATGTGTTGTCAATGGAAGCAGTCTTGGTCTCTTGATTGTTCACTGTCTATAGCTTTTCTTATACTAAATGTATAAATCCCCTGTTTGATTACTTTTACTTGCCGGTAATTGAAATGATTATTCCATGTGCATAAGGTGAAGATTGTTATATTTACAATAATGATGAGTGATCATTCCCTGTGATCTAAAAGATTAGTCACATTACTGCCAATTGCATAAGGGTTTCAACTTTCATTATGATCATGATCTTGCTGGATTTGCTTCTAATACCAACCTCACAGGATGATTTTTTTACAAGATTTAAGGAAAAAACCTAATGGTCTCAACTTTTAGATGAACTTGTTTTACCATGGTTAAAGAAATCTCATAGATCCTAATTCTCAAAATCCATTGAGGCTTGAGCACACTTTTACTTCCACCGTCAATGCAAATAGTTGTGGACATTTCACCACTCCTGGTGGATTTGAAAACGACCATCCTCATTTTAAAAGGGCTGATAACTTGTTGAAAATTGAATGATGCAATTGTAAAAAGTCAAAACTAGGTGGCATGCAATAGAAGCAGCTAAATGTTGGCTGTCTATGAATACATGAAAATGGAAAATTGTCCACAACAATATGAAGAGGATACAGAACCTTTCAACTAATCAAAAATTCCGTCAATTTCCTTTAATCATTGACTTGCTTTTCCACCCACAGCAACATTGATGTTAGAATTATTACCACAATAAAAGTCAATGTCTCTATCACACAAACTTAAACAACCTTTGTACTCTGTTAAGCTGGCCTCTTTTTCTTTTGGGGGAAGTTCTATTCCAACAATTCACATGTATGCATCTATGGTCCATGTTCATAAATGTTAGGTGTTGTAAACCTTTTTTTCAAAAATATGTGCTTTTCACTAACGAACTTTATTCCCACTTTCACTATGGTCCATGTTAATAAATGTTAGGTGTTGTAAACCCTTTTTCAACAATAGGTGCTTTTCACTAACGAACTTTATTCACACTTTCATCCTGTGGTTTACATTGCACCAACCATATCGCAGCAACGTTCCCTATGCCAGGCCTACCGCCTCCAACATTTGCCTTCAAGGCTTGAAACGCCTTCCCCTGATATCAGTTTGTTGATAGACTATTTATAAATATCATTATAGGTCATAGAATGTTCTCATCTTGCCTTGGACTCCAAATTTGAAATGAGAATTAACTTATCATCTTTTTAAATTTTTTTCTTATAAAAAAAAATGAAATTTAGAATAAATTATTTCGAATCTATGACTTGTGTTTAGTTATTCGTCCAAATACTAATCATTTATCGATGAGTAATCAAGTATGAGCTCAAGCTGGATTATTACTGAACTTCTTATCTAGTCTATTAGTATTTTTTTTCTTTCAACGAATCAAGTTAAGTTGGTGAATTTTAACCAATGAATTTTCTATTTTTCTTTTTTGAAACAATTGAACTATCAAGTATCAAGTGTGAAACAATTGAAGCTATCTATATAAGAATGCCTAACCAATGAACTAGTATTGTTGAAAAGTGAAAATGATCCCATGCTATATATCTAATCCTCACGTGCAAGAAGTCTAAAACACAGAGCTTTGCATGTGAGTTTGGGTCCATAGGGCATGTGTGCCATCCTTCTGCCTTAATGGACATTTGGCCATTTTGGGCCTTATTAAATGCATTTCGGCCAACAACCAGGGGCACATGTATGAACATGTTATATGTATTTACGTGTCATAAATTTTTATATAAATTCGATATGAGACTTTATAGAAAAGGTCTCGTGGTTAAATGATTTAGAATCCATATTTAACCATCAGTATAAATTCTCGTGTTATTGACATTGTTTTAGATCTCAGTCATGATTTACTGATTAGTTAGCCTAAAATTATGTTTGGAGTTAATTATAATAACTAGAAAATAATGATGATTGTGACAGTTGAGAGAAATAATGACTTCAGTAGTACTAAGTTCTGTAAATACACGTGTATCAACAATATCGAAAGAGAACTAGATTAGTTTTGGAAATTGATATTTGATTATATAGATTATTAATATGCAGCCCATTTGGTAATCTAAGAGCAAATAAAGGTTAATTTATTATCCAGATTATGAGTTTGAATTACTAAAATATATATATATATATATCTACTATGAATTCTTCTACTATGAATTCTTCTAGTAGTAAAAAAAAAGAGTTTTGTTTCTTGTCCTAAAACCCAACTCAGTTGGGTAGGGACATTAGCTAGGTAACTATTTGGGTGATAATTTCGGATATGTTATGACAACACAACACAAATAGGATATAAATTAACACATCTAAATACGACTTGTATTTAATTGGGTCACTATCAAATCGACTCGTTAATCACTCGAAATTAAACAGGTCATAGCGGGTCAATCTACTAATTGACATGATAACTTATTAAAATATCGAGTAACGCGATATGACTTGTTTAACTCATTAAGATATTGGATAACTCAACATGACCCATTAATTAATTAGACATTTATAAAAATTTGAAACAATAACTTACCAACCAGACCATAATGTATATATCTTTCATATTTTTGTTTATTTTTAAAAACATCCTAAGAATTTCATTCTAAAAATTAAATTATGTTCATAAGGAAACTTACTTTTAAATTCCCAAAATAAAACAAAAGGGAAAACCTTAAATCATATCTTCTTGCATCTATTTTGCTTGTTAGTTTGTTTTAGCTCTCAAACATTAACTAATAGTGTTATGACCCGCACTGAATTTAATTTTATAAATACTTGTATTTAGTACTTAGTTATCATATTTAATCAGAGTTGTCAAATGTTATGATATTTTTTAAACAGGTAAACTATGATGTTATTTAAATATGTCAATGGGTTAATAAGATCAAGTCTCGGATACTGTGTTATTTGGGATAAAACAGGTTAACATGTTAATTGTAAGATATCATGTCATTTGAGTGAATTAAGGAAATTTTATTTTATTGTAAAAATCTTAACAAGTTAAATGAGTTATATTCGTTCAATCCGTTAAACGGTCATGATAACATATGAAACTAATCTATTTTATTAGGTTGTGTCTTGATTCATCAAATTTAAAACGAACACGATAACGATACGACACAATTTATTGACACCTAGTCTAACTATGAGGTTACGGACGAACTAAATTAAAGCCAGGTTAATCCAACAGAAGCCCGACAAATGACTTGGGTCGATACTGGTCAATTTTGCAAGTTCTATTGGATTGGGTCATTTTGAGTTGTTAAACAATCGTGGGATGAGATTATTAGTTTGAAGGTTGATACCTTAGTCTCTTCATAGACTGTTTTGCAAAACCATATCTACTTGGGCCTTTGTTCCGAAAAGCAACAAAATTGCTTCCAAACTATGCCCCATAGCCCATTTGGGTTTTAAATCTTTACAGTATTCGGTATAAATGGGATCCAACCAGAACCGAAATTCAACTCGAAATCCACCAGATGGGAGATAATATGCTAGTTAAGTAACTAAAATCTTTTTGCTTGGTTAATCAAACATTTTTTTTTTTGCACAGTTTCTTTAGTGCATCCAGCTTTTGAAAATAAAACGAACAAATAACGAGTTAGTGCTGATCTTTTTCATTATTTCTACCCTATTCCTTTTCTTTTTCTAGTTGGGCAGAATCTATCTTGATCCAATTATGGTTTTGACCAAACTTATTTATGGGCTCAATGTAATCTTAGTGCTATATAGAAATATTAGATAGATTTTCTCCAAACTGTTAACATTTTGGAAATTAAAAATTCTTCTATCCTACCATAATGATGACAAAAGATGAAATTATTTATAAAAAAAAAAAAAAGAAAGAAAGAAAGACAATTGATATCGAACTTATTCATGAACTGGAAAACTTTTTTTTTTTTCTTTTTTTAAAGCCTTAGTTTAATGATCAAAAGAAGATTTGTGTGTAAAAGGTCTTGAGTTTAAGTCATAATAATCTAAATGTTGTAGTCAATGTCCACCATCTATGATCTTTTCATTGTTGTTATTGCCTAGAATGTTGGTAACTAGTTCATGTCCCAATGTATATTAAAATCTTGCTGCAAAACAAAATAAATAATCAATTGAGCTTGCATTATTGGATCATGGTGACCTTTTGTTGTTTCCAATTTTCAAGAAACGGATTACGTTACACTAACCCTTAGAGAATGCTTGCCATTATCTTATGGATAAATTATCTGGGATATTCTTTTGTTTTTTCCCCTTTCTTTCTAAAGGTCAGGCAAATCGTCTGGATTGGGTCGCTAAAGAAAAGTCCTCCACAAGATAGCTTTAGGAGATTTTGAACGCACAATCGTCTCTTAAAATTATAAGTCATTTATCACTTGACTTAACCACCAATCATAAATATCTTTTCTATTTTATCATAATTTAGATATCTTTCTTGAGTTTTGATTAACTTTTTGCCTCCAAATGACAGTGAGCAGTGACCAACCTTATACGAAATTCAATATTCCAATAAAAATTGACAGATGACAAAAATTAGTGACTATTACATAAAAATAAAATAAAGTAACAAAATTGGCACAAATATTTAAATTCAACGAACCGATGATTCATATAATTGTACCACATTAAATATTTTTTTTTTTCACTTGGTCACTTTTTAAATCATCTTCTTAATCAATGAAACTTATTGGAAGTAACACAAATTATTTGAAGATTTTATAGTTATCTAATAAGTCGTATAGACAGTGTGATGTAATCATTTGATACCACTTAAACCTACATTTGATTTCTTGAAAAATCATAAGATTTCGAGACAACTCTACATATAAATCATATGAACTTTCATGTCTGCTATGACACTTTATATATAATAGAGTAACTTTACATACCCTTATTATTATATTTGGATATCTATTATTAAAAATATTTTTAAAATTATTATTGTAATAATCTTTTAAAATGTGATATGTGTGAAATAAAAAAATAATTTAAATATATTAGAATTTAATTGCAAAATATTATTTTTAAAAAATTCAATCCAGAAAGAACCATATACCTTTTTTTTTTTAATCGTGGTATAATAGGAAAGGCTGGCATTATATTGCCACAGCCCAAATAACATGATATTTGGTATGTGAATTATCACTATACATCGCTCTCCAATCTCTCCCTTCACAATAGAGAGAGTTAATTATTGTAATTTCAAAAATCAAATGATGTGGTATTAAGGAGTACTTGGTTGGAAGGTATCGAAATAAAAAATGAGAGTGAAACCCATATTTATTACCTAGTTATTAGGTATGAAAATTGAAATTTTGGAATCATGTCCAAAAATTAGACATTTCCCATGTCCAAGTAAATTGGGGGGTTTTGTACCGATTCCCAAACTCATGTCTCCCAAACAACCCTCTTCCATATTTCCTAGTCCATTTTTCTCCCTTTTGCCATAGTTATTAACCCTGGTCCTGCCCAGTAGTTTAACCGGTCAATCTGATGTGTTGGTCTTGCTCAATAATTTAACTGGTCAACTTGATAAATCGGATAATAGATCAGGCTAGATTTCTAGTTAGGTAGTAGAAGAAGCAGATTCAGTTAAATCTGTTCACACTCGTCTTCTGAATTAGACATAGTTATTAACCCTAGTCCTGCCCAGTAGTTTAACCGGTCAATTTGATGAATTGGTCTTGCTCAACAATTTAACTGGTCAACTTGATAAATTGGCTAATAAACCAGGCTAGATTTCTAGTTAGGTCGTAGAAGGAACAAATTCAGTTAAATCCGTTCAACCCGTCTTCTGAATCGGAATAACTGGTAACCCTGGGTTTTTAAGTAGCCTACTAGTTCCAAAACTAATGAAAAATTACATTTGCTGGTGGAGATTCTACCACTAGACCACCCATTTGCTTGGTGCTTGTGATATTCTTTTTATTTATATTATCTTTGTAAACTTAATTTTTCTTTTTCTTTTTTATCTCTTTTAATCTAGCATAAGTGCTCAATATATAGTAGTTTTATAACTTATTTTAGAATAAAACTTAATTTTTTTCAAAATAATAAGAAAAAATATGTATTTTTAAAACAAACTTTTGCAAACTAAGTTACCAAATACTAAATATAATATTTTCCGTCTCCATAAAATTTTATAAATTGGATATATCATAAGAAATCTAAACAAATAGATGTAATTTAATATAAATAGATTATTATGACAAAATAACCATTTAATATATAATGAAAATAGATTATTTTCTTATATATTAGTTATACATCATTATACCACAAAACTTAAACGTATCTATTTTAGTCGAGTTTGTTGTAGTTTTAAAGAAATTAATAACTCTAAATTCTTTAAACATAAATTAAAATTTGATAAATATGTTTTGTAAATTTTTTAACATATGTATTGTATCTCATAATTTAAAATTATTATACATAATAATAAAATAATATATATTAATAATTCATCGAATAAATCAATAACTTATGATTAAATCAATAACTCACCATTGACCAACCTCCCTTGTTGGGTTTCTCCTAAAGACCTGGTATAATAACTATGCCTCCCGCAGCCCTCCTCCTTACTTTTCCCGGAGTCGCACTTCCTCTCCCCTCGTTTCTCCTTCCGTCCCTCCTTTTTCCTCCCTTCCACAATTCAATCCAGTGATGTGTTTATGGGTGTAGTGGTGTCATAGTTGTCACAAATAAAAAATCTGAGGAAGAAAGAGAAAAATAAATAAAGGACTGTCTCTTATAATAATAATTTGATTTGATACCCATGTGTAAAATTATTTTCTAAACACTATAATTAATACTTCCATACAAAAAAAAAAAAAAAAATTATTATTTCTATTTTTTAAATATGAAACCAATTGTGATTCTGTGGTCACGAGCCAAACTAAATTTTATCTATCCAATATAAAATAAATATTATAAATTAAAAAAATAAAAAATTTATTATTTTTTAATATTTCAATAATATAAAATACTCGTTACATTAGTAACAAAAAAAAATTTCCCTACGCCAACCATGATACCATACATTAGTGTGTCACGAGACTTCTGTCTTGCCAATGCGTGAAACTTTACCAAAGATCTAACAATTAGCCGCTAGGAAATTTGAGGATTTTAGTAACAGTGAGGGTATTGATTTGACAGAACAAAAACGTAGCTAGATTCCATTGGGGAGATTCCCAAGGTCATGACCCTAAATTTAGGGCTAGTGGGCTGCGCCACTTAGCTTTATATTTTTAGACCAAGTAGACATCCGTAGTCCCACAGTGTGGGTCGCTAATATAATATTTATATAATATTATTTAAATGAGTGATGTATATTTATAAGATAATATATATATTATTTATTTAAATAATATTATATAAATATTATACTAAAAATATAACAAAAAAAATCAAGGCAAATCCAACATTTTTAGTGGAAACTTTGAAGTCTACTTTTTTAATCACAAACAACATAGAAGATTTATGTTATCTACAAATAATGTATATAATAAAATACTCACCCTTAGAATTTCCAAAAATAGTACTTATGTGTCATAATTTTTGTTTAGATATTCTTAAATGATATTTTGAAGATTTATTAAATATGTTTCTAACAATTCTTTTATTTTGGATACATACATTCTTTAAAAACATATTACGATTTTTATTTTAATTAACATCTCAAATAATGATAGTTCAAACGAATTAATTGTTTTGTTTTTGGCATTTACTTTGGTTATAGTGGTAATAACCAATTTAAGTAGATTTATCATTGAATATCTAAATAAAAAATTATTAACAAGATTATAAATTTAAATTCACCTGTAAAAACTAATACACGTGTGACAATAAAATACAATTTAAGTGATAAAATATATTTTTTATGGTCTATTGGTGTGATGCTCATTCCACAATAGAAGTGAGAGGAAATATGGCATTGTATATTATAAATAATAATTTGGTTTAAACAATTAAAATTCGTTGTTCCATTCAAAAGTTATTGAGCCCTCTCCATCCTAGAATGTTACAGTTAGTATTAGATCGAATCTCGTGTGATCAGGGTGAAATTAGCTAGTGGTATTAGGTTGCACTATGCAAATATGTGTCCTAACTTTGCCATGATGCAAAGACTAAAGAAGGAGTAAATGGTAAGAATTCGATTTAATGTCCCGTCTTATATTAAAAGTGGGATGGAATATGTATTATATATTTTATTTTGGATCATCTACTACTAATAACTTAATTTAAACGTTTGGATCTTATTATTTTCATGCAAAAGTTATTGGGATAGTTTAGACCCATGGTATTACAATTGGTCATAGGTGCAAGTTCACCAACAGATAGGAGGAGATCCATTATAGATCCTTCTTTCTTTTTGTTTTGTTTTTCTTCAAAAAAAAAAAAAAAAAAGAGAAAAAAAATGTTAGTGAAAAAATTATGTTAAATAATCAATTTTTGAATCTACTGACACGCTATTGGTCTTGTGCCACTTTAGGGTCTTGCATAGATGTACGGTATCTAAATATGTTAAAGATTAATTGTAATATATATCTCTAAATTATTACAAATTTGAACTTTGCCTCCTAAATTGCCAATTCCAACACTTTAGTATCTTATACTATTAAATTTTAATACACTGCTCAAATCGGTTGAAAATTAGCAAATTTACTAATTTTGATTAATAACTATTTTGGAGAGAAAATATTTTAATATCTTTAATTTACATTTGGTTACTGAATATTCCTATTCATCTATTATATTAATTTTTTAATAAAAATAGCTATAAAAATTTATTAATTTTTAACCAATATGAGTAATGTACTAAAAATTGATATTATAAAATATTAAAGTACTAACAGATAATTTAGGGGGCAAAATTCCAATTTGTAATAGTCCAGTGATGCAAATTGATAATTAACTCTTGGTTTTAATAGGGAATGATATGATACTCAGAAATGCTATGATCAATAATGTCGTTAAAAAGGGTTCTGGGTTGATCAGCAATTAGTGGGCTAAAATATTTTTATTCATCCTTTTTACTTTTTTTTTTTTTTTATTTTTATAATGAAATATTTATTCCTCTACTCACGTGACAAACCTCAAAATCTGGGATGTGTAACATATGTTATAAAAGCCAACAGTTCACACCAATCCACTTACCTCCAAATTTTGGACAATTTAAAATTCCTTTTTCTCCATATCCTTTTACTTCTTTTTAGGATTTTAGAATATTGATTGACCGCCCCCACCTTCATTCAGGTCCCACCCTTCTGGGTTTTGATTTTCCAACATGATCATTGACTACAATATACGATCATTGTCAACACGTGTGGGCCTATATATTAATCATTTTAATATTTTTGCCCCCCAACAGATAAATAATGATACGAATTAAAAAAAAAGAATAATATTTCTACCCTTTATGCAATTTGATAATTATGTTTGATTGATAGGAAAAAATAGTTTAGTTTAGAATTAACAACAAACTAACTAGAGTTATGTTTCTTTAGCAATTACTTATAAGGTTAAGTTAATAAAATATTAGTAAAATTTACAATTAGTTTTTGATTTTTCATTCCTTTCTAATAATTAATAAATACACATTAAGAAGATATAAGTTTTAAGGTTTAGTCTAATTTGCTTAGTTACCACCTTCAAAAGATTACATATAGATTGAGAGAAACATTTGATAATGATAAATGTTATATGTCAAATTTTAGTATACTTTTAAAAAAAAAAAAAATTAGAAATTTCATTTAAGTTGTCTGATATTTTTACAAATTATATATTATTAACATTATTTGTCTTGTAAATGGTTTTTATTACTTAAATGAACCTAGAAATCTAAAGGAATTTATATGATACAGAAATGAAATATTACATTAAGAGAATGAAATATTAAAATATTTCTAAAAAAAATCCTTAAATTATATAAATTTTGCCCTCATGAATTTTTTTTTTTTGACTTCACCCCTAGTTCTATCCATGTAGAAGTAGTAATGCAAAAACTTTTTTTTTTTTCAAAAGAGGATTCATAGTGAATCTCCAACTATCTCCTTAATAATTCAAACTCATGACCTAGGTTACAGGGAAGGTAATCTTACCATTTGACCTACACTTCATTATTAGTGAAATCACATCGTTACTCCATCAACTATTTCATTAAAACTGGAATGGTTCGCCAACTTTAATTTTAGCCGGATTAGATCTCTGAATTTAATATTTGTATCTAGTTTGGTCCCTAAATGGTATCTCTACCGAAAACATAAATTTTTTAATTTTGACCGGTGTTGACTAGGGGTATAACCGTCAAATCATCTGGTCCTATATATATAAGATTTAAAGAATCATCTTATTAGTCTTCCAATTATTTTATTAAAACCAAAATGGTTCCCCAACTTTAATTTTAGCCGAATTACTTCTTGAACTAAATATTTGTATCCAATTTTTTTTTTTAAATTTTAATCAGTGTTGGCTAGGGGTATAACTATCAAATTAATTATTTAGTCTTATGATCGTTACAAACAGAAACGTCGAGAAGTTTGATGATACTAACATGATAGTTTTCACAAATCATAGACAATTTCGATTTCATCTCTGATTCCAAAATTGGTCTATGAAGTTTCCTCGAAAAGATAATTATGTCCTTGCTGTTGAGCTTGCATCGCCAGAACTGAGAGAAGAAAGAAAAGGAAGTCGAGTAGTGTTTTGCGAGAACAAGTTGTTGGTTACAAATCGGATTTCAAAGAAATCGTTGACATAGACGTGTTTTGGAAGGACTAAATGTATACTGTAGAGAGAAGTCTGACTACTAGAGGCAGAAGAGATAGGAAGTGAGAGGAAGATAAAGTGGTGATAGTTGCGATGAAAGGGTGAGGGCAGCGAGAAGGGATAGACAGTGATAGGAAATGAGAAGATGGTAACAATAATAGTGGAGGAAATGAGATCGAGAAGGGTAGGAATTGGTAATGTTCCGGCAGAGGGGTGGGGGCAGCTAAGGAAGAAGAGAGATGGGAGATAAGGAAGAAGGAAATGGTGGTGGCAGACAAAGTGGAGTGCAAAGGCTTCACTGGTGGGGATGGAGGTGTGGCATTGATGTAGGAAGAAAGATAAGAACAATTTCAGAGTTTTGGTTTAAATGAAATAAAATTATTGAGAAAAAATGAATAGCATGGCGGTATATTTATCTTGCATTAGTAACAATACAAAATCTCAAGCACTTGACCTATTAGACCATCATTAATCTATGTAATATATTTTCTTTTTATTATAAAGTCTAAAACTGTTGTTAAAATAAAAAAATCATAGGACTAGATGATTTGACAGTTATGCCCTTAGTCAACACTAGTCAAATTTCAAAAAAATTATGTTTTGGATGGAACCGCTATTTAGGGATCAAATTTGATACAAATATTTAGTTTAGGTACTAATTTATCTAAAATTAAAGTTGGAGGATCATTTTGGTTTTAGTGAAATATTTAGAGGTCTCTTAATGAGGTAATTTTTAAAAAACAAAAAATCATTAGATCAGATGATTTGACAGTTATGCCCCTAGTCAATACCAGTCAAAATTTAAAAAATTTATGTTTTGGAGAGAGCTGTCATTTAAGAATCAAACTGAATA
Organism: Cinchona pubescens; assembly: GCA_025175665.1. NCBI lineage: Eukaryota > Viridiplantae > Streptophyta > Magnoliopsida > Gentianales > Rubiaceae > Cinchona > Cinchona pubescens. The sequence goes on along the minus strand of JANKKI010000256.1, from coordinate 577,029 downwards.
CAAATATTTAGTTTAGAGATTAATCTGATTAAAATTAAAGTGAATGGACCATTTTAGTTTTAATAAAATAGTTAGAAGACTAATAAAGTAATTTTTCCTTCATTATTTGATACAAATATTTTTACTATGGTGAAAAACTACATCGAAATTGTCGTAGTATTATGTGTTACTAGCATTTTCAATCCGATTAACTCTACTAATTGGTGTAATTCTTAGACTCTCTGCTATATGTAGTATAAGCCAATTACTTAGAAATGTCAATAAAAAGTGTCATTTACTAGGATATTCTCATAATAAAAATTTTCATCCAAAAATGCTATTATTGGAAGATCCTACAAAGAAAGTGGCATATGCTAATAAAAAGCTTCTCCTAGTGACTGGTGAGAAGGAAAACAAACAAAATGCAATTTGATATACTACTTGTGGTCGCATTTCATTTTCATATGGTGTAAATGAACAAAATAAATTGAGCACTCTACTGTTTAAATTTGTTTGATTATTTAAATAAATTAGTAAATTTATTCAAATTTAACTTATTTATCTCTAGAGCAAAACTCAAAAGAATTTTTATTTAGTCAAACTTGAATTGAACTCAATTAGTTTAGATTTTTTACATATACAATTAAAATATTTTAACTTATCCAGTGAATTCGAATCGAATATAAAAAATTAATGCATGTTAGATTTTGTTTAAACTTAATTTTATTATTAATGAACTAAGTGTGAATAAACTCTTACCGAATTCAAATTCAATTCGAGTATTGAATAGTTTTGTTCGCTTTACCGTGCTATATATTCATTCAAAATATCTTATTTTTAATTCCCTGTCTCTTCTGTATTTTCTGAAACTGAAAATCACAGAAATGCAAGTACCCAAATGATAAGAATTCATATGTATAATTGCATCAACTCCGAGCAAGACCAAATCTATTATGCCCTATATATGCAAATACCAATCTTGTGAAAACCACAATGTAGATTTTTGCTCCCTATGCCACTGCAGAATTTTCTATTTATTTTATATTTTATTAGGAAGGTGATTCTCCATTAAAGTCATACTTACTCTGAGCACAGATAATTAAATAATTAAATTTAAATTAATTTTTTTCAGAATGGTTTCCCGATGCATAAAACACAATTTTTATCTGATCTAATGGAGATTGCTAGTTCCAAATTTCAAGCTCAAAATGTTTAGTAGAGTTTGTCTCGATTTTGGTCATCTGTTATACTTTTTATTATTATATTTATATTATATTATATAATGTGTTGATGTATATTTTTAATAGAAGGAAATATTAAATAAGGGATAAATGTCACCTTATTACATGATATAATACAAATATAATACTAAAAAGTGTAACAGAGAACCTAATGTTGTTTGCTCCCTCACTAGATCTAGTACTTCGTGCACTAAATGCTTGTTAAATTGCTGTGTTTGGATGGTGGTTAATTTTTCTTATTTTTCAAATAATATTTTGTAATAATTGTTCAAATACATTTTTAACAACATTTTTAGCTCTATATGTCACATCTTAAAAGTAACTATAAGATTAATTCAAATAATTTTCCAAATAAAATCCTTAATAATAGATATCCAAGCGAAGTCATAAATAATTAATTAATATATTTAGTAAATTAATTTGACATTTCTTAAGAAATTGAATATAAGTATTAATTTTAAAAACACGGAGGTCACACTCGACTCAAAAAGTGTTTGAGTCGAGTGTATTCGAAAACTCAATTGAGTTTATATATATATATATATATATATAGAGAGAGAGAGAGAGAGAGCTAAAAGTTAAAAACTCGAAACTATAAGCTATATAGATTTATTGTTCTGTACATTAAGAAAATAATATTCTACAATCAAGTTAAATATTTAACATTTTATGTTTCTTATGGGATCATTTTATATATTATTTTTTATCAATTCAAAAAAATGAAATTAAAAAATTTTGTTAAAACTTTATCATATTTTTGAGTTTTAAATAAATTTGACTTGAATAAAAACTCGTGATTATTGGGCGAATTTTATTGAGTACTCGATATTAATAAGTTTTTCATGAAGTCATGTGTAAATTCTATCTAGTCCAGTCAACTTGCTGAGTTTTAATAAAACAACCAATGTTACTTAGTGTCCCAAGAATTAGAGGTTTTGAGTTCTAGTCTCACAAGCGTGAGTTTAGTCTTATGTTAGTATTTATCTCATTATTTGTAGGCTAATTATAATTTTTGTTGAATTGTAATGTCTAACTGGGACCAAGGCGTTAAAGTTGAGCATGCACTCTGCGACTTATGTGAATGAAGCTAGGTCATTAACCACTCTTTTTCATATATAGAAACAATAAATTTTAAAAGTAATTTTTTTTAAATCGAGTCACATAATCACAATTCGATCCTTTCTTTTTTCGGTGGTTAAAAACCCTTTTGTTATACTATTAATCAATAACCAATAAAGCAGAAAACCTTCAAACTAATACTTATATATTACATCTAATAAAGTCAAATGAAATTTTTTATACTTCTTACTTCTGTAATTTTTGTGCTATGGAATTATATTTGAGTGGAAAAAATGCTCCAAAAATTATATTTGTAATTGAAGATTTATGCCTCTATGATCTGATATAAATGAAGGTACCAAACGAGTCGATTCTTGATTTAAAATCACCTAGTAAGTTTCTTTAGATGCATTTGGATAGAGTGATTTGAACAAATTTGGATTTCAAAAATCCTCTTTGATTATTCAAACAAGTTTAAGAATTTTAAATCTAAACCTGAAATTTTATTGGTTAGAAATTAAAATGAATGGATTTATACCAAAATTTTAAATCATTCAAATTCATTCATTTAAAATCCTTTTAACAAATTAAATCCACCAATAAAAAATGGACCTTAGTTTTCTTATATTTCAAGAGGAGAGTATAAAGGTAGGAAAAATAAAAGTTGTATCGGAAATCTCTTTCAAGACAATAAATTAGTCGATATGATTTTCAGTGCTATAATTTGATACCACTCATGATAGATTGACTCATGAATGATTTTGACCATGGAGTACTAGCTAACATTGCTAAAAAATCGAGAAAATAGGAGAGGGGTAATTATAATTTTAATAAACATGATATTTTTTCATTCGTGACAACACTAAATTGGTACTAGAAAATTGGGTACCCAGAATTTGATTGAGAAACAAGGAATGTTTGTGCCTCTATTTGATCCTCAACTCATTAAGACAAACTTCTCTTCATTTCCTTGGAACAAAAAGGGATTTTTCTTTCTTTGGTAAAAGGGGAAAAATTGGTCTAAATAATTACTTGTATGAAAGAAGTATGATGAAATAAATTTGGCTATTGTCTTCTAGTGATTTAGTAATATTGGTCCATTTGAATTGAAAATAATGTTCCATTATTTGGTGAATAACATTTGACGAATCTATTTGTAATTTTTAGAAAAATATTGACTTTTAGAGTAATAAAATAATTTTTTAGATACATCTAATCTATTGAAATAAATATTAAATTACAAATAATGAATTCCTATTATTTGGATTAACCATTTGGAAATACAAATAATTCCGCAACTAATTAAATCATCTATTTATGCATTTCCTTCAATGTATTTTAAGAAATCCATTTTAGAATGTCATTTTTTATCTTTATTTTATCATCAATTTGAAGTAGTTCAGAATGTCGTTAATTGCTCGTTCATACTTCCCAATTAATAATTGTAACTGTTCAATTGAATCGTTCGGCAAATGTACGCCAGATACAGTACATTTTGTCCATCAATTATTTTAGCTTAATGTTATTTTCTTATCATTTGTTTACGCAATTAATTCAATTTAGACAATGGATAATTTCGGTTTAATTTGTTCAATTTCTTGCATAAACAATTTTAACCAAAATCTCAATTGCTAAAAAATTAAACAACACTTAATTGATTGATTGAAAGAAAGAATCAGTGATATATTAGTGACTTTTATTTTTTATTTTGTATTTATCAATTTATATAGATGCACTCTAAAAAAAATATTATTAGGAATAACAGTTGGTCAAACAACATTTAATGTTGATCAAATAATATTTGACAAGAAATTGGCGTTATTTGCAATACAAACAAACCGTTTTCAACATATCAGCAGACATATTAATTAATACACAAACACAACCTAAATACTTCCTATATTCCATAACTCTTAATTTGCTATTCTATTTTCTCATCATTAAAATTTGGATTAATGTCATTTTGGCAAAACAAATCATGTAAAAATCTCAATACGTCCATTCGAACAAAAAAAAAAAAGTCTCAATTTAGCTGGCAAAATAAACAAGACATTTCAATATGACCCTATAAATTAAAAAAGTCTCAGTTCTTCCGTTCAAACTGAAAAATGTTCTAATATGGCACTTCAAACTAAAAATCTCAATTAGACCTCCAAATTAGAAAATAAGCATTCCAATGTGGTTGTCCTTTCAATTTTAGCTAGTACTTTTTTTTTTTAATTTTCAGAACATTGATTCTCTCCAACGACAAAAAAATTAAGAACTTTTTTTGTTTAAATACATATATTAAAATCCATATTTTTTATTTATAAAAAATACTCAAATTCTTACTCTCTTTATATACACTTTAAAAAATATAGAAAAAGACATAAATAAAAGTACAAAACTAAAAAGAATTTTTATAAATGAAAGAAGGAGGATATTATTTAAATGCTCCACAAAGATTATTTCATATAGGGGTGTAAACAAATCGAGTCAAGTAAGAATAGTGTCCTACTTGAGTTTGAACTCGAAATTTTGTGTAAGGTTTGAACTCGAGTTCGAGTTTGAACGAGTTTTAAAAATAGAATTTGAATTTGAGACAAAAATTTGATGGAAATCAAGCTTGATTCAAGTTCGCTCGACAATAAGTAGAACGAACTTGAATTCGAACTAATTTAGATATTTTAATAATTTTACATATAATAAAAGATTTAAAAACATTTATATATGTGGTCGAAAAACTCGACGAGTACTCGAGTAGAATATTCATACGCTCGAGATCGGCTCGTCAAGTGATTCGAGTTGGAGTAAGCTCGATTCGAAATCGGTCAACTCGAGTTCGAATCGAACTTTTGACCGAATTGTTCGCGAATAACTCGATTCTTTTACACCTCTAATTGTACACTGTAATTATGTAAATGGATGCCTATGTCAGAATAAATTTTCAATTTGAAGCCCCAAATTGAAACTCTTTTAGTTTGTAAAGTTATATTAGAATAATTTTTACAGTTTGGAGAGACAAATTAAAACTTTTCCATGTTGGAGGACAATATTGGATACTTTTTCAATTTAGAGGGCCAAATTGAAACCTTTATAATTTAGAGGATCACATTGAGACTTTTACTCATTTTTTGAGGGATTGAAGCTTCAAATTTATTATTACTTTTCACTAGCTCCTTTTTTCTTCTCATCAATATCTTTAATTTCAACAACCCGCAAGAATATATGTAAAATTTTTTAAATCATAATAATCACTCAGATGTTATTGTTTAATTTTTTCTCAGAATTAAAAGTTTTAAGAGATATTGTACAAGAAGATAAAAGACCCCAATTGACATTTAAATTTTAAAGATTTAATTATTTTTCTAATGCATATATTGCTTATAGTACAGTTTGTATATTTATTACCTTAGATGATCAGACAGAAAGAAGTCGAGAAAGATTAAATAGATTAACTATATTGTTAACCAAGAAAAAATATTAGAAGAATTGATTATAAAATTTAAATGAATTAACTATATTTAAATTGACATGAGACCCCAAAAAATCGAGCCACTGACAATGGGGAAAAGGGCAGTACACTGCTATGGTAATACTACAAGTTGGAATATAAGACTTACCATTCAATCTGAATTGATTGACAATTTATAGCGGTCATTCAATTTAAACAGATTCTCAAATTTCCATACTTCAAGTTGGAATATAAGACTTACCATTTTTGTTGAGAATTTTGTTATATAATTTTAGGAAATTATTAAAGAGGGACAGAAGGACACAATATCACAAAGAATTATATCAAATCATCTCTCATGTTAGATAGGAAAAATTATCTCCGTAGTGTACCAACTATTTCACTAAAGGCGGAATAGTCCCCCAACTTAAATTTTAGCTTAATGAGTCTATCAACTAAATAGTTGTATCTACCAATTTGGTTCCAAAATAGTAGTTTCGTCCAAAATATAAATTTTTAAAATTTTGACTGTGTTGACTAAGGGTAAACTAGTCAATTCACCAAGACTTGATACTTTAAGTATTAAATCATCACCTAAATAGTTCTCTAACTTTTTTATTATAACTAAATTGGTCCGTTATTTAAAAATTTGGCCAAATTATTCCCTCAATTAAAAAAATCCTAACCTTTACCCTCCATTCTCTTTTTTTTCCTTCCATTAGCCGCCACCCCTTTTACCTTCCCCCAACCTCTATCTGTTCTAATAACCACTTCCTCTACCTATCCTATCCACTTCCACTCCTTCCACTTCCTCTCCCTCTCTACCATTCGCCATCTTGTCAAACTTCCCTTTCTCATCTACTAATAGCCACTTTGTCCACCAGGGAAATGAATCTGCTTCTCACAACTAACTTCTGAATCCCTTGATTCTAAGCAATTTTCAATGTAAGAATTTGCACTTATTCAATTTGTATTGATTAGCGCATGGTCATCATGGTTAGCAGATATTTGGGGGTGGCGTTGGTTGGGATGAGTGGAGGGAATGGTTATTGGTAGAGTAGGAAGGCGAGGAAAGGGCCTGGCGGTGACTAGAATGAGTAAGGAGAATGGCTACTAGTAGATAGGAAAGAGAGGTTTAATTAAGGAGATAGAAGATGGTAAAAAGGGAGAAGAAGTGGAGGGAATGGAGGTAGATAGGTGGGTAGAGAAGGTGATTATTGGTAGAGGTTGAGAAGGAACAGGGCGACTGATAAAGGAAAAGAGGGCAAAAGTCAGTTTTTTTTTTTTTTTGTTTTAATTGAGGCACTAATTTGGCTAAATTTTTAATTGTAAGAGTGTCTAAGGGGTTTGATAAAAAAAGTTGAAGGACTATTTGGGTAATCGTTCAACATTTATAAGTATCAAATCTAGGTGACATGATGATTTTGCCTTTAGTCAAATAACGGTCAAAATTTAAAAAAATTATAATTTGGTCGGCGTTGCCATTTGGGGACCAAATTAAATACAATTATTTAGTTGATGACTAATTAACCTAAAATTTAAATTGGGAGACTATTCCAATTTTAGTGAATTAGTTAGAAGACTATTAAGGTAATTTTTCCTGTTAGATATTTGCATAAAATGTTTTCTTTTTTTTTTAATGAATTTAATGACATGTTACTATTTTTTTATCATTTTGTCACAAGTACGTATACTTTTGTCATTATTATTTGTGTATTCAACGTTGACATCATGAATCGAAACACAAAAGGTAAATTAATCTAAAATACGTGTAAATACCATTGTTCCAACCAAAAATAATTGAAAGTCACACCATTATTATTATTGAAATTTAAGAATCAGATTTATAGTTAAACTTTAGGAAAATTCTACCGTCTTTTTTAGGTAATTATTCTTTTGTACTTTAAATGCTTGTACATTACAACATCATGTGCTTGAAATGCTTGTACTGTACAAGTTTTTAAAATTAAGAAATTGATTCCCTAAAAGAGACTGTAGAATTTATCCCTAAATTTTATTATGTTTAAATTATAAAGAATCCTTTTATAGAGTGGCTAATGTTCAATTTTTTTTCAAATGGTTTGCAAACATACAAATCACGTCTTTGTAATTTGATTTTTTTTTATTTTATAAAATTGATGAAAAGTTTAACAAATTTGTGGAAAAAAGCTAACAAAAAGTACTCTAAGTCTAGTACCTTCCACTACCTAGAAACCCTCCATTGAAAGAAACGTGTTGTGTTTTATGTTAAATTATATGATTTACCTTGATTAGAATATTTAAATGATTAAATTAACTTTTCAAAATTAAAATTTTTGAGCACCATAACAATCGCTTAATAGAATATTTAACATTTTTACTATAACCTAATGTCACAAAACATAAAAGACTGTAAGTTTGTACAAGTCATGAAGAATAATATTAATATTAGCCAAATTATAAAGGATTTACCCTTTTATTATTACACCGTGAACAGACAAAAATTAAAGTAAAAGTTTGGAAAGAGGGAGATAGCTTCAGGATAGAAAGCAGGAGAAAGAAGACACTCTCTGCATGAAATCAAAATTGGTGCAAGGCTTGAAGCTATCTGCCCTTTTACACTCGTATATATGTTCAAGTACTGGAACTATATACACAGAGTCAAATGAAATCCTATGCAACCAATGGAAGGAATCGACAATTTTTCATCAACAAAAATTCAACTAAGTCACGGACAGCTGTTGCTTCTTTCCATCTGCACCTGACCAAATCCATGCATCACTCACCTGACCACTTACCACCACCCTCTGCATTAATATACTAGTATTCTATGTCACCGTAAAACTACTAATTAATACTCACTATTAAAATCATTCACACACTAACACACACTCACAAACACACACTAGTAGCAGGGAGTGAGATCCTAGGTGAATAATTAAAAAATGTTGAGTGATGGTGGAGAGGAGTTGGTGGTGCTGTCTGCACAAACTTGCTAATATCTAGGTATTCCTTGCTTCTTTCATATTTCTTTATTCGTCTTTGTTTTCTTTAGTAAATTAGTAATATATGCTTAGCAGTATTTGTAGCCATCTAGCTTTACAACACTTTATTTCTTTATTAGTCTTTTTCTTTATTTTCTTGGGGGTGACAAAAGTCTTTTGTTTTATGGTTTGTTTATGCGAAGGAAATGGGCTAGTGTTGAATGGAAACCTCAAACTTCCCTTAAAGAGTTTTGAGTTTGAAAGAAGCAAAAACCCAGAAAAAAAGAAACAGCAAAACAAACTTAAATGGTGCAAACCCGAGAAGAAAGGTTTGGAAATTGAGGCAAATGTCGATGCTCAGCTCGAGGCAGCAGCAGCAGCTCAACAAAAACAACCTCTTCTCTTCATTCTATGCCACCCCTTCATCACAATTCTTGCTCTCTTTCACTATTCTTTCAGCCCTTTTGTTCAATCTCTTCGCAACAATCACAGTAGCCATCAATCATGAAGGTTTGGCTTTATATTCTTGGCTGCATAATACATCTAAAATGCTTCACCACCTCAGTCTTTCTCAAGCTGGAATTTGCATGACTCAAATCCATGCAAATGGGAATATATAACATGCAATTCACAAGGATTTGTTTCTGAAATTAATATACAATCCATCCCTCTTCAGCTTCCATTGCCTTCAAATCTTTCTTCATTTATTTACCTGCAGAAACTTGTTATTTCTGATGCAAATATTACTGGAACTATCCCTTCTGAGGTGGGGGATTGTGCTGTACTTAGAAGTATTGACTTCAGTTCAAACAGCCTTGTTGGAACCATCCCAACAAGCATTGGTAAGCTTCAGAATCTCCAAGATTTAATCTTGAGTTCTAATCAACTAACAGGGAAAATCCCAGTTGAGTTAAGGAATTGTCAAAGATTGAAGAATCTTTATCTCTATGATAACCGGCTTGGTGGGATTATACCAGCTGAATTGGGCCTATTGTCAAATCTTGAAGTTCTCAGAGCAGGTGGTAATAAGGATGTTACTGGAAAGATCCCAATGATGAGCTTGGAAACTGCGGAAACTTGACTTTTTTAGGCCTTGCAGATACCGGGATTTCGGGTCCTCTGCCTACTTCATTAGGTAAGCTTACAAAACTGCAGACATTGTCTATATATACTACAATGGTTTCTGGTGAAATCCCTCCTGAAATAGGGAATTGTTCTGAGCTTGTAAATTTATATCTGTATGAAAATAGTCTTTCTGGTTCAATTCCTCCTGAGCTTGGAAAGCTAAAAAATCTTGACAAATTGTTGTTGTGGCAAAATAATTTCGTTGGTGTTATTCCAGAGGAGATTGGGAACTGTTCTAAATTGACAATAATTGACTTATCTTTGAATTCTTTGTCTGGAACTATACCTTGGTCTTTGGGTGGCCTTGTTGAGCTTGAAGAATTTATGATTAGTAACAATAATGTGTCTGGATCAATTCCTTCCGTTCTTTCGAATGCAACGAATATGATGCAATTGCAGTTTGATACTAACCAGATCTCAGGCTTGATTAAGATTCCCACCGGAGCTAGGAAAGTTGTCAAACCTTATAGTGTTCTTTGCTTGGGAAAACCAGCTAGAAGGAAGCGTACCTGCAAGTTTGGCTGGTTGTGCTAGCCTTCAAGCTCTAGATTTGTCTCACAATTCACTCACTGGTAGTATACCTGGGGGCCTGTTCCAGTTGCAAAACCTTACGAAGCTTCTCCTGGTTTCTAATGACATATCGGGTTCATTACCTCCGGAGATTGGTAACAGTAGTTCTCTAATACGGTTGAGGCTTGGAAACAACAGGATTACTGGTGGAATTCCTAAAGAAATTTCTGGCCTTAAGATCTTGAACTTTCTTGAATTGTCTGGAAATCGCCTTTCTGGACCGGTACCTGATGAGATTGCAAGTTGCACAGAGCTACAAATGTTAGACTTAAGCAATAACATGCTTGAAGGCCCCCTGCCTAACGCGTTGTCATCTCTGTCTGGGCTTCAAGTCTTGGATGTTTCAGCTAATCAATTTTCAGGTCCAATATACCGGCAAGTTTTGGCCGTCTTGCTTATTTGAATAAGTTAGTTCTGCGTGAGAATATGTTCTCTGGTTCCATACCTCCTTCACTGGGCCTATGTTCAAGTCTCCAATTTCTAGACCTTAGTAGCAACAAGCTCTCTGGCCCAATACCTTTGGAGCTGGGCAAACTTGAATCCCTTGAAATTACACTCAACCTGAGTTGTAATGTACTCACAGGGCCAATTCCTTCTCAAATCTCTGCACTCTCCAAGCTTTCCATGCTAGACCTTTCACACAATAACCTTGATGGAAACTTGAGTCCGCTCGCAACTCTGGATAATCTAGTCTCTCTAAATGTGTCTTACAATAATTTTTCTGGTTATCTTCCCGACAACAAGCTCTTCCGGCAATTATCAGTATCGGACCTTGCAGGAAATCAAGGCCTGTGCTCCTTTGGACAGGACTCTTGCTTCCGGGACAATGTAGCAGGTATTGGAGTAGCTAAGAATGAGAATGATACGAGTGGAGGTCACGGAGACTTAAAGTGGCAATTGCATTGCTCGTTACTCTGACCATTGCAATGGTGGTGATGGGGACATTGGCAGTTTTTCGAGCACGAAGGACTTTAGCCGGAGATGATGATTCAGAAATGGGAGAGTCATGGCCTTGGCAATTCACTCCATTCCAGAAACTAAATTTCTCTCTTGATCAAGTTTTGAAATGCCTAGTGGAGTCAAATGTGATTGGAAAAGGTTGTTCTGGAGTTGTCTACCGGGCAGATATGGATAATGGCGAGGTTATTGCAGTAAAGAAGCTATGGCCAACTACAATGGGCTCAACCAACGGATGCAGCGAAGGGAAGTGTGCTGTTCGTGATTCCTTCTCAGCAGAGATAAAGACACTTGGTTCAATCAGGCATAAGAACATTGTAAGGTTCTTGGGCTATTGCTGGAATCAGAGCACTAGAATGCTCATGTATGACTATATGCCTAATGGGAGCTTAGGCAGCCTCCTGCATGAGAGAAATGGAAGTCCTCTGGAATGGGAACTGAGATATCAAATTCTTTTAGGAGCTGCACAAGGACTGGCTTATTTACACCATGATTGTGTCCCTCCTATTGTTCATAGAGACATTAAGGCCAATAACATCCTCATTGGTCTTGAATTTGAGGCATATATTGCTGATTTTGGCCTTGCAAAGCTTGTTGAAGACGGTGATTTTGCACGGTCATCCAATACCGTCGCGGGTTCTTATGGCTATATTGCTCCTGGTAATTTTCTTTCTTTATTATTCCGTTAACTAAAATCCACCTCATATTTCTTGTTCAGTCCTTCAAATAAAAGTGTACAGGTAGTTATATGGCTTTATACTAACAGAATGTTTGAGGTCAATTGTATATACTTTACTCTCTTTCGGTTGCATTATCATTACCCATTTTAACTAATTCATGGGATGTTCTTGTAGAATATGGCTACATGATGAAGATCACAGAAAAGACTGATGTTTATAGCTATGGTGTGGTTGGTTCTATGCTGGAGGTCTTGACTGGAAAACAACCAATCGATCCAACTATTCCTGATGGAGCCCATGTAGTCCAGCTGATTGGGTGAAACAAAAAAAGGAGAGTTTGGAAATTCTTGATCCTAGCTTACTATCCAGACCTGAAACAGATATTGATGAAATGACACAAACATTAGGCATAGCCATATTATGCATAAACGCATCCCCTGAAGAAAGGCCTACAATGAAAGATGTGGCTGCAATGCTCAAGGAAATCAAGAATGAAAGAGAAGACTATGCAAAAGTTGATGTTCTACTCAAGGGCTCTCCAGGACCAGGGGATAAAGGACCTAAGAAGTCAAATAATGTCCAGGCAACATCTTCATCGGCACAGGCGATTCGAAATTTGTTTCCTAGAAGCAATAACACAAGTTTCTCAGCTTCCTCATTACTATATTCATCATCCTCTAATGTCAAAATGGGATTTAAATGATAAAAAATGGATGGTTAGAGAGATAGAGATGTGGCAATATTGAGTTCTATAAGTTTTGTCAACTTAAGTATTTATTTTTTGTCGGTTATTTTTGGTCTCTAGTTTGTTTGTAAAGAAGAAAAAGATACCTACTACAGTTACAAATGTATGCAGGAAGACTATGAAGCAAACGTTTGCAAATTTGGCTTTCGGTCACTGATTAGCTACATGCAAAGGTCTCAATTAATCAGTTTCCCAGGATTTAAGGTTCATTAAATTACAGCTTACAAACAAATTAATATAGTGGGACTCGAGACATGACCAGAAAATGAGGAAATTTTGGATAGCTATGGAAAAACAAAACTGCTTTCGACTTCTGAATGGTGTGGAAAGTCATGCATACAGCAAGTTTCCATTAGTTTCTTGATCCAGTGAGACTCCATAAAAAATTGATTGAATTAAAATCTTGTAGGAATTTATCCAGTGAGAACTCATCGGGAATTTATCTTTGCATTGAATTGCCAAGGTTTTCTTTTTTACTTTTTTTTTTTGTGGGATATTTGCCGGAGCTGGCGCGATTGTATTAAAATAGGGGGTCTCTATTTTGCGTCAAGATTTAATTATGCAAAGTGACTAACATGATTGAGATATAATAAGGGACACTAATATAAACATGCAACGACGCCAAGTGACCTACTAAACCTTAAGATCAACTATGCCAAGTGATCAACACGATTGAGTTAAAATAAGGGACCCTCAATTTTACAGCTTTGCTGGTTAAATCAATGATGCGAAGTGATCAACATCCGACTATACATAAAATCTATCAGACTACATAGGGACAAATGTAGAGTGACCAACATAGAGTCTATCGGACTATATAGGGATGGCTAGTTAAGTTGGTAAGAGTTATCTAACTTCATCCAAGCATATGTTTTGATTCCTCACCATTTGAGTGGATGTCATCAAACAAATCGTAAATGACCATAAGAGGCAGAATATTTACTCTTTACACTGGTTGAACTCTCCCTCTCCACTGCAAATTTATTTAAGGATACCTTGGCCAAAAATTCTTCAGTATCAACAACACTAAAAAATTTCACAACAAGATTTCAGAACCAAATAAAAGGAATACTGTTAAACACTAACTACTTTTTATAAAAGCAATATTCATTAATCAGCTGGTAATAAAGTTCACCAAAAGTCCTTTAACTAGGATTATCCTTCAACATTCACACTTTACAATATAACTCTGCGTGAAATTGCAAAAATGAGCAGTAAAGTTTCCACTCAAATTTCAAATTCTGTCCATTTCAATTAAGAACAATCATGAACGAAATATGTATAGACTGTGGAGTCCACCTTCAGGATATGACTAAGTACTATGATCACATGCATGCGTGGGCTAATTGGCTATATGATTTAGGCTGTTTAACATTCCTTATTTGCTAAACAAGCATGATACATTTTCATTCCAAATTAGTATAAGTTGCATTTCCAACAAATGACATTTCTGTCTCAAAGAACATCACTTCAATGAAGAACCTTTCGGTTTTGACTTTTGATTGGGCAGAGATTCACACCTCTCGAAACGTAATGATGATATTCATATCTCGAAATGCAATGATGATATTTTATTGTCCATTGTCGTTAGTGTTACACGACGAATCTGAGGATGTAACACAAAACCAAAAGGCAGAGGAACACGGTAAGAGAACGTATAAATCTCCCATTCCATAGACTTTGAGCCAACAGGGTTGGTTAAATCAGACAATAAGTAAAGTGATATATAACATGTTCATTTTGACTCATTATTTCGAAAAATTTGTTAAACAGACTGTAAAAATAAGGTACATGAATTGGTTAATAAAATCGAATCGGATAGTGTATCGTATATTATTAGTAGTGGGTCAAAAATTTGTGATTCAGCGGATATCTAATCCGATTCATATACAGGGATAAATTTATAATTTTGCAAATTAATGCTTAAAATGAATGGATTTTTCTTATCCTCTTCCCATTCATAAGGATATATGTGTAATTATTAGTTATTTTTTTGTATACTTTTCAAAATTTTGAGACTAAACTAAATATAATTTTAGATTAGATTGAGTACCCGGTCATCTGATCTGTTTTGACCAGGTACTCTATATATATGGACCGAATATCAAGTTAGTTTTTTTTTATCCAGGATAACTGGATTGGATCGATAATGATCCTATTGACTATCTACCCAATCCATGAATATCCCTAACTATCGTAATATCCCAAGTGATCTGTTAAGTCTATATATATGGACCGAATATCAAATTAGTTTTTTTTTGATCCAGGATAACTGGATTGGATCGATAATGATCCTATTGACTAGATACCCAATCCATGAATACCCCTAACTATCGTAATATCCCAAGTGATCTGTTAAGTCTCCCAGCAAACTACTAAAATATGCATTAATAATCTGTTCCAATCCTCGAGAAAGAAAGCAACTAATCCTCTTTCTAAATTCTTTTTTTAAAAAAAAAAAATAAAATTAAAGAGTTTGATTTATGGCGCATGAATAAAGATCAAGACTTAAGTAGAAAATCGTCTTATTGAGAATGTATCACACGACATGAGCAAAAACTGTATCAGCTTAATTACATGCATTAAAGAATAGAAAGCTGCTAAAGAAACTATCAATCAAAGTAGTGTCACTAGAGAAGGAAATTAGTTCCCAATTGTTTCACTTCCCATTGACTTTGCCCTTTACGACTTCCTTCACCTTTTCCCATGCACTTTTCTCCTCCTTCTCATCTTCTGCAGCTTCTGTTGCTTTTTCAAGTGCTTTTTTGGCCATCTCAGAGATTACCTAACCAACCATAAAAGCATAAAAGCTTGAATTATGAAAACACTCTATGTTTAAATAAGTTACTAACATCACGCAATTAGCACTTTTTTGTTTGATAAAAATATTTCACAATTGATACATTAATTAATTGTAAACAGCTTTTATAAGTTACTGAAAAAATTCAACTGTGTGTGTAGCATGAAGAATTTTATAGGTTATTATGTTTAACCTCTTGGTTGAATAAGTGTGACCAATCTCCTTATCATTCTTACAATGGAACTAAGCTTTGTCTCCAAATACTTTTTAATTAAAGGTTATACTAAAAGGAAAATGCTAGTACTTTTTGCCTATTCTATTCCATAGTCTCGAATACTAGCTTGTTATGAGATTCATGGTGTTAATTTTTTCAATATCAACTCAATTCTAATAATAAAAAACTGTCACATAGACATACAATTATATATAGCTACCATATATATTCTTTAGCAGTGTTATCGAACATGCTATTGTGAGAATTACTAATCGTATTGAATTGACATCAAATAGTTGGTACTGAGAATTTGATCTAATTTGGAAAGAGTGCTACAAAGATTTATAAAATCTAATTTGTACTCTAGCTCATTTGTATACCCAAAGTTAGTGCTAAAAGTATTAATATCAGTGTGAAATGGAGAATCCTCCATTTCCCATCTCACAAAGAGGATGAAATTTCTAATGAAAACCAAAATAAAATGATGAAGAGAAGCAAAAGCTTGATTTGGCTCTGTTCAATTTCCTGTGGTTGTAACCGTCAGAAGTTGAATTCATCTCTTCAGGCTATTATATATGTGTTAACAAAACAAATAAACCAACGGATAGAGGGTTAAAACACAGTTTTGGAAGTCATATGAAAATTAAACAGTTAATATATTGTTAAGGAATTTACTTTTCCAGCATTAGTTGTGATCGTGTCTTTGACAAATTGACCGGTTTGCCTCGTTTCCTTGATTCCTTCTGTGATAGCTTCTGCTGCTTCCTTCACCTTTTCGCACGTCTCTTTATCCAAAAATTGCTGATGATTCTCAACAAAATCCAATAAGTGATTTTACATAAATAATTTTCACTAGGAATTCTAACAGGCTTGTTAATGATTTCATGCTAAAAAAAAAAAAAAAAAAATGTAAAAATAATACTTATTGATATTTTGCGAAAAGTAAACAATTTTGCTCTTAATTATCACATCAACATATTTAGTCAAATTCTTCAGAAGAATCACGCCATGGAGTTGAATGTCTTGAAATTATTAAGTCATAGCAGATCATTTAATAACTACCAAAGCAAGTTAATCATCATAATCGAAAAGCTACGAAATTAAAAAATATATATATATTCTACATTTCATCGAATAAAATGTGATTCCACAAGCTACAATACTTCTGACAATCCAAGTGTTGAAACTATAAGCAAAATCACCCAAATGCTTATTTAATTTCCTCTATCATGGTCATAATAATTAATGGGATACATATCTTAAGAATTTTCTTGCCACCCCTGTTCAATATCCGTTTGGATTGATACAATTATTCATTGTTTTCAAAACAATATTTTGTAATTGTTCGTTACATACGTTTTTCAATCAACTTCATGTCATATAGTATCAAAAAGTTAAATAGTACTTATTCTAATTAATATTATAAATAATGATTATCTAAATAAAGCAGATAAAACTTACTTTTTGAGAAGGCCTTGTAGAACTGACAAAGCCCCTACAAATCCAAGTACTTCCGGGCTCCATTACTCCTGAAGAAATGCATTTCGACATTCCTCCTGGGCTGCTAGTTTTGAAGTTGCCATAGAAACCATATAAATTTGCACAAAAAATTAGTTCTTTCAAGGAATTTTTAATTAATCTAAGCAAGGAATGAAACAGTCCTACGTTCTTGATCTCTGTTGGTTATGTAATCATGGAAAGAGATGCAAATAAATGGCCACTTGTCATTTGCTGAGTAGATTTTGCAAACATGCAGAATTTTTGGCTGACTGATACATTTAAGGGTGAAATGCCGTGTGTCTCATCTCACGTAATCTTGTTTAGGTAGCGGATACCGTGGATTTTAACATGATCTATATTGTTTAAATTTAAAACATGTATTAATACTTACAAGAAATAAAGATGGATTAAAAGAATATATTAGGCCAATTTCCATTAGAATATACTAAAATTGAGGATGATAGTGCTATTTTGTAGATAAAATTCAATGAATCACAAAGTAATAGTTAAACTTTTTCTTTGTTTTGAGAAAAAATAGTAAGTGTGAGAATGCAACCAACAAAAGATTTTGTTAAATAGACTTTTAGGTTTATTTGTACATTAGGATGGACAAAATATGCAATAAGCATATTCGTGATAAGATTAGAATAGTATCTATTAATGAGAACATGAGAGAAACACACTTAAAATAGTAAGGTCATGTGCTAAGATGACTAGTAGATGCACCTGTCAGGTGAGTAGATTTTAGAGAAAGTAGTCAACATAAGAGGGGTAGATACAGAACCAAAAAGACTTGATGGGTAACTTGTAAGAAATATATAGTCCATTTATGAATTAAAGAAGATATGATCTATGACAAAATGCAATAAGATAACAGCATTCATGCAACCGACCCTATTTAGTGGGAATAAAACTTGGTTTATTGTTGTAGACTTTTAGGTTCATTTAAGTTTGTGTGACTTCCATATTACCAAAAAGCAAACTTAGATATTGCATAGGCTCAATATCTTAAGCTTTTAGGATTTCAACTTTTTTGTTGGGCCTTTTGTTGTAATGGAGATCTAATCACAACCAACCAAATTTGAGGCTTCATTTCGACAACCAACCAAATTCGAGGCTTCATTTTGATGGTTTTTGTAAAATTCCAAGCCCAAAATATGCATTTTCTCTTGTTGGCCCAATCATTAGCTAAATTGGTCCCAAAAGAATACTTTGGGTGTTACGGGGGATCAGTTGGTCATCTTTAAGTGTTGAAGAAGAAACATCAGGGTGCAAGGTAAATTCGCTGTTTTATTGGTTCATTAGGCCGTGGATTCCTTGGCAGATGAATTTGGTGTTTAGGCTGTTATATGTAGTGCTAGGGTTATTCCCTCTTTAACTGGTTCATTGTGCCATGGATTAGTGATGGCAGTGGGCCGTGTTGGGGTGTGTCGGCCCAAAAGTCTAGTGGGTTAGGTCTTCTAATAGAACGTGCCGTGTCGGGCTACCTTCTCAAATGGGACGTGTGGTGCCGGATCAAGAATTTGAAATACTTGGCCCAGACCCAGCCCTCGTGTTAGGCCCACGACGGGGCAGGGCGTGCTAGGTTCAGGCTAGCCATCGGGTTGGCCCCACGAGTTGGTCCCCAGTGTAACCCACAGGGTTGACCCCGGATTGGCCCATGGGGTTTAACCCATGTGTTAGCCTACTTTCAAATATGGTATAAAATTAGACATTCTTAAAACTTATTTTATTACAAATAACTATTTCGTTCAAACTTAGTATACAAATCAAGACTTGTACAAGTTATATTTTATTATTGCAAGTCGATTTATTAGTATTTTTTATTTTGAATAAATTAAGAGAAAGAAATTATTACTTATTTATTTTAAAGTTATTTATTTATTTCAAAATTATTATTTATCTAATTCAAATTTAGTACTAATTTTTAATTTGTTTACTTATTATTCATAAAATACTTATAATTATAACTTATTATTTATTAACCATATAGGAAAATTATATAATTAGAATAAAATCACCTTGAGATGGTGAGGGGTTTGGCATAGACTCCTACCATGTATATTAATATTTGCAAGTATGAAATAGTACAAGGAGTGAGACATGGAACTTTATCTCCAAAGATTACAAGTTATAAGACAAATATACGAAATTAAAAATATAAATAAACTAATAACTAGATACACAAAGAAGGGGGATATAGGACATTAGCTCCAAGCAATTACTAAATATAAAAATCCTATCTATTCATCATTTGGAGAACTACTACCTTCATCGTCATCAAAGTCTTGCATCAATCCTTGTTTTCTTTCTTCGGCATTGAGCCAATCCTTTAAGCACACCACTATCTCGAAATTCGCTAGTGTCATTCGAGCTCTTTTTTCATCTAAAACTCTTCCACCGACACTAAATGCACTTTCCGAGGCAACCGTTGACGCTGGAATTGTTAACACATCTCGAGCAATTTGAGATAAAATAGGAAAATCACATCTTCTATCTCGCCACCAAACAAGAATATCAAAACTTGGTAGGCCTTCATCTAGTGGAGGCATCAAATACCAAGCAATTTCATCACCTTTGTCTTTAGACTATCATGGGTTCTTAGTCTTTATGAAGCTAAAAATTTATGAGGATCAAAATATGCGCACATGTTTATGATAGGAAATGTAGATTGGGATTGTAGTGTTGAAGAAGAAGTAGATGATGCACTTTGTTTCGTAGGTGAATTTTGCATGTAAATTGAATATAAGTCATACAAGGCTTTGGTTGTTGATGCCATGAGTCTTTTTGTCTATTAAACATCCGCCAGTACTATGATTGTTAACAATATCTATAAAATCTTCAAATTGAATCATCTTATTATGTGGATCTAAAACACATGCCAAACAAAATAATAATGAATATTTTCAAAATATTTGTTGAATTTTTGTTCCATGGCACTAATAATTTCTTGAAAATGAGCATCACATTTGTTATTGTAAAAAAACAACTTTAATCATAATTAGAGGTAAAACTTGATGAGAGGTAGGTGTATAAGTAGCGGATAAAATCTAAGTAGCAGACTCAACTGCTTTTAAAATTTCAACCATTGTTTTTGCTTTTGTGAAATCATCCTCGACTAAAAAAGTATCATTACTTGCACCAATATGATTGTTATAAAATACACAAATTGATTTTTTATAACCAAATGTGCTTGATAACATTTGACAAGTAGAATTCCATCTAGTGGATACGTCTAATTGGAATTTTTTGAATTTCAAATGATATTCCAAACAAAGATGTTTAAAATAAGTTGATGTGAAGAAGAAGAATGTATAAAGAAATGACACTTTTAATTGGAGAAATAATATCTTCAACCATTTTGAGACAAAGATTAAATATATGGCATACACATCTATTATGAAATAATTCACCACCTAAAACCGGTTTAAAGGCATCTTTCAATAAAGGCACACTTGCAGTATTATTTGAAGCATATCAAGGAAAATAGTAATAATTTTGTTGTACAAACCATATTCTTATACAACAGCTAAAACTATTCTGGCAATTTGATTAGCATTGTGAGGGTGTTCAAATTTTTGAAAACTAATAAATTTTTTTTTTAGATGCCAATCTACATCTATCTAATGTGTAGTGATACAAAAGAAAAATGTTGATTTGTAATTGCCTTCTATGCATCAGAAGTAAGAGCAATTTTAAATTTAGTTGAAGCAAAAATAGCTTTCAATTCATCTTTCTTTTCTCTATACATTCTTTTCATAACATGCATCAAAGTACTTCTAGGAGTCCTTTTATATTGTGGGCTCACGGCATTATGCATATATTTTTCTAAATTAGAACTTTCACTTTTAACAAAAAATAATTCATCTCTAATTAGTCATTTATTCATTTCATTTCTATTTTTGTCATGTGTATATTTAAAATTACCAATCATTTGGCCTTGTGTGGTGTGAATTTGTGTTTGCATCATTTTTTATTTGCATTCAACATCACTATATTTATTATTTATGTGCCTATTTAGAGTTCTGGTTCCTCTTCATTTTTTGTGTTTAAAAGATATCGGAGGATCATATAATTTACAAGTAGCTAATTCATTAGACCTCATCTTTTTCAAGAAACTCCCAAACCGCACTTTTCATTTTAGAGATACATTGTTTACTATCTACCGTAGTAGGTGTCTCATTTTGGTTATCAATATCCCCTAAATTCACAATTAGGCGGGAACTTTGTGGTATGTGAGGTGTGTGTGAACTTCCTACACCGTCCACTTTATGGTAAATTGAAAGTTTATAAACAAACAAACTAATTAAGTACTTTAAACAAACTAAGAATGCAATTTATCAAAGAATACTACAAATGCAATAATAGGAAAAAAAATTAAAGTAACTAGCCAATTAAACTACTCCAAATATCAAATAAAGAAGATATATAACTAATATAAATAACCAACTTGGAAATCGAAATGTTGAATTTCAATTTATACACTTGAGAATTTGAACTTTTGAAGGCAACTCCACTTCAAGTCTTCAAATCTCCACTTGATAATTCAAGTAATATAATTTTATAAATAGTAGTAAATAAATATTGCATATAAATTTAAATGAGTACTTGAGGAACAAATTACGTAGGAAGAATGAGAGGTGAGATTTTTTTTTGTGAATTGAGTGTGAATATATGGGGTATTTATAGAACTTTTTCCAAATTGTCCCCATAAACTAGCCATTTTATAGTTGTTGGGGAGGTAAAAAGTCAATTTAATGGCTGAAAAAAAACCAGTTAGTCTGTTATTAATGCTCGGCCCGCGCGGGCCCACGGGCTCGACCCATAAACTGACTCGCGGTCTAGTTGGCAATCTAGTCCAACGAGTTAATCACCGGCTAGACCGTTGACTAGCCAGAACATTGACCAGCGAGCTGGTCTCAGGTTGACAACGAGTCGGGCATGATCGGGTAGGGTTGTTAAAAAATAGGACCCGAACCCGGCCTAGGGGTACTGTAGCGGGCTTGGTTCAGCCCGCTATAATACCCTGGCGGGCTGAGCTGGATTGGTTTATTCCACGTTCAGGCTGGGCGGTCCAACGGGCCAACCCGACCCATTGCCATCTCTACCATGGATTCTTAGGGTCTCTATGGTAAGATGAATTTGATGGGTTAAACTTCTCTCAATTACACTTCTCTCCAATTCTCTCCAATGATATATTATATTTAAATAACTAAATTCATAAAAATTATTGAATTACATCAATAATTTTATTTCTATGAGTAGATCAACATATCTTAAAACCAAATTTATTCGTAAATGTTTTATCGTTCAATTTGCACGAAATATATGAACGGCGTAAAATAGGTCAAAATCAAGACAAAATTTGAAACGTTTAATCAAACGGAAAAAATTAATTAATTTATTTTTAAATTTTATTTATAGAAAGTATATGTTATAAATTACATTATGAACGGATATAATTTTTAAAAAATATTTTTTAATATTATTTTTATAAGGTGTATTAGAGAGAAATTATCTCCAATTACTTGAGAGGGACCTAGTCCGAATTTGATATTTATGTAGTGTTATCTTGGTAACAACTGGGGTGACATAACTGTGATAATTGCATGTTTTGGTTTATTTGAGTATATGAAAGTGTTATGGGCTAATCACTTGGCAATTTACTAGTTAAATATGGGTTTTGAGTGTTGGATTTGGTGCTGAAAAAACGAAATTGCTTGTTCTTATGATTTCGGGCATTTGCGTCACGTGCATGAGTTTTTACCTTGGTGCATGAGAAATACTATTGACGTATAATTATATGTAAAAAAAAAAGAAGAAGGAAATCCGAGCAAAAATCAATAATATAGGGATCGACAATTTTATATGATTTTGTGACATCAGTGATCTTGTGTCAACTTTTAAATAATTTCCATAAACTAGTATTTTAGGAAATTATGAAAATAAATTAAGTATAATACCTAGCTATCAAGTATTCTTCGCAAGTTTTTAATAAATATGCCAAGGATATAAGCTAAATCCCTACATTTTGTTGGTTGTTAATTTTTTTTAAAAAAGGAAATACTCGTGAATTATTTATTTGATGTCTAGCACACTAGAGGTTCCAGTGTGATAAGATGAAGCAATTCAAATGTCAACACTCCTTTTAAATTAATAAAACGGTTTGAATCCATAACCAATAAATCATAAAAGAAAGTGTTTTATCACTTAAACTGTACTTCATTGTCAGCATACTCTTTTAACTTTGTTTTTACTTATTTTACAAGATAAAAATGTTATTTTCATATTTGATTTAGGGCAAAAAGCCATACATCCCACCTAACTTTCATAAGTTACTGAAATTGTCCATTCAACTTTGTTTGTCGCCAATATGGTCACTCAACTATTAATTTTGTTGTCCAGTACCTATTCCGTCTATTTTGACAGTTAAGTGACTGTTATTCAACGGCATGTGTCATCGATGTGATTTTTAAAGGGACAAATTTGTCCAGCCAGCATTTGTTTCATATCATATGAAAACCTTACCTACCCTATACTAATTTTTTTAAAAAAAAAAACTTATTAATACACCACAACCCTCCACCACTGACATTACCACTGTCACTTCTCCATCTTTACCACCCTTCATCCCTCACTATTTCCCTTTCCTCCCTCCTCTTACCTGTAACTTCCGTCACCCCTCCCTCTTCTCTCGCCAAATCCGATCTCTCCTTCCCTTCCTTTTCCCATGCTTTCTTTTTCTCCCTCTTATTCAAATCCTGTCACTCTTATCCCAAAAATTTCCAAAAAAAATCCGATATATGTTTTATAAAAAGAAACTAACTTCAATTTTCACAAAACCTTTCAGTTGTCGAAATGTCAAATCCACGGCCCAAAACCATCCTACTACAGACTGGGCGAATTCAAGGGCTAGTTGGTCTGGAGCATCCAAATCCGTTTCTAGCCCTGGGTTGGCTGACTTTTTAATTTTTGCATCTTCACTCATAGCCATTTGCTCTTTTCTTCTCTGGATATGATTAATGATTTTTTTTTCCCATAGTTGACTCTAGTTATATACGGTGTGGATTGTGGAGTGTGAATTATTGCATGGATTTAGCAGGAGATAGGGTGATAGGTTGGATGGGAAGAGGAAGAAGAAGGTAGGGGAAGGGAAGGGAATGAAGGGATAAAGATTTGGCAGGGGAAAGTGGAAGAGGTGATTTGTTAGATGTGTATAAGAGAAGAGAAATGGTCCTTATGAAGGGTTTAAAGGTAAGGGGTGGTAGTAGTGCTAGTGGTGGTAGAGGGTTGTGGTGTACTGATAAGTTTAAAAAAAAAAAAATTGCAAAGAGTGGTTAGGGTTTTAGCGTGATATGAAATAAATGGTGGTTGGACAAATTTGCCCCATTAAAAATCACATGGATGGCATGTGCTGTTGAGTAACGCCCAGTAAAGGTCAAAATAGACAGAGTGGGCACTGAACGACAAAATTAATAGTTGAGTGACCCTATTAGCCACAAAAAAGTTGCATGGGCAATTTCAGTAATCTATGAAAGTTAAGTGGGTTGTACGGCCTTTTGCTCTTTGATTTAAAAAAAAAAAAATACAATTTTAGTTTTCAAAGTTTGGGTTGTGGTACATTTTGATCTCTAAAGTTTCATGCAAAATATATTTAGTCCTTAAACTTTTATTACAATTTCTACCAATTTAGGACAAATTTAAGAATTTTGTCAATTATAAATGGAAAAGTCACATGCAAAGCACGAGACTGTTAAATCTCAAGTTCCAAACGTGCAAAAAATACAATTTTATCCCTCAAAATTTGGGTCATGGTCTATTTTGGTTCCTAAAGTTCCAAACAAAAGACATTTAATCCTCAAACATTTTAATTTCTACTAATTTAGGACAAATTTAAAAATTTTGTTAATTACAGACATAAAAAGTCACTGTATTGTATGTGACTTTTAAATCTATCTTAGGATATTACACTTCCCAATCGATTTCAAGCAATTTAATCATATTTTTACTTTTTCCTCTTACTATCAACACTTAACAAGTCAGTGTTCCTATCTATATTATAACACTTCACAACCGATTTCAACTCATTGAACGACGGATTTAGCAATGGATTTTTGCTAAAAAACCATCGCTAAATGATTTAATGATGGATTTGCCAACAGAATACATCCGTTAGAAAATTGTGCCTCTTCAGTAAAATATAAAAATGGTTCTATTGTCGGAGTTTTAGCAATGGATTTTTCCGTCTGCAAATTGGTTACTAAATTTATTTTTGAGACATTGTGGAAACTTTAAATTAGCCACAGATTTTTTTTTTTTACTAAATTTAGTTATTGAAAATTCCGTTACTAAAAATAACAGTTATACACATCTAAATCCGTTAGTAATTAATATTTTAAAATATTTAAAAAAATTAACGATGACAAAATACATCGCTAATTTAAAAATATTACAAAAGAGATTGCTTAGTACAACTTTAAGCAAATATATAAATCATTTAATTTTGTTCAACATTTGTAACTAAATATTGAGTTTTTATTTACTACACCACATTCAACTAACATTCCAAAGATTAATATCAATAAATGAGTTTCATTATCCTATAAAAGTGAATTATTATTGTTGTATTATACCTCAAAGATTAGTCTCGAATTAAATTATTATTTTAATTTTTAAATCAATTATTATTGACATGTTATTATTATTTTTTCTTGGGATATAACTTTTTTAACACTAGATTAAATGGGTTGAAATTGGTTGGGAGGTGTTATAACCTAGATAGATTTAACGATTACTTACATGGGAAGTGTTATAATATAGATAAGAATGGTGAATTGTTATGCATTGGTAGTTAGAGAGAAAAATAGAAATATAATTAAATGGATTGAAATCGGTTGGGAAGTGATATATCCTAAGATAGATTTAACAGTTACGCGCAATGCACACAACTTTTTTCATCTATAATTGACATAATTTTCAAAATTGTCCTATATTAGTAGAAATTAAAAAGTTTGAGGATCAAATGCGTTTTGTTTGAAATTTTGAGAATCAAAACAGACTTGATCCAAACTTGATGGCTAAAATTACATTTTTCTAAGTTTGAAACTTGAGATTTAACAGTCACATACTTGGTATGTGATTTTTGCCTTTTATAATTAAAAGAATTTTCAAATTTGTCCTAAATTGGTTGAAATTGAAGGAAAAGTTTGAGGATTAAATATGCTTTGGCTGAAACTTTGGAGACTAAGATGGACCACGATCCAAATTTTGAGGGCTAAAATTGTATTGTTTTTTCCTTTGATTTATTTATAAATTGTGCTAAAAAAAGCTTTATGGATATTGAGTTGATTAAACTTTTGTTGGCATGCTTTATCAAATGTCAGAAATTACTAACTAAACGGTAAACAAGTCATGAAGTTCAGTTAATCTTTCAACGCAAACCATAATGAACTTAACGAGTATACATAAAAGGCATATACTCGATCCAACAGTAAAAGACCCAATCTTTTCAACAAACAAGTAAAAGTTGGCCAAAGATTTAAAGGAAATTAAAAAAATTTATTTAACTGTCTCATTTTTTTTTTTTTTTTTTTATGAAGAAAAAAAAATAGACGAGGAGTGATGATAAACTAGAAATAAAAAGCGGACAAAATTATTTGATGCTCGGATTTGATTTGTCAATAATCAAATCAAATTTGAACAAGATTTAGAGTTCATAATTTTATTTTGTTTGGCTCAAACTCGATTTGATAAATTAGAAAACTTTAAATTTATATGTAAAAAATTTATACTAGTCGATCTCGATTCAAATTCGACTAAATAAAATTTTATTTGAATTTGATTCAAAAAATATATAAGTCAAAATTAAACAAAATTATAAATTTATTAAAATAATTAAATAAATTCGAACATATTCAATTTATTTATATTTATTTATATCATTATAACAAGTAAAGACGAGGAAACTAATTGATAGTGTGACTTAAACTCTCATTTTAAAGCTTAAAACAAATTAAAAGATTCTTATTCATTGAACAAAGTTTCTTTTGACTTTTTCCCTTCACCCTTCGAGAGTTGAGACATCTAATAGGCCATCTAATCACTCGATATTTCATTAAAGCACGGCAATTTAAGATGGCATTAGCCAATTCTACCATTCTACATTTCTATTGGCTAGCTAAGGAGGACTGGACTTGTATCGCGATATTGCCTTCTTGCCACGCGATTACGCGTGTATTAACAATTTTAATTGTTTGAGCTGCCGCAAAATACAAATGTGAAGCATGCAGAGGCACGACTTAATCCTTTTGTTGTTTTCGAGTCAATGAATGAATCATCATAAATTTATGTATACAGTTGTAGAATTGCTGCAGTAATCTTTGCAGATTTGTTTTTTCTGTATATAACACTTTTGTTGTTTTTCTTTATTTCTTCTCTCTTCTTCAATATTCATATTCAATTAATAGACCTGATGAAGAGATAAACACTGCTTAGGCACATGCAGTTCTTCCCCGGCTTCCCGCTTCCCAAAGCTCAATTAATATGTTGTGCAAGGCAAAATCGAAAGCGCCTTGCATATTGTGTCGTACTATATCTGAACACGTACCAAGAAACACCTGGAAACAACGTATGACCTAATATTACAAGTGGGGTTGTTCATAAACCCAATATCAATATTTTATCTGATCTGGTTAAATCGGGTCAGGAAAAAATTAATTTGATATAGTTCGATCTATATACATAGAATATTGGGTTAAAAGTATATTTTGACCCGATTCAATTATGATATTTTTAGTGTACTCTTTTTGTAAAAAAAAATAAAAATAATTGATAATTACAATAAATACCTCCCGTAGAAGGAGGGTAGGAGAAAAAACAACATTAACATTAGATCATAATATATAAAGTTACAAAATTAATTTTGTATGGATCGAGTTGGGTGTTCGTCGTGTCACATATATCTTAACCCACTATCTGACTCAGTAATTTTAATACTCGACCCTATGTTACTAACTATTCAATATTTTATTTATACAGTTCGTAATAGAATGATTTATCAATTTTTTTCGGGTCGGCAGATCAAAATGAACCTTTCTAATTACAAGGTTTTGTAGTACTTATATTTCTTCTTTTTTTTAAAAAAAAAAAAAAAAATAAAAAAATCTCTTCGGGGTTTATAACCTGGATTAGAGCCTCTTGCCTCAACGAATTGAAATACTTTTCCACACGCTGAATATTAAATTTGTGCGCATAAAAGATTTATCTTATAAGAAAAATATTTTATTTTAACCATTATTCATTCATGTTTATTCTTTGAGTAAAACATGCTGGAGAAGTATGAAAATTAAGGGATCTTTGTACAGTTCTTCCCCCGTGGGAAATAAAGGGACTTAGGGTCTGTTTGGTAGGATGCAACATGTTTTTCTTAGGAAAATTTTACATAAAAAGTCTATTTTCTGTACAGTTTTTTTGTGGCATTTGGATGACCAAATGAAAATAGATTGGAAAATAATTTTTTTTGATTTTTTATTTATTTTATCAATATGAGTTGAAACATATTGTAATAAATATGTCACATATGATTGTGATCAACAAAAAATTGATTTTGTTTAAAATTAAATTATAAGACAATGTAGTTGTAAAATATACAAAACTTTAATGAAGAGAAAATGAATTGACGGGATTTGAAAGGCAAAATAACTTTAATAATTGAAGTTATAAAAATAGATATTTGAAATTTAGTGTAACTCATAAATTATTTAAAAAATAACTTAAATTTAAAAATTCCGTGTGTATTAGTGTTAGGTGTGAAAAAAAAAAATTTAAAAATATTTTCATAGAAAATATTTTTAATCCAACCAAACAGACGCTTAAGGTGAGTCATTCTATCAAGTAACAACTAACAATAAGAAATTAGGTCATCTAATTACACTGACAAAATTTACGTTTATGCTTATAAAATTTTGCATAGCGAAGTTAAATTTGCCGCGGTGAAGGCCCTTATCTTCCATTTGATTCAAATCTGGACTTAACAAACTAATTGTGTCTTTCTTTCATTTCTGAGGAAAAAATGTTTCTGATTCTTAATTTGATGTAATCTAAAGACAATTTATTAAAAAATACGCATAAGATGGGATTGAATCAAAAATTTTTGTCTAAATTTAAAGTAGTTATCTTAGTTAGGCCAAATTAGAAACCTAAAATTACGTTGCTGCCAAATTTCACTAACTGAAAGTGTTATAAAGTTTGCTAGTTCGAAAACAACAAGAATTACAACACTACGGTTTAAAAGCAGACAAGATTCTGCAAAAATTATAGTAGGGTTAGGGTCTTGCAGTTCTTCATGAAAGAAATTTTTGCAAGGATATTTTCTTTAATTTTAGCTAAATAAATCTATGGAAAAGATTTGTATATGTGAAAGCCACATCTATCATTGGAAAAGTTTTGCGATTAAATAAAAGGAAAAAGGGAATGAGAAAGTTGATGTGCAAAATGATAAGCATGCTTTAAATTTTTACAAGAAAGATTCACAAGGAGAAAAACAAACTCAGTTAGAAAAATATTTTACTGCTAAATTAGTATGTGACAATGGAGGAGGGATAACTTTTGAAAAAAAATTGAAATTGGCCCTATAGATTATTTTTCCATAAGTTTCTTTCTTTCCCCCCTAAACCACCCCCCACCCCACCACGTTTTGCTCCAAAATATTTCTTCTTATTCGTGGTTAGAAAACATCTCTACTTTCCTATATATAAAGGAAATGCAATGCTCTAGGTTGTTAAATAAGAAAAATTTATGAATGTAATTGAATTTTAATTTAAATCTCTTATAATATGCCAGAAGATCTGTAATTAATTGATTGAATCTGTATTTTCTGACCATAACTTATCGTAAAGTACATTATTATATTTATTTGTATTATAAAAATGAAGAAAATTATAATTTGATGGCAATAATTGTGAAATGATATATTCAAGTAATTGAAACTTATCAAGAAAATAAATGATCACTGTTTTTGTTCAGTAGTCCTATAAACTTTCGCTCCTTATTTTTTTATTTTTTATTTTTTTTTGTGAAAGACATCCTTTATGTAGTTGTTAATTAACAATTCACTTTGATATATTTTGCTTTTTGTAAAAAATCTGAAACATATTAGAAATTTTTTCATAAATTACTATATAGAAACTTAAGATTTTGAAACCAAAAAGTTAAAAAATAAATGTAAAAAAAAATTCAAAATTTGATCAATTAATAAAAAACCAATTTATTACAATGTTAGCGGAATGACATTTAATATGAATAAGTTGACCTTGTATTTGTAAATTTGAGACTATGTCTATGATATATAACAATTGAAAATAAGTAAAGAAGGCGAATGAAATTAACATAACCCTCAGTATAATCTTGCCTCGACAAAAGGAAAAAAATGCTCCCCCTTCGCAAAATTCCTCTGCTTACACCGCCGGTATGTGATATTTGAAGGATGTGAAAACTACATGAAATTGAACAACATCTATGGACAAAAAATTTTATATAAAAGATGTATATAAACAAATAATATAATTTTCACGTTTTTGATCATTCAAAATAATTTAAATTATTCTTCTAGGAACAAGGGTCATATTCGTTCACACACATAGGTGATCATTTAATCCCAAATCTATATACGTATCTCAAAAAGAAGACGAGAAAAATCTGGCTGGTGTAGCAATATGTGTGAGTGTGTTAGGCTGTTGAATGCGTGACAAGCATTACTTGTAAATTTTTTTATTTTTTTTTTTTTTGAGCAAGAATAATACTAGTAGTACTTAGAAATGTAGTTTGGCTTTTGCTATTACTAGGGTTGACATTTCTAATCAATGAATGCTCTATTCTTTTAATTCACTTAGCTCTGCCCCCCCTACAGATTTACCGGTACTCCTCTCGAGATACTGCAAACAAATCACAAAGTTTAATGCATTTTTCATTCATTTTTGTACTTAAATTCCACCTAGAAACCGTATTCCATTTCTCAATCTGTCCATAAATAGCCCTTCTTGTCCACTTTCACCACCATCCCACTTTAACATCTCTTTTTCTTTCTATACTTTTTTAGTGAGAGTGGGAAGAGAAGGGCTAGTCATCATGGGCAGGTCAATGTACGTGATAGTTGTACTTGCTGCAGTATTACTTGTGCACGCAACAGCAAGAAACATCCCTACAACAATAAAGCCAGAAGAAAACACAGTCAATGTAGCAACTGCAGCAGCTCCAACTCCAAGCGGGGCCCGTGGCGTATTAAGGATAAGAAGTGTGGTATCATTGGTGCATGGGGTGGAGTTGGATATGCTGGCGTGATGCCAGTTCTGGGTGGCATTGGCGGAGTTGGTGGTGCTGGTGGTGTTGGCGGCCTAGGTGGAGTTGGTGGTCTTGGTGGCGGTGTAGGTGGATTAGGCGGTGTAGGCGGCATAGGTGGAGTTGGAGGAGGTGGTGGTGTTGGTGGTGGCAAGATTTTTCCCTAGATGAAAATAAGTCAATTGATCGAGGTGTTTGTTTTTATCTTAGATGTTGCATGCAATATTAGGGTTTTATTTGAGTTCCAAATGTTTTTAAGTATTTTGTGGTTGTCATGTCATTAGTAGTATGCAATCTGCATAGGTTGTTTATCTCTTTTATCTTGTTTTGATGTCAGTGTAATCCTCTTCAAATTTCTAATTTAGTGAACTTGTTTTGGATGTATGAAGTCCGGGTTATCCTTTTTTTTCTTTCTTTACCATGCAATTACTTGAACTGCTAACTATTTGATTTGCAATAAGGTTATAATGTTGTTAATCAGGTTACTAATTGTTAATCAGTTCTATAAAACTGATCAAATACTTAAGCAAATGGTTAATCAAGCACCAGATTCTGATTCATATAAAAACATAATATGATTAGAAGGAATAATATATTATTGTCCAGTCATATAATGGTACTATTAATTTATTTCTAGAATGAGCATATAGTAATAAATGGCCATTATATAACATCTCCTTTGTTTTGAAAAATAAATAAATAAAACTTTCAGTATCATGCTCATTGTTCATATACGAAAATTGTAATCTTTGCAAGCAAAAGCCACTAAAATCAATAGTAAATAAGCATAAGACTGATGCTACATTGTAGAAAAAATAAAAAAAAAAACCTAGTTTGCGTATAAAAAAAATTTAGGACCAATAATTCTTTCTTCAAAAAATTAATTAAAAGAGAAAGAAAATAGCGTATTTAACATGTCTTGTACGTCTTGCCTAGGACTGTTAATTGGGGTTTGTGAGTTGGGTTTTGCAAAGTCTAAACTCAATTTACAAAATTATTTGGGTTGTGGATTGATCTAAATTCACAAATATGCAGCTCATACTCTACTCACAAAATTATTCGAGTTTCGAGACTTAATCGGGGTGACTCAATCTCACATGTACATACATTACTAAAAGTTAAGAAATTAAGAGACAAAATATAAAAAGAGTATCTCAAACCTCAACACTAACAACTAAAGTACGAAAAATAATACTTTCTCAAGAATTAGTAATATCCGGACATGCAAAAGTTGAAAAAAAAAGTACTTCAAATAAATTATTAAGACTATCAATGTGATAGTTTGTTTAATTAATAGATTAATTAGTATAGAGTATATATATATATTCATTTATTTATTAGGCGGACTAAGCCTTGTGAAATACAATCTCGACTCACATTTAAATCAGATATAATATTTAAGCCTAAAATTAATTCGACTCATTTTAATATAAGGTTCGATTTTTTATTTGTCGGGATCGGATAGACTAAATTTGAGACAGCCCAGCCCATTGACAGTCATAGTCTTGCCGCGAGTCATTCTTTAAAACTTTTTTAATATTCTTCGTTTAATGATTGTCTTGTAACAATTCTGAAACATAAAAAAATTGATAAATTAGTAGACTTATTGATTGTATGCTTTCATCAAATATATGCATAGCTTCTTAATCTTAGAGGGTTATATATGTCTTCTTGAGTTATAATTGGGCTTATTCTACTTTACACATTCTTAACTTATACTCATATTATTATTTTACACACTCAATTTTAACGATTTTTAGATCTATTTTACTTTAGTTCTCATTAACTAAATTAACAGATATTTCAACATTGCACACTATACACCAATGTTTTTAAACTAAAACCGGTAAGTGATCTGACAGCCACCCAATTTTCGGTTCAACCAATTTGACCGGGGTTCTGTTTTTATAAGAAAATTCTTGTATGGATGCCATGGACTCATTGGTTCATGCTGTTCCACATATGAAAACAGCCTCATCTATATAAGTAATGTGGGGTGATGTGAAGTAATATGGACCAAAGGATCCATGACACTATGTCATGAATCTGATCCATGTAAGAATCTCCGGTTTTATATATCATAGTTAAATGCTTAAATTGTTGTGATGCTGAAGTTCAATGGTTTGCAGGTCTGTACGTCAACATTAACAGGTTTAAGGTTCAAGCCACCCCGTGTTCTTGTGAAAACTTTTAATATTCCTCCTCTCTCCCTCTGATCCCCCCTTCACTTCTCCGGTCTTTTCCTCCACCTCCTTTCCCTTTTCCCCTGTATCCTTCCCCCTCCCCTTCCTTCGCCTGGCCTCTCCTCTCCCCCTCTTTTCCTCTGCCTCCCTCATCTACTTTGTTTTTTAGTTTAGTATTTTTGCTAGAGTGGTTATGATGTTGAAATTTGAGGGGGGTGTGTTTGTGGTTAGGATGGTGGGGTTTGAAGGGCTTGGGACATGGAGATGGTGAAGGTGGAGGAATTTTTTCGATGAGTGAGACAGAGGTTGGTTTATTTTTTTTAATCAACAACAATGATAAATAAGTATTTTCTTTGATTTATAATTTTCGTCATTTTTTGAGAATTTAATTTATTAGGAAATGTCTGTTGATATTGATAGTTATTTAAATTATTTTCATCTTATTTTCCAAAATTTAAATTTTGAATGATAAAACATTTGTTTTCACCAAAAAGATGAAGGATAAAAGTGAAAAATATGTAATGATTATATTTTGACCTTTTGAATATGATAAATATTTTGTGATCAAAAAAAAAAAAAAAACATGAAACTTTCAATGGGATAGAGAAAGTAATAACATATGAGTTTTGGGGATTAATTATTGATGGGAATAATGTTGGGGCTTGATTTGTGGGATTTTTTTGGAATGATGGTGGGATTAATTGTTTTTTTGCGATTGATTGGAATTTGGAATTGAGATTTGGCAGATTAAATTTTTGGGATTGATAGAAGTTTACCGGTTTTTTTTTTTAATTACTTTTTAGCTAGATTGAATTTAAACATTTTAAATGATTTTCTGGGTAGAATAAAACCCGAATTTGACCGATTTAATTAGGTCACCGGTTATTTTTGGTTTTAACTGATATTGGTCATTTCTTGCTTTTGTGTTTATTTGGATTGGAGTCATTGTCGGTTTCCGATTTAACTAATGGGTCCGGTTTAAATTTTAAAACATTGACATGCACTTGAAGTGGAACACATATCAAATCCTTTAACATTGTTAAAAACTAGACAAAGTGGAAAGAATCTGACAATCTAGGACGCAACATATCTGAAATTAAGAATTAAGCTTGAAAACTAAGAATATTGAGCATATTTAGTGGCAAAATATAAATAGTAATCACTATTTCCACTTATACGTTACGGCTCTCAATAGGTGTGGTGTGCATGCACCTATCATCCATCAATTTCAATGATGCTGTTAAATATTAGATTAAAATGGATGCATATTGGAGTTACATGTATAATATGTTTAAAATTAAAATTTAGGGTATAAAGTAAAGTTTAAATTGAGTATAAATTAAAAGATCAAAAATGGAGTTACAAGTTAGTCCGTTATAATTTACTCTTGAATTAATTTTATTTTGCACCCCTCAATTTATACTCGACTCCTACTTTGCCCCCGAAATTTTAGTTTTGGAAACTTTACACACTGAAATATCAAATTCGTCTCACTTCAATCCTTTTTAAGCGCCATCTAAAAATTAACGGAATTTTTAACATAATGTACAACAATGTTTTTGCATGTAAAAATAAAGATTCTGTTACTTTTTTTGACGGTGTTAAAAGGGGAAAAAGTGGACAAATTTATGAATTAGGAGTGTAAAGTGTTCAAAATTAAAATTCAGAGTTTAAAGTGAGAAGTAAATATAAAATAAGGGGTGCAAAATAGAATTAGGCCTTTAGTCTTCTTATCTTTTCATAAGGAAGGCTCATGCTTCTTACATAACAACTTGATCACTTTTTAATGGCGTAATTAGAATACTTCAAATACAAGGGGAAGCTAACGATTTCACGAAATAACAGAACATAAAAAAGCTTCATTTTCTTTTCATGAAGAAACTAGACCATTCTCACACCTGTCTAGCTTTTTCCGGAGAATCTTAAATAGTAGAACTATTTTTTTTTTTTTTGGAAACAAAGTTGATTTAAAAAAAAAAAAAAATACAGGGCAAGCTAAATCATTTGATCTCGATCATGGACAATTAGGATTTCTCCCCGGTCCACCGTAGAAAATGAAATCTCCCCAATTATCAGCCTTTCCAAGTGTTATATTATAGCAATTTGGGTGCTTAGCAGCGGTGATTGGATAACTTAGAGGCTTTAATGTGAAAGAGTCATCCACTATTTCAAGATTTCTCATTTAACCTGCCATGCTAAATCCTTCCTCAGGAAAATGTCCACAACCCATTTGTGTAGAAGTTTGTTGCCCATCTGATTCTGAGCTTTAAACTAGTCCACCCCATTCGATTATTGGAGCACTGTTTGCTAGGTTTGTAAACAATGAAGTTGGCCAGTAACCAATATGAATATGTTATATCGTTATATTGTAGTCACCAAGCATCTTGAGATGGTTCCTGACAGAATTCAAATCAAATAATACGTTTGTGTGAACAAATTATTTGTCATGAAGAGCTTTCGAAAATCTAGAAAAGAAATTTGTTAGTTTTTTTGTTGTTAAATTGCGTAGCTTCCATATGAGTATGTCGATTTCAAACTGGGAACCATGGAAGGTAGAAAGAGGAGAGATGGTGCCTCCCAATGTAACTTAATTGTTGATTTGGATAAAGCCTGAACATCGCAAGTTGTAGCATCCAGTGGATTTATAATTAACCCCCTGCTCATCGTTGGATTGAAGAAAAATCCATGAAAATATCATTCTAGATTTTTGTAATATTCTAAGTACTGATTAATCTGAATTATTGAGAATGCTAGGATGCTTACAGTCCAAAAAATGAAAAATCTTGTTCTATTATCTCCATGTATTTGTGGAAAGACCTGTACTCATCGAATTAAGACAAGAAAAATTAATCAAATTATGAAAAGTCCAATTGTCATTCTATACAGGCTCTATAAAAATATGATGAAATTATGCTGCATTTTAAAAATAATACTAATTTATAAATGTATTATTTGGGAAGAAACTCACATGCCAACCGGCTTCAATAACATTTAAATCTGAAGAATCGCCTCCCGAAATCCAGAGTTGAGACGAGCTAAATTCATTAGGATTTTGAACATGCGATTCCCATATATTTATGCTAGCCTTCGCTCCATAATATGTTTCTTCTTCAACACCTGCAACTACATACTAAAAAACCCCAAAAGGAGAATTATAAGAAAATAGAGAAAAGAGTCACAAACTAATATTAACCACATTTGCTTAAAATTTCTAAGTAGTGTTGGGGAGAACATGATAGAGCCTACAAAAAAAAAAAAAAAAAAAAAAAAGGCTCAAGACATAAATTTAAATTCAATCTTGACCTTAAAGTTTAACTCAATAAGTCTTGGACCAAACCTATATATTAAGTGCTATTTATTTGTCTTTTTTTAAACCAATGTGAAACAATTTAAATTTACTCATAAACTCAACAATCTCCCCTTTTATAGGCATACTCATATATTGAAACTAAACTTCTCATTAAGCCCACCTTTAATACTCCAAGCAAGTCAAAAAATTTGTCTCTTTAATATTCCACGCAAGTCCAAATTTTTTATTAACTAATTCATGGACCCATTCTTCTTAAATTCATTGTACGTGAAATTAGACCCCTGGCCATGGTACAAGTGGTCAAATCCCTGGTCTATAGTCCAACACCAAGAAGAGAATTTTACGGTCCAACCTAAGAAGACACCTTTCACTTGCAACGAGTAACCCATATTATAATCATAAGCTCTGATACCACTATTGGGGACAAAAAACCATGAGACGGCCTACAAAGAGGCCCAATACATAAATTGAAACTTAATTTTGATCTAAAAGTTTAAACCAATATTAAGTGTTCTTTATTTTTCCCTCAAATAATGTGGGACAATTTAAACTTATCTATGAACCCAACAAGCAGTTCTATGTAAAAATTTTGTCAAAAAATTAGTATTCTATAATTTGCTTATACTTTAAATCTTATACCAAAGCATCATGTAAGGGAAAATTTTTTTATAGTGTTAAATGATTGAAAAGTAATAAAATCTTCTTACTTTTCGGTTATTTCAACGATTGTCATATCCAGGTAATGATCGACTTTCGGTGTTGGAATGTAGCAGCCTAGTTAGTTTGTCATACACATTAAGATGGATGTAGAAAAATAAATTTCACAACACAATCTAGATTTCAACATGTGTGCGACAAACATAAAGCAGCTTATTTCCAACCATCAATCTTCAACCATTAATCTAGATTTTTTATCGCAAATTCTAAATTTTGAGTGCAATTTC
This sequence comes from Cinchona pubescens, assembly GCA_025175665.1. Classification (NCBI taxonomy): domain Eukaryota; kingdom Viridiplantae; phylum Streptophyta; class Magnoliopsida; order Gentianales; family Rubiaceae; genus Cinchona; species Cinchona pubescens. The sequence goes on along the minus strand of JANKKI010000256.1, from coordinate 538,992 downwards.
TCTATAAAATCTTTGTACGTGCACATCATATTTGCTGGTTGTCTGAGGATTGTTGTTTTGCGTCTTTCCAAAGCTCTTGATAGAGATTGCATTTAAGGCATCCACTTTTTTTGTCCTTTTGTTATACGAATAGTTTCCTTTGGGCACCTACCATTCAGTTGCCACAACTGTGTGATTGGTTTATTGTGGTGCTTACCATTGGATTTAGTGTTAAGCAATTTTTTCTCAGCAAGTGCTAACTCTGGGTAATTATTGGGCTTCATTTGCCAAAAAATAAAAAATTAAATTTGTGTACTCACTTAGAACACTTGTGTAGAAGCACACTATCTTATGCTTTAGCATTTTTTTTGAATGCTTTTTTTTTTTTCCCCTTTTAAAAAGGATTTTTGTGAATTTTTACCTATAACTCAAATTTATTTATAGGAGAAGTGTCTTACTGACCAAAACTACACGACAAACCTGAATATTATGGTTTTTGAGTAAGGGATGATCAAATGCTGGTTGTTGAGAGATATGCACACAATCAATTACATCCCCATCTTTGCTGTGCCATAAGATTTACCACACAATATTCATCCAAATCTTTAAAACAGTACAAAAATGAAAAATGTAAACCAAAATAAACAAACAATTCTAAACATATGCAGCCAGTATAAGGGTGGAGCGCCTTGATGGACTTGAGAGGAGTCTTGTTCAACTGGCCCAAGTGTTTCTTGACCTTAAGATTTTGGCTTGCAATGCTCAATCTTGTTGCATTGCATAAAGCCATCATCATTATTAATGACACAAAAGAATAGAATTTATTAACCTTCATCTTTGTAATATTGCCTTTGTACCCGTACCCGAAATATTATCAAGGAATGGTGGCCTACCCCATTTCTAAGTAGCTTTATTTAAAGCTCTTAGAAGCACTTTCCAGAAGTGTTCTTGATCTATCTATCGTGATATGATTCCACCGAACAACGTAGTTTGCAGCCCTTTCTTTTTGTATGCAATCCTTTGCATCTTTCGATAGAATTCATCACTGCTGGACAATAATGTTGAGTATGTCTTGTATCTTTTGTTCTGTCCCACATTAGTTTGGGAAGAGTTTTTCTCTCCCACTTAATGTTATAAATTAAGGGCCTTAATTAAGGTCTTTAAGTGCACCAACCCAAGAGAGTTTTAATGAGCTTTTAGGGCCTTTATGGCCATCCACCTTTTGTCTTATTTGGGCTCTCTTGTATTTTTGTTATAATGGTGTCTATAGGTCATTTTGTGGAGGTCTCTCCAAATTTGTAATCCTCTTTAATTAGTGGATGTTTTCCCCTTCGCCCGTGGACATAGGTCGATTTGACTGAACCATGTAAATTTTTGTGTCACATTTTATTATTATATTTTTCTTTATTTATATTCGTTATTATCTTCAAGGGCATATTAAATAATTTTTGCAAATATCCGGGGTTTCGATCCTAACAAATTGGTATCAGAACCGGAGACCCGGATTAAGCCGATTTGATAGTAACAAAGTTTTGGGTTGAAAAATTTTGAATCATGGTTACTCGTTGGCAAGTAATTTCTTATTGGTATTGGTCGATTTGTTACACTCTTCTTTGTTGAGCTTTCGAGTCGTCCGTTTGGTATTTGTGAAGAGTTTTGTTGGGCCTATTTTGTGGATGAAGAGTAGGCTTGCGTTGAGTACAAATTTGGGATTTTGTTGGAGAAGGTGGAGTTGTGTCGATCCATTTATGAATCGAGAATCTGGGCTATTGAGTTTTTGTGGAGAAGGTGGAGAATTTCGTTTTGTGAAGATTTACTATTTTACGAGGATTTGTTATGCGATACAAGTTAAGTTGGAGATTTGTTGAGTATATCTTGTATCTTTTGTTTTGTCCCACATTGGTTTGGGAGTTTTTCTATCCCACTTAATGTTATAAATTAAGGGCCTTAATTAAGGTTTTAAGTGCACCAAGCCAAGAGAGTTTTACTGAAATTTCAAGATGACCAACCTTTTGTCTTATTTGGGCTCTCTTGTGCTTTTGTTATAATGGTGCCTATAGCCTGCATATAATAGTGCCTATAGCCCACATATAATGGTGCCTATAGCCCATTTTGTGGAGGTCGCTCCAAATTTGTAATCCTCTTTAATTAGTGTATGTTTTTCTCTTCGCCCGCCTGGATGTAGGTCGATTTGACTGAAACACCTAAATTTTTGTATCCCTTTTATTGTTATATTTCTCTTTATGTTTACCCCTTCGCCCGTGGGGGTAGGTCGATTTGACTGAACCACGTAAATTTTTGTATTCCTTTTATTGTTATATTTCTTTTTATTTATATTTGTTATTATGTTCAAAGGTTTATTAAATAATTTCTCAAATATCCAGGGTTTCGATTCTAACAAAGAAAATCAGCTTGCTACTTTGAATTACTAGAAATGGAAATATATTAAACAAAGATGAATAGTAAAATGAAGAATTTCCTTTTTGGACTTGCTCGATATTGCCCGTAACTTATACCTATGCTCACCTTTTTCTTTTTTTTTTTTTGAGTAAATGGTACTGTTGGTATCCAAACTTTTGACTAAGTTGCATTTTAGTACCCCATATTTTAATTGTCATTTTGATATCCTGTCTTTATAAACGGTGTCTAATTGGTACAATTGTCAAATTCCTATGATTGTACAAAGGCGTCAAAGATCATCACATATATACACCACACAAGAGATTTAAAGGAGAACTTTGGAACACAAATGGAACAAATTAGTATGGTTTCATTAACACAACTTTAAAAAAGATAAAAGGTAAGATTCCCCATTTAATCACTAAAAAGTTTGGGGATTTTCAACAATTAAATGTAGAATTTTACTTTTTCTTTTATTTTTTTTTCTTACTTGCGAGAATGAAAATGCATATATTTAATCAAATTGTGTTCCAAAATTAGCCTTGTTAATCTTTTGTTGTATGCACATCATAATTTTCGATATTTTCTAGCCAGTGAAATTGAAAGTTGTATAATTAGACACTATTTATAAAGATGGGATAACAAAATTATACAATTAAAACATGGGGTACCAAAGTGTAGCTCACTCAAAAGTTTAGATACCGATGGCATTATTTACTCTTTTTTTTTTTTTTTTCCAAAGGCTCACCTTGCATCATCAATTTCAATTTTAAACGTGGACAAATGATGATTTGCTAAATTTATCCTACTTCAATCAAAATTTTTAGCATCGTACCTAAAGTTGACTGATGCTAGATATGTGTACACCATGCACATGTTTAGGGAAGTGCCATATCAGTGGGGTAATCAAGGCTAATTTCACTTTGCACCCTTAACTTATGATGAGTTTTCACTTTCAATTCTTAATTCTAAATTTCCAATGCGTTGCAATCCCAAGTCTTTGACCCAAAAAGAAAAAAAAAAGAAAAGAAAACTCTTTTACCCATCTAGAGGTGTCCATCGGTCGATTTTTGATAATTCAATTAAAAAGTTTTGATTTTTTTTTTTTTGGTTTTTAGAGCAAGAAAATCAAAATTAAATTCAAACTTTTCTTCGGTTAATTGGTCAACTAAATTTTTTTATTGTTTATCTGATTAACCAAAATTCACTAATTAATTGGAAGACAAAGTAAAAAATTAAACCTGAAACTAATCAAAATTAAGTAAAAAACAAAAACCTAAAACTAAAAAAACTAAAACTTTAAGCTAAAAAATTATAAAGAAAAAACAATATCAAAGTATTAAATGAATGGAAATATGAAATTGGTTGCTGAGAACTAAAAAATAAAACTTATAAAACTCAAAGTTCGGTTGTTAATTTTCAATAATTAAATCTAAAATATATAACCAATATCTTTATTTTAGTTTATCTAAACACTGAAAACAAATTAATTTGTTCAATTAAACCATATTATGAACACCCCTAGACGTCTATTTAACTGTATTAAGAAATTTGACGGACGTTTCACTTTAAGTTCACAGTTTGCACTATTGGAACATTTGATTATTTTGGTAGCAGTATCAGAAATTAGAGTGATGTGGGATGAAACTGAGATTAAGGGTGTAATTTGTTCAAAATTAAAATTGGGGTGTAGAGTAAGAATTGGATACAAAATTGAAGGATGCAAGTAAAGCAAGTCCTTCCTTTTTGAATGCAATCATTTGCCTGTTTGATAGAGAGCATAAACTACAAACCCGGAGAATCTGCCCACAGATGGATTGGAATTAGCAGAAATGGAATATTCGAGAAGAATATGACAATGATGAATTAGTAAAGTGAAGAGTTTTCGTTTTGGATACAATCCTTTGCATGTTTGATAGACTGCATAAACTAGAAGCCAAGATAATCAGCTGCTAGGCTTTGGAATGAGAAGGAAAATGACAATGACGTATGGATAATGTAGATAAACAAGTTTGAAATGTTTGTTTGTTCTTTCCGATCTCAACATTGCATTCGATTGAACAAGATATTTATCATCTGGAAGGATAGATACATACACTAGGGGCTATTTAATACTTTCCCATGAATATTAATGACGAAAGAAAGAAACACATTATGTTTATTTTATTTTATTGTGAAGGCTAATAATATTATATCACTCACCCGTCAATAGCGTACATAACTAAGGGGTTAAGAAAAATAAGTCATTTCTCTTCAGTTTTTAAAGTTGTGCTATTACATTTTTCTAAGCAGTTTAAAAAGTTTCTGTCTGGCTTGATATGAATTTTGCATTTCAAAATCTTATCTAAATTCAAACGACATATTTGTCACAGCAAATTGTCCAACTTGCATCTTCCAATTCGCAAAAGTTTGTGAATTGTTGATGGCCACAAAACACACACAGAAAATCTCTTTTCTTTTCTACTAAATTAATTATTGTGTCGAATGACTTATAGAACTACTAAAAAGTTTAGACTTTATAGTCATAAAGTATAGACGACGGTGTTGCCAACATGGTTGATAAGTAGACGACTTGCTCCAATGAATGTTATGGGCTCGATTTTTACTACCCTTAATCCTCTATTGGTGATGAGCTATCTATAAGGACTCTTGCAAGTTGCAAAATGTGTTGGTTGGCTGCCTAGACCTAGAGTGAAAATTACTTACCCTACTCATAAACATTTTCTTTCGGGTAAAGGATTTCAATATTCCCTTAACTTCTACCAATGATTTTATTTAGTCTTTTACCTTTTAAAAGTGTCTATTAGATCTATAGTAATATTTAAATTTAGTTCTAAATGGTCTCTCAATGTCAAATTCAAGTATAGCAATTTTCACTTATTACCTCGTAAAGGTTTGGTTTCTAGTCAGTTTGACCCTCCCAAGTTTAGATTAGGCAAAATTATTCAATTTTGATATTTTTAGATAAATACTTAACTAGACTAGATAACTAATAAAAAACCACAAAACTAATATTTTAATACACATTATTCAATCATATATTGTGTTCTAATATATTGTTAAGGATATTTATTCAATATATTGTTAAGAATATTGTCCTTTTATTATGGATCAATCAGGTTATTTGAATTTTAATAACATATTTAGTAAATAAAAATAACTATCTAGAACATCTACAACCAATATAATAAAAAAACAAATAAGGAAAAAATTTAAAAATTAAAATGGGAACAATTATTTAGTTATATTATTTTCATTTTTATTATCAATATTTATCATAGTTTCTAATGTTGACTTTACAAAAGTATTAAATGGCTTCTGATTAAGAAAAAAATATTTGCTTATAATTTTTAACTTATACAAAAATTTTAGAAAGATTGCCACGTTCTCTTGGTCAAATTAGTCAATTATTTAATGTTTAAAAAAAATTATTAAATTGGGGTAAATGACTTATTCTATAGACTTGGAGTAAATAGACAATAACCCAAAACTTTGAGGGGCAAAGTAAAATGTACCATATTTAAATTTGACATTGATATACTATTTAGAACCAGATTTAAAAGTTTAGAAATTTAATAGACACTTTTAAAAGTTGAGAGACCAAATAGAATCATTGGTAAAAGTTCAGGAACCAATGGATTCATTTACCTTTTTCTTTACCATAAAAAAAGTTGACGGTCCTTTAATACTTTTGTCAATTTTGGTTGTCAAATTTATTACTCCCTTCCCTTTTTACAAGAGTCTATTCCCTAGGTTGGGATTAGATGTTTAGGGGTTCTTTCATTACACACACCGTTATACATCCTTCTTGTACAAGTTACTTTATTTTAGCTAACTTATTTACTACTTCATTCTTCTCCCGGTGCATAAAAAAAATCTTTATTTGCTTAAGTTCCTTGATTAGTTCCTTGCAATCCTTTTCCAAGCTCTTTTTGTTGTGTAGAGCCAGTAGATCCTTTTGTAAGCTATTACCAATAATTTGAGAATTACATTCAACAATAATATTTTCTATGTGCATAGAATTTAAAGCAATAGCCCCATATCGTAAAGCACATAATTCACCCATTATATTAGATTTTCTTCTTAACACTTTGCAAAGAACCTAAAACAGATGATTTGCTTTGTTCAAATTTCAAATTTATCTTTCCAAACATTCAAAATATTCACCCTTCTTTTCTATCTTTTCTCTTTTCCCTCCTCCTAATTAAAATTCTCCACATGCAAATATTTGTCATTTAATGGTGTTAAATCAATTCAACTTAATAAGAACATTTCTGAACATTTGATAAAAATTTGTAGATAACTTAAAAATTTGTGCAAATATATAAGGTAACCACTAATTATATTGAGATAGAGGGTAGTATTTTGCTATATGTAAAGTTCTTGACAGTTAAACCCTAGTAGTTGCTTAATTAAAAATAGAGACACCCATTTAAAATGAGAGACCCGTTTTTCTACAAAAATGGAAGGTCATATTTATTCAATTAGTGGGCTATCCTTTACAAATGGGTCACTAAAATAAAGTTTACCCTCATTTGAATAAAGATAGTCTTAATAAGTTGGCACCGTCTAATAATACTATATTAAATGAGTGAATGCGATTTAATGATTTAATTTTTTGTTCCGAAGCTACCCTTATTATAAAATTTAATCACTTTGTTATGTCTCCTAACTTGGATGTTTTTTTATAATTATTTAGGTTATTTATGTAATAATACTCAAAGAGTAAAAAAGTAAATGAAACCTACTTTTAAGACGTCATATCAAGAAATAAATTTGATTAAAGTAAATTTCCTTATGTAATAGAATATTAGGAATGATTTCTAGAAGTTAAAGAAGAGTAGTATTTAAATAATATTATCAGTTTGGATTTTAGATATCAAGAATAATAAAAAAAATAAAATTTACTTGAAAAATAAATTTACATAGTCATTTATACTTTTGGACCCTTAACAAGAAAAAATTATAAAAAGTATATAGAAAGTAAAATTAAAAATTTCAAACTCATATTTAGAATTAAATTTGATTGAAGCGAATTTCCTCATAGTGTAGAATTTTCATATAGTTTAGAAATAAAAGATGTATATTAAATAATGTTATTAAAAAATTAATTGAATATTTGCTATAATAAATGACAGAGTTTGATTTAGTTTTAGATTTTTTTCTCCAAGTTACCCTCACTATAAAATTTAGTGACTAGATGTTCCCAACTTGAATGTATTTTTAATAATTTTTTAGCTTATTTATGTCAATACTCATACAAGAGTAAAGGAAGAAATAAAACCTACTATTAAAACTTCATATTAGGAACTAAATTTGAATGAAATAAAGTATCTTATGTAATAGAATACACATAAGGAATGACTTTTAGAAATTAAAGAAGAGTAGGAAATATTTTTTTAGGATGAGTTTTGAAAATCAAGCAATAATAAAAATACAAAATTTACTCAGAAAATAAATTTAAATGCTTCACCTATACATGAAATAAAACTTACTTTTTGAGACTTTGTTTAAAATTAAATTTGATTGAAATAAATTTTCTCATAGAGTTAAAAAAAAAAAAAGAAAATTTTTTTTCTCATAGAGTAGAATTCTGAAATAGATTTAAAAATTGAAATGAATATTAAATAAAGTTATCGAAACTATAAAACTTAATGGAGTTAATATAATTTCTCATTGAATAGTATTATACATTTGATTATTATCAACATATATAGATTGTGGATATATTAAAATAGACTAGACAATATTTTTATGCAATTAAAGAAACTAATAACTTATTAAAAACTATTAAAAGAAAAAGAAAAAATTGTTTGACAAATAAAAGAAAAGAAGTAAAATAAGCTTATTTTAATTTCCTAAAGAGTTAATTACCACTTTGTCCTTTCTAACTAAGTTAAAATCTCAATATAACTTTTTAAATTGAAAAAGTCTAGATTTGACCCTTCATATTGAAAAAAAATTCTAATATAGTCCTCCAAATTCGAAAATTCTCAATTTGGTCCGTAAAACTGAAACAAATGTCTCAATATGGCCTCCAAATCTGAAAAATTATCTATTCAACCCCCCAAACTAAAAATTTGTTCTAATTTGCCCTCCAAACATCTATTCCATTAAAAAATACTATTAACATTTTAAAAGCACACAATTTTAAAATATACTTTCAATCTTAATGATTACATTATTGTTAGAATAAGATTTTATACAAAATAGAGAGTTCCATATGGTATGCACTTTTCAATTATGAATTTCAGAAATTATACAAGTATGTAAATAAATTTTTTTTGGGGGTTAGGAATTAATTTAAATAATAGAAGGAATTATCTTTAAACAAAAAAGTAGGAGACTTATCACATATAAAATTTTTTGGTTTTTTTTTTTGAGAGAATAATTCTAATTTTTTTTTTTAATTTTTGATACAAAAAAGAAAAATAAAAGAACAAAGGAGATATAAAATTGCTTAAAAGGCTCAAGGCTAGGGTGTTCAAACCTAATCCTACCCGAAAACTTAACCCAATCCAAATGAATTTGGGATTAAATAGGTTGGGTTACCAAGTTTCGAGTTACTTGGGTTGGGTTGTCTGAAACACACTGGGTTGGGTTTTATTTTTCAAAATCCAAGCCAACCCAATAATCCAATAACCACATATAATTCACTTCTAATTTTCCTAACTCTTTCACATAACTTATTCTTTATTTTCTTTTTATTCTTTACCTGACATTCATTTAACATGTTCTATATTTTTTCTCTTTACATTCTTGAGTTAACCATTTAATTTTTGACAAAACATAATTTGTAATGGCTGATTTTATGCTAATATTTTATTATTATTATTTTTTGGAAAATTTTAACCAAAGTAACACGAAAACCTGAGTAACATGCCCAAGTAATACTTGGGTTGGATTTACTTAGGTTTCAATATTATTTGGATTGGGTTGGATTTTATTTTTCCAACACAAAAATTTGAAAACTTGCCAACCCAGTAACTCAAACCATGAATACCCCTACTCATGATCAACTAAACTTGAATTAACAAAGACGTTATTCTTCATACGTATTGTCAATATTTTTCCCTTCCTTCTACTAATGCCATTTATTTGTCTCCAATGTTGTTATCTAAACTTTATAATGATGAAAGAGATTCGTTTGTCCATAATATAAAATGAATTTAGGTTTTGTGTGGTGTAGTAAAAAGTAATCTATCTTTTCAATTATAGTTCAACTAATTAGATGAGTAGCAAGGCGGGTGAAAAATGTGATCTACACCTATTTTATTTTCTTAAAAGAACATTATCCTTATCTTGCAATTCATACTTTGTTTTTAGTTCCCTTTTAATTATCACATATTTAATCTTTACACTTTTCCAATAATAAAAAATAAATTTTTAGTTCTTAAATTATATTAGTTAAAATTCTTAATGGATAATTATTGTCTTTTTTTACAAAAAAAAATTATTGTTCTTGTTTTTGAAACTATAAATATCTAATTTGAATATTAGTAACAATATAAAATTACATACTAAAAAATAGGGATATCAAATCAGTTACTAATTAGATTTTGACTAAAGTGTACTTTATCAAAGAAAACCTAGATGTGTATACTAGATCTTTATTGTCATTTTTGAATTATTACTATAGAAGTTGATAGCTACTGCTGCTCTATGTTGTTGATCTTATTCCATCAAATAAAATTTATAATATTGAACATCTATCTTTTAATTTACTACTATACAGATTGATAGTTTTAGCATAATGAATTAATCATTAAATTTCACCTCGTGAATTGGTAAATGGTAGTAGACTATTTTTTACTTTTTCTTATTTTCAGGATATAATTAATTCCTGTAGTTGTGCAAACTATATATTTTAAATAGATTTTGTTTCCTACATTAGAAAGTAGTACTATTTAATATTTGCACACGAATGGTTCATTTATCAAGTTAGTTCTAAGAGAGGTATAGAGATTCAAAAATAGTCATATACCGTAATACACTTGATAAATCCAAAGTTGTTAGGATAGAACTTAAATAATTGAAGAAAATAAAGTTTTCAAGACTACATTACCATCTTTGATTACTAAACTTATAGAATGGATATAATAATAAACTCTAATGTATATATATTTTTTTCATATATAGTGCTCCATTTTTATGACACTTTAAACTTTCATATTTTTGAAGTTAAATAGAGACTCAATGCATCCATTGTAAAATGATTTAATAACTTTCAATCGAGGAAACAGACTTCTATTTTAAAAATTATAATGTAGATGTGTTATTCATAAGATACAATTATTTAGTTTTTATGTAATTGATTCAACTATTAAGCTAAACAAATTTCTTATATTTCTAACAAAGTATATATAAGGAAAAATCATAAAATCACCTATGAAACAATATTTTTCCTTAAACTCTTACGAACTATAAAAAATTCTTTGACTTAGTTAAACGTTGAAACTGAAATTGTATAAGTGAAAAATTAAGTACATAGAAATATCAAACAGTTAGTATCTCTAAACATATTTAACTTTTTAATTCATAGCAATAAAAGTTAAATAATTAGTATCTCCAAACGTGCAAAGTATCAGCTTCCATACTAGTATATATAAGTTGTGGCAATCATCTATCTATCTATCAATATATATATATATATATATAGAGAGAGAGAGAGAGAGAGTGTGTGTGTGTGTGTGTGTGTGTAGCAAAGCGGGTGCTTGCTGAGAAGTTACTACATGATGATATGTGACACCATCTATTAGTCATTTTCTACCATCAGTAACTGAGTAAAAACACTGAGTATGATTTGAAATATTCAAAATTTTAACTTTATCTTCAAATAGTTTTTTTATTTGTAAGATGAATTTACATGGTAAATAATAAAGGTAAAAAATTAACTACTTATTTAATTAACAGCATGAAATTCGAATAGAGCCACCTTTTTTTTTTTTTTAAATCTTCATTTTATGCACTCCTTTTATAATTAAATATTTGTCCAATAGTGTTATAAAATTAAACATGAATTATAAATCATCATATAAGTATCAATTATTAACTATAAGTTAAGAAAGTAAATATTTATTAATTATGCAAAATTTTTATTTATGTATCATGGTTAATAAATTAATTTTTGATATAGATATACTTAAATAATAACTTTCATAAAAGTAGGAAGATATTTTGTCTAACCATGCATAAATGATATTATTCTTGCAACCTAATTACATTTAGTTAACATTTATCAAAGAGAACAAAATTTATTATATCACAGAAAGATAAAAAGGTTGGGAGATCAATTTCTTCTTAGCATTTTCTAGAAACTTTATATTTACTAGAAAATAATTATTCAATGCCAATAGACATTATTTTTAAGTGATTATGTAATCACAATACATTAAAAAATAATTTTAACAGTATGTCTATATTATTGATGTCACTATTGGTTGTATTACTTTTTGTTTTTTTTTGATTTTTTTACATAGAGATATAAATAATAAACTTGAAGGAAAAAGAGCAAAAATTAGTGTGACTTTTATCATTAAGATTAATATTTATATTTGTTTGCATTTTTTAGTGTACAAAATTTTTGTCTTTTATTCACATGCTATTGTTTAATTGATAGAAAAATTGTTTTCTGTAAACATTTTATCTATAAAAATAATTATTCTAATATTTTTACACAACTAGATTATTAGACCAAAACCTTCTAACTATTATATTCTAACTAACACAGATACTATTTTTTAAAATGTAAAATATTAATTGATATATATCAAAGTTATGCATTAAAATAAGAAAGAGTATGATAATGTAATTCAATTTATAAACAATATGCTTTTAATCTCAATAATCACTTTTTATAAAGTGCTCCAATTCACTAAAATGCATAAAAAGAATTTATACATCTATACCTATATATTATAGTATTAAAAGTGTGTTTATGAGAGTTTATAATATGGCGACATGTATCATTTTTCTTTCTTTGTTTTTTCCTATTTACTTATTTAAAAATTAACTGTTTACTTCTTGATAAGTTATTTTATTTTGATTGGATACTTCTTGATAGGTATCCACCCAAACAAACCCTATTTAGATTATCTTACTTCCTCAAATCATATTAATATTTGAAAATTTGAAACTCTATCACCTAAATTATCTATCAAGTGAATTTGAAATACATTAGTTTATTTGAAATCCTTAATCATGTTTCATGCTAGGATTGAACTTATTCTTTTCCATCATTATTGGATTATATCCATTATTGACTCTTAATCTTCTAACTTTAAAATCAAATATCTTCCAAATCCATTCTTATATTTGTATTCGAAAGTTTTTTTTTTTTTTTTTTTTTTGTGTTGGATCTAAAAGTTTTTAATTATTATAATGTACGTAGTTGTAATTGTATATTGTAGATTTGTGATTGTAGATATTTTAATTTAATGTATCAAAATTTTATTTTTAGTTTCGTATTCTTTAAAGTATTATTTTTTTAATATTTTTTTCAGATTGCAGAAGTATGTTGGAATCGTGACCTGCTTTCTCAGTTTTCCAACCATAAACGTAAATCTTTATTTGATTTGGCATTTCTTAGAGTATCATTTTTTCTTATTAGTTTTGTTTTTTGATGAACGACTCATATTTAATTTCTCAGGAGCATTGGTTTTAGAAGGTTAACGTTGTCAATGGCTTCAGTTCACATGATCAATTTAGATATTTTTTGCTCATGGAATGTATATATGTTAACTACACAACCATTTTAAATTGGTTTATATTACATGTTATGATTGAACTTTTTCAAACTTTGAACATTACATACAAAGATATTGGGAATATATATTAATTATCAACTACATGTTTTACCACTGTAGCTTATGAATTTGCTGTCATAGTAATACTTTAGTATAAAAGAATTTGTCCACACGATGTTAGTTATTTTAGATAGACATGACAAAAGCAATCTAACAAAATTGCCATGTAGAAGTCATGACATATAATGGAGCACAAAATCTCAGGAAACATATTTTGAAAGTAATACGTGCATGACTTCAACTCTGCAATAATAATATGGCTTTGTTTCTACTCGTTGCATTTTACGACTGATCAAAAAAGGAATTGATTCTATTACTATCATTTTCACTTTCAGTATACCTTTCTTATTTTTTTGTGCTTATGCTTCAAAATGGTGTTTATATGTCTTATATCCAGTGTCTCCTATGTAAGAAAGTAAATAACCAATAATGCAGTGGAATTTAAAATTTTTACTTTTCTATCACTGACTACCTTGATAAATTTATGCGCAGTACAAGAAAAGTATAAAGATTATACTTAAAATAGTAGTAAAATTTCTAATATGTTTGGGACGTCGATTCACAAGCCACACAAGTGTCCGACCTCTAATGGTATCTAGACAGATAATTAAATGGGGAATCTTCATAAGATTGATTGACCTAAACTACGGTTAGTGCTAGCTCTTTAATTATTCATTTTTTTTAATTGTGACTTTCCGATTTCAAAATTTTGTTCACGGCTTTTTTCTTCCAAGCCGTATCACTAGTCATACTTTGCATATATATATATATATATATATATATATATATATATATATATATATATCGTACTAGACATACCGATTATATATATATAATATGATATATATACACAATAGTTTAGAATCTCAATCAAATTGGGTTTAAGGAATTACAATAATCCTAATTAGTTTGGGTTAAGGGCATATGAATAAGTATAAAACTATTAGAACTTCTAACATATATTATACATTAGCTCCTAATATTTATAACTTATTATAATTAAGCCCAAAAAGTTAATTTATCTCATAAATTAACTCATAAGTGTCTCATATTTATCAAAATCATTTTAATCTCAAATTAATTATCTTTAAGTGTGTGACCCTTTAGATTCCCAATCACGTTGGAAATAAGTATAAATTATAATTCTAAATTAAATTGGAATTAGATAAATTAAACAGCTTTAATTTATCATTAATTCTCCAATTAAATAATATATACTTATATATCAAGATTAACTTCTAGCAAAGTATATGGCCACCCAAGTGTTGAGATATGTCAAGTAGTTCGACATCAATCGGCCTTATTAAAATATCACAAAGTATATATTTTAATAACTTTTAATAAAAGAAATGTTTGATGGACATATTCTATCAATTCAATAATGACTACAAACTACAATCTCAATCTTTTTTGAAGTTGTATTCCACTAGTGTGTATTAATTTTATATAAAAGGTTTGTACTTTAATTAGTTGGAAGGGCATTAGTTAAATAAGTTATTAAAAAATTTTTAGAAAAAAATAATCAATAAATTAAAAAAAATGTATAGTGGTCAGATGACCATGAAGTGGTCATACTACATCGGATAAGTGGTGAAAGGACCACTTACCCCACTTCCCTACAAGTTAGAGAATGCTAGATATCCAAAGTCAATGATCTCCCCATGTCCCTATAGAAAACAACCGTAATCAAATTAGTGTACTCAGAAGAAGGCCACAATTGTCTAACCGTCTATATGACGATAGGTCTGAAAACATTCTATACAAGGCTTGGGGATCATTTGTTGTGGGGAAGCCTAAAATAATTAAGGAGAGAATATGGGTATTTGAGGAGAGAAAAAAACTACAAACAAGAAAAAATTTTACACAAAGGAGTCCGAGAGCAATATCAAACAAAAAATTTTCAAAATTGTTTATCAAACCAAAAAATTTATCAAAGGTTTCTTGTTATTCTTTCTCTATTCTAATTATTTCTTGCTTGTTTTCAACGTTTTGGGAAAATTAAACTTACGTTTTATATTGTCTAGATTTTTATGATATTAAACTTCACTAAAGTTACATTGGTCCTTGTGCCCACATATAATTTAGATATTTAACACTACATTAAATCAATCGGCCATAGTGCCCTATTTGATCCTAGTATTTTATTTTATCAAATTTTCCTTATCAAGGCATTAATTAAATTTTGCCTCTCAAATTATTAAGAACACTAAATTAAATCAATAGGTTTTAGTACCACAAAATTGATTTTAGTGCCTTGCTTTGTTAAATTACCTTTTAAGGCATCCAAATTAAATGGCATTCTTGTTCAAAATTACCTTTTAATGTAATAAACCAAATTAATTAGGTTTAGTGCCCACAATTGCATTTTAAGGCACAAAATTAATTTACTTGATTTTAGTGCCAAAAATATTTTTTAATTTGCTAAATTAAATTAATTGATTTTACTGCCTAAAATTACCTTTTATGGTAACAAATCAAACTAATTGCCTTTTAAAAACACCAAATTAAATTAACAAACTTTTTGCCTAAAATTACATTTTATAGTAATAAATCAAACTTAGTGCCAAATTTGCCTTTAAGGCACCAATCGGCACTTAGTATCTAAATTTGTCTCATAAGACATTAAATTAAATTAAATTTCACCTCGTGTCCACGCTACCTTTTAGGCAACTGGTTATTAAAAGTAAAGGCACGAACTAAATTGGACTTTATATCCGTCTTGCCTTTCAAGGCATCACAAAAATATTAAATAAAATAATTGAATAAGTCTTTGAACTCGTTTAAATTATTTTTGCCTTTAATGGCCAAATCCAAATAAATGTCAAGTGTCTCAAATGACCAAAAAGAATTGATATTAAAAGTGTAGTTCATGTAGAACAACGTGTGGCTTGATTCCAATATGGATACATAGGAAATCTCTCTAAAGAGTTCAGTTCTAAGAACTACAAAAATATATTATTCTGTGGAGTTTTTTATCAACTAAAATTCCACCAAATAGAAAATGGATAAAATTCAAATATCTCATCAAAAGTTCAAAATGGATTAAAATTAATAGTTTCCCTATTAAACTCAAAACAAATGCTCCAAATACAAGTTAATTTTAATTCACATGAACTATGTAAAATTTGATCCTGATAACGGTACCTAGCCAACCTGAGTATACTATTTAGGTATTGAACTTAAAAATAAATATTATTTAAATTCCCCTTATTCTCGTGTGATAAATTGGAAGTCAATTAATTAATTTACAATTAGAATCAAAAGGTATTTCTCTCAAATTAGAGAATGTAATTAAGAGATTTAAAATCTTGAATGGGTCTACCTCACACAAATAAAAACTCATGCATGTAAATCGTATGAGTGAAATTAAGTTGAATGAGATTTAATTTACAAAATATTAAATTTTTGCCTAACATGGTTTTTGGTACACCCGGTGGGACCAATTCTTTTTTTTCGTCCCTAATTGTGTAATTAATTTTATTGTGTTGTCTTAAAGGTTTGAGATAACACTAAAGATAGTGATTCATTTTCATGAACTTCCAAGCATTAAGTAAGGAAGGGGACAAGGACCAAAGAAGGACGACTATGTGGTGACATCACAATAGACTATCTGAAATTTATTTGGAATTAACTACTTCATAATTCACTTTGCTAGCAACCGCAAAGGTTGCTGAGGGGCATATGTGATGTCATATAGAAGCCCACTTTGACCACCAAGGCTGTGAGGGGGCAAAAGAAGATTGCCCCGATTGCCATGACTGTGAAGGGGCAAAAGAAGTTCGCTCTAGCCACCAAAACTAGGAAAGAGCAAAAGAAAGTCGCTCTGCTCGTGACCACTAAGGCTATGAAGGGTAAAAGCAAAGAGCTCTCACCATCATAGTTGGAAAGGAGCTAAAGAAACATGCTCTATATGCTACCTCATAGGCTACTAGGTGGCAAAAGAATATTGTTCCACTTGTGACCTCTAACAATGCAAGGGGGCAAAAGAAACCCACTCCAACTACCAAGGCTGTCGCGTGGCCAAAGAAATTTACTCCACCTGAAATTGTCAATACTGTTTGGTAGCAAAAGAAAATTGCTCTGCTCACAATTGCCAAGATTGAGAGGGGGCAAAAAGAAGGTTTTCCTTATTCTAAAGTCACTAACGAGCAAAACATAAATGTTTCAAAAATGACATTGTACAAGGAGTATTGAAAAATTACTCTATTTGACATCAAATGGACAAAATGAAATTGTCCCAACTAAAGACACTTGCAATGATCAAGTTAAAATGGCTCCGATAGAAGATGTGAACCTCATTAAAAGTGGTCTCGCAAGTCTATCATTTCCAACAAACACTATATTGTTGTAAACATGGTTGAGAAGGACAATTTCAAACCCAACCAAATTCTTTTTGCGTGAATTATAGTTGACTTGCTATCAATCGAAACTATAATGACAATATTTACTCAAAAAGAATTTGGTTGGGTTTGAAATTGTCCTTCTCAACCATAATGACAATATGGTTGGGTTTGAATTATAGTTGACTTGCTACCAATGGAAACTATAATGACAATATTTACTCAAAAAGAAGAAAATACTATTTCCCTAACTTCTCATGCACCAATACCCAAGTCTTTGAGGTATATTGGGGAAATAAGCTCTTCAAAGATTTCAAACAAAAAGGCAAAATTACCCTTGAAGTCTAAAATTCTTAAACTCAAATATCCAATTTTCTCAAAAGAAAGAGTTGGTAAAGTCTCCAGAAGAGTTCATCATTTTAGACTCTATTGAAAAGAAATTGGGTTGGAGGAAAAACAAGAAGATCCAAAAAGAAGTGAAAGGAACAAAGATAAAAAATTTTGACATAGAAGCTCCATTAGAGGAAGCAATGAATAAAGATTTTGCTTCAAAGAAAAAATGAATAACTCGACAAGAGTTTGAAAAAAAAAAAACTAATGACACTTGAAGAGGCACAAAAAGAAAACATGCCAGTACTAGCTATTGGTATTACTTCTCTTGAAGAGGAAACTAAAGAGTTCAAAAGAAAGCTTGCTGAAAAGGAAGCCGAAATAGTCACTTTGGCTGATCAAATTGCCAACCAAGCAAATACTTCTGCTTGTGACATGTGTAAGTCCATGAAGTTGGTGAAAATTCAACTGCATCTCTTACATGAGCTGATATAAAAGTATGATATTCGAGGGAATAAGGGAGTTTCAAGTATCTTTAAAAATCCTCTTGTATTTGGATTTCGTAAGCCATATCCTTCTTATTAATACCATATCCTCCAATTATCAAAGACTGAAATTTGAACAGTTTGATGGAATCAATGGCTTTCCGTATGAGCACTTAGTTCATTTTTACATAGCCTGTGATGAATTAGCAAAAGTTGATGCCCTTTTGCTCCACCACTTTGTGCAATCCCTTAAAAAATATGCTTTTAGTTGGTACATCTAACTACAACCCGATTCGACTCTCACATAGGGTGACATGCAACGAGCCTTCCTTGCTCAATTTGTAAGCTCAAAAAAGAAGATTTCTACTATTGACTTGGTTGATACACAACAAAATCTAAGTGAAAGTGTCATTGATTTTATTACAAGGCAGAGAAATTTGAATCTTTAATGCACTGAAAAATTAAATGAACAAGCTGTAGTTTAAATGTGATACAACAATTTGTTGCCTGAAATTGCAGCATTTGTTAGATTCGCTGAACTTGAAACATTCGAAATGCTGGTTTGAAAAGCTTCTGCAATGTTGAGAGACAAATTTCTAGATAAGGGACTACACAAAGGAAGTGGACTCTCAAACAAATCAAAAACAAAAAGTTGTTGCCGAAAAAGATGAATCAATGGCAATCTTTCAATACTAATAAAATTTGTTTGTAATGGCAATGGAAAAAGAAGGTCACAGAAAACCTACTTTAAAAGAAAAAAATGTAGGACGAATTTCCCAAAAATGAAAATGTAGATCACATGAAAAGAAAGGTAATAGCATTGACTGAACAAAAGCAAAGGTGACTTTAAAGTAAAAAACTGATGATCCAAGATATATTCATTGGATAAATAGTCACCCCATTGAGGATTTTCATCCAATCCACAGTTGATAAGAATAGTATATTGCTCAAAAATAAAATGGGAATAACAAAACTCTTATTAAGGATGCATCATTCAATTTAATAAGTACATGATACTTTGATTGAATATCTCTTTCTCTTAAAATTTTTGACAATAAAAGTACAAAAAAAATGGAGATAGTGAAGTCTATCACCTAGAGAATGCTGAGAGCACTCCAATGAGAAAATTTATATTCTTCTTAAACGTTGAAAAAATAATTGAAATCACAAGAAGGATAAAATAAAATTTTCAATTCAAGTATGTAGGTCCTAAGTTATCATTGAAGTTTGCTAAGAAAGAGAAAAACACACGATCACAAATGAATTCTTATATAAATGCTGAAGCTATAATAAGGTAGTTTACTTAATTTAGAAATTTGACGTACACTACCGAACTACAAATGTCTTGATCTTAATGTTTCGGTATATAGGCAGTTTAGTCTTGAACTAGATGAGCCCTCTCTTATCAAAAGGCATATGTTACCTCTTATAAAGACTTTTTCCATTGACGCATTTTCAAGTAGTTAAACTATTAATGCTTTATAAAAAAATCCACCAATACATTTTCAAGTGGTAAAATTGATCAAATGCTTCAAAGAAATTGTCACAAATTAATTCATAGTGGATAAACTGATTAATGCTTCCAAAATAAAAATCCACTGATCCATTTCAAGTGGTTAAACTACTAATGTTTCAAAGGAAAATGCATCAAAACATTTTTAGCTGGTTAAACTAATTTATGTTTAATAATTTTATCACATGAATTCTTACAAGAGTTGATTGAGTTTTAAGTGATTGTTGTACTATTTTTTTTAGTACAACTCAAATTTATAAAAATAATGAGACAAAAAATGTTAAGCCTAGAAAAGTTGGCTTGGGGTTAAGAAATACAAATGTAACCCAAGTACGGCTAGGCCAAAGTCTTGAAACCATATAGGCTTGTTGCTCAAAGCAAAAAAAAAAATGAATGTAAAGACCAATTGTCAAAAATTACACTACATCGAAGATCTTGAAAGTACATAAAAAAGTATCGAGCTTTGTACATGTCAACCAAATGACATTTTCCTCGTACAATGCTCGAGGGGACAACTGTTAAACTAAAAACTTTCTAAAAAATTAATAAATAATAAAAATATATATAGTGGTCAATTATTGACCATGAAGTAGCCAATTGACCACTTCATGTCCATACCATTTTTGATAAGTAATCGAAGGACCACTTGCCCCACTTTGCTACAAGTTAGAGAACGTTAGATTTCCAAAGTCCATTATCTCCCCATGTCCCTATACAAAACAACCATGATAAAATGAGTGTACTTAGAAAAAGGCCATGAGTTTTTAACCATATACATGAGGACAGGTCTCAAAACATTCTAGGGTTAGTCGAGGTTGAGGTGCTACTCATCCTTGTAAATAGTGGGGTTCAACAACAAGTCCATAGGTTTACCTTAATGTTGACAGTAGAATTACCGGGCCAAGGAAAAACAATTGTAAATACGCTCTTGTTATCTTGGCTCGAAATAGTTCTAAAGTTTCACTTACATATCCATCGTTCTTAGAGATGCCTTCTCATATTATTAATGATCTTTGGAAAGAAGTTCAAGTTAATATCTATTTTTATTCTTTCAAGCTTATTAATATTATCATTAATATTTGGCAATGTTTTTGCTTAATGATGATACAAAAAGCTATATTTGTAAGCATATGCACATATACATATTAAAGTCTATTATCTACTAATAACATTTAAATTGGTAACATTGAAAGGTGATTTTTTCATTATTAGATACAAATAATGTGACAGACTTCATCGAAAGAATAAATTGTTGAATTGTATGAGAATGTGTTTTCAAGTATAGTAGCCGAGCCTATATATAGGCTGAAAGATAAGTACAAGTATAACAGATAACAACATGTATAAATAAACACATAAAATAAGATATACATGTAGTACATGATATATATCTAACACCTCCCTCAAACTCAAGGTGAAAAAACCGACAACAACTTGAATTTGCTCACGAGTACATGAAAACGGCCAAGTGGATGTGTCTTAGTGAAAAAATCAATAACTTGATGCCCAAATGAAATAGAAACAAGAGAGGGGTTTGCTGTAAGAAATGATGACATACAAAGTGACAATCAATCTTAATGTGCTTTGTATACATTCATGCAAAACAGCATTGTAAGTGATTTGGATAGCACTTTTGCTATCAAAATAAATAAGTGTATGATTTGGAAGAGAAACATCTATGTCGTGAAGAAGTTATCTCAACCAAAGAAGTTTAGATATAGTATCAGCAAGAGAACGGTACTCAGATTCTGAACTAGAACGAGAAACAGCAGACTATTTCTTATTTTGCTAGGTAATAAGAGAATCACTAGAAAGAAATAATATCCAGTACTAGAACGACGATCACTAGCATCTCCGGACTAATCAGTATCAAAATATGTCTATAACTCCAATGAGGATGAAAATGAAAACAATCTATGAAAGATTGTACTTTTCACATATCTCAAAATGTGTAGGACAGTAGCAAAATAGGTAGAGCACGGAGCAGACATGAACTTATTCACTATATGTACATCATAAGCTATATCTGGTTGAGTAACAGTCAGATAGACAAAACTACCAACCAACTGACGATATTGTCTTAGATCTTATGTGAAAAGTTTCCCATCATTAGGATGCAACTTGACATTTGTTTCAAGTGTAGTATCAACATTTCGAGTATCTGTAATCACTTTTATACCATGTTAAAGAACATAGGTTTCCATTTTAAAATTAATTGGTGATGAATGGTGTAGTCTAGGAACTTATTAACTAGTCCATGATCTTTAGGCTAACTGATGTGGGATACTTATAGTTTGATACCTCTTTTCACAAGTGACTTGGGTTAGTTGAGAACCCGTTACATGGGTTGGACACGGATTGAACGTGAGATAGTCCATTGGAAGAGGTTAGACAAAGCCCAAGACACGTGTAGATGTGAGAAAAATTGAGGCTAGCTTTGACACCATGTTAAAAATATGGGCTTCCATTTCAAAATCAACGGACGATATCGTGCTGGATTTGTGAGAAGTTCCCCATCATTAGGATATAATTTGACATTTGTTTCAAGTGGAGTATCAACAGTTCGAGCATTCGTGATCCCCGCATGGGATTTACTAAGTAGATTGAAGATATATTTGGCTTGGGACAAATAGTAGCCTGTAGAGATTTAGAAACTTCCTAACCAAGAAAATAGCTATGTGATCCCAAATCCTTCATTTCAAACTGTGTAGTAAGGAATTCTTTCGATTGTTGAATGCCTAAGATATCATTGTCTATGAAGACCATGCCATCTACATAAAGAAGAAGATGAATAATACCTGACGAAGATTGTTTAATGAACAAAATAGAATCATTTGCACTAATAGAGAATCTCATCTTTTCCAAGGCAGTGCTGAATTTTGAATACATAACCTGAGGAGCTTGCTTGTGCCCCTAAAGTGCTTTTCGTAAATGACAAACTTTGTTGGGTGGATGATCATACCTAGGAAGAGGTTTCATGCAAACGTCCTCAATAAGATCACCAATGAGAAAAGAATTTTTGGCATCTATTTGAAAGAGATCCCAACAGTGAGCAGCAACAACTGTGAGCAAGGATGGCATAGATGTTATATGAGCCGCATAGTAGCAAAGGTCTCTTCACAGTCAATATTATATTCTTGAGTAAATACTTTAGAAATCAATTGGGCTTAACTGAACCATCATACCGTGTTTTAATCTTGTAAACTCATTTGCACCCAATTGTGAATTTGCCTGATGGTAAATCAACCAGATCCGATTTATGGGTTTTGTAAGATCCTCTAATTTCTCTATCATTGTTTTCTGTCAAAGATGATTAGAACAAGTCTCACAGAAAGTTTGAGGCTGATATAAGGTGGCAAGAGGTAAATAACAATGATAGTAATTTAGATGAATAGGAGGAACTCTTACCTTATTTGAACGACGAGGAGAAAGAAGACAAGGTTCTGGATGATCCACAGATCGACCAGTAGGTTCTAAAGAGGCCATCGGAAGGTCACTAGAAGGTTGATAGAACCTGCATCAGAAGAAGTTTTTTCTAAAAAATGATTAATGAGATCATTGGTAAAGAACTGCAAAGGACTAGAGAGAAGACTTGAAACGTGGACACACAGCTAGAGAAGGAATTATGCTCACAAAAGAGTACATGACGAGATACTTGCATATGCTTAGCCATGGGATCATAACATCGATAGCCTTTGTATTGTATGCCATATCCAAGAAAACAACATACTCTAGAGCAAGGCTTTAACGTAGTTCGATCATAAGGAGGAAGTAAGACAAAGCAACACATTCGAACACTTTGAAAGTTTGATAATCTAGAAGTGTACTCTAAAGATGCTTATAAGGAGATTTGTTTTTAATAGTGAGAGATAGAACTCGATTAATGGTGAAAACTGTTGCAAGAATGGCTTCTTCCCAAAAGGATTCATGAACATTTGAAGAGAGTAATAGAGCTCGAGTAGTGTCTAGGGTATTATGGTGTTTTCATTTAGTCTGACCATTTTGTTGAGATGCACCTAGACAAGATCTTTGAGGAATGGTTCCATCCACATGAAGAATGAAATAAAGGAAGAGTCTGCATATTCTGCAGTATTATTGGAACGAAAGATTTTATGTTATATTATTAGAAAACTGAGTTCTAATCATACTAAAAATTTACGATAAATTTGTAAAAATTTAGACCTACATTGTATCAAGTAAATTCAGATAAAACAAGAATAATCATCAATAAAAATAACAAAATATCACTATCCTCCCATAGTAGGAGTAGGAGACAGACCCCAAATATCAGAATAAACAATATCAAAAGGATTATATGAAATAGAATTACTTAAATTAAATTGTAAAGTAGGTTGTTTTCCTAGCTAACAGGAAATACAATTAAATTTTTCATCCTAAACAAGACTTAAAAAACCTCTAGACATTAACTGTGAACTCAATGCAATGAAACATGACCTAGTCGAGAATGCCATAATTGTAATGAAGAATAATTTTTATTCTAAGCAATGGCACTGGTATGAAGTGGATGACATAAGGATATCAACTCAAACAAACGATCAACTTTATTGCCTATCCCAATCTACTTGCCTTTCTGTTAATCCTTATTAGTACAACCATGTTTTGATCAGAAAAATATAAATCAAGATCACATAGTTGTGCAACAGAAAGTAGGTTACAAGACAAGTCAGGGACATAATAAGTATTTGGAATGCTAACTTAGAATTAGCAATAGTACCAATATGACTAATGGACAAGAATGAGCCATTAGTAGTGTACAAGAAAAAGATTAGATACAGGTGTTTTATTTGTGAATAATTTTGAATTTCATGACATATGATTAAAATATCCAAAATCTATAAGCCTTGAAGAACTATCTCGTGTGGCAGAAAGAACAGAAGAAAAAGCAGATTCCCTATGAGATAGGACCTGATTGATTAAAACCTGCAAGTCTAATATTGACATAGAAGGATGTAGATTACCATGACTGATGTCTATAACAAAATCTTCTGCATAGTTGCAACAGGTTTGTAACCTACTCTGCACTGAGCAGCAATACGTTTGAGATATTCTGGAAAATTATGTCCCAGCATTCTGGAAAATAATTACACTTCTTTTTAGGTTGCTTCCCCTTTTGTTGAAATGGTTGAGTTTTTAAAGAAGTAGAGAACATAAATTCTTCAGTAGTTTTTGCATATAAACTCTGTAAGTGAGTTTTTTTTGGAGATTAATTCTGATGAAGGTGAGTGGAATTTAGGCAAAGGTTAGTAATGTAGGAGACTAGATCTAGTACATTCAAAATTATTTCTCAAAGCCATTAGAAATTGAATCAACTGAAGATTATCTTTGTGAGCAGTGTAAAGTGCAGCATATTCGACATGAGGGAATATAGGCTCAGACAGTGCCAATTAATCCCAAAGACTGTTTATTTTAGAGTAAAAATCATCAATAGATAGTCTAGATTCTTGGTGGAGAAGTTGTAAATTGCTTATAATCTGGTACTGATGAGCAAGATCAATTGTGGTGTATCGTTCTTGTAGGAAATCCCAAGATTCTTTGGCAGTCTCAAAACTATTAAGATGAGATCTGACAAAAGGAGTAGATGTATTTATGAACCAACAAATGATCTTGTGATTAATACAATCTTAGCCCTCCCATCTATCATTATACTTATCAGATGACTCTTCCCAGCCTTGCGTTTGTTTGACTCGATCTCCGGTGATATATCGTCAAAACTTACGACCTTTGAGGACACTTCACGAGGCTTGCATCCAGATTCCATAGTTAATTCCATCAAGAGTGATATTTGTTGGATGGGTGATATTGGAAGCTGGATTAGAAGCCATAATGATGAAGAAAACTTGTAGAAAATAGGAAAAAGTACAAAAGAACCAATTTTTGAGTAAAATTTGCACAAAAAAGGCTGAAAATGAGCTCAGAACACTAAAAAACCCTAGGAACCAGCATAATAAGTGAAAGAATCGGTCAGAATGTAGCCGAACCAGTGAAAATATTAGGCTGTTGGTTGAATTGGTCTGAGGGCAACAAGGCAGTGTTTTGATGTGTCAATGATGTGACACAGAGGTGTCACTGACATGGCAATGATGTGGCACTAATGTGGTGCTTATCTGGTGATGACGCGGTTCTGATGTGTCACTAATGTGTCAGTGAGTCAGCTGTTTGTCTGGTCAGTATCTAATGCGTTGTTATTGTGCGTGTAATGCACGTATGGCTGACATGGTGATCAGCATGTGTATTGCACATGCTGCGCGTTTGGACAGGCAAAAGCTTCTGGCAGTGCATGAGGATGCATGCAGGCTCCTTTTTGGCTGATTTTTATATCGTTGTCATCATCTGGTCTTGTTCCTTTGGATTCTGATTAGTTTTTTTTTTTTTTGGAACTAACATAAAAATAATATTTTAACAGATTAGAATGAATCTGCTATGGCATGGAAGCATTTTGTCAGGCTCTAAGGTAGGGCTGTGATACCATGATAGAAGGAATGAATTACTAAATTGTATATTCAATGAGAGTGAGTTTCTAAGTACAATAACGAAGCCTATATATATAGGCTAAAAGATAAATACAAAAACAAAAGACAACTACAAGTAT
This sequence comes from Cinchona pubescens, assembly GCA_025175665.1. Taxonomy (NCBI): domain Eukaryota; kingdom Viridiplantae; phylum Streptophyta; class Magnoliopsida; order Gentianales; family Rubiaceae; genus Cinchona; species Cinchona pubescens. The sequence continues at coordinate 512,530 of JANKKI010000256.1, read as the reverse complement.
AGATAAACACATAAAATAAGATATACATGTTGTACATGATATATACCCACCTAACAGGTCTTACTATAGAAGTATCTTCTACGATTTTATAGAAAAATATTAAACAGTGTTTATCTCAAGTTTCATAGGCAAACCAAACTAGAGCATTGAAATAACATGTTTTCACTGAACTTGTAACACAAAAAGGATATGGACGTATGCTATACTTGGGTAAAGGTGGCAACCTAATTGAATCATATTATACCTTTACACCAAATACAATTACCTTAAATTCAATTTTAGAAGAAGTTATCCAAATGTTAATTTCAAAGATGGAACAAAAATTGCAATCAAAGGTACGAGCTAAAGCACGAGCAGAGGTTAATTCAGCATTGGAGAACTTTTTCATGACTATTGTGGGTGAAGCAAATTAAGTTCGCGATATGACTTTAAGAGGAAAGCTTAATGTTATTAGACATGTGCATCTCTTTATAGTTATGATTGATATACTTTGATGATTTTATTTCGTAATTTGGTGCTCTCATTATTGATAGGTTACTGACACATCTATTATAGCATGCATCGGATAGAAATATCTTTTCTTCTCCTGGATATAAAAATTTAGAAAATCAAAAGGAGAATGACGTGTGTATCGCCTCAAGTTTGTGATTCTTGGTCAGTTTATACCAATATTTGTATTTCATTTTATGTCATTCTTTGTTTTTTTCATTTTGATATGAAAGCTTTCGAGTTTCCTGCTTAAACTGATAAATGGATAAAGATTAATTATTTAGCAATTAGCACTGTCAGTGTATACTCCTATAATGCCCAAACAAGAAAGACATGATCCTGCTCTAAGAAGAAAAAAAAAAAAAAAGAAAGAGGAATTGCATGAAAGAAGAATCATGTATGCACAATTCATGTTCTTTTATAGTAGGAATACATGCATATTTCCTTTTTCTGCTTGCTCGTTTCAGTAGTACAAACATGAACTAGAGTGACAAATATCACAGCTTTTCTTGAAAAATAGGATTCAAAAGTTTAGAGACATGTAGGGTATTATGCATATTTTTAGTATATTTGAGTTTAAAATCATTAAATTTTTATGCATTAGCTTCAACAATATTTTAAATAGAAAACTTGGATTTATAATCATGATGCCGAAACGTGTAACGTGAAAGATATTTTTTATTTGCATTTGTTGATTTGTGATTTCATATAATATTGTTGAAATTACATTTTGAATTTGGTAGATCACTATTCAAAACTAGGCATGGCAATAGGTTTTGTCAACATTTAAGATTGTGTTCTTTTGTTTGTTTTCCTACTTACCTCTATTTTTATAAATAATTTTGCTTTGTTTCATTATTGAAGAAAAATACAGTTACTTGTGGTCTGTAGGCAAATTCTAACTAATACCTATTTTGCCAGATCTTGTTAGTGGAGAAATTAGAGCGTCTTAGATTTTGCTTTATTGTGGTGTAAAGAGATCAAAGAGAACCTATTTGTTGACACGTCAAAGAAAATCATTTTTTTTGCGTGGTCATTTTAATACAAATTTATTACACTAGTGAGACCACTTTAGTGATATACTACTTCACTAAAGAGAATATTTTACTACAAATTTACATTCATGTAATTGATGGATTCATTTGATATAATGAAATAGTGTGTTTGTTCTTATGGATAGATGTATTCCTTATTAATTATGTGCAATTGAATTTTTTGTTAATTTGAAATATACTAATGTTTTATTAAATCTGTTCACAACTTGACTTTTATTATTTTTTCCTTTATTACTCAAATACTAATAAGTTGACACAATAGGGAATATTTATTTTAACTTATTCACGATGGTATTAATATTTGATTTTTGAAAGGTGTCTGTGAAGATTAAAATTATTTGACAAGGTGTAATTAAATTAAACAAATAAAACAAAAATTAATAATATTAAAATATTAAAAATTAAATAAACAAGAAAAATTAAACAATTTTCTAATGCTTTATTAACTAAAATAAATATGGAAAATAGTCTTTTGTGATGACAACCAGACTTTTATCTAGGTCATCCCAAATAAATTACATCACCCATTTCAAGCAACAAAAAAAAGACATCACAAAAGATTCCTTGTGACGATATAGCTACGATTAAATATCTAAAGCATATAATTAATAGTCATTTACTATGAAATTTAAGCCATCACAAATATTTATATTTGTCATGAATATATTTACGATAAGTAACTATTTGTTATAATTACTTTGCGACCCACACGTACATGAAGAACCATTATTCGTCATATTGTCATTGTAAATATATATTTTCAATTAAAACAAGCTTTAACGACAATTATTTATCATTCTAAATAAAGCTTTTTTCTTGTAGTGTAACTCCAAGTACTTATCTCATTTAGGCCAACTTAGAAACCAAAAATGACATTGCTACCAAATTTCACCAGTTATAAAGTCTATTTTCAAGAACAACAAGAGTTTTAAACACACCGGTTTAAAAGCATAAGACAAGATTCTCCAAAAAATTGTATCAGGGTTGTCTTGCATCTCTTCTCGAAAGAAATTTTAGCAAGGATATTTTCTTTAACCGGTATTTTAACTAAATAAATTTATGGAAAAGATTTGTTTATGTGAAAGCTACATCTATCATTGGAAAAGTTTTACAATTAAAATAAAAGGAAAAAAGGAATGAGAAAGTTAATGTGCAAAATGATAAGCATGCTTTAATTTTTTTAAAGAAGCATTTCTCTATAATAACATAAATATGAAATTTTATTATCTCCTTTTTTTCTTCCTCCCAATGTTATTTATGTTCACAAGGAGATCATGATATTAAAGACAAAAACTCAGTTAAAAATATGTTACTGCCTAAATCAGTATGTGAGAATAGGGGATGGATAATTTTTGAAAAATTAGAAATTGGCCCTATGGATTTCTAATTATTTTTTCATAAATTTCTTTCTTGCCTCCCTAAAATTTTATTAATTTTTCACTATTGTCCCCCAAAGTTTTTCTCCGAAAATTTTTCTTCTTATGTGTAGTTAGACAAGATCTCTGTAGACAATGAAATTTTATTTCAATTAAAATTATCATTTGACAATCTATATCTATAAATAAATTTAATTGGATATTTATGGTCCAATTAAATAATGCCATATATCATATATATATTTTGGAGTATTGGTTAATTTAAAACCAATTATATTGCTCCACATGTCAAAATGAGGTAGTTCGACCAATTAAACGTATTTGTGTCGGTCTTCCAATTAAATTGTGCCATGTCACATGTTTGCAAGACTTGGCCAATAAGGATATATGTACTCTAGTATTTATCTCTTTATTAATAAATTAAAATAAGGAGATAATATCAAAGTAGTACAGTCCTTATGTATTAATATCTCTTATGTGTGTAAAGAGATAAGAATTTATTTCTTGGTATGCAAGTAAGAAGTTACACATGTACTACAAGTCTTCTACCTTGCTCCCTTCCATACATGTATAAATAAGGGTCATCCCTCAGAGAGACAGATTGACGAAGACGAAGAGACAGATTCACACAGACACACATATTTGGTGAAGTCTCTAAGCATCTTCGTCAAGCTCTGAGTCTCTGAGGGATGACCCTTACTTATACTTGATTCCATATATCAAGATTTGATTTGAAGTTTTTTATCAACACATTAGATCTCCCATATCAAGACTTGAAGAATTCAATATTTGATTCGGGAATAAGCTGTGAAGCCCTCGGATCTTCAATATTTGATTCGGGAATAAGCTGTGAAGCCCTCGGATCGCATCTGAAGTAAAGAATCGAAGGAATTTTCTCCACATATTGAGAAAGATTTTTTATCAAGCGTTCTTCAGGTCTCCCATATCAAGACTTGAAGAATTCAATATTTGATTCGGGAATAAGCTGTGAAGCCCTCGGATCGCATCTGAAGTAAAGAATCGAAGGAATTTTCTCCACATATTGAGAATATCCTAGAGATTGTAATCTTTTATTTCATATATTCATATTTTTATCATTATATTTCTTGTTTGTTCAATTTTTACAGACTCGAAATATTTTGTTGCGCACAACTTTGGCACGCCCAGTGGGACCATCTCTACCTTCCATCTCTTTGCTTCATATATGAATTCAACTGCAAATCTACATCAATGGCTCCAAAGAACGACAAATCCATGACTGCTCGTTCTAATGTTGCTGAGACAAAAACTACTATGGGATCGCAAATGATTCTCGCGAATCCACGAATTGTTGGTCCAACCACAAGAAGCATGACGAGAGCCCTCTCTCAAAGTAATCCAGAGTGCAATCGCATCGGCTCCGTGTTTGGCTCGACACCACCCAAAATCACTTCTCCTATGTTGGGGCTCAAAGATGATGTGTATAAGAGACAGGCATATCCTTTGTCTTTCAGCGAGTTCTAAACCCCTTAGTCGTAGTTCAAATTCAACAGCTGTCTCTTATACACATCTAGATGTGTATAAGAGACAGGATCTCGTATCTCTGTTCGAGAAGATTCCGCAACTTCTACATTTTTGTTATGCCTGCTATGGTAACGCAAACATCAACTCTAGAGGATCAAATGGCAAGCCTAACTAGAATGATGGAAACAATGATGAAGCGCATACATCTAGATCAAGATGCCGTCATCACTCAACTCGTCAACAAGAAAGACAGATGCGGAAGGAAGTCAAATTAATTCAAAGGCACTGGTGAACATCAAGAAGTGAAACTTCACAAAAGGATGCGAGACAGTGCATGTGACTGCTGGTGGAATGATTCATGCCGATCAATTGAAGGAGTTCGTTGAAGGTATGATCAAGGTGAGATATGAAGATGGTTCAAAATCAAACCCTATATACGCTAAGCCTTATTCCGCAAGAATCGATGACTTCTTTTGCCTTGTGGATATGAACTGTTGAATACAAGTTTCAGCAATTTATGGCAAAGGAAATCCGAAACCATGTGGCGGGCTTTGTCGAAACATGTAGTCATAGGAACTTATCTTAGTGATTTGTTGGTCAAGCAATTTCTCCGCTCACTAAAAGGTAACGCATTCGACTGGTACACTGATCTTGATGCCGGTTCGATTGATAGTTGGGAACAATTGGAGCGGGAATTTCTCAACCGGTTCTTAACTACAGCACTAAGAGGACTGTTTCTATGACTGAACTTTCCAACGCCCGTCAGTGGAAAGAAGAACCGATTGTTGATTATATTGATCGATGGAGGACTTTAAGCCTTAATTGTAGAGACCGACTCTCCGAAACGTCCGCCATCGAAATGTGCATTCAAGGCATGAAGTGGGGACTTCGTTACATCCTACAAGGCATCCAACCTCCGACATTTGAGAAATCGGCGACAACACTCATAGTCTTGAAATTGGCCAGTCATCAAGAACCGCCTGTTCCTGATCCTCGCAATAATAAAGAGAAACAAGACTTTAAGAAAGGGGGCAAGCCTTCTCCCAAGTCTGGAAACAAAGAAGCTATGACAACAAATACTACACCTGTTAAGATCGCGACAAAAGTCAGTCAAAAGGTGTCCGAGAAGGTAGAGCCTGCGCAAAGTAGGCCACAAAGAAAATCCACACTCAGGGAGATGCAAGAGAAAGAATATCCTTTCCTCGACTCTGATCTTCAAATTGGCATGTTCGATGATCTACTTCTAGCCGAACTCATTGAACTCCTCGAGATGAAACGGCCAGAGGAAGCTAGGCGAGTTAATGATCCAAACTATTGTTGCTACCATCGCCTGGTTGGTCATCCCATCACAAGGTGTTTTGTTTTTAAAGATAAGGTGATGGAGTTAGCCCGCCAAGGGAAGATTTTGCTTGAGGAAGATAAAGTAAGTGCAAATCAGACCACTATAATTCCTGACTCCCAAAATTTGTTGAAGAATGGTAAAGTATCTCATCTTCCATCGAAGATAAGAACAATACGGTCGACAATAAAATTTGGAGATTTCAAACCCGTTCCATTATATGACAACCTCTTTCCACAAGGTGAAGTACCTTTTGAAAGGCAAACTGAAAAATTATTGAAGGATGATGATGCCACAAATGATCAGTCAGACGAAGGATGGACACTCGTCACTCGCAAAAGAACCCGAAAAATTAAAGCGCAAAAGACTAATCTGCATCCAAAAATCTTATGTTTCAGATGGTAAAAACACGGGTTGCAAAAAGAAAGTCGAGAAGAATAACAATTTCGTCATCAATCCCCCCAAGTGGTGTGATGTTTCAAAATATCCGTCGACCTATTACTTTGAAAGAATTCATGCCAAGAGGATACTTGAAAGATGACGACGTCCTTGCATCTTGCCATGTTGTGAACATCGATAAAGTTGATGAAGAATTTGAGAAGAAACTCACTGTGACTGATAAAGTCCTTGAGGAATGTGCCACAACGATTGTTTTTGATGATGAAGATTTATTGCTCGGGACGAAAGCTCACAATCGACCCTTGTTCGTAAATGGATATGCACGTAAGCAAAAAGTGAACCGGATACTTCTCGATGGAGGATCAGTTTGTAAATAATGCCTTTACGTGCAATAAAGGAGCTTGGAATCACAAGTGATGAACTCTTACAAAGCCGTCTCATGATCCAAGGATTCAATCAAGGAGGACAAAGAGCCATTGGTCTTATAACACTTGATTTATTAATTGGCGATTTATCCTCAAGTGCACTATTTCATGTTATCGATGCAAAAACATCTTATAATATGCTTCTTGGGAGACCATGGATTCACGAGAATGATGTGATACCTTCAACTCTTCATCAATGTTTCAAGTATTGCCATAACGGCGTCATAAAGAAAGTAGTTGCTGATGAAAAACCGTTCACTGAAGCCGAGAGTTACTTTGCTGATGCTAAATTCTACCTGCAGGGTAACACAAAGAAAGAGTTAACAAAAGAAGATGGTCAAAAATCTAAGACACATGTCTTACGCTATGTTCCAAAGTCGAAGAGAAAAGAAGGTCAATCTCCTTTTGTTGGAAGCGATGAATTAAAGGAGTTCACTGTACCACTCACCAAAATTGAGGTGGTCAAGCATAGCGAAACTCTTCTTGAAGGCTTTGTTCGGCCAAAGGTGGAGTCCGAAATAGAGCACAATTCATTACCTAAAACACGAACCGACGAGCGATTTGGTCCAAACATTGTCTTTCTCTTTGTAAGGCATACAAGTTGCTCGTGAAAGCTGGTTACGATCCTAAGGAAGAAGGAACTTTGGGCGAACTTCCTGCAGAGATAAATGGAGAAGAGACACATGGCATGACTTCTACCCAAAAGATGTTGAAAGACAAGGGATATGCTGTCAACAACATGTCAATGGGACTTGGGTATAGACCACTCTTCCTCTGTGGGCCAAGCAATAAAAAGGGCTAATACGCATCATATTACTATCAAAGAAGAAACTGCATTCAAAGGTTCAAGGCGATCAGTCTTTGATAGATTGAGAAAAGTTACACCACGTGTTTCGGTGTTTGATAGGCTTGGCCCACGAGGAAGAGTTTTGATGAAGCAACCTATTCATCAAAGGTTGAGTTTTCCAAAGGCACAAGAGTATGTTTTTAATACGAAAGGAAACAATACTTCCTGCAATGATGGAAATCTTCTTAAGATAGTCACCATAAGAGACATACATATACGGATTCCTTTCGTATGTAAGAAACAAACTCTTCTATTGATATATACACCAAGGAGGAAGACAATGAAAGCATTGCCTCCTGCAACCATATCACTGTTCGAAACGAAGAGCCTTTAGAAGAAGAAGATGCCGAAGATGCTCCTCTTGAATTGGAAGAAGGCATGAAGGCAACCGTTGATGAATTGAAGGAAATCAACCTTGGCACAAATGATGATCCTCGCCCAATCTACATAGGTACTTGGTTGACTCCTGAAGAGGAACAAGCATATGTTGAACTATTGCTCGAATTTAAGGATGTTTTTGCTTGGAATTACAAAGACGTATCTTAATCCGAAAGTTGCTGTTCATCACTTGGCCATTAAGCGAGGTGCAAGACCCGTTAAACAAACCCAAAGACGTTTTCGGCCTGATTTGATCCCATTAATTGAGATGGAGGTGAACAAGCTCATAGAAGCTGGTTTCATCCGAGAAGTAAAATACCCAGCGTGGATTTCAAGTATAGTCCCCGTGAAGAAAAAGAATGGACAGATTCGTGTCCTTGTTGCGTTGATTTTCGAGATCTCAATGAAGCTTGTCCGAAAGATGACTTTCCTCTCCCTATTACTGAATTGATGGTCGACGCCACAACTGGTTATGAAACCTTATCCTTTATGGATGGATCCTCGGGATACAACCAGATCCGAATGGCACCAAGGGATGAAGAACTTACTGCTTTTCGAACTCCCAAAGGCATTTATTGCTATAAGGTCATGCCTTTTGGCTTAAAGAATGCGGGAGCCACATATCAAAGGGCCATGCAAAAGATTTTCGATGACATGCTTCACAAGAATATAGAGTGCTATGTTGACGATCTCGTTGTCAAGTCGAAGAAACAAGTTGACCATGTCCAAGATCTTAAAATGGTGTTCGAAAGACTTCGAAGATACCAACTCAAGATGAATCCTTTAAAGTGCGCTTTTGGAGTTACCTCTGGAAAGTTTCTTGGGTTTATCGTACATAGCCGAGGAATTGAAATTGATCAATCCAAAATTGATGCTATCTCTCGAGGATGCCCGAACCGCGCAACATTCATGAGTTGAAAAGTTTGCAAGGAAGATTGGCTTATCTTCGAAGATTTATCTCCAATTTGGCTGGGAGATGTCAACCATTCAGCCATTTGATGAAGAAGGGTGTACCTTTTGAATGGGATGAAGCATGTAGTAATGCTTTCAAAAGCATAAAAACATATCTCACGAAACCACCCGTATTAGCTGCACCTATTCCTGGTAAGCCTTTAATTCTGTATATTGCTGCACAGAGGCAGTGCAGTAGGAGCATTACTTGCCCAAGAAAATGGTGAGGGTAAAGAAAATGCACTATATTATTTAAGCCGGATGATGACACCAAATGAGTTAAATTATACGCCGATTGAGAAGTTGTGTTTGGCTCTCATATTTGCCATTCAAAAGTTAAAGCACTACTTTCAAGCTCATACTATCCGTTTGATATGTAAGGCAAATCCGATCAAGTATGTCATGACTAAGCCTGTGCTGTCAGATCGTCTTGCAAGGTGGTACCTTCAAATTCAACAATTTGCAATTTCTTTACCCTCCTGCATGTCAAAGGACAAGTGTTGGCTGACTTCTTGGACCTGTCTCTTATACACATCTAGATGTGTATAAGAGACAGCCTTTCGGAAGTCAAAGCAATGGAGGAAAAGGTAACATGCTCTATAATCACATCACCTGTATAAGAGACAGCAGCGTAGCATAACTGATCACCATATGCGTCTGAGCTGGAATAATATTCATCACTCCCGAAGGAGATATGTTGCCATATTCATTCACTTTAACACATCAATATTCAAATAATGTCGCTGAGTATCAAGCACTTATGATGGTCTCAAAACTTCGGTTGATATGAAGCAACTACAACTTAGAGTTTCGCTATGTTTGAACACCTCAATTTGGGTGAGTGGCAAATATGAAGTCAGGAAACCTGAGTTGTGGCCTGTCTATTATAATTATGCTAGGCAACTAATGGGGTGCCTAGGTGATGTGATTATAGAGCATGTTCCAAGGAGGGACATATAATCGACAAGCTGACTCTTTAGCAAGATTAGCTTCAACGCTCATCTTGCCTAATCAACAAGTTCAAGTCCCCATATGTCAAAGTTGGGTTGTGCCTCCTCATTTTGAAGAAAGAGACGATGTGAAAAAGGAAAATACTCACGTTGTTTCCATTTATGAAGTGGAGAAGGAAGATTGGCGACAACCAATAATTGATTATCTCAATTATGAAAAGTTACCTGACGATGCAAAAAGAAGAACAGAAATTCGTCGTCGTGCACCTCGCTTCATCTACTATAAGGACATTCTTTACCCCATCCTTTTATGGAGTTTTCCTGCGATGTCTCGGTGGATGAAGCTATGTCTTCTGGAAGAGGCTCACTCAGGAATATGTGGTGCTCATCAATCTGGCCCTAATCTGCACTTCCGCATTAAAAGGATGGGGTACTACTGGCCGACCATGGTGAAGGATTGCATAGACTATCTATCGATGAGTGATTTGGCAACCTTCTGATACACATCTCGATGTGTATAAGAGACAGGCAGAACCGTTACATCCTACTATTTCTTCTTGGCCATTTGATGCTTGGGGATTAGACATAGTAGGACCACTGCCAAAGTCTTCTGGTGGACATATCTTTATCCTAGCTGCAACTGATTATTTTTCAAAGTGGGCTGAAGCAATTGCACTAAGAGAAGTAAAGAAAGAAAATGTGGTCGATTTTATTCGCGTGAACATTATCTATCGATACGGGGTTCCACGATATATCATCACCGATAATGGAAAACCTTTCTGCAATGCTGCAATGAACAAGCTTTGCGAGAAGTTCGGCTTCAAGCAACATAATTCTTCTATGTACTATGCTGCTGCAAATGGACTTGCTTGAGTAGCGTATAACAAAACTCTATCTTAGTGCAATTGCTTCAGCCCACTTTGAAAAATAATCAGATTGGCAGTGGATTGGTGAGTCTCTTCGGGCATCTAGATGTGTATTTCGAGACAGCCTAAGAAGACTGCATAGACAAGGATAGACACTTGTGTCGAAGAGTTCTTCCACTTGAATGTCAAATACCTTCTTTAAGGATTGCTGTGCAAGAAGATGTGTATAAGAAGACAGAACACATCTTCGTCTTGAAGAGTTGGAAGCACTTGATGAGAAAAGGTTGGAAGCTCAGCAACGACTTGAGTGTTACCAAGCTCGTCTTTCTAAAGCATTCAATAAGCGAGTTCGGCTGCGCTATTTTCAAATTGGCGATATCGTCCTTGCTGTTCGAAGACCAATCATCCTTGCACATGGAGGTCAAAGGAAGTTTGTCTCAAAATGGGATGGCCCTTATGTTGTCCAAGAAGTCTATACAAATGGCTCGTACAAATTGATCGCTGAAGATGGATTGAGGATTGGCCCCATCAATGGCAAATATTTGAAGCGATATTACGCATGATTTAGTTGCTCCTTGACGCACGAGCCTAAACTGCATGTTGCTCCTGGCCCGCATGAGCTAAAACTGTGGACGGCAACCACCAATAGTGTACATGGTCAAGAGACAGGCTCTGAAGACACATCAACCCATGTGTAAGGTGACAGACAAATATTTACTCCTGACCCGCAAGAGGTTAAAGCGTGAGCGGCAAACCCCATATTTTTCCACAAATAAAGGAACTACGTGTGACTTGATTCCCTTTTGGGATACGTAGGCGCTTAGGGGCAACTTCTAAGTTCGTTACACCCCTTTAAAACCAACTCATTTTCCTTAAAGAAAAATGTGATATCTCAAATTAAGTTCATAGATGTTAGTTACTTTACTTATTTTGCCAAAAAAAAAAAAGAAAAAAAAAACGCAAGATAAGAAAAAAAAGTAATTAATGTCTTTATTATTGAAAGAAAAGTGTCCAAACAAATGAAATTAAGGGATTTGATATGATTCAAATATCAAACTTGAGATCCACTACACTTTTCTTGCTTGCTTCAAGGATGTTGCTCATCTTCTCAAGCTCCCTAGCGTCTTCATTTGTCAGGAAGGTAGTGTTTCGGATGGAAGAAATTTGATCTTCTGTGCTCTTGATACTTCAACTTGCATTTGCTTGAGATTTTCATATTCTCGGTCAATGGTCGAGTGACTTCCATATTTTGCTTCTCCAAATCATCAAGATCTTGGGCAAGTAATGCTCCTACAGCTGTCTCTAGATTCCGCTTTCCTTGAAGACTTTGTAGATGGTTGGTTACCTTTTCCTCCATTGCTTTGACTTCTGAAAGGTGTGTATTTGCCTTGGAGAGAATTTCTGCATATGCTTCTCTTGAAATCTTTTCCGATGCTAAAGCTCTTGAAGAGTCATACTTCTTGGCTTTCGTAAGTAAGCCAGGAAGATCGGCATCAATGGCCCAAATTGGTGTTCTAACTTGCTTGTAGAGACTTCCATGGTGATTCAATGGCATCTGTGATAGAGCATAATCCTCTGCCGGTTTGTCAGTTATGGATTCACGCATACTTGGATTGCAGTAGTCATGACATAGATGTGTATAAGAGACAGACACTATAATCAATTATAGTGTCTTGATTCCTTGAATAAATGGTCATAATCACTCCTTCATACGGGCTCTTATACACAGTGAACTAAAAAAAGAAAAAGAAAAAGAGAAAAGGAGAGTCAGACCAATGTTAAGACACATCAAAAAAAATAAAAATAAAAAAGGGAAGAAAATATATGACGTATATTTACGTATTCTGCCAATTCTTTCGGTGACATCTTTGAGGCAGGTGTTGTTCCGGAAAATAATGAATTAATAGAAATATTCTCCAAACTAGAAGGTTTTGTCAACATTTAAGATTGTGTTCTTTTGTTTGTTTTCCTACTTACCTCTATCATATATCTTGATAATTTTGCTTTTGTTTGGGAGGACCTCATGATTGAAGATATGATATTGATATTTATCTCCACATGATGCCTTTCAATAAGGCAAATTCGACTAATCTGGACCTCAACATTTGTGGATTTGACCAGTTGATCGCCCTATCTGTTACTTGCTGGAGAAATTAGAGCGTCTGATGCAAGATTTTGGCTTTTGCCTCATTGTGGTGTCTAAAGAGTTCTTGGGAGAGAACTTGTCTATCCTTGTCTTTGACACGTCTTCTTAGGATCATTCCTTTGCTTGATTGTATTATAGTCATTTTTAATGCTTTAAACACTTTATTACATTTCTTTATGGGGTGATCTCGACCATCTTTAGTACTATTTGCTCTCACTAAGTTTGATGATATTTTACTACAAATTCATACATTCATGTAATTAATGGATTCTTCTTTGATATAAGAAATAGTTGATGTTTGAAGATTTCTTATGGATAGATGTATCTCCTTATTATATTATGTGCAAAACCAATTGAATACGGATTTTGTTAATTTGAAATATACATAATGTTTTATGAAATATTCTGTTCGGTGACAAACTTTTATCTATATTTTTTCCTTGGGTCATTAGTCAAATCACATTTTTAATAAGTTGACACAATAGTGGAAGAATTGTATTTTCCCCACTTAGCCATTCACGATGGATCATTTATGTGATAAGTATATTTGATCCATGCATAGACATAGTGAAATGGGAAAATAGTGTCTGTGAAGTTTGGAAAATTATTTGACAAGGTGTAATTAAATTAAACAAATAAAACAAAGAACTTGGGCGTATGTGAACCTCCTATTAAAATATTAAAAATTAGAAATATACACAAGAAAAATATAAATGGAATGTGTTCTATTGATGCTTTAGTAAACTAAAATAAATATGGGTTGAAAATAGTCTTCTTCTTTGCGTTGTGCTTCGTCTTTGACAACTTGGAGGCAGACTTTTATCTAGATTGTCATCCCAAATAAATTACTTCACCCATTTTGGTAAGTGTAAGCAACAAGTGTCTAAACTTATTGGAGACAGGTTTTCACAAAAGATTCCTTGTGACGATCGTAGAATGAGCTACGATTAAGACCTATATAAAGATATAATTGATAGCTCATTTACTATGAAATGTTTGTTAAGGGCCAATATTTCGAACAAAGATGTTATATTTGTCATGAATATATTTACGATCATAGACATAAGCCCTAGTGTCTTTGTTATAGCATTGACCACTAGTTGGAAGTACTTGCTTCACCAAAGTATGAGGAACCATTACGTGGTTTTCGAGATTAGAACTCAAAAAGGAAGTGAGAATTGTCATTGGTAAATTTATATACTTTTTCACTCCTTGTTAAAACAATTGCTTTAATTGTCGACAATTATTTATCGAATTCACCAAGAGGAATAAAGGTTGTTAAAGAACCGATTCTTGTATGTAACTGACAAGTACTTGGACCGAGATCCTTCTCATTTAGGCCAACTTAGAAACCAAAAATGACATGTTCTTAATCATAAGACAAGATTCTCCAAAAAATTGTATCAGGGTTGTCTTGCATCTCTTCTCGAAAGAAATTTTAGCAAGGATATTTTCTTTAATTTTAACTAAATAAATTTATGGAAAAGATTTGTTTATGTGAAAGCTACATCTATCATTGGAAAAGTTTTACAATTAAAATTCTCAGGAAAAAAGGAATTTTAAAGTTAATGTGCAAAATGATCTTCAAGCATGCTAAGATTAATTGTTTTTAAAGAAGCAATTTTATTTATAGAAGTTGTAACATAAATATGAGAATTTTTGATTATCTCCATATGGGATTTTGATTCTTCCATGCGGCATAATGTTATTCTTTGTGCACAGGAATCATGAAGTTTAGTTTAAAGACAAGGAATTGTCTCAAGTTTAGTTCAAAAATTGCTTTCAAAGATTTGTTTAATTTCAATCCTAATTAAATTGTTAAACAAATTACCTAAATTGGTAATAAATGGGCTTGAATTCATACAACATGAGGATGCAATTTCTTTGGGAAAAAGTTCTTAGTTTACCAATTGAAGCCTATGGATTATCTAATTGTTTCAATTCATAAATTTCTTTCTTTCCTAAAATTTAGATGAGAATTAATTTTTCACTATTCAAGTAGAGCCACAAGCAGCATATTTTTGCTTGTCTTTATTCAACATTAAAATTTTTTCTATCTTATGTGTCAAAAGTTAGAACAAGTCTCGAGGGGGCATTTGTAGACAATGAAATTTTATTTCAATTAAAATTATCATTTGTCTATAAATAAATTTAATTGGATATTTATGGTCCAATTAAATAATGCCATATATCATATATATATTTTGGAGTATTGGTTAATTTAAAACCAATTATATTGCTCCACATGTCAAAATGAACATTAATTCGACCAATTAAACGTATTTGTGTCGGTTGCTTCCAATTAAATTGTGCCATGTCACATGTCTGCAAGACTTGGCCAATAAGGATATATGTACTCTAGTATTTATCTCTTTATTAATAAATTAAAATAAGGAGATAATATCAAAGTAATACAGTCCTTATGTATTAATATCTCTTATGTGTGTAAAGAGATAAGAATTTATTTCTTGGTATGCAAGTAAGAAGTTACACATGTACTACAAGTCTTCTACCTTGCTCCCTTCCATACATGTATAAATAAGGGTCATCCCTCAGAGAGACAGATTGACGAAGACGAAGAGACAGATACACAGACACACATATTTCTGAAGTCTGTAAGCTGTGGAAGCTCTGAGTCTTCAAATTTTCTCTTCAAGTCTTCCATATATCAAGATTTGATTTGAAGATTTTTTATCAAGTGTTCTTCAGGTCTCCCATATCAAGACTTGAAGAATTCAATATTTGATTCGGGAATAAGCTGTGAAGCCCTCGGATCTTCAATATTTGATTCGGGAATAAGCTGTGCTTCAAGCCCTCGGATCGCATCTGAAGTAAAGAATCGAAGGAATTTTCTCCACATATTGAGAAAGATTTTTTATCAAGCGTTCTTCAGGTCTCCCATATCAAGACTTGAAGAATTCAATATTTGATTCGGGAATAAGCTGTGAAGCCCTCGGATCGCATCTGAAGTAAAGAATCGAAGGAATTTTCTCCACATATTGAGAATATCCTAGAGATTGTAATCTTTTATTTCATATATTCATATTTTTATCATTATATTTCTTGTTTGTTCAATTTTTACATTTTGAATTTGAAAAATTATAATTTTCATATTAAATTTATAATACCTTTTTGTCACGTTTTAATTTTAATTGAAGGAGAGATGAAAATATTAGAATTTGAACGGTAATAATAATGAAATGACACGTTCAAATAATTGGATTTCTGGAGAAAACAAAATCATCACTAATTTTGTTCAGTAATCTTATCAACTTTTATTTTTTGTAGTGAAACACATCTTTTGTGTAATTAACAATTCACTTTGATACATTTTGCATTTTGTAAACCCATGTCACAAGTCGAGAATGAAAGTGGGTATTTTCTAACACTTTCATTCCCATAGAATGATTCTCATAGTGTTCAACCAAACACCATCTATGGGTATCATTAACTTTGATTCTCATTCCCCCTCTCATACCCATAAACCAAACACCTCTTAGTTTTTTTTTGGGAGGAAAGTAAATGCATAAGGATGAATTTTGAGACCATGTCTATAATATATAACGTATGAAAATAAGTAAAGAACGCGAACAAAATTAACATAGCAACTCCAACTCCAAGTGGAGACCCGCGGTGTGAAGGATAAGGTTATAATATTGTTAATCAGGTTACTAATTTGTTAATCAGTTCTATAAAACTGATCAACTGCTTCAGCAAATGGTAACAATAGAATCTGATTAGAAGTAATATAATGGAAATATTAATTTATTTCTAGAATGAGCATATAGTAATAAACGGTCATGATATTTCATCTCCTTTGTTTTGGGGAAAAAAAAAAAAGATAAAACTTTCAGTATCGTGTTCATTGTTCATATACGAAAATTGTAATCTTTGCAAGCAAAAGCCACTAAAATCAATTAGTAAATAAGCACAAGATTGATGCTGCATTGTTAGAAAAAAAAAAAAAAGAAAAACCCAATTTGCGTATAAAAAATTTAGGGCCAATATTTCTTCCTTCGAAAATCAATTTAAAGAGAAAGAAAATGACGTATTTAACATGTCTTGTACGTCTTTCCCTGAGTCATTCTTCCAAACTTCTTTAATATTCTTCATTTAAAATTGTCTTATAACAGATGTAACCTATTCTAAAACATAAAAAAAAGAAAATTGATAAATTATTAGAATTATTGATTGTATCTATATATCTTTCACCAAATATATGTTTAGCTTCTGAATCTTGTAGGTTATATGTGTCTTCTTGAGTTATAATTGTATTTACTCTACTTAGCACATTCTTAATTTATACTCGATTGTTACTTTGTACACTCAATTTTAATGATTCTCATACCCATCATACTTTAGTCCTTATCAGTCCTTATCAACAAAATTAACAGGTATTTCAATCTTCCACACCATATACTTGAAGTGGAATATATATCAAATTCTTTAATATTGTTAAATAAAAGATAAAAGTGGGAAGAATCTGATAACCTAGGGTGCAGTGTGTCCAAAATTAAGAATTAAGGTTGAAAATTAAGAATTGATCATATTGTAACAGCGTCAAAATAAAAGTAGTCATGACTACTTCCACTTATATTATATGGTCCTAAATAGGTGTGGGCGTGCATAAACTTACCATCCATCAATTTCCAATAATGTTGTTAAAGATTAGATTAAAATAGATACATATCAGAGTTAGGTATATAATGTGTTCAAAATTAAAATTTAGGATATATAATGAAATCAAGTATAAGTTAAAGGTTGAAAATTGGAGTAACTAGTTAGTCCGTTATAATTTACTCTTCTTATCTTTTCAAAAGGAAGACTCATTTTTTTACATAACTACTTGATCACTTTTTAATGGTCGTAATTAGAATATTTAGAGGTGGCGGTGGGTTGGGTCGGACTGGGCCGAAAGACAGAAGAGGTGGCCTATAACCGGCCCCCGGTCTAGGCCCCTAGTTAGTTGGGGCAGGCTTGTCCATGAGCTAGCCCACGCGCTAGCCTTCCATTTTAAGTTCTTACTCAAATTTTAAAATTATTTCTTCAAAAAATTTAATTTTTACATGTTAATAATTTATATAATTTAAAATTATTACTTATTAATTATTATTTTTAAATTAATAACTTATTAATTTAAAGTCATTTACTTACTATTTGATTAGTAATTATTAAATTATAACTTATTAATTGTTCGAATTACTACTTACTAGTTAATAGTATTTTATTAATCCAAATTGGTACTTATATATTAGACCAAGTTATTAATAATTAAATTTCAAAGTCCAAACTAATACTTAGTAGTCGAAACTAAAGTTCTTAGTTAATATTCAAAGACCAAAGTTCAAAATTAGTTATTAGTACTTTATTATTCCAAATTAGTATTTATTTGACCAAGTTATTTCTTGGTTGTACAAGTCAATACTTATTTTTATAACTTATTATTTGTTAATCATATAGCAAAAATATTTAATTAGGAAAAAAAACTACCTTGAGATCGTGGGGGATTTGGCATAGACCTTTACCATGTATATTAATATTATAAAAAACGATACAAGGAGGGGGCATTGAACCTTACCTCCAAATCATTACAAGTTATAAAACTAATCTAAGAATTTAAATAAAATTAATAATCTACGTACTACATACATAAGGAAGGGGACATATAGAACCTTACCTCCAAACTAAAAATTATTAAACATTAAAATCCTATGTATACTATATGTCAATTTGGTGAACTACCACTACCTTCATCTTCGTCGATATCCTGCATCATTAATCCTTGTTTTGTTTCTTCAGCATCTAACCAATCCTTTAACCACACCAACATTTTCAAAGTAGCAGGTGTCATTCGAGCCCTTCTATCATCTAAAACTTTTCCTCTTGCACTAAAAGCACTTTTCGATGCAACCATAGAAACCGGAATTGTTAGCAAATCCCGAGCAATTTCAAATACAATAGGATATTGGCATTTATGATTTCGTCACCAAAAAGAATATCAAAATTAGGATTGTACTCGTCATCTCTTATATGTAGTAGATTACTTAAATATTGAGTAACTTCATTAGTATTTTCAATTCTCAATCTTTTCGAAGTAAAGAGTAGTTGATGAGGATCAAAATGTGTTCTAACATTTATATGAGGCATAGCATATTGTGAATCTGATGTGTGAATGAACTAGAAGATGCACCTTGTTGCGTGGGGGAGTTTTCTTTGTAAATTTCATATAATTCATGAAAAGATTTTTTAGTAGTTTCTATGAATAACTTTTTGTGTATGATATTTGTGGTACTATGATTATTAAAAAATTCAATGAAAGCATTTAACTTATACAATTTATTACGTGGATCAATAACACATGCCAAAAAATACAACAATAGAATATTTTCATAGTACTTGTCAAATTTTTCTTCCATGGCACTAATCATATCATCAAAAAACTCTGTTCCTTTTATGATAAAAAAAAAAAACTTTAATAACACTCAGTTCGGGTAAAACAACATGAGAGGAAGGTCTAGCATACTCAAATTGCTTTAAAATTTCTACTATTATTTTAACTCGATTAAAATCCTCTTCGTCCAATAAGTTGCATTAATTGAACCCATATGCTCGTTATAAAATGTGAAATGTAATTTTTCATAACCAAAAGTACTTAATAACATTTGACAAGTAGAATTCCTTCCAAGTGGGTACATCTATTGGAAAATATATAGGTTTCATGCCATTTTCTAAACAAAGTCATTTAAAATCTTGTTGACGAGAATTAGATGAACGGATAAAATAAATAGCACTTCTAATTGGACTAATATTATCTTCAACCATTTTTAAACTATGTTGAACACAAATATTAAGTAAATGACGTGCACTCTATTATGAATAATTCACCACTTAAAACAGGTTTGAAAACCGCTTTTAATATAGGCACACTTGTAGTATTATTTGAGTCATTATAAAAAGAAATATATATAATTTTTTTCAAGCAAACCATATTCACGAGCACAATTAGTAATCAACCTTGTAATTTAAGGGCATTGTGAGGGTGTTCAAAAATTTAAAAATTATCAATTCATATTTGTACATGTCAATCTACATCTATCCAATGTGCAGTGATACAAAAATAATCTTCATTTATGATTATTTTCCAAGAATCGGCAGTAAAAGCAACTTTACAATTAGTCGAAGAATTGACTGCAATAGTAGCTATTAATTCATTATTCTTTTCCCTATACATTCTTTTAATATTACTTCTCAAAGTAATTCTAGGAACCTTCTTAAATTGTGGGTTCACGGCTTTGTGCATGTATTGTTCTAAATTGGAATTTTCACTCAAAATAAAAGGCAATTCATCTCTAACTATCAATTTAGCCATTTCCTCTCTATTTTTTTCATGTGAATATTTAAAATTGCCCATTACCATACCTTGTGTGATGTGAATTTGTTTTTGAACCATTTTTTTATTTTTCTTGAGTTTCACTATATTTTTACTAATGTACCTGTTAAGTATTCCGTTCCCCCTCCCCGTTTCTGTATTTAAATGATATAGATGGAACACATAATTTACAAGTACTAGTCTCATTTTCTTAATCTCTTTCAAAAAATTCCCAAACGAGACTTTTCATTTTAGTAGTAGTGGATTGTTTAGTAGGTGCTCGTTCATTTTGGTTTTCTATATCATCTAAATCAACAAATGTTCTAGGTACTATTTAGTAGGATGTGGGGTGCTTGTGATCCTTCTTCCATTTCTTGTAATGGAAAAAAAATTTAAATACAGAAACAAATAAAGTGGTATTATGAAAACTAAAGATGAAAGCTACTAAATTTTCACATAAAAGAAAATAACAAAACAATAAAAAAGAAAAAAATGAAGAGAACATTTCAGTTTATATACTTGAGTACTTGAGTTCCACTTGAGCACTTCACTACTTGAATTTTGAATAAATCTCCAAATCTTCAATTGAGCTCTCAACGTAAGAGTAATTTTAAATTTCTAAAATACTATATATTATAATTTAATTAGTATGAAAGAAATTATAATACCACTTGGAGATAGAGTTGGAGAGTAGAAAGATGGAATAAGAGAAAGTATAGAGAAATTGTTGTGTGATTTGTTGGAAAATTTGTGTGGTATTTATAGGAAATTTTTTCTAACATTACTCCCAAAAATAGGCCTCTTTTAGATGTTGGAAGGATAAAAATTTCATGATTATTAGCCTTTTAAAAGAAAAAAAAAAGAAGCAATTTCCAATGGGTGGTCCGCAAGCCCAAACGGTCGACCTGATGGGTTGACCCGCGAACTGAGCCCGTTGGATTTTCGTGCTGGTTCAACGGGTTCAACCATTGACCTGGGTCAGTTACGGTTAAGTATACGGGTCAAGCTAGGTAGAGTCGTGGGCTGGAATTCCCCGGCCTAGACCGGCCCTATTCCCGGTCCTGGGTTAGGGTCGGATTGCTACACTAATTTACAGGCCGGGCCTACCATCTGTAAGAATATTTCAAATACAAGGGGAAAGCTAACAATTTCTCAAATAAGAAAACATAAAAAGCTTAATATTTCTTTTCATGAAGTAGACCATTCTCAGACCTGTAACTCAATTTTTTTTTTTCGATCAAAACAAAGTTGAGCTATAAAAAAGTACATAGCAAGCTAATTCATCTGATCTTGATCATGGACAATTGGGATTCCTTCCAGGTCCGCCATAGAAAATGAAATCTCCCTCAATTGTCAGCCTTTCCAAGTGCTATATTATAGCAATTTGGTTGCGCAGCAGCGGTCCTTGGATAACTGAGGGGCCTTAATGTGAAAGAGTCATCCACTATTTCAAGATTTCTCATATAACCTGCCATGCTAAATCCTTCCTCAGGAAAATGTCCACTACCCATTTGTGTAGAAGTTTGTTGCCCATCTGATTCTGAGCTTAAAACCAGTCCACCCCATTCGATCATTGGAGCACTGTTTGCTAGGTTTGTTATACAATGAAGTTGGCCAGTAACCAATTGTTATATTGTTATATTGTAGCCACCAAGCATCTTGAGATGGCTCCTAACAGAATTAAATCCAGCATACATCAAATAAATAATACGTTCATGTGAACAAAACATTTATCACAAAGAGCTTTCAAAACTGTAGAAAAGAAATTGGTAGTTTTTCTGTTGTTAAATCACCTTCCAAATAAGTATATCAATTTCAAACTGGGAACCATGTAAGGTAGAAAGAGGGCGAGATGGTGCCTTCCAATGTAATTTCGTTGTTGATCTAGATAAAGCCTGAACATAGCAAGTTGTAGCATCCCGTGGATTCATAATTATCCCTCTACTCATCGTTGGATTGAAGAAAAACCCATGAAAACATCATTCCAGATTCTATAATATTCTAATTAAGTATTGATTAATCTAAATTATTGAGAATGCCAGGATGCTTACAGTCCAGAAAATGAATAATCTCGTCCTATTATCTCCATATATTTGTGGAAAGACCTGTACCCATCGAATTAAAATAAAAAAAAATTAATCAAAAAGTCAATTTCTACGCATGCTCTATAAAAATATGTTGAATTAGGTTTGCATTTTTAAAAAATAATGATTAATAAATGTACTATTTTGGAAGACACTCACATGCCAACCGGCTTCAATGGCATTCAAATCTGAAGAACCGCCACCAAAAATCCAGACTTGAGACGAGCTAAATTCATTAGGATTTTGAACTTGGGGTTCCCATACATTTTTCATGCTTGCCTTTGCTCCATAATACGTTTCTCCTTCAACACCTGCAACTACAGACTAACGAACCCCAAAAGGAGCATTATAGAAAGTAGAGATAAAAATGAAGAGAAAAGAAAAACAAACAACTACATATTAACAATGAGACTCTGTTAACAATATTGGTTTAAAATTTCTTTGTTCCTCTTTACTTTGTGATGGAATAGCTATATTGTGATTTAACTTCTCTTCTTCATTTTGCTCCAAAATTTTACTTAACTTTAATAATTTGAAAGACAACATTTGAACAACCCCAATCAAGGAAAAATGGGATATGCCCAAATATTTTCAATTCATTGTTTTTATTTGAAAACCTTATTAGAAATGTTAGATTGATCACTAAACTATTGAACGGTTAAAAGTTTTATACACATACAGGCACAAGATGATGAAATTTTATTCCTTCATTTGATTATCATACGTTCCAGTTACATATGCCCCACTGTTAAAAAAGTAATAATAAAGATAAAACGGGCTTAAAATCTTATCCCAATGCATCACGTAAAGATCGCCTACGGCATATTTAGTTAGTCGGAAAATTCTTAGAACGAGTTAATGGTATAGTGTTATGGACTCCGTACTCTATGTTGTTCTACATTATTCATTTAAGTGATGTGGGGTGATGTGGAGTAATATAAACCAAGGGATTTATAACACTTTGCTATGAATTCGGTTCATATAAAAATTTCCCTTGTTAGTCATACATATTAAGATAGATGTAGAAAAATAAATTCTAAAACACAATCTAGATTTCACATGTATGCGACAAAAATAAAGCTGCTTATTTCGACCCATCAATCTTCAACCATTAATCTAGTTTTTTTTGCTGCAAATTCTAAATACTGAGTGCAATTTCTCTATAAAATACTTGTACAGTTGTACCTGCACATTATATTGGCTGGTTGTATCAAGATTGTTGTTTTGCTTCTTTCCAAAGCTCTTGATAGAGACTGCATTTAGGGCATCCTCTTTTTTTGTCCTTTTGATAGGAATAGTTCCCTCTGGGCACCTACCATTCAGTTGCCACAACTGTGTGATTGGTTTATTGTTGTGCTTACCATTGGATTTAGTGTTGAACAATTTTTTCATTGCAAATGCCGACTCTGGGTAATTATTGGGCTTCATCTGAAAAAAAGGAAATAAAAGAAAATGTATTCTATCCTCCCATCAAATACTTGCGTAGAAGAACACTATCTTATGGTATAGCATTTATTTTTTTATTTTTTTTCTTTTAAACTGGATTTATAATTGTCTTTCACCCATGACTCAAACTTATAACTTGTAGACCACAAGTGGGCGTCTTATTGACTAAGGCTACATGACAAACCTGAATGTTGTGGTCTTTGAGTGAGGGATGATCAAATGCTGGTTGTTGAGAGATATGCACACAATCAATCACATCCCCATCTTTGCTCTGCCATGAGATTACCATACCATATTCCATATTCATCCAAATATGTAAAAAAGTACAAAAATGAAAAATGTAACCAAAACAAATAAGCAAAAACATATGCAACATATTTAAGAGTTCACTACCTTGATAGATTGAGAGGAGTCTTGTTCAACTGGCCCAAGTGTTTCTTGACCTTAAGATTTTGGATACTAGCATTAGCAATGTTCAACCTTGATGCATTGCATAAAGCCATCATCATTGCTAATAACATGAAAGAATATAATTTATTAACCTTCATCTTAGTATTGTAATGTAATTGCTAAACTGCGAACCCGAAATAGTATCAAAGGATGATGGTCTACACCATTTCTGAGTAGCTGTATTTATAACCTCTTAGAAGCACTTTCCAGGCTGATTTGCATCCCTTTCTTTTTGGATGCAATCCTTTGCATCTTTTGATAGAATTCATAAGCTACAGGGCAAGAAAATCAGCCTGTTGCTTTGGAATTACTAGAATGATTAATTTTATTTTGTACCTCTCAACTTATATCTAATTCTCACTTTGCATCTTCAATTTTAGATTTAGAAATTTTACACCCCTAACTCTCAAATCCGTTCCACTTTAGTCCCATTTTTATACCCTCACCAAGTTTAACGAAATCTTTGTTTGTGCTTCTAAAATAATGTAACAACCTGTACATCCCATTAAACGTATGTTGTATACATAAAAAGATTCTTTTAATTTAGGTAACATAGTTAAAAAGAGATTGAAGTGGGATAGATTTTTCAGTTAAGGGTGCAAAGTGTGTAAAACTAAAATTAGGGGAACGAAAAGGAAATCAGACACAAGTTAAGAGTACAAAAAGAAATTACTCCTTAATAGAAAACGAAATATTTCAAAAAAAAGTGAAGAATTTCCATTTTGGACTTGGTCCATTTTATAACTCTAATTTATACATCAGGCTCACCTTGCATCACTTTCAATTTTGAATGTGTTTTACCCATAACTATTAAATTTATTTAACTTCAATCAAATTTTTAACATCGAGCCTAGAACTGGCTGATGCTAGGTATATACACGCCATATACCTATTCGAGATCGTACCGTATTAGTGAGAGTAATACCTATTCGAGATCGTACCGTATTAGTGAGAGTAATTGGAGCCAATTTTACTTTATACTTCCTAATTTATGATTAATTATCACTTTTAACCCTTTCAAGATTCAAAATTTTGAACAAGTTGCATCCCCAACACTTTGACCCGTCACACTTTGTAAGATTTAACTGAAATAAGAAATTTGATAAATATTCCACTACAAATTCCTAGTTTGCACTATTGGAACATTTGATAATTTTGATAATAATAGCAAAAATTGAATTGCTGTAGGACAAATATGAGATTAAGGGTGTAATTTGTTCAAAGTTAAATTTAGGAGAGTAAAGTAAGAATTAGATATAAGTTAAAAGATGCAAAATAAAGTCAATCCTTAATTTTGGATGCAATCATTTGCTTGTTTGATATAGTGCAGGAACTACAAAGCAAAAAAATATGCCGGATGGTTTGGAATTAGTAGAAATGCAAATATTTGAGAAGAATATGACAATGATGAGTAGTAAAGTGCAAATTTGCGTTTTGGATGCAATACTTCGCATGTTTGATAGAATGAATAAACTAAAAGCCAAGAAACCCGCTGCTACGCTTTGTAATTGCCGAAAATGGAAATATTTAAGAAAAAAATGACAATGATGTGTGTACAGTGAAGGAAAAAATAAGTTTGAAATGTTGGGAGAATTGCAATTTTGGTCTCTAAATTGGTATACTCAAAATTGGTCCTCAATACATGTAAAATTATAATTTTGCTCCCAAACTATCAATTACACGAAAATAGGACAAATGAAGGAAAAGTCTAAATACCTAATTGTTTTAGTCGTGTGCAAAGCATATGGCTGTTAACTCTAAAAGAATTTTTTCAAAATTCATGTAGTTGTGTGCAAAATTAGTCCCAATATGTATGGATTTTAGCTAAACGGGTCCCTATTTGGGATGGTTCGTCAGATTATAAATTTCTTAAATAAACGCCATTTAATTCATATATTAAACAATACAACAATTAACATCTTAATACAAATGCCTTTTGGCTCATTTTTTTGAATATTATTAATATTAAAAATGTTTAAAAATTGCAAAAGAGAAGGGAAAGGGAAAAAAAAAGAAAAAAGAGATCAATACTATCTATATAATAGACTAGTACAATGGATATGAATTGAGCAAAAGAAGAGCTGCGTCCCAATAAGGAATTGGCGCTCAAACTTTATTATCTTTGTTCACAAATTACAGTCACAAAAAATATAAACACTTTGTATCAGAAAAAGATTACTGCTACCACCCCTAAAAAACACAATGAATTACAATTACAGGATTGTATGAAAGTCAAAATTAAAATTCTTCTACAAGAGTTTAAAATAAATGGGAATTAATCACTTTTTTATCATAAAAAATGACACAAGAAAGAAAAATAAAAAAATAGAACTTACACTTGAGGAAAGGTGTAAAAAATAAGAGATATGTAAGAGTCATAATGCTAGTTGCTTCTTTGAGAGGTTTTTAGGAATCTCTGCTATTAAGACAAACATGTCAAGAAATGCCTCGATACGGAATCAGTCTTGGGTAGCCGATAATCTTGTTCGTTTTTTAGATATTATTAATTGCCGAATTGTATTAAGATATTGTTGTATTGTCGGAGTACTATATGGATCAAATGACGTCAGTTTAAGTCATTTATAACCTAGAAAACTATCCTAAAATAGGAACTTATTCAGTTAAAATTCATAAAGATTGGGGACTAATTGCACACATAATTACGTAAATTTTGTCAAAACCTTTTTAGAGTTAACCGTAATGTAAACCGCACATGACTGAAACTATTAGATATTTGAACATTTTCGTCATTTGTCCTATTTTCGTACATAATTGATAATTTGAGAACTGAAACTACAATTTCACATAGATTCGAGACTAATTTTAAACATTAACCATAATTCGGGACTAAAAATACAATTTTCCCTTGAAATGTTTGTTTGTTCTTTTCTATCTCAACATTCATTTGATATTTGTCATCTTTATGTGACTGAAAGGATAGATACGTACAATCGGGGCAATCTTGATACTTTCCCATGAATATTAACGAAAAAGAAACTCAGTATGTCAATTTAATTTAATTTTATTTTTTTGTGAAGGCTAATGATTAATTGTCACGTAAATCTTAGATATGGCAGTTTCACTCACCCGTCAATAGCATATAGATGAGGGGATAAAAAAACAAAAATCAGCTCTCTGCAATTATTATAGTTGTGCAATAACTAAATTTTTCACTCCAAAGAAAAAAGAATTTTAAAAAGTTCATTTTAAAAAGTTTCTATATGGTTAATAAAAATTTTACATTTCAAAATCTTATCTAAATTCAAACAACATGTTTATCGCATCTTCCAATTGACAAAAAGTTTGTGAATTGTTGTTCGACCATTGCTTGGGACATTATATATCTATATCTATACTATATTTGTCAATATGATTTAGTGATTTAAATTTTCTTTTCGAAGTTATTACATTAAAATTTAATTACTTTGTTATATCCCCTAACTTGAATACCTTTTTATAATTATTTAGGTTATTTATGTAAATATTCTTTAGAGAGAAAAAGAGGAAATAAAACCTACTTTTGAGGTTTCATATTAAAAAATAAATTTGATTATGTCCTAAGTAAATTTCCTTATGTAATAGCATATTAGGAATGAGTTTTAGAAATTAAAGAAGACTAGGAAATAATTCTATTAGGATGGATTTTAGAAAACAAGAATAATAAAAAAATAAAATTTACTTGAAAAACAAATTTACATATTTTATTTATACTCTTAACCCTTAACAAGAAAAAATTGTAAAAGGTACACAAGAAATAAAATTAAAATTTTTAGACTTATATTTAGAATTAAGTTTGATTGAAGTAGATTTCCACATAGAGCACAATTTTGAGATAGATTTAAAAATAAAAGATGAATATTAAATAAAGTTATTAAAAAATAATTGAATATATACTACAATAAATAAATAAGTTTGATTTAGTTTTATATTTTTTTCCCACATTACTCTCGCTATAACATTTAATGACTTTGTTAATGTTTCCAACTTGAATGTCTTTTTTATGTTATTCATGTATATACTCCTCAAAGAGTATTAGATTAAATAAAACCTACTTTGAAGGCTGTGTATAATAAATCATATTAGGAATAAATTTGATTGAAATAATTTTTCTTATGTAATAGAATATTATGAATGAGTTTTAGAAATTAAAGAAGAGTAGGAAATTTTTTTGGGATGGGTTTTAGAAATTAAATGATAATAAAATATAAATTTTCTTGGAAAATAAATTTACATACTTCACCTATACTTTTGGACCTTTAAAGAGAAAAAAATTCCTAAAAAGGTACACATGAAATAAAATTAATTTTATGAGACTTCATTTAAAATTAAATTTAATTGATGTAAATTTCTCATAAAATAGAAGTTTGGTATAGATTTAGAAATTGAATATGAATATTAAATAAAGTTACCAAAAAAAACTTAGCGGAATAAAATTTCTCATTAAATAGAATTATGCATATGATTATTATAAACATATATAGGTTGTGGATACATTAATAGACTAGACAACATTTATATACAATTAAAGAAATTAATAATTAATTAAACTATTAAACGAAAAAAGGAAAATTAGTTTACAGACAAATAAAGGAAAAGAAGGCAAACAAGATTATTTTAATTTCAAAGAGTTAAATACCATTTTTGTCATTCAAATTGAAAAGATCTCGATTTGATGCTCCAAATTGTAAAAATATTCTAGTATAGTCTTCCAAATTTAAAATATTTCAATTTGGTCCTCAAAACTAAAAGAAATGTCCCAATGTGACCTCTAAAATTGAAAAATTGTCAATATGACCCTTCGATATGAAAATATGTTCTAATTAGTCTCTAAACTATATTCCAATATAAGAAATACTATTAATCTTTTAAAAATGCACAATTTAAAATATACTTTCAATTTTAATGATTACATTACTGTTAGAATAAGATTTTTCTACAGAATAGGGAGTTCCATATATTATCTATTTCTCAAGAATGGATTTTAGGAATTATACAAGTATGCAAATAAAACTTTTTGAGGATTAGGAATAAAGTTAAATAATAGTGGGAATTATATTTAAATAAAAAAGTAGGATTTATCACAGTATAATACTTTTGGATTCTTTTGAGAGAATAATTCTCAAAAATTTTCTATTTTTTGTACAAGAAAGAAAAAAAGAACAAAGGAGACATAAAATTACTTAAAAGTCTCAAAGTTTGGGTTGTTCAAACTCACCCCAACCCAAATAAATTTGGGACTAAATGGGTTGGATAATTGAGTTTTGCGTTACTTGGGTTGGGTTGGGTTTTGTTTTCAAAATTAAACTCAATCTAAATAACTCAATAACCCCAAATAATTTTCTTATAATTTTTTATTTTTAATTATTTTCCTAACCGTTTCATATAACTTATACTTTTTTTTTCTTTTCATTGTTCACCTAACATTCATTTAAGATGTTTTAAAGTTTTTTCCTTTTCATTCTCGAGTTAACTATTTAATTTTTGATAAGACATAACTTCTAATCGATGATTTTATACTAATATTTTTATCAATTTTTCTTCTTTTTTTTTGAAAAATTTTAACCCAAGTAACGTGAAAACCCAAGTAACCGATGCCCAAGTAATACTTGGATTGGGTTTACTTGAGTTTCTATATTATTTAGGTTGGGTTGGATTTTATTTTTTCAACATAAAAGCTCGAAAATCCACTAACCCAATAACCCTAACCATGAACACTCCTAGCAATCTAAATCTGAATTAAAAAGATATTATCCTCCATAGCTATTGTAAACATTTCCACTTTCCTTCTACCGGTGCCATTTATTTTGTCTTTAACATTATTGTTTCAACTTTGTAATGATGAAAGATTCGTTGTCCATAATATGAAAAGAATTTAGCTTTTGTGTAGTGTACTAGAAAATAAATATAATGTAGAACCAATCTTTTCGATTATTATTAAACTGATTGGATGAGTTGGAAAGGGGTAAAATTATGATTTACACCTATTTTGTTTCTTAAAGCAAATATAATTCTTGTCTTGCAGTTCTTACTTGGCTTTTAGTTGCCTTTTCATATATTGAATAATTCACATATATTTAATCTAAATTATGCTTGTCCTGTATCATAATAAAAAATTAATTCTTAAATTATATTAGCTAAAACTAGATATATATAATTATTGTAATTTCCTACCAAATATTAGACAATATCTAATATGAATATTAGTAATCGTATAAATTATACACTGAAAAAGAGGATATCAAATTAGTTATTGATTAGATTTTAACTAAAGTATAGTTTGTCTAATAAAGCCTAAATACTAAATATTTATTGTTACTTTTGAATTATTAGTATACAAGTTGATAGCTACTGTAGTTATGTGTTATTGATCTTATTCTATCAAATAAAATTTATAATATTGAATATATACATTTGAGTTTACTATTATACATGTTGATATTTTCTAACATAATGAATTAATCACTAAATTTCATACTATAAATTGCTAAATAGTGGTAGGCTATTTTTCACTTTTTGTTTTTCCTATTTTCAATATATAATCCTTATAGTTGTGCAAACTATATATTTAAAAGAGATTTTATTTTCTAAATTATAAATTGCTATTTAGATAGACATTTGCACATAAAGGTCTCCTTCATCAAATTAGTTCCAAAAGAGGTATAGGGATTCAAGAATAATCAAATACCCTAATGTGTTTCATAAATCCAAAGTTGTTATGATAGAACTTAAATAGTTAAAGAGAATAAAAGGTTTTAATGAACTCTATAAATTATCAACATTTTCAAAGTTACACTACCCTCTTTGATTACTAAACTTACAAAATAGATATAATAATAAACTCTAATGTATTTTCGGTCATATATTGTACTCCAATTTAATGATACTTTAAAGTTTCCTATTTTTAAAGTTAAATGGTGTACCAATGAACTTATTGTACAATAATTTAATAATTCTCAATCAAAGATATGAACTTCTACTTTAAAAATTACAAGGTAGATATGTTATTCACAAGACACAATTATTTTAGCTTTTATAAAATTGTTTGAACTATTAAATTAAGCAAATCTCTTATATTTCTAACAAAGTATATCTAAAGAAAATGTATAAAATCAAGCCTATTACCAAATATTTTTCTAAACTCATATGAATTATAAAAAATTCTTTGACTTAGTTAAACATTGAAACCAAAATTATGTAACCAAAAACTTAAGTGAACTAAAAAAAAATCAAATGGTTAGTAATTCCAAATATACTTTACTTTTTAATTTATAATAATAAAAATCAACTCATTAGTATTTCCAAACGTGCAAAGCACGTGCTCCCATTGAAGTAAGGGCAAAGTATGTAGATGGCAACAAAATTACACATTGAGAAAATCTCTTTTCTTTTCTACTAAATTATTATTGTCTCAAATAGCTCATAGAACTAGTCGACGGCTTCAAATATTTTGTCAATTTTGGTTGTCAAATTTATGAATATTTTGCGACAGATAATAAAATTGATAAAAGTTTTGGCATGGAACGGAAGGTAAGGAATTAGCAGCTAAATTGACGATAGTGAACGAACATCAAAATCCTAGTGAGAATCAGTTATAATCTATCTTATGATTAATCCCATTGTTTGCAGTCTAATTTAGATTCAATTCTCACTCTGCACTCCAAATTTTAATTTTAGATACTTTTGCATCCCAAACTCTTAAATTTGTCCTACTTTAGTATATTTTTTTAAATGCCAGCTTAAAAATTAACAAAATATTCTGGTGTACACGACAAATTTAACAGGATGTATAACAACGATTTTGGATGCAAAAACAAATATTCCGTTAATTTTTTTGATAGGTGTTTAAAAAAGGTCCAAAGTGAGATAAATTTGAAAGTTAGGGGTAAAAAGTATCTAAAACTAAAATTTATAGTGTAAAGTGAGAATTAAGTATAAATTAAGGGTGCAAAATAGAATTAGTCCTTACTCTTATTATTATTTTTTTTTCAAAAGAAATACTCATTCTTTAAATAACAACTTGATAACATAAGTATAATACTTCAAATACAAGGGGAAGCAAACATTTTCAAAAGCTGCTTATTTCATTTCACGAAGAGACTAGACCACCCTCACTCCTGTCTTGCTTTTTGTGGAGAATATTAAATAAAAGGACCCCAACTTTCAAAACAAATTAAATTGAGCCACAAAAAAGCTTATCTTGAACTTGATCACGGACAATTAGGATTTCTCCCGGGTCCACCATAGAAAATGAAATCTCCCCAACCATTAGTCTTTCCAAGTGTTATATTATAGCAATTTGGTTGGTTAGCATCGGTGCTTGGGTTACTAAGTGGCCTTGAGTTGAAAGACTCATCCATTACTTGAAGACTCCTCATATAACTTGCCCTACTAAACCCTTCTTCCGGAAAATGGCCACTGCCCATTTGTGTAGTAGTTTGTTGCCCATCTGATTCTGAGCTAAAAACCAGTCCACCCCATTCTATTGCTGAAGCATTATTTGCTAAAGTTGTAAACAATGAACTTGGCCAATAACCAATTGTTGTCCAATAGCCAATTGTCCTGCTGCCAAAGCCTAGCCACCAAACGTCATGAGATGGGTCCTGAAAACATTCAACCAAATATTTTGGTATGGGTAATCTTATATAAAATGTTTAGAATTTAAGTACCCAAGGGAATCTAGTAATACACCACATCCTATTTGATGTATTTGTCATATAAATTTGGTATAAACAGTACTTCTTACGTCCCATTAAAAGTGTCATGTTTCTCCTTTTTACTTGTCCTAAAATATTTGTCATCTTAAAAAAGTCAAAACATAATCATTACAGTTTTTCCACTCATCTCCTTTCTCCTTTTGTGATGACAATACTACAACATTCAAAATTTGAATTGTGGAGGGTAAAATAGAAAAAAAAAATTTAAATAACTATTACTATCAACACATTATTACTAATAAGTTGGATTTGTAAAAAAAGACAAAAATTTTAGGACGGGGGTAGTATAATTTTAGGTTTGTATAAACGAAATATTTATTTCAATGAACTTTCGAACGGTAGCTAGCAAAGAAATTGGTTCCTCGCAATCAGTTTTGAGACTCAATTACCTTCCAAATAGATATATCGATTTCATATTGGGAACCTTCAATACTAGGTGGAATGGAAGAGACTCCCTCCTAACACGATTTCGTTGTTGGTTTGGACAAAGCCTGAACATAACAAGTTGAAGCATCCTGATTGAAAATTGTCTCCCTGCTCATTGTTGGATCGAAGACAAGACAAACCCATGAAAACATCATTGCAGACTTTGTCATGCATATTCTAGCTAGCTAGCTAGCTATATTCTAAACTTGTCAGCGAAAGTGAATAATCTGAGTTGTCAACAATACTAGGATACTTACAATCCAGTAAATGAAAAGCCTAGTCCTGTTATCTCCAAATAATTGTGGAATGACCTGTACTCGTCCAATTAAGATAAAAATTAATCAAAAAGTCCAATGACCGTTCTATGGGCTTGTTTCTCAACAATTTTTTTTGAAAGTAACTTGTATCTTTTACGAAATTGAAATTTTACTTTTTGAAAAGAATTTATGAATAAAAATTGAAAAAATGTTTTTAATTTCCATGTTTAGAGATAAGCTAAAAATCATTTTCATGTAGTAAAGTAATTTCCTACCTGTTTTTTTAAAAGTGCTTTTTAAATTTCAAAAAGATAGTTTATACCTTTTCATGAATAGTTGAGAACAATACCTATATAAGCTCAACAAAAATATAATCCATTAAGTTTGCATTATAGAAAAATTATGATCATTAAATGTATAATTATGTTGGAAACTCACATGCCAACCGGCTTCAATGACATTCAAATTGGAAAAATTAAAAGACCCTCCATAAATCCAGAGTTGAGACGAGCTAACTGCATTATGATTTTCAACTTGGGGTTCCCATACATTTATGCTAGCCTTTGCTCCATGATAGTTTTCTCCTTCCACAGCTGCAATTACATACTAAACAACTCCAAAAAGAACACTATAAGAAAAGAAAAACGAAAATCTTGGCATATAAAAAATAAAAAAATAAAATAAAAGACACACAATGAACAAAAATGTAATTTCAAATTGGCCCTCGAACACTAAGAATGCATAAAAAATGAGCCTTCTAAAGTGTATCAAATGACTTTGCAATTTCCTTCACTCTAATCCTCTGCCTTTTGTATGGGTTTGAGTATCCTTTGAATACTAAAAAAGAAAAAAAGAAAAAAAAGATACTAGCACCAAAAAGGATCGAGCAAGGCAATTTAGTACATATGAATCTATATAGATTAAACTTTTTGGTTACATGTATTTCTCCAATCTTAAATATTCTTTTTGTAGTATTGATGTTTTTATTAGAATAAGGAATCGAAAATGTAACCTGCATTTCTAATGAGGTAGAACCAATAAATTTGAGCAAGTTATACATGCTTTGGAGTTCTTCTAAAATTTCTATGATGCTCTTTAGGGTTAACTCTTGTTTAAATTTTCTTGATTTTTCCTCAAATATTTCTTATTTTACTTTTTATTTTCTCCCCAACTTTTTTTTAATTATAATAATTTTAAAATACAAAAATAAAAAAACTTTAATTAAGAAAAACATATATATGTCCCAAATTGTTAAATTAATTAATTTGATTTCTAAGATTGGTTAAAATTGTAAGAGTGATCCTTTAACTATTTAATGGTTCAATAAATCTTAGAAATTTTAAGCACATTCGAATACAAGATAATATTTTACTCCTACTTGGATTATTATACATTCGAGTAGTACATGTCCAACTACTGAAAAACTAAAGATAATAGTGGAGTAAAACACAACACTTATTGATGATGGTAAAGTTACCTTTGGAGGGTTAATATTGTAGCTTTTCTAAGTAGTTCTATAATAAAGTTTGATAGGACAAAAATCTCCAATCATAATACAAAGTCTAGTTTAATTTGTAGAAGAACAAGTTTTCTATATTTTTAATTATTATTCCTTTTTTGTTTTCAAACTCTCAAATGATCATTAGTGCATGTAATGTTTTGGTCTTCTATTAAATAATTAGTTTTGGACATAGATTCTCAGTTATATTAACATTTTGTAAAAAAAATGGTATTGTGTAGATAGCTTATACTTTAAATTTATCCCTATGCAAACTGTAATAAATCAGAGGATTGAGAGTGTTGGAGTATCTAATATAATTAGTCATACATATTAACATTGATGTTGTAATGTAAATTCGATAAGCTGCAAAAACTACTCCTTAACTATACTCGATTTGCGCTTTAACCCCTAATCTATCAAAGTTAACACTTTAGGCCTTGTACTACTTATTTGTGATGCATTGTTTGTGTCAGTGAAATTTTTTTAAATATTTTGAATGATAAGACTTTAGTACATGTAAATTATGTATTTACCGAAATACTCTTATTTACCTAATGGTATTAAAGTGATATTTTCATTCAAAACGAGTTACCAAATCACAATTGACTAGTTTTATCGCAAATAGAGCCATTGCGATACCCATTAAAGGAGTTGTTCCCCACCCCGGAGCTACTAATGAATTTGAATAACATGCGATAAATTCATAGTTTAATTAAAGGTATTTAAGTGCTTCAATTGATTTTTTAGGATGCAAATGACAAGTTGATGATAGTTCAGGATTGCAAATTGCACTGCTCAACTAAACCTATAAATTCCACATCACCAGAAACACAACATAGACTTCTACATGTGCCGGGACAACATAAATTGACTTATTTTCCACTATTTATGTCAATGAAAATGATTTATATAATCACAAATTCATAATTATTTATCAAAATCAAATTACGTGACAAAATCATATATTCAATCACCAATCATCTGATTTTAAATATTTAGTCAGATTTTGTTTATTTTTTTGACGAATTTGATGACACACTAATAAATTCAGATTTTGTTCATTTTTTGACGAATTTGATGACACACTAATAAATTTTCCACTTTATCACTTAATTTGCGTAGATGCATTTTTAGCTTAAATACTAGTGTAGATAGATCTATATACATAAAGATTTTTTCTTGCAAATTCTTTGTACTCAGTGCAATTGATATGTAAAATAATGGTACCTCCACATTATCTTGGCTGGTTTTATGAAAATTGAAGTTTTGCTTCTTTCCAATATTGCTCTTGATTGAGATTGTCTGTCTTAAGACATCCTCTTTTTTTGTCCTTCTGATTGGAATGGTTCCCGATGGGCACCTACCATTCAATTGCCACAACTGAGTAATTGGTTTATTGTTGGTCTCAACAAATGCTGATTCTGGATAGTTATTGGGCCTCATCTGCAAAAAGCCATATACTTTCCACCCGTCAAACTAACAATTAGTGACTAATAAATCCAATGAATTAATCTTTCATATATTGTTAGAGTAAAAATTTAGTGTAAAAAAATTTCTATATTATTAGATGTGACTGTATGTCACGTATACATTATTTAAATTTTAAATGTCATTTTTACACATATAATATGTATCTACACCTGATAATATAAAAAAATTTCTACACTGATCGTGTCTGAAAAATTAACCACAGCAAGAATTAATAGATACATTTTTCTAGGCTTCAAATCCAGAATATATTAAGCACAAAGAATATTTTTTCCTTATGCTTACATTTTGGTTTTCCTTTTTTAAGCGCAGAGATTCTAACCTAATGCTTAATATTGTGGTTTTTGAGCAAAGGATCATCGAATGCTGGTTGTTGAGATATATCCACACAATCAATCACATCCCCATCTTTGCTCTGTCATAAGATTACCGTACCAGAATCATCCACAATACGTTAAAAAGTTGTTTTCTTTTTTTTTTTTTAAAAAAAAGCAAATGCAAAATATATCAATAGGTTAATTTTTTTACATTGATAACGACGTATAGTTTAAATGGTAAAATATTCTTACTATGACCTATTGATCTTGGATTCGAGTTATTAGGAGTATAGTAAAAGAGGTGGATTACTTTTTTTTATATATTTTTTTAAAAAAAACCCTTTTACATTGTCATTGTAAAATTTTTTCGACACCATCAAATATATACAAAATAATATTTAAATTTTTAATAAAAATTATATGATATACATCTACAATCGATTTTTTCTTAAACGGAGGAGGTAGAAAATATTAATCAAATCCTACATGGGTTGACTACCCTGATGAACTTTAGAGGAGTTTTGTAGTGAACTGGCTCAACTGTTTCTTGACCTTAACGTCGTGGCTTGTAACGCTCAATTTTGATGCATTGCATAAAGCTATCATCATCCCTAATAACAGGAAACAATATAATTTCTTAACCTTCATACCCACTCCGCCTTAACCTTGGAGGCCTTATCATTTGGTGTAGCAAGCAACTACAATGGAACTCTTGAACTGATAAGATATTTAAAAAATGAAATTTCTTTATACTGTAAACACTGCTAGCTTTATGAAGATGGCAAATATCACCCTTAGTTCATATTATAGCTGAGTTCATGTTCCTACAACAGTTTTTCCAACTTTGAAATGCAATATTGGATATTGAAAATAACATGCTACTGGAACATGGTCTGCTGCTCATGTTTTTTTGGACAATATGCTCTATATTTCACTGTCACAGTTTAGAAGAGAGCCTTCTAGTTGTGTTTTTTTTTTTTTTAAACTGTACAATTGTCTAATGGCTCCTATAACATATTCCTATTATTCAAAATAATAATTGATGATTACATATGATACAACCAACGAAGCATTAATCTTTCATCTTTTGTAAATTCTGTGGGTTCATTATATATAGGTACTCAACCTGTGCATTGTGGAGATCAGAAACTAGTATATATATATATATATATTGTGCAATGGGCATAGACTATTGCACCTCAAGTTTCATTTATTTTTTTTAATAGAAATCAAGTGAAATTGAGACCATTTGATCATTGACTTCTCACAAAATTTAATGTCATCTGACAATAGAAGTGCATTCTAATGTAGGAAAATTCTACAATTTCTTTTAGAGAATCATTCCCTCTTACTTTAAATATTTGTAAGTATAACATCATGTGCTTTAAATGCTTGTATTGTACAAACTTTACATCATGTGCTTTAAATACTTGTATTGTACAAACTTTTAAAGTTAAGGAAATGATTCTCTAAAAGGAAGTATAGAATTCCTCTCCAATGTGATGGTGGAAACTTCTCTGCACACGGAAATCTTGATTGAGGCGCCGTTCGGTTACGTTATTTCTTACCATTATTTATAATAATTATTTGGTCGAAGGAAAAATGTGTTGTTTACTCAGTTATTATTTGGCAATATTTGCATTGTTCATAGTTTTTCTTATTCATTTCCTCCAATAATAACTATTCGTTATTTGTGCTATACATTTTTTATCTCTTTCACTTTTTCCCCAATCATCTATTATTTGTATTATTCATTATTTTTCCTATTCACATACTATATTCATTATTTCTACTATTTCTATTTGCACTACACAATATTTGTACTATTCATTCATTAATTACAATAATTCACGTTTAAATGAAGGTGCCAAGATATATTTTGCTTGCTTAGAATTTAAGTGCAAAGTTCAAACAAATCCCATAAATCACATTAACTAATTTCATAATAAATCATTTACCCTTAAGATATATTTCGCACCCTTAGAATTTAAGTGTTGTATTCACTATTTCAAATATTTAGATCTATTTTCACTGTACATACCATTCATTTATAATGTTCATTCATTATTTGTAATATTAAAGTATAAATGAAAATGTCAAAACTATTTTGCATTATGAGAATTTAAATGCAAAATAGCAAATAAATAGTACGAAGTATTTTTCCTTTTTAAGGATGCATTTTTTGCTTTCAAAAATTTTCGCTAAATTTTTTTTGCATTTTTTTGCTATGAATGGTAGTGGTGGCTTGCGGTGGTGGGCAGGGCTAGGAATGGTGCTAGTGGTGGCAGAGGTAAGATGAAGAAAGACTGAGTAAGTTAGTGTGCTACAGAAAGGGAGGGGGTAAAGAGGGAGTAAGATTTTGACAGAGAAAGCAGCAGTGTGTAGGAAAGGAGAGGGTTGAGAGAGGTGAGATTACGGTTGTTGGAGATGGAGAGAAGTAGAATGAATGAAAGAGAAAAAGAAGAAACCACAGAAGATTAAAAGGTCAAAAGATAACGATGGTTTTCTCGACAAGAAGTCTTCGTCGCTAATTAGCAACGAAATTAATGACACTTCTTAGCAACGAACAAACAATTATGTACTGATTGTATGCCAATACATACAATTGTTAGTGACGAAAACAAATTTCGTTACTAATCTTGAATTAAGGAACGGATTTAGTGAGGAAATTTTTTAGTTTTCACACTTAGTAATTGTTTAGGTGGATAAAGGATAGCAACAAATTTAGCAGTACACAAACTATTCCAAGCATAGAGTAGTAGTCACTAATTTTAGCGACAAAAATAGCAATGCCAACCAATCGGTAAAGTTCACACCCTTACACGTCATATCTTGTGACAAAATTTGTGAAGAAGACTGAGTCGCAAATTTTTGTTGCCGATTTGCAATGAATTCAGTGATGAAGTAGCGATAAATTCCTATTCATTACCAAATACGCCGCTAATAAGTGACGAATTTTGTTTGGTGCTAAACTTTCGCCACTAATCACGTATTATTTTGTCTTGTAATTAATTAACAGGCTTGCATTTCTTTGAGTTAATCTTTCAAACTTTTGTATAATATTCTTCACTTAATTAATATCTTATAATAATATTCAAATAATAAAAGATTATATGTTGATAGAAAATGAAGTGCAGTTTAAGTGGTAAGATACATCCCCTGTTATCTATCAGTCACAGGTTTGAGTCACTAAGGGATAAGGGAAAGGTGGGCTTTTTAAATAAAAAAAGATTATGTGCTATTAATTTATTGTTTGTATCAAGTTTTCAACAAAGAAAAGTGGGTAAAATTTATTTTAGTCAATGATCAAATATTAATATCTTAATAATTGTTCAATAACTCACGAGAGGTCCCAATTTGGTATGGAGGGCAAACTACTTTAGAAAAGATATTGCCTTTTTTTTTTTATAAAGAAAGTGAGCTCATTCTAAATGACAGAAACCTATTGATTATTATACAAAGTATTAGGATGTTAATAGTTACTCAATAGCACTCATAAGTGTTGGTTCTATATCCTGCTATTTCTTGATGCATGATTTTGTGTGTCTTCTTCAGCTATAATTTGACTCTTTTTGTGTATTTTTTTTTTTTTTTCAAAAGAAAGACTCATTCTTCTTAAGTAAAAAATTGATCCTTTTAAATTGGCACGAGTATAGTACTTCAAATAAAAGGGGAAACTGACAATTTCAAATAAAATAGAACGTAAAATCGTCTTATATCTTTTCGTGAGACTAGACCATTCTCACAGCTGCCAATCACTCGAGGACCATCTTAATAAATAGTAGGACTCAATTTTCTGGAAGCTCAATTGATCCATAAAAATTCATAGCAAGACGAATCTTTTAAACTTGATCATGGACAATTAGGATTTCTCCCCGGTCCACCATAGAAAATAAAATCTCCCCAATCATCAGTCTTTCCAAGTGTTATATTATAGCAATTTGGTTGCTCAGCAGCGATGCTGGGGTAACTGAGGGGCCTTAACGTGAATGAGTCATCCACTACTTGAAGGTTTTTCATGTAACTTGCCATGCTAAATCCTTCTTCAGGGAAATGGCCACTGCCCATTTGTAGGTAGTTGGCTGTTGCCCATCTGATTCTGAGCTGAAAACCAGTCCACCCCATTCAATTATAGGAGCACTGTTTGCTAGGCTTGTAAACAATGAAGTTGGCCAGTAACCAATTATTATATTGTTACATTGTAGCCACCAAGCATCTTGAGATGGCTCCTAAAAGAATTCAACCCAATTTTTTGGTTAATCTTATACTAACGATTTAGACTTTTGTACACAAGCTGAATCTAGATTTACTCCGCAAAAAAAATATTTAGATAGGTTTAGTATATGAGTCTACTCTAAAATCTTGTAGCTATTAAAGGAGTCACATGGACAGTTATCAAATAATATCAACAATATCCCATATTAGTAATATTATTTGACATCACATAACTCACGTGACTTCTTTAATAACTACAAGACCCATAAATCAAGCCTGCCTAACCACACCATCTGTGGTATACTTGCAAGAAACATTTTGGTATAAATCATGTAAAAAACGGCTCTGTGTACAAAATATAAGTTATCACAAAGAGTGCGCATTAGAAATTATATAACAAAGAAATTGTTTAGTTTTGTTGTTGCTTTACCTTCCAAATAAGTATATCAATTTCAAATTGGGAACCATGGAAGGTGGAAAGAGGGGAGAGTGTGCCTCCCAATGTGAATACGTTGTTGGTTTGGACAAAGCCGGAACATTGCAAGTTGTAGCACCCCATAGATTTATAACCATCTGCCTGTTCATCGTCATATTGAAGAAAAACCCATGAAAATATCATTGCAGATTCTGTAATATTCTATATTCTAAATTTATTAGGGAAAGTGGTTTGAACTAAATTACTGAGAATGCTAGGATGCTTACAGTCCAAAAGATGAAAAGCCTTGTTCTATTATCTCCATATAATTGTGGAAAGACCTGTACTCATCACATCAAGAAAGAAATTAATCAAAAAGTCCAACTATCTTTCTTTATAGGCTCTATAAAAATATGATGACTTAAGTTTGCATTTATAAAAAATAATGATAAATTCTTAAAAATGTATTATTTTGGAAGAATCTCACATGCCAACCGGCTTCAATGACATTTATATCAGATGAATCGCCTCCCAAGATCCAGAGTTGAGACGAGCTAAATTCATTAGGATTTTGAACTTGGGGTTCCCATACATTCATGCTAGCCTTTGCTCCATAATAAGTTTGTCCTTGAACACCTGCAGCTACAGACTAAAGAACTCCCAAGTGGAGAACTATAAGAAAAGAGAGATGAAAAGCAAGAATAAAGAAATACGAACAACAAAATTGTTATTTCAAATTG
This sequence comes from Cinchona pubescens, assembly GCA_025175665.1. Lineage (NCBI taxonomy): Eukaryota > Viridiplantae > Streptophyta > Magnoliopsida > Gentianales > Rubiaceae > Cinchona > Cinchona pubescens. The sequence continues at coordinate 470,384 of JANKKI010000256.1, read as the reverse complement.
GCCCTCGAACATTAAGAATGTCCCAAATGACCCGTCCTAAAGTTGAATTTTGCAATTTCACCCTCCTTTTGCTTTCCCCTTTGAAAGGGTTAGAGTCACCCATGAATTACAAAGGGATGCTAGGCACCACAAAGGCTGGAGTGAGGCAAATAACTTAAAAATTTATATTTAGATTGAAATTTTGGTTCCTTTTATTTGCCCCAATCTCAATACTCTTTCATTCGTTCATTGATGTTTTTATTCTAGGATTGGAATAAGGCATCGTAAATGTGACATACTTGCATTTGTAATAAGGTATATAACCAAAAAATTAATTGTAAGTATATGCTAAAAGTGCTTCTGACTTCTTTGGGTCATTAATTTTGGCATCCTCAATTAGTTTTAGATACTCCACTTACACGTTTCACTAATAAAATGACCTGAATACACATTCCAAATAATTTAAGAATCTAAACTACCCAAAGTCCTAGTAAATAAAATTCATGATTATATACTAAAAGCATAAAAATTATTAATCATACATATTAAGATCGATGTAGGAAAAAAAAAAAATTTCTAGAGCACAACAAACACAATCTGCATTTCCACATGTGGCGACAAACATAAAGCAGCTTATTTCGAATCAATAATCTTCAATAATAGTGCAGATACAACTTTAGCATCACATAAAGATTTTATTGCAAATTCTAAATACTGACTGCAATTTCTGTATAAAATAATTGTATTATCCTGCAGATTATATTGGCCGGTTGTCTGGGGATTGTTGTTTTGCGTCTTTCCAAATTTTCTGATCATAGAGGTTGCACTAAAGGTATCCTCTTTTTTTGTCCTTCTGATAGGTATAGTTGCCTTTGGACACCTATCATTCACTTGCCACAACTGTGTGATTGGTTTATTGCTGTGCTTATCATTGGATTTAATGTTGAATTTGTTCCCAGCAAAGGCCAATTCTGGGTAATTATTGGGCCTCATCTGCAATAAAAGACATATACTCACCTCACATCAAATAATTAGTGGTAAAATCTCTACCCTGCAAATTTAAATATATTATTAACAAGAACACTATCCTTACACGCATTTTGGTTAATTCTCCTTTTTTTTTAAAAAAAAAATTTCAAGAGGCAAGCAAGGGGCAAACATGATTTTTTATTTAAAAAAAAAAAAAAGAGAATTGACAGTGAATCCCTTCAACTTCCTCGTGTTAACTCGAACTCAAACTATGTGTCACAGAGGAAAAAAATACCGACTAACGTACAGAACAAACCTGAATGTTGTGGTTTTTAAGTAAGGGATGATCAAATGCTGGTTGTTGAGAGATATGCACACAATCAATCACATCACCATCTTTGCTCTGCCATATAATTTTTTTTTCACACCATATTCATCCAAATACGTAAAAAGTAGAAAAAATGAAAAATAAAACCAAATTATACAAACAAAAGCATATGCAACAAAAATAAGGATTAGTTACCTTGATAGACTTGAGAGGATTCTTCTTCAACTGGCTGAAGGGTTTCTTGACCTTAAGATTCTGGCTTGCAATGCTCAATTTTGATGCATTGCATAAGGCCATCATCATCACTAATAATACGAAAGAATATAATTTATTAACCTTCATCTTAGTAATATTGCAAAACCGTGAGCCCATATGGTTTTCAATGAGTGATGGTTTACACCATTTCTGACTAGCAAGATGTATCTATAAGCTCTTTGAAGCAATTTCCAGGAGTGTTCTTGATCAGTCCTCTACCGTGATAAGATTCAACCGAACACCCCGTAGTTTGCAGTCCTTTCTTTTTGGATGCAATCCTTCACATCTTTTGATAGAGTTCATAAGCTACAGGCCAAGAAACACAGCCCGCTGCTTTGGAACTACTTAGAAATAGAAATATTTGAGAAAAAGTGATAACGATGACTCGTAAAAGTGAAGAATTTCAATTAATATCTCAGACTGACCTTGTATCCTCAATATTAATTTTGAAAGTATTGCACCAATAATCACAAATTTATCACATTTAAATCCAATTTTAATAATGTTTTTAGAATTAACAGATGCTATATATGTACATATCACTTACATATTTAAGAGCTTATTGTATTAGATGGATAATCATGACTAATTTTACTTTATAATTAATTTTGAATTTGCACCTCTAAACTTAAACTTTAGATATATTATCCCCAACTCTTTAATCCGTCCCACTTTAATGCAATTTTTACATGCATTAAAAAATTTGGCGAGTGTTCTGCAATGTATTTTAGGTGCATGGTGTATAACAGACGCAAAAATATTTCATTGGAGGGGTGAAAATACATTGCAAAAGGTTATCTAGTGGACGAACCTCCTATTATGTCTGGTGTAAGACACCAAAAATAGTTAGAACACTCGATTTATGGTGCATAGTCTGATTGTTTGAAAAGCTCGAACCCATAATCTCGAAGTAACAAGACGAAAATACAATGTACCAAATATAATCGTACAAAATAGTTTTTACTGTAATATCACTTTTTACTATTAAATAAAATTTTATCCATCGTTTATTTTTTTGAAGGAAGAACATTTGTTTGTGCATTGTTAATTTAATTAAATAATAAAAGAATATCGTAAAAGTTATTAATGTAAGATTATTAATCATTTTCTGCACACTATAAACTGAAAAATGAACCTAATTTGCAAAAAAAATTACTAACCAAAAAATTAATTATATAATTTACACTATATATTGCTAATACATGTTGGGCAATTGTTATTACTTTAAATATATAGTGGATGAGCCCTTTTGGTATAATTGTCATAGGAAAATAGTGAAGTTATAGACGGTAAGCATACAGGCATCTTAATAGTTCATCAAATGAGTTCTATCTCTCTGTTCCTCTCAAATTAGCCGTCGTAATCATTTCTCTTATCCCTAAATTTACACTCTTCCGTTGAAGTAAATACTTATTCCATGAAATTATAATTTGAGTTTAAATAGATGTTTGTAAAATAGGTGTCTGTAATTTTCAAAAGCATAGCTTTGACGCTATTACTACCCATTATCATAACGCCCATTAACCCATCACCAAAAATATGTGCTTAACCCACTACCAAATAACTTTCCTTAACCCACTATAAAATCTCGCACACACAGGGTGTCAATCAATGAGAACTATTAGTTAATAATAATTGGGCCTTCTATAGCTTAAAAAGTAAAAAATAATGAGTACGACTTATTAAAACTTAATAAAGTAGTAGTAATATTTGCGGACCTTCAAAAATTAATTAATATACTGAGGTGGTGTTTAGTTTATGAGTATGAGAAGGCGAATAGGAATCAAAGTTAATGATACCTATAAATGGTGTTTGGTTGAACACTATGTGAATGAAAGTATTAGAAAATACTTACTTTCATTCCCCACTTGTGACATGGGTTTCAAGTTGAGTAACTTCTTAAGGAGGTGTTTGGTTCACATTCGGGAATCGGAATCGGAATGGGAATCATAAACCCCACTATTGGTATGGGTTTATATCATTCCCCCTTACTTGTTTGGTTTAACATAGGAATGGGTTTTATTATGTCAATAAGTTACTCAACTTGAAACCCATGTCACAAGTTGGGAATGAAAGTAGGTATTTTTTAACACTTTAATTACCATATAATGATTCCCATAGTGTTCAACCAAATACCATCTATAGGTATCATTAACTTTGATTCTCATTCCCCCTCTCATACCCATAAACCAAACACCTCCTAACATAATGAAACTCATTCCTATGTTAAACCAAACAAATAAGAGAGAATGATATAAACCTATACCAATAGTGGGGTTTATGATTCCCATTCCGATTCCGATTCCAGAATGTGAACTAAACACTTCCTAAGAGTAGTCTGGGGCTTGGGGGGATCACGGTTCGATTTTTTAGTACTAAATTCTTCCATTTTGAAATACATATACTTGTATGGTATATGTATACATATATAATAAATTCTTCGGTTTCAGTGCCCCGCCCCGTGGTTGCAGAAAATTTAATTATGGTATATACAATTGAAACATCGATTAATTTTAATAACAATACTAGAGAATTGGATTGATGTACGACATAATTAAGAGATAAAGGTGTAATTTGTTCAAAATTAAAACCTGAACTTAAACTAAGAACCTTATGCTAGTTAAGTGGTGCAAAGTAAAGTAAAGCCTTCCATTTTGGATGAAGTCATTTGCATGTTTGATAGATTGCATAAACTACAAACCAAGAGAATCTGCTCGATGCTTTTGAATTAATTGGTAGAAATGGAAAAAGGAGGGTTTATCGGTCTAGTTCGAGAAGAATATGACATTAATGGTGAGTGGTAAAGTGAAATCCTCCCGTTTTGTAAGCAATCCTTCGCATGTTTGATAGAGTGCATAAACTAGAAGCCATAATTAGCAGCAACGCTTTGGAATTAACCGAAATTGGAACATTTGAGAAGAAAATGACAATGATGCATATACAGATAATAGTAAAACAGGTTTGAATTGCTTGCCTGTTCTCTTCTTTCTCAACTTGCATTTGATTGATAAAGATTTATCATTTAGAGCAGTCCTAATACTTTCCCATGAATATCTATATCTATACTGTATTAAATGAGATAATGTGATTTATGATTTAGATTTTCTTTTCGAAATGACGCTTATAATAAAATTTAATTATTTTGTTATATCCTCCAACTTGAATGCCTTTTTAATACTACCTCTGTCCTATTAAAATTGTAACTGTTTGACTTTTTAGTCAACACATTAATTTTTCATAACTTAATTTTATATAAATTTCTTTAATATAGGTTTTAAATTTTTATATGTTAATATTTGATATAAATTACAAATTTTTTCAATAAATTTCATTAAAAATAAATAAAGTTATATAAATAATTATGAAATTACTCTGTTAAACCAAAAAAGTCAAACTACGACAAACTTAGACGGAGGGAGTAATTATTTAGGCTATTTATACTTTTTTGAGACTTCATTTAGAAATAAATTTGATTAAAGTAAATTTTTTCATAGAGTAGAATTTCTAAGATAGATTTAAAAATTGAAGATGAATATTAAACAAATTTATCAAAAAAAAAATTAACGGAATAAAATTTCTTATTAATTATCAACATAAATAGATTGTGGATACACTAATAGACTAAACAACATTTAGATGAAATTAAAGAAATTAATAGTTTATTAACAACTATTAAAAGAAAAAGAAAAATTCGTTTAACAAATAAAGCAAAAGTAAGAAAACAAGGTTACTTTAATTTCAAAAAGTTAAATACCATTCTAAGCAAAAATCTTAATATGGTGACACCTTTTAAATTGAAAAGGTCTCATTTGACCCTTCAAATTGAAAAAATATTAAAGTCTCAATTTGGACCTCAAAACTAAGACAAATATCCCAATGTGGCCTCCTAAAATGGAAAGGATACAAATTTGACCCTTCAAACTGAAAATTTGTTCTGATTTGCTCTCCAAACTACATTCTGATTCAGAAGAATACCATTAACCTTTTAAAAGCACACAATTTTGAAATATACTTTCAATCTTAATGATTATTTTACTGTTAGAATAATATTTTTGTACAGAACAGAGAGTTCCATCTAGTATCTATTTCTTTAAGGATGAATTTTAGAAATTATAAAATTATGCAAATAAATTTTTTTTATAATTACGAATTAAGCTAAATAATAGTAGGAATTATCTTTAAAAAAAAGAAGGTAGGACATATCATGTATAAAACTTTTAGACTCTTTTAAGAGAATAATTATGAATTTTTTTTTTCTATTTTTGATTAAAAAAAGAAAAAAAAATAAAAGAACAAAGGGGCCATTACTAATATTGCTTAAAAACCTCATACCATCTAAATATGAATTAACAAAGATATTAGCTTTCAAAGATATTGTCATCATCTTCACATTTCTTCCGTCATTGCCATTAATTTTGTGTCTAATGTTGTTGTCTAGACTTTGTAATGATGAAATAGATTCATTGTCTAGAATAGGAAAAGAATGTCTTCTGTGTATTGTATTAAAAACCAAATATAATGTAGAATCTATCTTTTTTATTATTGTTAAACTGATTGGGTGAGTAAGAAAGGGGGTAAAAAATGTGATCCATACCTATTCTATTTTTTTAAAAAGAACATAATTCTTATCTTGCAATTTCTACTTCGCTTTTAGTTCATGTTTCATGCATTGAATAATTAGCACATTATTTAATCTAAGTTAGGATTTTCCTATGTCAAAAATTAGCTCCTAAAATTATATTAGGTAAAATTTGCAATAAGTAATTATTGTCCTCATATAAAAAATTATTATTATAATCTTTGAACCTGTAAATATAGTTACAGTATAAATTAGCTAAAGTGTCCTTTGTCTAACAAAACCTAAATAAATGTTTATTGTTACTTTTGAATTATCATTATAAAAGTTATAGCCACTGCAACTATATGTTGTTGATCTTGTTCTGTCAAATAAAATTTATAATACTAAACATCTACCTTTTAATTTACTATTATATAAATTAATAGTTTTAATATAATGAATTAATTACTGTCAATTGCTAAATGGTGGAAGACCAATTTTCACTTTTATCTTATTTTCATGATATAATTCATATAATTGTGAAAATTATATATTGAGGACAGATTTTATTTCCTAAATTAGAAATTAATATTTACTATTTGCAGACAAATAGTTGCTTTATCAGGTTGGTTTTAAGAGAGGTATAGGGATTTAAGAATAATCAAATAGTTTAATGTGTTAAATTCAAAGTTGTTGAGATAGAAGTTGAATAATTGAAAAGAATAAAGGGTTCCGATAAACCCTATAAGTTGTTAACATTTTTCTCAAGGAAAATCATACTACCCTCTTTGATTACTAAACTTACAGAATGGATACAATAATATACTCTAATATATTTCTTGTCATACATCGTGCTACAATTTGATGATTTTTTATTTTTGAAATTAAATAGAGTACCAAAGCTCATTGCTTCAATAATTTTCTATCAAGGAAATGGACTTCTATTTTAAAAATTGCAGGTAGATGTTTTATTTACAAGACACAATTATTTAACATTTTATGAAATTTCTTCAATTATTAAACTAAATAAATCTCTTATATTTTCAACAAAGTATATTTAAAGAAAATGCAAACAAACAAAAAAAAATCACCTCTGGGCAAATATTTCTCTAAATTGATACGAATTACAAAATATTCTTTGGCTTAGTTATACATTGAAACAAAATTTATATAAGCAAAAAATTAAGTAAACTAAAAAAACCAAACGGTTAGTATATCCAAACATGCTTTACTTTTTAATTCATAGTAATAAAAATCAAATAATCAGTATATTAAAACAGTACAAAACATATGCTTCCATACTAGTTGATGTAAAGGAGAAAACATATATATATATATATCATATATATATATATATATATATATATATATATATATTGGTTAAGCCTAATAATATATTATTATGGAAATCTTTGGGCGGCTGCTTCACTCGCCGGTCAATTGCATGAATAAGGGGTAAAAAACAAAAAATCAGGTCTCTTCAACTTCAATTATTGACCTTGTGCTATTATATTTATACTATAATAAATGAGTAAATTTGATTTAGTGATTTATATTTTCTTTTCGAAATAACCCTCAGTATAAAATTTAATGACATTGTTATGTCTTCCTAACTTGAATGCCTTTTTTTTTTTTCTATAATTGTTTAAGTTATTTATGTAAATACTCCTCAAAGAGTAAAAGAAAAAATAAAACCTACTTTTAAACATAGGAAATTAATTTGACTGAAGTAAATTTCTTCTTATGTAATAGACTATTAGGAATGAGTTTTAGAATTTAAGGAATTGTAGAAAATAACTTTATTGGGATGGATTTTAAAAATCAAGTAATAACAAAGAATAAAATTTACTTGAAAATATATTTACATATTTTAGTTATACTTTTGAACCCTTTAAGAGGAAAAAAAACCTAAAAAGATAAAAGAGAATAAAATTAACTTTGTGTAACTTATTCAAATAAAGTAATTAAAAAATAACTTAATTGAATAAAATTCTCATTAAATGGAATTACGCATATAACTATTATCAACATATATAGGTTGTGCATACATTGTATTGGACTAGACAATATTTATATGGAATTAAAAAAACTAAAAGTTTATTAACAAGTCTATAAAAAGAAAAAAGAATAATTCTTCTTATAAAAAAAAAAAAAAAAGGAAAACAAGGCCATTTTTAAAGGGTTAAATACCATTTTGGCACTAAAACTAAGAGAAAAAAAATCTCAATATGGCCTTTCAAATTAAAAAAATCTCAATTTAACCCTCCAATATAGTCCTCCAAATTTAAAAAGTCACAAATTTGGTCCTCTAAACTAAAATAAATGTCCAAATATAACCCTCAAAACTGAAAGATTCTCAATTCGGTCCTCCCAATTAAATATCTGTCGAAAATGCTTTCTGATACATTAACCCTTTAAAAAGCACATAAGTTTAAAATCAAACTTTCAATCTTAATAATTACTTTATTGTTAGAATAAGATTCTTTTGAAGAAAATATCTATGTGGAATAAAGAGTTCTAAATGGTATCATTTTTTTTCAATAATGAATTTTAGAAATTATACAAGTATTGAAACAAATTTTTTTAGGATTATAAATTAAGTTAAATAACAGTAGGAATTATCCTAAAACAAGTAGGATTTATTCACATATAAGTCTTTTGAATTCTTTCAATAATTCTAAAGTAATTTTCTATTTTGGAAACAAAAAAAGGAAATAAAAGAATAAAAGAGATATAAAATTATTTAAAAAGTCCCAAGGTCATCTAAACTTGTATTAGCAAAGATGTTACCAATCACAGAAATTTAGTCATGATCTTTACCTTTTTTTCTCCCAAAACAATTTATATTGCCTATAGTGTTGCAGTCTAGACTTAATAATTATCAAAAAGATTTATTGTCTAGAATATGATCAAAAAAATTTGAATTTTGTGTGGTGTACTAAAAACAACTATAATATAATATAGAAGTTTTCTTTTATTACTATTAAAATATTGGATAAGTAGGAAAGGAGGTGAAAAATGTGATCCACCTATTTTGTTTTCTTAAAAGACCATACCTCTTTAAAAAAAATTTCTCCCCTATCTCTTAGTAACTCAAACCCACGATCAATAGGTTATAAAGAAAATGTCTTACTATCTAAGTTGCATTTCATTTGTCAAAAAGACCATACTCTTTATCTTTAAATTTTTAATCTGCTTTTAGTTCCTTTCTCATGTATTAAATAAGTAGCACCTATTTAATTCAAATTACGCTTTGCCTATGATAAATTGGTTGCTAAACTATATGGCTTTAAAATTATTGATAGATAATAAATTATATTGTCTTCCTACAAATAAAAAAAAAAAAGATTGTTATTATCTTTGCACATGTAAATATCTAATGTTAAATATTAGTAATCGAATAAATGACATACTAAAAAATGAGGATATCAAATTAGTTACTAATAAGATTTTTAATTAAAGCGTACTTTATCTAATAAAACTTAAACATTAAATGTCTATTGTTACTTTCGAATTAGGCAGATGATATTGCTGCAACTGTAATTTTCCGAACGGAGAAACTTTCTCAAATGTCAAGAATATCCTTACAAAGTCATTAGATTCTTTCTCTTTTCCTGCAATATTTTCGCCACCTTTTCTCTGTTTCCTCAATCTTAATGTCGTTCTCCATGTAACTTCTCAGATAATATTTTAATTTTGTTTTGTTTTCCATGATCAATATGTTCTAATTTTTTTTTTTTTTTTTTTGTTATTTTGACACAAGATAGAACCAAAAAAATAAAATAAAATTCTCAATCTGGTGAAAGGAAATTTATTCTTAAATTATCTTATTTTTGGCTATTTTGACATAGAAAAGAACCATAATAATAGAACCCTCAATCCAGTCAAGGGAATAACTAAGAATGATGAAGAAGAATGTCAAAAGATAGCCATCTTGTATTTAATTTATTAATCTTCACATTGTTTTAATCTAATAAAATCGATTTTTTGTATAACTAATTTGCTATCCCAAATTATAAAAAGTTAAACAACTTTCAACCCCGTAACCAAAAGTTGAAAATTATGTTAAAAATCTGATCTAAACTTACAACTATATAATCTCAATTTTGAGTATCATGAGACCGAGAAAGAAAAATTTTACAAGGATAACAATGGCATTACACTATATTTGTATTGAGGTATTTGAATCAAAAAATTAGTACATCAAAATAATGACTTCTAAATGTCTCATTTTTACAATGATAAATTTATGTTACAGAGATAGATAACTTAGATGGAAAGAATGGCATAATATTTGGAGAGTGAAGGAAAGAAACGCGGCATGAATTAATAGACAACATAAAGTGAAGAAGAAAGAGAGGCATCAAAAAGTGGAAAGGACTCTTTGAGGAACATTCTTGGCCTTCATAGATAATTTGCATTGACAGAAAAATCATTGCTATGGCAATATCGCTAGCTTTTGAATTATTACTATATAGTTGATAGCTACAGTAACTATATGCTGTTGGTTTTATTATAAATTGATAATTTTAATATAATGGATTAATTAGTAAATTTCACACTGTAACTTGTTAAATGATAAAAATATTTTTCACTTTTTTCGATTTTCATGATATAATTCTTGTAGTTGTGCAAACTATACATTTAAGTGAAGTTTTTGTTTCAAAAATTAGAAAGTATAATTTAGTATTTGTACACGAATGCTTCCTTCATGTTGGTTCCAAGAGATGTCTGGAGTCACGAATAATCAAATACCCGAATCCTTGATAAAATCCAAAAGGATAGCACTTGAATAATTGAAAAGAATAAAAGGTTCCATAAAATCTCAAATTTTAAGTTAGCATTTTCTCAAGACTACATTCTCCTCTTTGATTATTAAACTTACAGGATTACCAATAATTTAATAAACTAATTCGGAATCTTCGAAATCATAGAAAATATCTATGAACTCATGATAGAATATTTCAATAATTCTTAATTAGGCAAATGAACTTTCATTTTATGAATTTCAAGGTAGATGTGTTGTTCAAATGACACAATTATTTATATTTGATAAAATTGGTTGAACTATAAAACTAAACAGATCCCATATGTTTCTAACGAAGTATATCTAAAAAAAATGAATAAAAATCACCTACATGCAAATATTTCTCATATTTGACAAAAAAATTCTTTAGGTTAGTTAAACATTAAGAAGGAATTATGTAAGAAGAAAATAAAGTGAACTAAATAATCACCCAATTAGCATCTCTAAATATGTTTTACTATTTAATTCATTACAATAAAAATTAAATAATTAGTATCTCTAAATGTGCAAAGCACGTATTCTCATACTACTTAATTAGTTCTAAAAAGTGTAAAAATTTCTATATGGTTGATTCCAATTTTAATTAAAAATGTTCAAACTTGCATCTTCGTATTGAGCAAAAGTTTGTGAATTGCTTGTTTGACCATTGCTTGGGACATTATAAGAGCAAAGCACAAAACATTTTGAGAAAATCTATTTTGTTGTCCACTAAATTATTTTATTGTCTGAAAACATTTGTAATAGGTTTTCACTATTAAAAACATGGATTAAATCCACTTTATTCCCCTAAATTTAATTGTGAAAAAATAATTTTTCATCACTTTATCCCTTAAACTTTTTATTTCTTGACATTTAACCTCAAAATTTGATGAAAGTTAGAAAAGTAACATAATATATTCCATTCACACACCATTAGCGCATGCATAGAACAAGCGCACATTTCGTTACTTTTCTAACTTCCATCAAAATTTGCGATGAAGTGTCAAGAAAAAAATACTACAGTGGGCAAAGTGGTCCAAAATTTTGTTTATAATGCAATGGTCAGTAAATTGTGACATGTTTATGGTGTCAAAGTGAAATACACCCTTAAAAACATAGATACAACTTGAGGATAATTACCGTATTAATTTCCAAACTTCTGGGCCATCAAGTTTCATAAAACTGAGTATAACTCAGGCCCTTATATTTAAATTCGATCAATTAGATCCATTAACTTTCACAGGAACTAATTACTCTCATCTGTCAATACGGGTTCCCTTATAATTTGCAAACATAAAAGATTATAAATTGGTAGAGTTGTTGTTTGACCCAAGGTTTTACCAAAGATTAGTTTAGCTTCTTAATCTCGCTGTTGCTAGAGGATAATACTTGTTTACATCAGCTATAGTTTACTCTTCTTACTTACTTAATAGATATTCTTCTTAAATAACAACTTGATCACTGTTATTTGAAAAAAAAAAAAAATCATTGTCAAATTGACACAAGTATAATAGTTCAACTACAAGGTGAACCGAACAACTTCACACATGTAAGAGAATACGAAAACCTAGCTTCTTATTTCTTCCATGGAGAAACTAGCTAGACCACCCTCACTCTGTCTTGCTTATTCGGAAGAATCTTAAATAGCAGGAATTAATTTTCGAAACAAAGTTGAGCCATAAATTAGAAAATACATAACAAGCTGAATCTTTTGAACTTGATCATGGACAATTAGGATTTCTCCCTGGCCCACCGTAGAAAATGAAATCTCCCCAATCATCGGTCTTAGGGGTGGGAGCATGCGAATATCCGCCTATAAGATAAACTATCAAATAAACCTGCTTTACTTAAAACAAAATACTTAAAGGGCAGATCAGCCAAAATGCTTGAGGGGCGGGTACCCGCCCCATGCCCATCCCTAATTAGGGTTGTCTCTAGAATGGGTTATAGCATTTTACACCTAATATGCAGGGCGGAGCGGATATCTACGGATATTTAAAAAGGTAATCTGTACTCGTATCCGAAAATAGCGGGTACCGTCCCTCAAATGATCCTGTCAATGGATGAGGGTCGGATATCCTCATTTTTCGGAGTAGAGTGGAGCGGGGCAAGCGGGGTAATTGGATCACCTGATTTTTTTTGTCCACCCCTAATCGGTCTTTCCAAGTGTTAAATCATAGCAATTTGGATGCCCAGAAGCTGTGATTGGGTTACTAAGGGACCTTAAGTTAAAAGATTCATCCATTACTTGAAGATTCTTCATATAACTTGCCTTGCGAAACCCTTCTTCAGGAAAGTGGCCACTGCTCATTTGTGTAGAAGTTTGTTGCCCATTTGATTCTGATATGAAAACTAGTCGACCCCTTTCGATCACTGAAGCATTATTTGCTAGGTTTGTAAACAATGAAGTCGGCCAATAACCAATTGACGTCCAGTAGCCCATTGTTCTGCTGCCATAGTCTAGCCACCAAACATCTTGAGATGGGTCCTATCAATATACAATTCAATATTTTGGCTAATGTATAAGTGAATCTAGAAGGGTAGCAATAGCATCACACATTATGATTTTTTAAAGTAAAAAAAAATGTCCAAATAAACTCTAATTATAACTTTGTTGGATGAGTTTTAAGTTCACTCTCTAAATATCTCAAAAATAGGGAGAAAATTTGGGATATAGAAATTATTTAATAAATATGTGAGATTAAAGTCTGTTAGTATATTCGTATTTTCAAGCCTAGAAATACGGCACATCCTCGATCTTTGATATACTTGTAATAAATGTTTTGGTATAAATCTAGGTTTGTATAACGGAAATATTTATTTCAATGAGCTTGCGAAATGTGGCAAAGAAATTGGTTCATTGCATTCAGTTTTGTCACTAAATTACCTTCCAAATAAGTATATCAATATCATATTGGGAACCATGATAGGTGTAAAGTGGGGAGAGACTGCCTCCTAATGTGATTTCATTGTTGCTTTGAACAAAGCCTGAACATAGCAAGTAGTAGCATCCAGTGGATTGAAAATTATCCCCCTGCTCATGTTTGGAGTGAAGACAAGCCCATGAGTATGTCATATTGCTAGCTGTATTCTAAATTTATTTTCAAAAGTTATTAATCTAAATTGTTGAAAAGGATAGGAAGCTAACAGTCCAATAAATGAAAAGCCTTGTTCTATTATCTCCATGTAACAGTGGATAGACCTGTTTTCGTTGAATTAATATTAAAAAAAAAAAAATTAATAAAGATGCCCACTAACTGTTTTATATATGCTCTTTAAAAATATGATCAATTAAATTTGCATTTTTAGAAAAAAAAAAATGTTTAATAAGTGTATAAGTTTGGTAAAAACTCACATGCCAACCGGCTACGATGACATTCAAATCTGAAGAATAAAAAGAGCTACCAGAAATCCAGAGTTGAGAGCTAAATGCATTATGATTTTTAACTTGGGGTTCCCATACATTCACGCTAACCTTTGCTCCATGACACTTTTCTCCTTGCACACCTGCAAATACATACTGAACAGCTCCAAAAGGAGAATTATAAGAAAAGAGAACCGGAAAACAAGACAAAAGAGAAAATTCAAACAAGAACAACAAAACTATTGTTTCAGATTGGCCCTAAGACAATAAGAATGTCTCAAAATGAGTCCTCCTAAAGTGAATTTATGCAATTTCCCCCACCCTTTCCTCTTCCCTGCGAGGCTTATATAGGGTATCCCTTGTATAATAGTAAAAGAGACACTAGGCACCAGAAAGGCTAGATGAGGCTATTAACTTATTAGTCTATATGAATTAATTTTGTGCTTGCATGTATTTCTCCAATCTGAAATACTTATTTTAGTACTATTAACGTTTTTGCTGAAACCAAGTACTATTATTTTAGTATTATTAAACCAAGTACCAATAAAAATTAGACCCGTTTATTAAATTCCATTTGTATGTGTTTTAGATTTGCTGGCCTAAATCTAAATAAGTTTTTGATTTGTTAGTGAGGCGAAATTCAATTTTCACTTAGTTTAGGTTTGTTTCCATAAAAACTTTTATATATATATATATATATATATGTATATATATATATATTCACCTATTATATTGTGTGGCCATGTGGGTTATGTTTTAAAAAAAAAATTGATTGATTGTTGTTGTGTGTGCCGTGAGTGTTTCTTTGAGAAATAAAATAAGTTTGTTTGTTGCCTTGTTATTCGTCCCTTGTAAGCCAACTTTAGGAGAATTAAGTTAATAAATAGGATCCGTTTGCTGCCTTCTTGTTTTGCAAACTGCTACTGTTCCTTATTCTTCTTCACAATTTTAATCTTTTCTAAATTTCATTCTTAATCGTTTATTTTTCTTTTCTGGTGGGTTAATTTTATTTGGGGACTTTAAATTCTACAAATTGGAATCAGAGTCTTGTGAAATTTTGGAGATAAACAAAAAAATATTCCATGGATAGTCATACATCTTACAAGATTGTCCAATTTTTTGTCTTTGATGGCAAAAATTATTTTGAGACTTGATAAAAACAGATGATGGATTTTTTCACTTATATTGGATTTAGTGTATTGTTGATCAATGATTCGATGAAATCCAAGGATCGAAGGTGTACAGTTGACAGTTGAAGAAATTAAGGAGTTGGAGGAAAATAGAAAACTGGATTGCAAGGAATGCCACTACCTCAATACCAAAGTCCAGTTCCATGTATTCAATAAATTTATGAATGTAAAAACTACAAAAAAAGTTTGGACAATTTTGGTAAATTCAAATCGTGTTACTGCTGACGTAAGAAAAATCAAATTGCAAGAGTTTAGGAAATAATATGAGTTGGCTCAAATGAAATCAACCGAGCCAGTTAAAGATTTTATTGGTAGGATTAGTGATCTTGCCAATGATATGAGAACCAATAGTGAAAAAAATTATCAAAAAAATCTTACGGTCATTGAATACAAATTTCACACAAAAAAGACGGTTCTTGAGGCGATCAAGGACCTGAATACTTTGAAACTCGATGTACTAAAGGGTGAATTGATGACCTTTGAGATGTTCTTGAGTCAACAGACAATTTGAAATAATTGATAATACACAGCATATAGCTAGCTTGATGGAACCAACTAGGACTCGATTTGATATAGTTGAGGAGGCATTACAAGCCAAGATGGATCAATCCAAACAAAAGGAAGAGACACTGAATTTGGATGAAGCAAGACAAAGAGGTCAAAATTTCAGAGATAGAGGACATGGTGGTAGAGGCAATTTTCAAGGTCGTGGTAGAGGTAATTTTAATTATCAGCAAAGAAATAATAATGATAATTTTAGGAGGGACCGACAGAATAATCAACCAAACAATAATTTTCAAAGAGTTGACAAATTTAAAATTAAATGTTATTGTTGTGGTAAAACTAGGCATTATCAAAATGAATCTTGGCATAATAGAAATCATGATGGATAAGTGCATGGAAACACGGCTGAAAATAATAGTGATAAACAAGAAACTATTTTGTTTTCTAGTTCCGGGACCGAAGCAAATAAAAGAATGAATGGTTTATTGATTCTAGCTGTAGCAATCACATGTGTGGAAAGAAAATAATTATTTTCTGATTTGGATGAATCTTTTAAATCTTCATATGTGAAGTTTGAAAATAATGAAAAAGTGCCTGTTTTAGGAAAGGGTAAAATTAGTATTATTCTGAAAGATGGGTCTTCCAATTTTATTTCTAATGTGTTTTATGTGTCAAGTTTATATCACAATTTTTGAGTATGGGACAGTTGTCTAAAAAAGTATATGATTTGCATTTTAAGCATGGTTTTGGTACTATCACTGACAATAAATTGGAACTAACTGCTAAAGTAAATATGAACCCTAGTCGTTTGTGACCCCTTTTTCTAAAATATGGTGATTTACCTTACTTTAGTTCTATGACTTTTGATGATACTTGGCTACGGCACTTGCGTTTTGAGCACTTAAATTTTGGTAGTCTTAAATTTCTTGCAAGGAAAAATTTGATTGTTTGTTTGCCTTATATCAATTATCCTAACAAGCAGTGTGAGTCTTGTATCTTGGGAAAGAAGAATAGAGATTCTTTTCCAAAAGGCAAGGCTTGGAGGGCAGCAAAGAAATCATTAAGAGTTGATTCATTCAAATTTGTGCTCAATGGAGGTTCCTTCCAATGGTAGTAGTAAGTATTTTATCACCTATATTGATGATTGTATTTTAAAAACTTGGGTATATTTTTTAAAAAATAAATCTGATACATGTGGTGTGTTCAAGAAGTTCAAGTATTATGTGGGTAAACAAAGTGGTTACTTCATTAAAATTTTAAGAACTCACAGGGGCACTAAATTTCTTGTGTGTGGTGATTTCTTGGAAAAACATGGTATTAAACATCAGTTGACAGCTAGATACATTCCTCAGCAAAATAATGAGGTTGAGAGAAAAAATAGAACTGTGATGGATATAGTGAGATCTGTGACGCATTCTAAAAATATGCCTAAAGGTTTTTGGGCTGAAGCTATCTCTTGTGCTATTTATGTGTTAAACAGGTGTTCTACAAAGTGTAATTATGGGCGAACTCTATGTGAGGCTTGAATTGGTAAAAAATCACATATTTCTCACTTAAAAGTATTTGGTTGTAGATATATGCTTGTTTATGCCCATGTTCCTGATGTTTGAAGGAAGAAATTGGATGATAAGGAAGAAAAATGTATTTTTCTTGGCTATGTCATGGAATAAAGGGGTACAAGTTGTTTAACCCTGAGACAAGAAAAGTGATTATTAATAGGGATGTTACTTTTGATAATTAGGATGTTTGGGATTGGTCCAGAAAGGAACCCGAGCCATCATCAAGACCTCTATCAATGATTCCAATAATGGAAAAATGGAGCTCTAATGCATAGCTAGTTCAACTAGTTGTGCAGCCTATTCCAGCAGAGTCACCCAGTCGCCTACAGAGACAGTGCCATTTGCCTTCTCGTTTGCATGATTATGTTTTTTTTAATTATAATGATGTGTCTGATTAAGATATTGTAAATTTTGCATTGTTTGTAAATTGTGATCCAGTTACATTTGAGGAAGCTGTCAAAGAATATAACTGCATTCAAACCATGAATGAGGAGATTCATGCCATTGAAAAAAATAGCTCTTGAGAGTTGCACGACTCTTCTGCCAACAAAGAAGCCAATTGGTGTCAAGTGAGTGTATAGGACTAAAGTCAAACCAACTGGAGAGGTTGATCGCTACAAAGGGAGGTTGATTGTTAAAGTCTACAAGCAAAAGTCAGGTACCGATTATTTTGAAGTCTTTGCACCGGTTGCTAGATTTGACACTGTTAGGATGATTGTCTCACTTGTTGGCAATAGCTGTTGGAAAATTTATCAACTGGATGTGAAATCTACATTTTTGAATAGTGTTTTTGAAGAAGAGGTTTATGTTGAGCAGTCTGTAGGTTATGTCAAAAGGTTTCAAGAAAATAAAGTTTATAGGTTGAAGAAGGCATTATATAGGTTGAAACAAACTCCTAAGGCTTGGTACACTCGTGTAGTTTCTTATTTTGTTGATCGTAGATTTCAAAGATACCCATATGAGCATACTTTGTACCTCAAATTCAATCCAGGTAAAGATGTTCTCATTGTATGCTTATATGTGGATGATTTGATAATGGTTTTTTCACTGGCAATAATCTCAAATTAATTTCTGAATTTAGAGAGGTTATAATTAGCAATTTTGAGTTGATAGATTTGGGATTAATGTCTTATTTTCTTGGTATTGAAGTATGTCAAATGGATTGTGGTATTTTTATTTCACAGAAAAAATATGCTGGTGATATTTTAAAAGATTTAAAATGGATACTGCCAACCCAATAATGACCCCAGTTGAAGAAAAATTAAAATTGACAAAAGATGGTGCTGGTGATTTTGTTGATATTACTTATTTTAGAAGATTGGTTGGGAGTCTCAGGTACTTGATTTTTACGAGACCTGACATCACTTTTGGAGTTGATTTGATCAACAGATTTATGGAGTCTCCACGCCAATCTCATTTGCAGACAGCTAAGAGGATTTTGAGATACATTTGAGGCATGCAGTCTGATGGCATTTTTTATTATCATATTAATGATTCTAGCCTTGTTAATACACACAGTGATTGGGCTAGTGATATGATTTAAAGAAAAAGTACCTTCAGGTTATGCTTTTTATTAGGATAATGGTGTGTTTTCCTGGTCTTCAAAGAAGCAACAAATGATGGCCTTGTCTACAGTTGAGGTTGAATACATGGCAGCGGCAAGTAGTGTTACTCAAGCACTATGGTTGAGAAGGATGCTTGGATTTTTACAACACAAGCAAGAAGGTCCTACAACAATATTTTGTGATAGTAAGTTTGCTTGACAAATAATCCCGTTTGTCATGAGCGCAGTAAACACATTGACATCAAGTTCTACTTCATAAAAAATTGATTGATTGTTGCCGTGTGTGCCGTGAGTGTTTCTTTGAGAAATAAAACAAATTTGTTTGTTGCTCCGTTATCCGTCCCTTGTAAGCCAACTTTAGTAGAATTAAGTTAATAAATAGGATCTGTTTGCTGCCTTCTTGTTTTGCCAACTGCTACTGTTCCTCATTCTTCTTCACAATTTTAATTTTTTCTAAATTTCCTTCTTAATCTTTTATTGTTCTTTTCTTATGGCTACTAATTTTATTTTAGAATTTTAAATCCTACAGTATTGTAAATGTAATTTGTATTTGTAATGAGTTAGAATAAATAAACTTGAATAAGTGCATGTTGCAAGTGCTTCTAGCTAATTTCGCTTTTTTTGCTCTTAAGTGTTAAATTGTGTTTAAATTAAACTTCCTTTGTTTCTCTTATCAACTACTACAGAATGGGTTATTGCGATAGAATGGATCTATTGAGATTTGACTTTAATTCTCTTCTTTTACTTCATTTTCTCCCAACAAATTAAGTATATGCCACATGCTACTAATTTATCTATTGTGCTTTTAAGGGTTAACTCTTTTTTTAACTTTCTTTCTTTTCCTTAATTAACTACTATAGCAAAGAATGGAAAACGACTGAGATAGAATAGTTCTATTGCGATCTAACTTCGCTTCTTCTATTTCTTCATTTTCTCCCAAACTTTCCTTAATTTTAATATTTTAAAAAGATAAAAATAAATCTTAGTTAGGGATAAAAAATTGATAAAAGATATGCCCCAAATGAGGTCAATTCATTAATTGTCAAAATTGTTAAAGTGAACATTTATTTATTTAATGGTTCAATAATCTTTCCAAGTTTTAAACAAATTCAAATACAAAATAACATTTTATTCCTAGTTGGATTATTATACATTCGAGTACTACATGCCCAACTTAAGTACTGGAAAAATAAGAGGTAATAATAGAGTAAAATACAATGCTATGGATGATGGCCAGTTACTTTTGGAGGTATCTTTTCTAAGTAGTTATTAACGTTTAACAGGATAGAATTAATCTCAATCATAATATAAAAACTAGTCTATTTGTAAAAGAACAAATATTTTATATTTTTAATTATTTTTTTTCTTATTTCGAACTCTCAAATGATCATTAATATGCGTAATGTTTTGGTCTTCTATTAGGTAATTAGTTTTGGAAAAAGATTCTTATTTATCTAAGGATGGCTGGAACCGGAGCAGCTTATTTAATTAGGTTTTTTTTCTTTTTGGTCTCCTACAGCACACATATATAGTAAAAAACAATAAAGTTTACAGCAGACCACTGAACAACAGTGGAAGTACAAAAAGGAACTAACGACCCCATACATTTTGGGGTGGGCAACTTGTACCATCAAAGTTTATTAAAGTATAAAGGAAAAGGTACAACAATATGCGTCAGAAAAATATCCCACGGTTGCATGGCATGTTTTGCAAGGCCATCAGCTATTTGATTTGTCTCTATTAACTTTCTCATTTTGCCATATATATATCAATCAGTAGAACTTGGTTATGCAATGTACAACTAGTGCTCACTATTTTTTAAATAGAAATATTTAAACAATTATAATTCTCTATTGACATAGGATATTAAAGTGTAAAAAAAATGTACTTGTATGACAAAAATATTAAAACAATAATTACTCAGTAAAAAACATGACCAAAGGGATTATAGTAATGCAAGGGGAAGAAAAAATGTTCCATCATTCTAAGTAACTGTAATGATTCATGTGAAATGAAAATAGTAATTTCAATACAAGTAATGGAATTGAAATGTTATGGAATAAGAAGGAAAGTGGTTAAGCAAATACTTAAAGTATACCTTTATCTTGTTATCATCTGAAAAATTAAAAAACTTATTCCAAGTCTGTAAGACTAACAATACTAAAAGTTAAATAATGTTAAGTATGTACAACATTTCTAGATGATAGAATTCTTGCATCACATTCATTATTATCTGTATCTATTAAGAAAATAACTTTTTTTTCATTTTAAAGAAAAAATATCTTCACAGCAAATCACAATTATCTATCTACGCCTATATAGTATTAACCTAAGCAACACAAATGGGTTTCGTTCCCATACCCACCGACCAAGCACCCCCTTAATATAGGGAAGTAGCCCATAATATGATCTTCTGAATAACCTAAAAGAAAATGAGAGACATTAGATATTGTTTAAGGAATGATAAACCGTCAGAGGATGTTTTCTACACAATGCCATACATCCTGACAAATTCATAGTCCAAATAATATATTAAAATAAAGATTAGACAAGGTAAGAAAGGAATAAATCATATATGATCCATTCATCTTTAAATAAAAGACTAACTAGCTTATTCATATGCATTATACTGCGTCAAAAAAAAATCATCTTTTAACTTGTTTTAGCAATACCATATACCAAAATAACCATTGAAATTAAACTGTATTCAAGTCTCTTCCATGTATTCAACTCCAAAGAATTATCATAGTTGATCAATGGGGAAAGGAGAAAGACATTAAAATAATTTCCTTCAAAATTTGCCTCCAATGGCTTTTCCTAGTTTTTAGTTCCATTAAAGCTGTAGACATCACATTTGCTAGCTTGCCTTGGAAGAATATGCATATTCTATCACATGCAAGTATCTAAAGAACATAAGCTTTATGCTAATAATCATTCTCAAAATAACAAATCATGCCAATTTATAGGAAAGCATTCAAGGAAAATAAAAGAGTAGTACCTCTAAATTCATATCAATAGGATAATGTTTTGAACTTCTTTTTATCTATTGCTGGTAGCTTGATATTGTAGTTTCTTAATAATGGACATTTAGTGCTGGGAATGAGAAATATAAAGAACACAATTGATGATGATTATGTCACAAATTTTTGAACAACTGTTAAAAAAATAAGTTATGTAAGTTGTTTGTTTAACTACTATTGCATAATATATATTTGAAAAGAATCAAAATTAATACCTTGTGATCTTCAAGGATTAATTACTTGATGTCAAGTAACCACAATATACCTTACAGGTCTCGTCTTCAATAACTTCATGATACTTAATGAGGGATACTCCTCCAGTTAGGTTTGTAACTGTTAGAAATAAGTATGAAATATCACTTATATAAAGTAAAACCTATAGCACGTAACTCTATGGAAATGGTGAACTCTAACCTTATCAAGCATAGCATAATATTCAATCTCAGATTTGTACTTAATTTGGGGGTGAAAATTGTCAAAGATCAAAATCAACTTAACTGCAAAACTTATTACATTTTTTACCAAACTCAAAAAATATTTAACTAAAATGCCAATCCTTTTAAATTATAATGTAAAAAATAAATAAGATAAAGAATCTTTACCATGTGAGCTTAACATGGATCTTCTACAATTATTCATTTTTCACATTTATTAACTAAAAAACGAACTAAATAGGTAATCACAGAAAAAGCGAAAATAGGTTCTAAAGGTTTGTAAGTTACCGATGATGGTCGTAGTGGATGTTGTCCAGATAGCAGAGGCTCGCGGTCGAGGAAGCGGAGATGAAATTTTGACAACATAATTAAATCAATTTGAAAACTAAACATACAATACTAAAAAAGAAATGGAATAATTATAGAATCTTAGATCTCTTCCCCATAATCTTCCTTTAACTGATTTTTGCTATGTTCACCTAAATAGATAAGCAATTAAGTCAGACTCAAAATGCATTATGAATCAGAGAACAAAAAATAGAAAAAATAAAAACCCAATTCAGAGTCAAAATGCATTATGAATCAGAGAATCAAATATAGAAAGAAAAAAGAACCCTATTATGCACGATTCACTTAAACATAGATTTTTTAAAATCAAAAGTTATAGAGATGGTAGAACTTAAAAAATATTTTAATAACTTGAAAAATATCCTAAACACCAAGAGGAAGAATCCTAAATATCTCTTCAAGAAATAACCTTGAAGACCCAAACTCCAAAAAAAAAAAATGAAAAATACTAAAATTTTTGCCATTAAGAAAAAAATTAAAAACTAAAAAATTGAACCTTTCTTTTTTGCTTCATTGGCTTCTTCCTGCAGGAATCAACCTACATAAATTAAAGCCCAAAAATGTTAAAAATATATATATATTTAATTTTAAAAAAATCAAAGTAATACTTTGTTGGACAATTTACTTACGATATCTTCCAAACGTATCCTTAGTTTCTTTTACCCTATGTAACTTTAGGATGCTTTTTGTGTCGAGAGTTGCAAAGGGGTGAGGAAAGGATAAGGAGGAAGAGGGAGCGTCTATTGGTGGAGGGAAAGAAAGAAAAGAAGGGTGGGTAGGGTTTTTTCCTGTCTAAAAGAAATATTGAGAAGGAGAAAATGACTCGTTGGCCTTTAGACTCGCTTCGGCGACTTCACCCTTTAAGTGACAAGGGGACTGAGGTATAAGAAGGGCTAGGTCATCGATAAGCCTCTCCTTATTCATTCTATAGGGTGGGGCTACGGACCAACAATCCAGCAAAAGGGTTGAAATGCTTATTTTATCAAACCTTCCACTTTTAATTTAATAATTAATAATAAGGTAAGCATCAAAGCCCAGAAAATCCAACCTATACAAAGAGCTTTTTTAGCCCCTACTCCTAATAAGTGAAAGTTGCTGCCACCCACCATTCCTTGCTTCAGGGTCAATCTCTTGTATCAGAGCAAAGAAATGAAATCAAATTTTTTTATATATTTATATTATATTTCAAGGAAACAGAATCTACTCCTCAAATACGAAGGTATGGGGTAGTACTTGTGAGTCAGATAATCCAATGGTCCATAAAATAAGAAAATCTCTTAAAACCATCTAAACCATATATAATGTCATACATTATCTCCAAAATTAGTTAGCTATAGATTGGAAAAAGTTTGACCAGACAAAAATTAGTATTTCCAAGGCATTCTATTTAGGTATTGACTATAATGTCCCTATACAATTTGACACTGTTTATTATTAAAGGGTATTTTTATATTTTCACTCAAAAAGGCTAAAGTTCTAAGAAATTGTATAGCAAAAAGTGATGAATTGACAATATTAACCCAATGTACTACAACGGAAATGCATAAGATGAGGGGCATAAAATGTCATTTTTCAGACAAAATTTTTTTTTTAAGACAGGCTCCTTCTCCACATCAACAGCCACATTAGCATCAAACGCCACATGGCAATCAAAGGGGTTTTTTAGCTTCTTTTCTAGATGTTATATATATATATTGGCCATATTACACTCTAAACTCTAATATGTATCTTATTTCAGTCTAATTTTTAAAATACATATTAAAGTTAACAGTAGTTAAACAAGCGCATACCACACGCTTGTTCAGAGTCGCGTATTGCACCAATATAAGCATTCGTGACTAATACTACTTTACATTCCCTAACTTATGATCAATTCTCACTTTGCCCCTCAAATTCTAAATTTTGGACACATTGCACCAATAATTCTTAGATTCATCACACATTGGTACAATTTTTAATAATGTTAAAAATTAAAATAAATATTCAAATTTTGCTGTGTGGTATGCACGGTTGGAACATTCGTTAATTTTAGTAACAGTGTTAAAAATTACAATGAAATGGATAATCTAAGAGTTTAGGGTGTAATATGTTTAAAAAATAAGTATCGAGTGAAATACCCACAATTTTTATTTTATTTATTTAAAATAAAATACCAATACCTACTAGAAGATAAAACCGTATAAGAGTCCTAAGGAATGAAATAACTAGAATAGTACTATCCTAGTCCTAGTGCAATTACTTCGATAGTATATACCTGCAAATAATGATACACATATCCACAAGTACCGATTAGGTTATATATATAGTATGCTATTTTTAGGATAGAGTATCTTATTCTTTTTTTTTTTATGTAATACAAACGTTGGAGAAAATTTCAGTCATATTAGAGGTTAGTCTTCTTCTTATTCAGTCTTAATTAATTATTTTTGTTTTTAATTTTAGGAAATTAGATGCTTAATTATTTTGAATATTAGTTATTCACTTTATTAGATTATTCGTTTAGGAAGTTAGTTCAATTAATGTAAAAGTTACTATTACTAGTTAATTTATAAAATTATTTTCTTGAGATTAAAATTAGATTTGTGTATGAAAATTTTATTTTATTTTATTTTATTTTATCTTGGAATTATAATAGTATTTTATTATTGCTGGAATTTTTTTTTCTAAACAAAAAGAGTGATTTGATTAGAGAGAAAAGATATCAGAGAGTAGAATTGTCTCTTATAGACATCTAGAAAGATCAGAGAGAGGAGACTAGAAAAAACAAAAGAGTTGCAGCTATGGTGAATGATGGGAGGAAGAGGAGGAGATTTGATGCAAGTTTTGAAAATTGGGCATTTTAACCCTCCAAAGTTTTATACAACTTTTATAAAGGCCCAAAGAAACTTTTATAGCCATGGATTGAGTCCTTTTGAGGTTCTGAAATTATAGATAAGCCCAAATAATTTTTCAAAGTACTCCATTAGTCCATAGAAACCTTCTAGAATTACCAAAAGGCCCTTACAATTTGTCAATATTTCACATAGGCCGTAAAAATTTCTATTTGGCAAATTGACCCCTAAAAGATTAAATGATGTTCATATTTAACCTTATTAGGGGTAGAATATATAGAGACCCTAATGACTTTATGAATGACCAAACTACACTCAAGTATTTTAAAAGTTACATAAAAGCCCAAATTAATTTTTTTCGAAGTTACAAAAAGACCCCGAATGGATTTCTAAATTTGTAAACTATTCTAAAATATTTTGTTTAGCTCAAATAGAGTCCAAAAAGTTTTCAAATATTTTAAATGATTTTTCTTAATTATAGTAAGTCTTATAAAGTTATAATATGCGTGACTTCAAAGTACCTTTTTTTTACTACAAGAAAAGTATATGATATTATAGTAAATATTATTTTTGTGAATATTAGGACAATTATAGATGTATGGAAAGGTTGAGTATTTAGGAAATTGTTATAGGATATTTAAGTAAATGCCAAGCATGTATTAAGTGATAGAAACGTGAATTTTGATAGCAAATATTGAAAAGAGCAAGTACAAGAGTAACGTGATTCTTTGGCATATCGAAATAGGTGGTGCTTACCCTCTAATTTGTAAATTATTTTGCAAACCTGTATATTTTCTTAATGATTTTATGAACTTGCATGTTTTTCTAAATTGTTTTATGAAATGTGTTTTACGAAATGATTATTTGATTATGAAAATCTAGATCATGTATGGCTATTTTACTTGCTTGATTTTTAAGTTATAAAAATGTGATATATGCATGATTTTTTATATGTATGAAATGCATGTGACGATTGGATAAACATTAATGGACAAAGGGACATGAAATAGCTATGTTGGTAGGAATTATAGTCTTGATTTATATTGATATACAAGTATACTGATATCATGATAAACGATAAATAATATACGATAGGTCAAGTGGTTCCATAAAAACTTCTTGACAATCTTTTCTAGTGAGGTCCATCACTGGGCTGAGTACTCAAAGTCGATGAAGGCATGTATTGTTTGAACCTCTAAGAAAGTGTACATGATTTGGAAATAAATTTGTGATATGTCATAGATTATTTGAAAAGTATATGTTATATGATTTGATATAGATAAATGATACATGAATTTCGAAATGTAAGTTAAATTATGTGACTACGTGTAATGAAAATGATATACGATTTGGAAAGTTGATTTTGATAAAAGCATATGCATGTGATAGTATGACTTGTCTCTGTGAAATATATATGTATGTAACTGCATGATCCAGCAAAGTGTAAGTGTCATCTACTGGGTGACTTGTCACTCACCCATTCCTTATATTTTTGTACATACAACAAATACGAGTACGTCTTACACTATCATAGAGGATGAACCATAGACGTACTCGGACAAAGAAGATTGTTATTTAGTAATAGGATTCTATAATAGTTATTTGACTTTGAATAGTCCATTTGTTGGAATAAGTAGAACATGTGTGCTCATAACACCAAGTTTTATTTAGTAATTTTATTTATTTTAGGATTTATTATTTGAATAAGTATTGTATTAAATTAGATATCATTGGCAACGTGTCCATCTTCTTGACATTCGTAAGATTGCAGCTCTTGTGGTTCTTCCCTTTGAATCCTCTTCTTTCTTATAAGACAATAACCCAAGACAGCTGTGGCAGTAGACTTCCTTGTACTCCAAGTGAATTGTTTAAGTGCTCTCCTTTGTCTCATTGTCTATCTCGTAATCATTCGATTTCCCCCCTACTTCAATGAAGTGCCCGATCGTGAGACTGCTTGTTGAATGTCTGATAGCACCTTGCTCCAACTATTGGATCAGATCTTTGGACCTAGCGAAAAATACTCTCATCCTTCACGAGGCAAGCAAGAGCATTTTCTTTTAGAAAGTTCGTATAACTTCAGCAAAAGTCGGTGGGGAGGGAAATTGATACGTTTGACTTCTCTGCTCCCCCCAAAAAGAGAGAGACGTTTGGGACGAACCGAGTTCACAGAGCCGGGACAGAAATCGGAGGGAAGCCTCTGAGCTAGCCATTCCATTTTGAGGTTGACCGGCAACAGAAAGAGAGGCTCTTTTAATAGTGGGAAGGCCACTAGGACCTATGAGTAGATATTTTCGCTGCGTAATTTATATTTGAGATTACTATATATAAATGATACCTTGTATTCATGAGAGTACGGTTTTATGGATACGGCAAATGATACATGCCTGACAAGTGCAGGTCAGGGACGTGACATAAAGTGCAAAGTGAGAATCAAGTACAACTTCGAGGTGCAAAATTGAATAATTCCCCAAAGAGAATATAGGGTGAACACGAATCATAAAAATCGGGATATGATGGACAGGAAAGTGATTTACAAAATTACAAATGCTCTAAGATTACTTTCAAACCAACACCACGTGGCAAGATTTTATTGAATCACCAACTCCCTAAATTTAGATATTCAGATGAATTTCGTCACTTTTTTTTAGATCTAGTAATATTTCAATAACTTTTTCACTGTCACTTTGTATAAATATACTCTTATGAACATAAATGTAGCTGGTTAGATGGTGTTGAAGCCAAGGGAGTATTGGGTATGAGAACAGGATGAATCATGCTTGATTGGAAGGATTGACTTCCATTTACCAAAAAAAAGAAAAGAAGGATTAACTTCCATAATTGGGAAGCTTCTATGCAATCACGAACGGCATGAATAGGAGTTTCCACTTCAATGTAGCAAATGGAACATAGTTCGCCGGGAGACCGTGAAGAGTAGATGAAGTTGGAAGGTGATATTGACTGAGACACCGAAGAAAATGGGTAACTTTAGGGGGAAATGTCCGAAGAAGGGGATAAAAGGAAGCAGCGATAAGCGCTTATTTAATTAGTCATGCAGTATTAGGGATAATTTTACAGACCTCTCTTGAGGTTTATTATAATTACAGTTACATCTCTTCAAATTTCAATAATTACATTTACTTCCCTTGATTGTATTAAAAGACTTAAATAACCCCAACATAGTAATTAAACAACACATTTGCAAAAACAGAAAAAAGAAATCCAGTCACCAGCCAAGCAATGCGTCAGCAGTCAGCATTCCTCTTCTCTAATTCTCTTTCTCAACTTCATCTACATTTCTTTCTCTAACTTCCTCTCCCATCCCTTTCCTCCCTCTCCTCTTTTCCTTACAAGCCGTCTCCGCTTGCCCATTTTCTTAAATAGAAACAGGAGGAGCACCACACACATTAAAAGTTGAGTTTCTGATATGGACCTTTCAACAAACACTTGATAGGCACAGTCACTTTTTTTTTCTTCTCACCAATTTACTCTCTAATTCCAAAATCCTCCCAACTCAAATATTTATTCACGTATATTGATTGAATTGACACCCTAAGTATTATCAGTGATCCCTCCCTTCGTTCGATTGTGACTAAGAGCAAAAATAGTGTTGAGTAAATGTCTCAAAAATCATATTTGTCTAATTGTCATAATTTTTTACTTAGTTTTGAATAAGAGAAGATTCCATGGTTGCCTTTGCGTTTTGATAGAGTAGAAGAGGAAGATAAGAGCAAGCAAGCTGGCAGCTGCGTCTTGTTGCAGCGTGGTTAGAGAAAGCCATCGTTTGTAACTTTCGTGCAAACATTATCAAATCCAAGTGATATATACAAGTCTTGGTTTTGGATTTATACATTCTTTCCTTGCTTCTCTTTGGATTTGAATAATTGCACGGAGATTAAAAATAGGATAATAAACTGAGGTTCTGATCATTGATGAAAGTTTCATCCACTCCTAGAACTCATTGTAAAATTTCTATTCAGTTTTATATTAAAGAGATAGAATATGACTCTTCTTTGCTCTTACTCTTATTGTGAAATTTGTGTAGTTTGCATTTAGGTTGGATTTCAAGTTTCTTGTTGAGTATTTGAGATGTCGGCAATTGAGGAATGGTGGCGTTGAACAGGGAGTTTGAGTATTAGAGACTGGTCAAAGAGTGGAAAGGAGAAAGATATGATTTTCAGAATTTGGATGATTAAATGATTTAATGCTTTGTTAAAATTTTTTTGTTTTTGTTAAGAAAATGACAGGCGAATTCTTGGATATTCATTTGATTTTTCTTATGTCAGGAAATTGAATTTTTTTGTTACTTAAAACATTAAAATAAGGGATATAAGTGTAATTATCAAAATTTGAGGAAAGATAACTGTAATTATGATAAACTTCGGCAGAGGTATGTGAATTATCCCTACATATTACCATGGTTGTTTTAACAAAAATTCGATTCACTCCTAAACTATAACCGATTTTTACTTTACCCCATAAATTATCAATATTAAAGTGCTAAAAAATTAGTACAAGATACTAAAGTGCTAAAAATATAGAAATGGACTAGTTTCAACTAATTTGAGTAATGTGCTACATTAATTTATAATTTAACTAAACCTATAGAAATTGACTAGTTTTAACAAATTCAAGCAATGTGCTACAAATTCATAATTTAACAAAAGGTGTATTTAAGTGCTACAATTGATTTT
The DNA here is from genome assembly GCA_025175665.1 of Cinchona pubescens. Lineage (NCBI taxonomy): Eukaryota > Viridiplantae > Streptophyta > Magnoliopsida > Gentianales > Rubiaceae > Cinchona > Cinchona pubescens. The sequence goes on along the minus strand of JANKKI010000256.1, from coordinate 440,004 downwards.
AAGGTGCAAATGACAAATTGATGATAGTTCAAGGGTGTAAATTGTAATTAACTCTATAAATTAAACAACACAAGAAACACAATATGGATTTCCACATGAGGGGACAACATAAATTGGCTTATTTCCTACCATTTATCCTCAATAAAATGTAGATAAAACTTTAGGATATTAATGTACTAAAGATTTTTTTTTTCTTGCAAAATTTAAAAGCTAGTGCAATATCTCTGTAAAATACTGGTACCTGAACATTATCTTGGCTGGTTGTATGAGAATTGATATTTTGATTCTTCCTAAAGCTGTTGATCGAGGTTGCTCTTTAGACATCCTCTTTTTTTGTCCTTCTAATGGGAATGGTTCCCTTTTGGCACCTTCCATTCAATTGCCACAACTGAAGTGATTGGTTTATTGTTCTACTCACTCTTGGATTGAATGTTGGACAATTTGTTCTCAACAAATACCGATTTTGGGTAATTATTAGGCCTCATCTGCAAAAAACCATATATTCTGATGTGTCAAACTGAGAATGTCTATAGTGATAATTGAGTACCAATGAAATATCTGATAGTAGCTCAATAATCATTGAAAAGCAATGATCATATAGAATGGGTGCCCCATCTTTTTACAAAAGAAGAACCCATTTTCTCCAATTAGTGTCACCCATTCTAAATGGGAACCTCCTATTGATAGTTGAGAAAGTATTAAGATGTTTGGCAATTATTTAAATACTTAAATAATATTTACCAACAAATTCTTCCTAAAAAAAATTTATCAACAAGGAGCTAGTAAAAACCAACAATTAGTAGATAAATTTTCTAGATATTCTGAAGAACAAAGATCATTCCTTATCCTTTATGAAAAATTCTGTAGTGCCGTTGAAATACACTACCTTTGTGCTAGTAGATCAATTGCTTGTACATTACAATTATATGTATTTTATACACTTGTACAATACAATTATATGTATTTTAAATGCTTATACATTACAAATATTAAAATACAATAATAAAATACCCTGACCCCATCACCCATCATAAAATTTCCCGTGCTTTATATTTTGGTTTTCCTTTACTCAAGTGGCATAGCGGGGGCAAACCTTAATGTTGTGGTTTTTGAGTAAAGGATGATCAAATGCTGGTTGTTGAGACATATGCACACAATCAATCATATCTCCATCTTTGCTCTGCCAATTAAGATTACCACACAATAATTATCGAAATAAGTCAAAAAAAAAAAACCTAAAAAAAAATTATATGCAACATATTTAAATTAAGATTAATCTTTCATATACAGTCGATATAGAAATTTTTTAAAATTATTAGGTATGGATGCATGTCATGTGTGTATTATTTAAATTTCAAATATCACTTTTACAAATGTGGCATATATTCACGTCCGATTATGATAAAAAAAATTTCTACACCGATATATATGTGAGATTAACCTATCTATCTATTGCCTACCTTGATAGACTTGAGAGGAGTATTGTTCAACTGCCTTGCAATGTTCCAGTTTGATGCATTGCATAAAGCAGCCATCATCACTAATAACACGAAACAATATAATTTCTTAACCTTCATCTTTATAATATTGCTAAACCATATACTCGAAAATTTTCAAATGATGGTTGCCTTCACCATTTCCAAGTAGCTGTATTTATAAGTTCTCCTAAGCACTTTCTAGGAGTGTTCTTGATCAATCTAAAAAAAGATAAGATTGCAGCAAACATCGCTGTTTGCAGCTCTTTCTTTTTGGATGCAACCCTTTGCATTTTTTGATAGAGTGCATACGCTACAAGCCCTGAAAAATCAGCTTGATGCTTTGGTATTACAAGAAAATGGGAATAAGGTGAAGATGACAATAATGTGAACAATTTCCTTTTTGGATGCAATAGTTTGCCTGTTTGATAGAAAGAATGCATAAACAAGAAGACATGAAAATCAGCTACTATGCGCTTTAGAATTACCGGAGATGAGAATACCGGAGAAGAAAATGACAATGTTGAGTAGCAATGTGAGAACAAAAAGAAATTTGAATGCTTGTTTGTTGTTATCTCAACATTGGATTCCAACAAGGTTTTTAATCTTTATGCGACTGAACGAATTGATGCATATGTTGGGACTATCTTAATACTTTCCCATGAATATTGATGTAAAATAAAAACATCTCAGTTTTTTGTATGGCTAATAAAATTATTGTCGAAATATTAGAGATGACTGCCTTACTCATCTGTCAATAGCATGAATAAAGGTTATCAATATATAATTAAGATCAGTTGTTTTCAATTATTCACGTTGTGCTACTATATATATTTTTAAAAAGGGTGAATTACAAGAACCTAATAGTTTGATTAATGTTCACGTTACTCCTATAATTTATAAACTTTTCATTCGTCCTCTTGTGATTTGGTTAGAGCCTATATTGAATCCGTTAGATATTACGTTAAATGAAAGTTAAGAGGCTCAAAAATTTTAATTTAAAAAATTATTTTAATTATTTAAAACCTATAATCAGGTTATTTTGTAATTTTACTTAAAAAAACCCTCCCCTTATGGCAAAGAGGTTTGTCTCCTTGTAGCTTGATTTTTTTTTTTTTAAATGAATAGAAAGTTAAAAGCGTAAGAATTTGATTAAAAAAAAAAACTCAAGCTACAAGGAGACAGATTGTAGGCTTGAAAATCATAAAGAAAAAAGCTGAAGATTAGCTAAACCACAAGTTGGTTCCATGTAAATTGTAATTTATCCTTTTAAAGAGTTCAAAAAGTTCCTGTATAGTCCATATCAATTTTACATTTCCAAAATTTTGACTAAATTACAATAAGTTAATCTTTTTATTTTTTATTTTTTATGATGATTTAATCTTTTTTACACATACAACAAAAAAAATTTTGCACATCGTCGGATGTAGATGCATGCCACATATAAAAAATAATGCCTTAAAATTATATAAAATAATTATGTGGCATGCATCTACACTAACGGTAAAAAAAATTCTACACCATTAATGTAAAAAGGATTAATTCAATTACAATTTTCAACACAATTTTTACTGCGGCATTTGTCAATGTTATCTAAATCCACATGAAAGCTTTCATTTACTAATTGCTAAGTTAGCTATATGCTAAGCTCTTCTCTTCCATCAATTACCCTCTTCTGTCCATGCCAAATGACCACTATCAATTTTCTCTGTCCAGACACCATTAATTATCATTTAAATTTCATTTTTCCCTTAGTCTTAGCTTTAACAAATTTGTGTATATATCAAAAGCGTTACGATTCTCTCTATTTATTTTATCACTTTACCGGTATCTACATAATTATAATTTACGAAAATAATAAGTATACTGTTAGTTTTATTTCATTAAATAGATCTTTATATCCAAAAGGATTAATTCCATGTTTCACCTCTTAACTTATACCCACTTCGCACTTTATACATTTAATTGTAGTTATGAATATTTTGCACGACTAACTCTAAAATCCATGATATTTTAATCCAATTTTTAATACCATTAGCAAAATTAATGAAATTTTCGTATGTGCAACTAAAATATCGTGCTAGATTGTTGTACATCTTGCTGAATTAGTTGTGCTTGCAAAAAAATTTCATTTGATTTAGAGGCAGTGCTAAAAATTACACTAAAGTGGGACAAATTTGAGAGTTGGGGATACAAAATATTCAAAACTAAAATTTATGGTGCAAAGTTTGAATTGAATATAAGTTAAGGGTGCAAAGGGAACTAGCCCTATCCAAAAATCAATTAATTCATAAAAGAATTTCACAATTAAATTTATATGTCACATTTAAATGGTGCACAAATTTTTAAATTTTGATAGAATATGAAATTGCTTGGCCAAATAGTCAAACTTAATTGTTTACTTCTATTTTTTTGCAAGGTATATAGATAAATCATGATTTGAATTTAAAATGGATTTAAATTTTTAAAACATTTTTCAAATTTTATTTTTAATTTAAGAATAAATACTATCTCTTTCATTTATCCCCAAATGGAGAGGATACTTGTCCTATCAAATATTCTTAAATTTGACAACCAAAATTGAAATATTTGTAGATCCGTAGACTACACGTACTTTTACGAGTTAGAGAGCAGCTTGAGACAATAAATACTTTAGTATACAAAAAAGGCAAAGATTTAGGTGGACTCGGTTTTTGGATTCACTTGTATACCTTGTGGTGTGAATTAAATTTTAGAGAATCTATGACATCAGTTGAAGTAAGCAAGATTTTTTATGATTTAATCCAGACCACAAGATCTACAAGTAGGGTCAAAAACCGGATCTACCTAACTATTTTTTTTAAAAAGAAATACTTTGTCAAAATGATTTGTGGTCATCCGCATATTTAACTCTTTCTTTTTTCTTTTCTTCTTCATTAACTTAGCTCTTATAATGTCCAAAGCCTCAACAAAACAGTTCGAAAACTTTTGGTTCAAAATTTGAAGATGTAATTAATTAATGAGCAATTTTACGGTCCCTTCTGGAGAACTGTTTTCTTGATTTTAAAAACTTGTACAATACAAGTTTTTAAATTACATGGTGTTATACTGTACAATCATTCAAAGACAAGAAATAGTTTCGTAAAAGGAATCGCATAATTTTTGTTAATTTTATAAAATGTTGGCACATTTATATACGAAGATACAATTTTCTAAATAAATACATAGAGGTTGTGTTTGGATTGATTAATTTGAGTAAAAATTTAAAATTCATCCATTTATGAAAAGGATTTAAAAAGTTAAAATAGTTGTTTCCTATAAAGTATTTACCATATTAATTGATATCCAAACACATCGACGGAAAGTGGATCTTTTGGAAATGGTAGAAAATCCTATGATTTATAAACTTTTCATTTGTCCTCTTGTGATTTGGTTAGAGTATTGAAATCGTTAGATATTATGTTAAATGAAAATTAGGAGGCTTAAAATTTTTAATTTGAAATAATTATTTTAGTTATTTAAAGCATATAATCAGGTTATTATGTAATTTTAGTTAAAAAAAAACCCTCACCTTATGGAAAAGAGGGGTTGTTGGGTGATGGAAGGTTACTAGTTTAGGGGTATTTTTTTTATCAAATTCTTAAGCTTTTAACTTTCTATTCATTTAAAAAAAAAAAAAATCAAGCTACAAGGAGACAGGTTGTAGGCTTGAAAATCATAAACAAAAAAGCTGAAGATTAGCTAAACCACAAGTTGGTTCCATGTAAATTGTAATTTATCTGTTTAAAAAGTTCAAAAAGTTCCTGTATAGTCCATATCAATTTTACATTTCCAAAATTTTGTCTAAATTACAATGAGTTAATCTTTTTTGGGAAAACCACTATATTAGTCCCTCACATTACGCATTTGTATTTATTTAATCTCACACTTTTAAAATGATAATTTTTTGTCCCTTACATTACACATTTGTATTTATTTAGTCCTTCACTTTTAAAATGATGATTTTTAGCTTCCTTAACAAATGTAAAATATTGAATTTTGGTCATTGAATCAAATCCCAAGCATTTTGGCATAAATTTGTCATATCTCTCACATATATAAAACGTTGAATTTTGGTCCCTGAATTGAATCTCGAGTATTTTTTGCCTAAATTTGTCATGTATTGTTCACATGACATATTTTTTTAGAACAAATTTATAAATTCATCTGAGTAGAATGTTTTATGAGTGCGAAGGGTATGAAGTAAGTGATTGATTAGCAATTTATTTGTATTTAAGATTATTTCAATATCTGACTTGTGGAATTTTTTTTTTCAAAATTCATAATCCAATCCGATACTCGAGTTATGTGTTGGAAAGGAAATGAAGTTCCTAAATTTTACTCAAAAAATATGTCATGTGAACAATACACGATTAATTAGACAAAAAAGTGCTTGGGATTTAGTTTAGGTACCGAAATTCGACATTTTACATTTGTGAGATATTAAAAATTATCATTTTAAAAGTGAGGGACTAAATAAAATACAAATGGGTAATGTAAGGGACTAAAAATTATTATTTTAAAAATGAAGTACTAAATAAATATAAATGGGTAATTTGAAGAACTAATAGAACAGTTTTCCCATCTTTTTTTTTTTTTTTTCATGATGAGTTAATCTTTTCTACACATACAACAAAAAAAATTTTGCACATCGTTGGGTGTAGATGCATGCCACATATAAAAAATAATGCTTAAAATATATAAAATAATTATGTGGCATGTATCTACACTAACGGTAAAAAAAAATCTACACCATTAATGTAAAAAAGATTAATTCAATTACAATTTTCAACACAATTTTTACGGCGGCAAATTGTCAATGTTATCTAAATCCAATGAAAGCTTTCGTTTACTAATTACTAAGTTAGCTATATGCTAAGCTCTTCTGTTCCATCAATTATCCTCTTCTGTCCATGCCAAACCTTCTGTCAATTTTCTCTGTCCAGCCACCATTAATTATCATTTAAATTTGATTTTTCCCTTAGTCTTGCAAAAGCTTTAAAAAATTTGTGTATATATCAAAAGCATTAGGATTCTCTCTATTTATTTTATCACTTTACGGGTATCTAAATAATTATAACTTACGAAAATAATTTAAATATACCGTTAGTTTTATTTCATTAAATAGATCTTCATATCCAAAAGGATTAATTCCATGTTTCATCTCTTAACTTATACCCACTTCTTACTTTATACCTTTAAGTTTAGTTATGAATATTTTACACGACTAACTCTAAAATCTATCCTATTTTAATCCAATTTTTAATACCATTAGCAAAATTAATGGAATTTTCGTATGTGCAACTAAAATATCGTGCTAGATTGTTGTACATCTTGCTGAATTAGTTGTGCTTGCACAAAAATTTCATTTGATTTGGAGGCAGTGCTAAAAATTATACTAAAGTAGGACAAATTTGAAAGTTGGGGATACAAAGTATTCAAAACTAAAATTTATGGTGCAAAGTTTGAATAAAATATAAGTTAAAGGTGCAAATGGGAATTAGTCCTATCCAAAAATCAATTAATTCATAAAAGAATTTCACCATTAAATTTATATGCCACATTTAAACGGTGCACAAATTTTTAAATTTTGATAAAATATAAAATTGCTTGGTCAAATAGTCAAACTTAATTGTTTACTTCTATTTTTTGCAAGGTATATAGATAAAACATGATTTGAATTTAAAATGGTTTTAAATTTTAATACATTTTTCAAATTTTATTTTTAATTTAAGAATAAATACTATCTCCTTCATTTATCCCTAAATGGAGAGGATACTTGTCCTATCAAATATTCTTAAATTTGACAACCAGAATTGAAATGTTTGTAGATCCGTCGACTACACGTACTTTTACGAGTTAGAGAGCAATTTGAGACAATAAATACTTTAGTATACAAAAAAGTTAAAGATTTAGGTGGACCCGATTTTTGGATTCACATGTAGACCCTGTGGTGTGAATTAAAATTTAGAGAATTTATGACATCAGTTGAAGTAAACAGCCTAGATTTTTTAAGGTTTAATCCAGACTACAGGGTCTATAGGTAGGGTCAAATACCGGGTTTACCTAACTATTTTCCTAAAAAAGAAATACTTTGTCAAAATGATTTGTGGTCATCCGCATACTTAACTCTTTCTTTTTTCTTTTCTTCTTCATTAACTTAGCTCATATAATGTCCAAAGCCTCAACAAAACAGTTCCAAAACTTTTGGTTAATTTGAAGATGTAATTAATTAATGACTAATTTTACAGTCCCTTCTAGAGAACTGTTTCCTTGATTTAAAAAACTTGTACAATACAAGTTTTTAAATTACATGGTGTTATACTGTACAATCATTCAAAGACAAGAAATAGTTTCGTAAAAGGGATCGCAGAATTTTTCTTAATTTTATAACATGTTGGCACATTTATATACGAAGATACAATTTGCTAAATAAATACATAGAGGTTGTGTTTGGATTGATTAATTTGAGTAAAAATTTAAAATTCATCCATTTATGAAAAAGATTTAGAAAAAGTTAAAATAGTTGTTTCCTATAAAGTATTTACCATATTAATTGATATCCAAACACATCGACGGAAAGTGGATCTTTTAGAATGGTAGAAAATCCTATGATTTATAAACTTTTCATTTGTCCACTTGTGATTTGGTTAGAGTATTGAAACCATTAGATATTACATTAAATGAAAATTAGGAGGCTTAAAATTTTTAATTTAAATAATTATTTTAGTTATTTAAAGCATATAATCAGGTTATTATGTAATTTTAGTTAAAAAAAAAAAACCCTCACCTTATGGCAAAGGGGGGGTTGTTGGGTGATGGAAGGTTACTAGTTTAGGGGTATTTTTTTATTTTTTTATAAAATTCTTACGCTTTTAACTTTCTATTCATTTAAAAAAAAAAATCAAGCTACAAGGAGACAAATTGTAGGCGTGAAAACCATAAACAAAAAAGCTGAAGATTAGCTAAACCACAAGTTGGTTCCATGTAAATTGTAATTTATCCGTTTAAAAAGTTCATAATTAAAAGTTCCTGTATAGTCCATATCAATTTTACATTTCCAAAATTTTGTCTAAATTACAATGAGTTAATCTTTTTTTTTTTTTTCATGATGAGTTAATCTTTTTTTTTTTTTCATGATGAGTTAATCTTTTCTACACATATAACTAAAAATTTTTTGCACATCGTCGGGTGTAGATGCATGCCATATATAAAAGATAGTGCTTAAAATTAAATAAAGTAATTATGTGGCATGTATCTACACTAACAGTAAAAAAAATCTACACCATTAATGTAAAAAAGACTAATTCAATTACAATTTTCAACACAATTTTTGCGGCGGCAAATTGTCAATGTTATCTAAATCCAATGAAAGCTTTCGTTTACTAATTACTAAGTTAGCTATATGCTAAGCTCTTCTCTTCCATCAATTACCCTCTTCTGTCCATGCCAAACCTTCTGTCAATTTTCTCTGTCCAGACACCATTAATTATCGTTTAAATTTGATTTTTTCCTTAGTCTTAGCTTTAAAGAGCAAAATTTGTGTATATATCAAAAGCATTAGGATTCTCTCTATTTATTTTATCACTTTACCGGTATCTAAATAATTATAACTTACGAAAATAATTTAAATATATCGTTAGTTTTATTTCATTAAATAGATCTTCATATCCAAAAGGATTAATTCCATGTTTCATCTCTTAACTTATACCCACTTCGCACTTTATACTTTAATTTTAGTTATGAATATTTTACACGACTAACTCTAAAATCCGTCTTATTTTAATCCAATTTTTAATACCATTAGAAAAAATAATGGAATTTTTGTATGTGCAACTAAAATATCGTGCTAGATTGTTGTACATCTTGCTGAATTAGTTGTGCTTGCAAAAAAATTTCATTTGATTTGGAGACAGTGCTAAAAATTATACTAAAGTGGGACAAATTTGAAAGTTGGAGATACAAAGTATTCAGAACTAAAATTTATGGTGCAAAGTTTGAATAATATATAAGTTAAAGGTGCAAAGGGCATTAGTCCATATCCAAAAATCAATTAATTCATAAAAGAATTTCACCATTAAATTTATATGTCAAATTTAAACGGTGCACAAATTTTTAAATTTCGATAAAATATAAAATTGCTTGGTCAAATAGTAAAACTTTATTGTTTACTTCTATTTTTTGCAAGGTATATAGGTAAATCATGATTTGACTATAAAATGGTTTTAAATTTTAAAACATTTTTCCAATTTTATTTTAATTTAAGAATAAATAATATCTCCTTCATTGATCCCTAAATGGAGAGGATACTTTTCCTATCAAATATTCTTAAATTTGACAACTAGAATTGAAATATTTGTAGATCCGTCGACTATACGTACTTTTACGGGTTAGAGAGCAGTTTGAGACAATAAATACTTTAGTATACCAAAATTTAGGAAATTACGTTTCCGACACCAAACAGGCTCGTATATTTGTGGTGACATGGAGGCCGTTCTTATTACAACTTAGGAGAAATTCAGAACAACAACATAAGTAAAATGTAATAGAAATTAAATCCAACAGCTAATCAATTAACGGCATCCTTCATGGCTCCACAGATAGTAGAGAACTTGTTGGTTATTGAAGAATAAATACAACGCATCCGACTCTAAGTTCCAATAACAAGTTCTCTTGTCACACCTTTCACCATCTCTATGGTACCCAAACAAGATGAATTGGCCACATCTATCTCCCGCATTGAGGTTACAAGTTAATACGACGTCGTCCGGTTTCGACGTGTCCACGTTAATAGTAGGTTTATACACTTTGCTTTGTTTCAAACTAACTAGGCCAAGATTTTGGCCGTTAATGTTGCATGTTATGTTCAATGGTTCGACGAGCTCGTCGATGATGAATGCACGATATTGGACGATTTCGGAGTAAGCACAAGGTGCGGATGCAATTACTAGTAGGGCAACAAGGAGGGAGAAAGAGAATGTGGTTTTAGAGGCCATTTTTTGAGGCTAATGATGTTTTGTGGTACTTTGTGATTGAGGTTTAATCAATAGGTTAATTCTATGGTAGTTTTATGGACTATGATGATTATCATTTAATGCAAAATGATTTTGTTACCAGGAAAATGAAATATATTTGATTGTGGAATTATGGAATGAAAATGAGAATTCTTTACTGCCTGCGTATTAGTTTAGAAATTGCAAGTTATTTAGAGTAGGATCTCTATGCTTTTGCTGATTTTATAACTTTCTAGTTTCTTCTAATTCACTGTTGCCTTATGGGGAGGACAAAAATTATGTGACTCAAACGATTCAACGTTAGAACACAAAACATACCAAAGTTTCTGTATCTCTCTTGGAAATTGGAATCATACTTTTTAGGAAGCAATTAAGTTTTCAATCATATGGATGTACTGAGGCAATAGTCTCAATTTGTATATATATATATTTTCTTCCTTATTATAATGAAGTCATTATGTCTGTCCAAAACTTTTCAATTATCTATGCATAAATATGTTACCATTCTTTTTGTCCTAAATATAAATTTTCAAAATCATGAATAGTAATATTTTTATTCTTGCACGGAATTACCAAAAGAAGAGTTTAGTCATTTCTTATCAAATACACACTTTTCCAGAAATAAAATCTTTTTTTTTTTTTTTTTTTTAAATGAAATAAAATTAATTAACTTATGGTGTTATTAAGAGACGTAGACTCGTTGATAATAAAATGTATATTAATTGATAAAATATTTTTTTTATGACATATTAATTATGGATTAATTTATAGTGTTATTAAGAGACATAGACTCGTTGATAATAAAATGTATATTATTTGTTAGGTCTTGAGGTCTTCTTTTACAACATGGTCTGCTACATCCCTTTTACACCCTATATCTCGTTGAAACGTGTCCATAATAAGAGTCCGATGCTTTATAATTTCTATCCTTCTACTCAGCATATACTCAGCATATATAATTTTTTGTTTTTGTTTTTGTTTTTGTTTTTGTTTTTGTTTTTGTTTTGTTTTTGTTTTTTTTTTTGTTTTTGTAAAAACTAGTACTCTTATAATTATACATCAAATTTTTGTTATATTAAAATAATTAAATCGTACATTATAATTATTTAAAATGTAAATTAAAATTTAATATTTTATTTTGTAATTTTTAACAATATATCGTGAAATTTGCTAATTTATCTTATCCAGTTGAAATACGGGAAAACTCCATTCAATTCTCAATGGTAATGGAGTTTTGCAAATTCTCCATGCTACTGGAATGATAAAATACAAATAACTATATTGTTACAACTCAACTAATTTATCTTAATGATAAAAAATTGCATATTAAATTTTGTTTACATTCAAATAATTAAATTGTATAATTTAACTATGTGTATAATACCATATTCATTTTTTTTAAATATTTATTTGCAATAAGATCACCACTATGCAAATAAAAATTTTGAATATAATATCGCAGGAAAAAATATAATTTTAACCCCCAAAGTTTAGGTCATGGTCCATCTTGATCTCAAATTTTCGGACAAAATACATTTAATGCTCAAACTTGAATTCAATTTCTATCAATTTAGGATAAATTTGAAAATTCTGTCAATTAGTGTCTACTAAATCTAACCTGGATTATAATACCCCAACCAATTTTAACCCATTTAACTTGGTGTAGGAAAACTAATATCCAAAGAAAGTAAAATAATAACACAATAATTATTCACCAATAAAATAGTAATTGAAGTCAAGGATTAGAAAACCTTGTTTATAGTTGAGGCACGCTAATTAGTATTCTTCTTAGGAGTAATACGTTCCATACATCACTGGATTGATGTGGGAATCCTTTACCAAGATACAGTGTCCTCCAACTATATTTTGATGTAGCAAAACACTATCCATGAACCGATATTACCCTTGTGCTCAAATATTTAGATATATAGTTTAGTAGTGTAGTTTAGTATAGTGGTCATAATAATATAGAGGGTAATTAATTACAAAGTAATGTAATTGATAAAAAAAAAAGGTAATTAGGGACAGAAGTAAAACATTATATTTGTATCAGATGTATTTTATTTGTGGAGAAGACTCCTATTTATACTAGATTTTATGCCATCGAAATAGTTGTTATAGGTGAGAGAAATTTTAACATTATTTTATCCCATTACATTCGCTAATATTCTAATATACATTAGTGTAATTGTGTTGTTATTATGATTTAGTGAAGTTGTTATATTCAGAAGCGGTTCTTAAGCAATTAGTTAGAAAACTTCTTCCAACTAGTGCAAGCAGCTGTGTTTCACAAGAGTCTCACTAGAGTCTCAAATGTGTATACATTTTTAATTATAATTAACAACTGGAAGGAATCTTTTGAATGAAACTAGAGTTTAGGAGTTAAGTTACGATCCTTTAAAAAATCCATATAATATGAGTGTTAGTTCTGAAAATGGGAGTGATGATTCTAAAAATAGTAAAGGTGGTCGGAAAATGGGAGTGTTAATTATGAACATGGGAACAATGGGTCTAATAATATGGGTAGTAATGGGGATGATGATGTCACAAATAGAAGTAGTATAACAATGAATCTAATGGTACTATAGAATGGTCTCTTCTAATTGACTCTAATTATAATATGAGGGATGATGAGGATAATAAAGTATTTCTTGATAATTAGACAATAATGCTGAATGGTTAGGTCTCGATAGTTAGAGAAGAAAGTGAAAGTATAGTTAAAAAGGTTGAAATCGGGTGGGAATGTTACAACTCAGGTAGACTTAACAATCACGTGTATTGCACATGACATTTTTCATCTGTAATTGACAGAATTTTCATATTTATTAGATAAAAATAGAAAGCATGAGGCATTTTGTCTAGAACTATGAGATCAAGATGGACCATGACCCAAATTTTATGGCTAAAATTGCATTAGAATCATGAGATTTATTAGTCACGTGCAAGGAGCGTGATCTTTTTCATTTATAATTGATGGAATCTTCAAATTTGTCCTACATTAGTAGAAGTTTAAAAGTTTGAGGATTAAATGTATTATGGCTGAAACTTACAGAAATTGAGATAGACTTTGCACGACCCAAATTTTGAGAGATAAAGTTGCATTTTTCCCAATTTAAAACAATGAGATGAACTTGATATCCTATAATTTTCTCCTTTCAAAATGAAGTTGGAATGGAACTTTCTTCTAGTTTTTTTGAGGAACAGGTATCCAAGATCAAGTTGGAATATGCTTTTCTTGTAGAATAATCTTTCTAATTTAAATTTCCCTTACCAAATAAAAATAAAATAAAAAAAATTAGAATGGTCTTTTCATCTTATACCATTCTTGCGTAGGAAACATCTAATGTCAAGCTGTATATCCATTAAGTCCATGATTTCAAAAAGGTCTTACTCAACTTTATACCCTTAACTTGTATCCAATTTTATTTTACATCCTATACTTTAATTTTGGACATATTACAACTCAAATTCTCAAATTTTTCCTACTTTAGTCCAATTTTTAATACTACTATTAGAATTAATGATTGCCAGTTATGTGCATACACATAGTTAGTTAGAGGCGTATTGTATCAGTGAATACAGTTCAGTAGTCATGACAAATTCTATTTTACATCCCTAACTTATGATTAATTCTAACTTTACACCCCTAACTCTAAATTTTGGACACATTACACCTCCGAACCATAGACCCATCACACTTTGATCCAATTTTTAATGGTGTCTAAAACTTGACAATTATTGCACTTAAGGTATATGGTGTACATGATTGGAACATCTGTTAACTTTGAAAAAAATGTTAAAAATTAGATTGAAATAGGATAAATCTAAGCGTTCATGATGCAATACATCCAAAATTACAAAACGTATAGGGGGTGTAAAATGGAATAAGTTTAGACATAGAAAGGGTCCGGACCGGGCTGGGCCTCTACATGTGCCAAAAGGTACCGGTGTATCATCCTACACGTGGTGGGGTGGGCCAAACCTGGAATAGGATATACTGTGTCCAACGCCTTCAACTCTGTAAGATGGAGCGCAGGCTTTGGTTGGCACCACGGTCTAGTCCTTGGGTTGGCCCACAGGTACAATTGGATCCGGATAATTGAAATTGGATAAAAAGCTTATTTTATTTCAAATATGTAATTAATAGTCTAAGTTAATAATTTTTATTTAAATATGGTATTAGTACAAGTTAATAGTTTAAGTTAATAATTTTTATGGTATTAGTACAAGTTAATAGTTATTGTTTGAACTGATACATTATTAGTAATTACCAATTATTATTCGAATATAGTATTTAACAGTCTAAGTTATTAGTTATTACTTAATATTTAGAGTTAAAATTACTTCAAAGTGCTAGTTAAAATTATTACTTATTATTTCAAGTTATTTACTTATTTCATACATTATTACTTATTATTTTAAAATTAGTACTTATTTCAAAATTGTTTATTTATTATTAATTAATACCAAACTTTTACTAATTATTATTATAATTTATAACTTATTAGTTCAAGTTATTAGTTACTAGTACTTCATTATTCCAAGGTTGTACTTCATTAGATAGAATAATAACTTATGAGTACAAGTCAAAACTTATTAGACTTGTAAATTGTTATTTCATAATCAAAGATGAAAAGTATATAATTAAAAAAAAAACGCCCTGAAATGGTGGGGGTTTTGGCATAAATCCCTACTATATATATCAATGTTTTTAAAAAGTACAGGGAGAGGGTTATCGATATCTTCAAAAATAACAAGTTAACAAACTAATCTAAGAAATAAAAGAATAAATGAAGTAATTACTTCATACATAAGAAAAGGGACATAAAGCTTTTCCCCTAAGTAATTTGTAAACATAAAAATCCTATTACATATCAATGTGTTGACCAATTATATTACCTTCATCGTCTTCCTAGTCTTGCATCAATCATTGTTTTCTTAATTGGGCGTTGAACCAATCATTTAAATACACCACCATCTTTAAAGTCTCATGTGTCATTTGATCCCTTTTTTCATCTAAAACTCTTCCATTAGCAATAAAAGCATTTTCCTATGCAATCGTTAATACTATTAATGGTTAGCAAATCACGAGTAATTTTTGATACGACTTGTAGGAACAGGATAATCATATCTTTTATTTTGTCACAAAACAAGAACATCAAAACCTTGCTTGTTTTCAATTATAGCATGCTTCACATACCAAAAAACTTTATCAAATTGGTCATAGCACGAAACTTCATCAAATTGGTCTTCACTTTCATTGTTCTTAGCCTTTTTTGCAGCTAACAATTGATATCAAAATTTGTATTAGTGTTTATGTGAGGAAGTTGAAATTGTGTTTGTGGTATCAAACTACTAGAATATTCATTTTGTTGTGAAGGTGAGTTTTGTTTGTAAAGTAAATATTACTCATAAAAAGTATTTTCGATTAATACAACGAGGCTTGCATTATCTTCAAAATATGTGCTACTATAATTAATGAAATTATCTAGTAAATAACCCACTAAATTTATTACGTAGATCTAAAATACAATTAAATAATATAACAATAGAATATCTTCAAAATATTTGTCACATTTTTATTCTATGGTGCTTAGTGTTTCGCCAAAATAAAGATTGTCATGTCTGTCATTAAAAAAACTTTAAATAACAATTATTTGAAGTAACTCTAGATAAGAGATAGCTTTATAAGTAGCAGATAAAATTTTGATTGCATACTCAAGTACGTTTAAAATTTCAACCATTGTTTTACCTCTTGTGTTCTTGGCTAAAAAAAGTATCATTACTTCAACTAATATAAGAGTTATCAAATGCATATAATAAGTTTTTGTAACTAAACGTACTTGATAACATTTGACAAGTAGAATTTCATCTTGTAGATACATCTAATCTTTCTTTTTTTTAATTTCAAATAATTTTTTAAGTAAAGTCGTTTAAAATTTTGTTGACGTGAATAATAAAAATGTATAGCGAGAATGACATTTTCAATTAAAGACATAATTTCTTTAATAATTTGTAAACCATTTTAAACACAAAGGTTGAGAATATGACATACACATCTATTATAAAACAACTCACCACTTAATACATTTAGAAGAATATTTCAACAAAGGCACACTTAAAGATATTATTTAAAACATTATCAAAAGAAATTGTACAGATTTTCTCAAACAATCTATATTCGCATACGATTAAGGATAGTCACTCCACTCCATAGATAGTGCACATAGATTCTTCTTTCATTTTCAATTCTTTTCGGGGTGGAAACACGGCCTCCTCGACAGCAATTGAAAACACAAGAAAGAAAAACAAATGACTTGCTTGGTTAGCTCAACCACAGCTACAGGTGGAATAATGGTCCCAAATTAGATTGCACTTGTCCCTTTCTTGCTCCTGCATTGTGAGGGTTTCAAATTTTTGAAATCCGATAAGATTTTGTAGGTACCAATTTATATCTATCTAATGTGCAGTGACACAAAAAAGATATTCATTCGTAAGTGCTTTCCATGCATCACAAGCAAGAGCTACTTCAAAATTATTCGATGCAAAAAATTGCAAGGAATTCATCTTTCTTTTCCCTATATATTTTTTTCGTATAATTTTTTAAGTGTTTCTAGGATTCATTTTAAATGTTATGTGGGTTTGATGCATTGTGCATATAGTGTTCTAGATTGGTACTTTCACTCATATTAGAAGGAAATTCATCTCTAATTATTCATTTAGTCATTTTCTCTGTATTTCTTTCGTGCGAATATCTAAAATGATCAATTATTTGACTTTGTGTGGCATGAAATTTGTATTTACACTATTCTTGATTGTCCTTGAACATCACTATGCTTCTTATTAAGTATTTACTTAGTATTTCGGTTCCCCTCCCTTCCCATTTTTTTTTGTGTTCAAATAACATCAGACGATCGTATAATTTACATTTTGATACCTTATTCACTTCATCTTTTTTAAAAAACTCCCAAACGACAACTTTTAGTTTTTAACACTACATTGCTTATTGTTAGTGTAGCTCTGTTCAACATTGGTTAATGTTAAGAAGAGTTTTGTAGCCTTGGTCTTATAAATATAGACCTTAAGCTTTGGACTTTGATGTACCAAGCACTAATGACTAAATATAAGAGAGCTTAATGGCGTTATTAGAACTTGTTGGTCATTAAGTCTTTTGTCATTATTTTGACTTTCTTGTGTTTTTGTACTAATGCTTTTGTGGTCTTAGGAGCATTCTCCTAAAGTTTTTGTATTGTCCTCATATAATGAAATATTTTGCTTGCCCTTGCCCGTAGATGTAGGTCTTTTGACTGAATCACATAAATCAGGTGTATCTTTTTCATTTTCTCTTTTGTTCTATTATCATTTGTCGTAGGTTTGTCTTGAACTTTGTCAATTTCCTAGGATCCTTTCTAGCAAATTGGAATCAGAGCTTCCAAGAAAGCTCTAAAGCATTATGACAATAATAAAGACCCATGTGGAGAAATTTGACCAGATTATCAACTTTGGGATGTGGCAGCTCAAGATAGAAGCTATCTTATTCCAAGATGGTGTGGACATAAGGCTTCATGGACTGGAGAAAAAGCTAGAGAAGATGTCGGCAGAGAATTTTGAGGGCCTCAATAAAAAGATCAAATCAGGTATTATCATGCTAACTATCTCTGATAAGATTTTAAGATTTTTATGGCTTGTCACATTGTCAACCACACTCTTTTTATAGCCATTGGCTTCAAGACTCCAGAGCAATTTTAGTCAGGTAATCTTGCTAACTACTCTAATTTAAAAGTTTTTAGGTGTCCAACATGTATGCATGTGAATGTTGGGAAATTAGAGTCTTGAGCTAAAATGTGTATTTTCCTTAGTTATGCATCTGGGATGAAAGACTATAGATTATGGTGTCTTGATCCCATATCTCAAAAATTTGTAATTAGTAAAGATGTTAAATTTGATGAATTATCTATGTTATCTTCGAAAAAGAAGTCTTCTAGTTCTTTTAGTAAAGATATAGATAGTATTACGCAAAAGCAAATGTAATTAGAAATTGGTAGTTCTGGTCCTTCTCATTCAGTCTCTTCCACCAATAAAAATTCAATAGATGAACCAGAATCTATTGAAGAAAAACTAGAAGAGGAGGAACATTGTATTCCCAAGGATGTCTTGTCACATCAAGGAGGGAGATTCGACAACTGCATGATATGCAACTTTAGTTGCATATGCTTTGTCAGTTACTAAAGAAATGGATGGAGTTGATGAGCCTTCTACCTACTTTGAACAGTTTCTTGTGATAATTTAGTTAAGTGGTTAGTTGTAATGAATGAAGAAATTGAGTCTTTCCACAAAATGAAACTTGGGTTCTTGTGAAGCCGCCTTAAGGTAAGAAAATTATTGATTGCAAATGGGCCTTGAAGAAGAAGGAAGGTTATCCAAGGGTTGAAGATGCAAGATATAAAGCACGGTTAAATACAAAGGGCTATAGTAAAATACACGGTATTGATTTCAATGATGTATTTTTATTTGTTGTTAAAGATTGCTCTATTTGTGTTTTACTTGCTTTAGTTGCCAGCTATAATTTAGATTTGGAGTAACTTGATGTCAAGATAGCTTTTCTACATAGTGAATTTGAAGAACAAATTTAAATGAGGCAATATCTGGGATTTGAAATTGTACAAGGAAAAGAATACCATGTTTGCTTGTTGAAGAAATCCTTGTATGGATTGAAGTAGTCTCCAAAACAGTGATATAAGAGGGTTGATTCCTTTATATTAGGTCATGATTATTCAAGGAGCAAGTATGATAATTGTGTCTACTTCCAAAAATTAAATGATTGTTCTTTCATTTATTTTCTACTTTATGTTATGACATGGTCATTACTGTCAAGAGTTTTTGTAGCAATTCATATTTCAAAGACAAAATTAAGTAGTGAATTTGAGGTGAGGTATTTGGAAGCAATTAAGAATATTCTTGGGATGGAGAAAATTTTGGAGAAGTTTGACATAAGAGATACTAAAACCTATGAATACTCCTCTTGCAAGTCATTTTAGAGTTTCAGCTACTCAATTACCACAATTAGTTGAGGAAGAAGATTATGTGGCTCGAGTTTCATATTCTAGTATAGTCAGCAGTATCATGTATGTGATATTTTGTACACATCTAGAAATTTTACAAGCAAATTAGTATGGTTAGCAGATATATATCTTGTCCTGAAAACATTGGCAAGATGTGAAATGAATTCTTACATACTTGAAAAGTACTTCAGACACTTGTTCGGATTTTGGGAAAAATAGTGACACTTTGGTGGTTTTATAGACTCTGATTACACTAGGGATCTTCATAGAAGAAGATCACTTTTTGGTTACATATTTTGTGCTGGCAGTTGTGTAGTCCATTGGAAAGTTACCTTACAATCTATTGTTGTATTGTCTACTACGAAAGCAAATTATATGGCCGTGACCGAGGCAATCAAATAAGCCTTGTAGTTGAGATGTTTGTTTGGAGAGCTTAGTCTATATCATATTGTTACTACAATTTACTATAACAGTTAAAGTGTTATTCACTTGATTAAAGATCAGATATATCATGAGACAATAAAGCACATTAATGTGAAGTTTCACTTCATTTAGGATATCATCCCTGAGGGAAAAGTTCTTGTTCAAAAAATTAGTACCAAAGGTATAAGCATGTGGACGTGTTTACGAAATCTCTTCAGTTTGCAAGTTCAAGTAGTGCTTGGACTTGGTTGATAATTAAGCCCATCGGGACTTTTGTAAAGAAGGTGGTGCATATTTGCTATTTTGTAGATGTGAGTATGCGCCAAGGTGGAGATTTGTTAGTATGGCTATGTCTCATATTGGTTAATGTTAAGGAGAGTTTTGTAACCTTGGTCTTATAAATAAAGACCTTAGACTTTGGGATTTGATGTACCAAGCACTAAACATAAGATAGGTTAATGGACTATTGGGCATTAATTGTCATCAAGTCTTTTATCATTATTTTGGCTTTCTTGTGCTTTTGTACAAGTGTGTTTTTGTGAGCTTAGGACTACTCTCCTAAACCTTTGTATTCTTTTCATATAGTGAAATATTTTTCTTACCCTAACCCTTGGATGTAGGTTTTTTGACTAAATCACGTAAATTTGGCGTCTCTCTTTTAGTTTCTCTTTCGTTTTATTATCAATATTTGTTGACGTTTGTCAGGGGTTTTTGTCAATTTCTTGAGATCCTCTCTAGCACTTATTGCCTATGGTAGGTATCTCTTTTTGTTTATCAGCATCATCTAAATCAACCATTAATTGGCGATCTTGTGGTGTGTACGGTGTGTGAACTTCCTATACCCATCATTTTTTTTTTGCTAAATTAGAAGTTTATAAACAAAGAAACTATTAAGGTGTTATAAACAAACTAATGTTGCAATTTAAGAATTTAAGAAACAAATAGGTTAGTAGGCCAAAAAAAAAACTAATTTATCAAAACAATAATAATACTAATTTCGCAATAAAAAAGATGCTGAGTTGCCAAAATTTAAGAATACTAGAAAGACAATATTAGATTCTTAAATTGCAATTTAATAAGAAAAGTATAATCATACTAGGAAATTAAACTAAATTAAATATCAAATAAAGATAGATATAACTAAAATAAATAAAGACAATTATAAAGTAAATAAGTTGAAATAACCAACTTGCAAAATTGAAATGTTGAATTTAAACTAATCCACTTGAGTACTTGAACTTTTGAAGGCAACTCCACTTGAATACTTGAATTTTGATTAACCTGTAAATGTTCAATTGTACTCCACCTGATAATTCAAGTAAATAAATTTAGAAATAGTAGATAGATATTAGAGATAAACTTATGTAGTATAATGATAATTTAAAGAGCACTTGGAAATGTATTATAATGAAATTTGTGAGATATTTATAAGAGTTTTATTCTCAAATTGTTCCCAAAAACTAGCAATTTTATAGATATGATGAGGGTAAAAAAAATAATTAAATGGTAACTATCAGCCTGTGTGATGGAAACAGTCGGCCTGCCAAGCTGGCCGTGGTCTTTGTCCGAACGAGCGGTTAGTAGTCCAACCACTAGTTAGACCATTGATTGACTTGACCATTGACCAACAAGCCGATCACAGTCCAACCAATTGTACGGGCCTGGTCAAGTCACGGGTTAGAAGAAACAAGTGACCCGCAGGGCCTAGGTACTCATATGGGCTTTGCCCGACCCGCTACAATACCTTGGCAGGTTGGGACAGGGTGGATAAAAACAGAGCAGGCCGGAAGGTTTGGTGGGTCAACCCGACCCATTGCTATGTCCTAGTAACCCTCTGAATAACATCTTATCTACTAAAACTAAACAAGTCCACCTATATATCAAATTATATTTATTTTGTTAATTCTTTATTAATCAATTAACAAACGAGAATTTCAGCCATGTTATGGTGGTACTGGTATAGCATTAGGGGTGTTCGTATATAAATTGTTTATACCCGCACCATATAGCTAAAATCACAGAGCACGTTGTGGAAAAAAAAAACCCTCCGCAGTCCACAAAGCACTTGTACCCATTGAAACAAACATATTAACTCTATCACAACCCTCTCCAAGGTAGCAATTCCATTGAAACAAACATACTAACTCCATCACAACGCTCTCCAAGGTAGCAATTCCACACGCCGGCAATAATTGTAAGAGTGTTTGGTATAAGAATAACCACCCTTTCAAAAGTTTTAGCTTGTATATACAATATTAACAGCCAAACCATCAAAATATCACAGGTTTGTGTACTCCCCTCTTAAATTTTATATTACTAAAAAAAATGTAGGACACGTTATTATTTTTTTTGGGTTAAATCCACTTTGACCCCATAAACTTGTCATCATTACCACATTGCATCTCAAACTAATTTTTTGATTATTTTATCCCCTAAATTTTTTGTTTCTTTACTCTTCATCCCAAACTATATCAGAAGGTATAAAATAACAGAATATTCGTGAGTTATATTCATGTGTCATTAGTGTATGTTATGATCTTTAACATAACATTTTTACTTTATCACAGCCCCTGACATTACACTAACAACGGGTACATTGAGCACACGAATATTTTGTTACTTTTATGCCTTCTGTCAAAATTTGGAGTGAAGCATAAAAAAAATAAAAATAAAAAAATTTAGAGGCAAAGTTATAAAAAAATTAGTTCAGAGTTCAATATGTTTACATCTTGGTAAATGGTAACAAGTTTAGATCATCAAAGTGGATTTAACCTGTTTAATTTTTTGAAAATTTAATTGGAAAATTATATAAAACAAATTATGTGCCATAATATTTAGGGTCTATTTGATAATACTGAATCCTAAAATATGAAATCTGAATGCTGAAGCCTCAACACTAAATGAGTTAAGATGCTGAATTTTTAAGCACAAAAAAGAACCTTTTTGAATGAATAAATTTTAATAATGAACTTGTTAATATTGTTTAATAAATATATGTAACTGAATGCTTAATAAGTCACTTTGTACAATTGTGCCCTTCTTTTAATTAATTACTAAATATATAAACTATTTATTTTTAGTTTTTGTTTTTTAATTATCAATATTATTGACAATGAATAAGTAAAAGATAACTATTTTAAAAAAATAAATTGCATGAAACAATAAAATTATGTCATAAATAAAAATAAAGAACAACTTAGATTATTATTAAAAAAAAGCAAAAAAAAATGACAAACCTAAAAGTATCTAAATTCAACTCAAGAATTTAAACGATCTGCAATTTGTTTACGTAGATTGTGCATGAATAATTGATCAACTTGTCTAGATCCTCCTCTTAAACCTTGGCTTGTCAAGTCATCTTCATACTCTTGATCATTGTCTAACCAAGAATCGTTAGCAGAAGTTCTTCGTAAATAATTATGGATGGCAACACATGCAATCACAATATTTCTTTGCATTGAAAATGGATATGGTGCCACAGTTTCAAGGATTGGAAACGAGCATTTAGTAATCCAAATGTCCGTTCAATCACATTTCTCAACCTTACATGTGCTTGTTCAAATCGTTTTTCTTTTGATCTTAGACGAGCACCATTTCGAAAATCGGATATCCAATATAGTACATTTCGATATGGCGTCATAAATTCGCACGTGTGTGGGTAGGTTGCATCACATAAATAATAACTATCTGTGCCAAAAAAAAAAAAGGATGTTTACAAAAAAGTAAGTGTCATTAAATATACAATGTTGAACATAAAACACAATGAACCTGTTGGTGAAATGGGAAAATTGCAAGTTTGATCTCTTATGGCTTCTGTTAGAACTCTTAAATCATGTGCCACACCTTCCCAACCCACCAACATGAATGTGAAAATCATATCAAAGTCACAAATAGCAAGTACATTTTGCATGCATTTTTCTTTTCCTCTCCCCCAATATGGTATTTGTTCATCCAAGGGTATAATTGCTGGTATAAGAATTTCATCTAATAAACCTATTGCACACTTTCAAAATACAATAAAATTACTTTAATTAGCAAACTAATTTTAATCTAGAATATTACATAGCATTTATAGTAATACCTGAAATATTTGTTGAAGTTACAGTAATACCTAATTTGTAGAAGTCTTCGTTGTTGTTGGCTTAGCTTATTATTTCCATTAAAATTTGGGACAATCATCTCCTTAGAAAAAATCAGCATAGCTTGTAGCACTTCATAGAAATATTTATGCACTGTTTGGGTCGATTGACAACTATCTCTTTTTAATTACACAGATTTTTATGATGTTGACCCATACTTGTGGGGAACATTGCCCCTATTTCTTCAATGGAAATAAAATGACTATTTTCTAACCAATCTCTATTTCGAAAATGAATGCATAAGTTCAAGAATACTTCTTTACTCATTCTTAAAATTTCTATGCAGTGTGCAAGATTTCCGTCAAGAATTTCATTCACATAATCATTTCCTATAGAATTTGTTGTAGGTCTTTTTCCAATACTTCTTAATCTCATTTTTTCATTATTAGTATTATTAACACAATGTTTAACACTTGAATGCTTCTCAGTTAACATTTACAAAAATTGAGAATAATATGTTAATAAAACTATTGAATTTGTCATAGTAATGCTTTAAAAAAAGCTATAATTTCACTTAAGGAATATAATCGCGATCATATATAATTACTTTAATAAAACAATATGAAATATAATTATTTAAAAAATGTTCAATGAGAATCATCTAAATACAACTGAAATTTTTCTTCAAAGATAAAACACCTTACAATTTAAAACAAACCTAATTTTTTTGCATTCATTGATATCCAACCCAGTTTAGCTTGTTTAGATTTTCTTCAAATTGAATCCAATGTTCTCTATAGACCTTATTTAAAAATAAAAAAAAAATACTGGTAGCATTTTCATCCTTGGTTAAAGACATTCTAGTAAGAATTTTTTTACAATCTTTAATGCTTGGTTCATTTGAATTCTCCAATATTTTGATAATCGATGATAATTGATTATCAAGATCTATTAATTCTTTACTATTGTTTCGATTTGGATGCTTGCCTTCACGTTTAGTTTCATGTTTTGGTTTGTTAGTTTAAGAGGAGAGTATATCAAGATTTTCAAATTCAAGATTGATATATGTCTCCCCACAAGTTTCAATACCATCATCTGGCATTCCTTTTTTAGATAGATCCCATACATCTTTACCAATTGCTATAACTCCATCAAATATTGCCTTCATATAATCTACATATTTGATTTATGACTTGTAACGAAATTGTTGTGCTTTAGGATATTTTTGTAACAACGTATAAATTACTTAGTTATGGTTTGAATATATTTGTAACTTTAGTTAAATGAATATAGTTTAAAAAATTAATTACCTGTATATTATCATCCCATTGTTCTGAACCCCAATTTAGGGCATTGGTTATTGGATCACAATGGCTATTCCCTATAGTACCTATCATCTTTTTCCAAACAATATATTTTTTCTTCAAATAATCCTATTCATTCTTCAACTGTTTTTGATCAAAATCACCCATTTTTTCCTCTTTTAAAGTTAACCTAATTTTTTCCTACCATTCTCTTTTTAAACTCCCCCAGTGTAATTATTAGGCTTGGCCTCCCCCTTGCATAGTTCTATAAACCGCCTCAACAATAAACGATCTTTCCACTTAGCCCTAGCCTTAAGGGTATTTACAGGTTTCATCCCTATATATTAAAACAAAGGAGGTTGTTTTGTGTAAAAAAAAAAAACGGTCTGGATAATTTAAAATCAAATAAAAGATTATTGTGGCCCCCTAAATTTCTTGGAGTTTGTCGTTTCCAGGTTAATCGTCCGCTGCAGAACAGGTATGTTAAAGTATGACGAGTTAGTGATATGCCTATATTTGTAACAATCGTAAAAGATTTTCAGTTTGAAGAATTTATTGTGTATATTAATATGGTTATCTACACTACTTGGCTAGTTTATTTATTTTTAATGTGGTGTGTTACTTATACGATAAAAGAAGAACTTTAGTTTTTTGAGTAGTTTGAGACAGAAGTTAGTGAAAGGGGTATTTGTAATTTGGCCAACTAGAGAGTATGTTTGGTGTGGTCAAACGTCGCTGGAGTCAAACGTAATTAATCCAAAATTTTATTAAACTCATTATTAATATGCATTAATGACCCAAAGTTTAACTCAAATGTGCATCTTGACTAGTTTTCTGGTTCAGGCTTTGTGTGAGCGTGCCTGATTCTTTATTAGAATAAACCATATAATACAGTATTAAGTAATGTTCAATCTTGAGCAAGCTAGAAGTTTCAAAAATCTTTGACCAAAACAAATACATAATTTTAGCTGTTCACATGTGGATTTGGTTCAGACAAATCACATTGAAAGTGATTTCTGAAAGGTCATCAACATTATAACTTTTAAATAGGGTTGTCAATTTTTCACACAACTCAATAACACAACACGAAATTAAAAAGTTATGACACGATTTGAATTTTATCGAGTTATTATTGGATCAATCTGTTTATGACTTGGTTCAATCCATTAATTGATATGATAACACGTTAAGTTACCGATTGAACATATTTTGTTGAAATATTATCTCGATTATAATTTAATATTAGTAAAAAATGCATACTTTATGGGTATAAAATTTATAAAATTTTATGCAAAAATGAAAAAAGAAAAGATAAACGGTGCAAAATTAGAAAAGAGATAAGTAATTAAAGGAGTTAATGGGTGGTTAGTGGTAGTTAGTACTGATATTAATTTCTATTAATAAGTAATTAATGGAGGTAATGGATGGTTAGTGGTAATTAGTAATGGTATTAATTGAAATTATGTAACAAGATCAGGATAAATTTGACAAAATAAATAATGACGTAACACCAAATTACTCAAGTTTTATACATTGTATAGATAGAATACTTTATGATTGTAAATAATAGTTTTAATATAATATTATTAAATTAAACATAACATTTATTCTAAATATTATCTAAAATTTTCAATAATTTTAATAATATATTATAAATTGGTATGAAAACAAGGCCAATATTAATAATTGTTTAAATTATTAAAGAATTACAATTTGAGGTCTTAATTTAAATGGATCGTAAGTTATTTAACTTGTTAAATAGGTTGATACATCTCTTTTACGAATAAACGAGTCAGACACAAATACAACATGATTAAAAACGGATAGCACATAACACAACACAAACATGGTACGATAAGAAACAAATTACACCTAATACTACACGACCCATTGTTACGATCCCTTACTTTTAAAACCTTATCCCGAACAATGAGACAAACATAAAACGTGTACATAAAACTCTATAAAAATCACCAAATTGTAGATTACTCTTCTTGTTTATAGATGACTCAGAAGCCATGTCATCTGTTGCAGTGTTTGAAGTTGTATCCAGAAGGCTTTTGCTATAAGAAGATCTCCAAGTTTGGTCTTTTACGTCGGAAAATTTTTATATGCATCAAGGTATATAGTCTTATTATACACTTTATGATTTATAATTATCCACATTCTTCGACTTCTTTTAAAATTTTAAAAATTAAAATAATTTATCCACGAATTAAAGAATGTGAACAATTATGAACCACAAGATGTATGGTGAAATCATACACCTTGATTTATATAAGAATTTTCCCTTCTACACCTTGTTTCAAGTAACAATACACTATGTTGTCAGAGTCAGTATAATATTTTGGCTCACATAAAAATGCCATCATGTCATTATTAACATATATAAACGGTTAGTAGACAAAAAAAAAAAAAAAAAACAACATCACATTTAAAATATATATGACCATTTGTATCATATTTAAAATATGTAGGGGTGTTAATAGTGTAGTTTAATCGAATAAATTGATAGAATCAAATTAATTTAGTTTTTAATTTTTGTATAATCAGTGTTTAGATAAAACCGAATAAAAAATATTGGTTATATGATTTGGATTTCGTTACTGAAAATAATAACTTATATAATCAAACTTTTAATTTTATTAGTTTTAGTTTTTAGTTACCCAATTGCATATTCCATTCATTTAATACTTTGATATTATTTTTCTTTGTTATTTTTTTGTTTCTAGTCATAGTTTTAGTAGTTTTAAGTTTTTGTATATGAATTTTATTAGTTTAGTATTTAATTTTATACTTAGTTTTTTAATTAACTAGTGAATTTTGGTTAATCAGATAAATCGAAAAATAAAAGTTTAGTTAACCAACCGACAAAAAGTTTAGTTCGAATTTGGTTTTGATTTTTTTGCTACGGAAAAATTGAAATTTTTTAACTGAATTACCAAAAAATCGGCCGATAAACACCTTGTTTTAATTACAATATCGTTTTAGTCCTTTTTATACAATCTAGTTTTTTTTATTTATTCTGGAGTCATTTTATTAATGAGGTTAACCTTTATTTCAAGAACCAAAAGGAAATCAATTCAAAAATTCTATATAAATTCTATATCCAATAGGTCCAACATATTACCATGAATGCACCAACATATTTTGAACGTTTTCCAAGAGATGTAATAATAAATCTCTTTTTAACATTTTAGACAAGTGTTTGCAATATTAGATCTTGATCAAGTATAATTACAAACTGAAAATAGTCATAACTTACTTGTAGTATCTTCTTTAACATATATGTACTTTTCATTTCACTTTTGAAAAACTGTCTTTTAACATATCTAAAAGTGTACTAGACATATCTTTTAGAAATTGGTTCTAACCATGAAACTCCCTCAACTGTTGCAAGTAGGAAATGTTTCTTATTGTTTTCAACTATTATTCTCTAATTTCCTCCATCAATGTGCCAAGACCATTACCCATGAAAGTTGTTTCATTGATAAATTACACTTTAAAATTGTTGGACCAAAAATAACAAAAACATAATGTAATACCGGATAGTTAAAATAAGAAATAGTTTCAAGGCGTGTTACATTATCACTTTTCTTAAGATTTAATTTGTTTCTACCATAATTGGTGTTCAAAAGAATATTACAAATAACCTTTAGGATACAATGAATCCTAGTGATTGACTGCTTTTTGTACTATTGAAATCAATCTACTTAGCACTCAAACATTAGACAAATTCATCTTGTTTTGTACACGAAATAAGAAGAATAGAAGAAATAATGTATCTTTCCTATCACATACATGCCAATGTATTTATAAACGTTTAAATGTCTCTTCATTGTGAGACATAGTTATTCATCCAACCATAATTTAGTGAATAGCCACATTCATTTAATTGAATGAACACCATAACTACCAATTTATGTAAAGTTACAATTCTTCGTATTTTGAAAATTCTCCACTATATTTTATTTCTATTTTTTGACTGTAAGGTAATAAATAAACGAAACAAATTAGTACTCGTTTAAACTTTTATTTCTAAACCAAGTAGTCAGCCCTCAAATGTCCGAGTCTGTCGTGTCTGAAGTCTTAAATTGTTGGAGTTGTAATTGGAGTGGTATTAGTTGTTCTAATTAATTAGTTTATTTGGCTATTTGGATTATTCAAATGGCGCGTTGGAGTTGTAATTGGAGTGGAATTTGTTATTTTGATTACTTGCCTGTTTTAGTTTATTTGGCTATGTGGATTATTTATTTTGTTCCTATTTAAAGACCTAGGGGCGGTTGGTTTGCGTAACAAAAAAAAAAACGGCTGGATAATTTAAAATCAAATAAAAGATTATTGTGGCCTCCTAAATTTCTTGGAGTTTGTCGTTTCCAGGTTAATCGTCCGCTGCAGAACAGGTATGTTAAAGTATGATGAGTTAATGTGATATACCTATATTTGTAACAATTGTAAAAGATTTTCAGTTTGAAGAATTTATTGTGCATATTAAGATGGTTATCTACACTACTTTGCTAGTTTATTTATTTTTAATATGGTGTGTTACTTATACGATAAAAGAAGAACTTGATAACAAAACACAACTATTTTTACCCATTATGTTTAATCAGAGTTTTCCAAGAAGTTAGCTACATTACTTTGTTTGAGAAAGAATATATGTTTTCAGATTTTCTATTCGTGAACCTTTATTTTCATAATAGAAGGGCAAATTTTAACGATAGAAGGCCAAGGTTGAACTCTTGGAAAATAGATTAGTTTCATGAGGGACTCTTGACGGGGCTAGACTCCTCCAAGTAACTGTATAGAGATAATTTCATCATTTTTATTGATATAATCTCATCATTTTTATGAACTTTAGTTGTTTGAAAATAATAAATCATTGGAGAGAATTGTTTAGAAAAGTAATAGAAAGGATTGCTAGCCCTTACTTGTCCAGCCCAAATTTTGATTGACGAGAGGATATGGGCTATAGGAATGTTAAAGACGGTAAAATACATAAGTTATATACACATTTCAACACTTGGATTTATGTATTTAACTAAATTATTAGCTTTTACAACATATTTCAGGGTGGAAAACATTTACTTTACAAGTAGAATTTTTGTAACAAGATCTAACTTTTCTATTGGGGAAAAGTAGATTTTAAGGAAGCCTACCATATTTAAAATATCTACAAGCGTATGTAATATGTTCATTAATAAAATTGGGAAAATAAGACAAAGAATTAATGACTTTTTTTTTATTTTTTTTTATTTTACATAATTGCCAAAAAAGTTAAATTATTTTCAAATAAATTATGTTTTTTAAAAAAAAAAAAAACAATAGATAGGAAATTAAATTATGAATTCTAGAAGATGGATTTAAGACCTCCGGTTATTACAGCATTATATATTAATATTAGTCAATTGATTGGGATAGGCTTCTACATGTTCATCAAGAATCTACAACCTTGTTCCGAGACACATAGCAGCTTGACTAATGATTGAATAAATAACTGTAGATTTGGCATATACATGTTGGCCTAAGTTATCAGGATCATGCAAAATGTATTCTTGGACCAAAAAAGTTAATACTAATTGGTAATGTGTTTTTAGCTGACAAAAAGTTGTCCGACATATTCCAGGTATTCATCTATCATATGTTGTCAAACATGGAACTGATTCATGTTCTCACTCTGTTTTGTGCGTTGAGTACTTTTCATTCATTGGTTTCACCTGCAAGTGCTTTTGAGGAGCAGACTAGCAATTTAGAGACTTATATTGTTCATGTTGAGTTACCTGAATCTGAAACTCTACTTTCCACTTCAAGTTCTTCTCAATTCCCAAATAAAGTTCTTGAAAGTTGGTACAATTCTTTTCTGCCAACAACCACGGAAAGCTCAAACGATGCACCACACAGAATGGTGTATCCATATCACCATGTTTTTACGGGGTTTGTCTATCAGCCAAATTATCAGCCGAGGATGTCAAACAAATGGAAAACAAGCCTGGTTTTCTATCTGCTGAACCCCAAAAGGTGCTTTCTCTACATACAACACATTCTCCTGGATTTTTGGGGTTGCATCGAAACATGGGATTTTGGGAGAAATCGAATTACGGTAAAGGCGTGATTATTGGAGTCATAGACTCGGGAATAACAGCGGATCACCCTTCGTTTGATGACCAAGGAATGCCTCCACCACCTGGTTTTTGGAAGGG
Organism: Cinchona pubescens; assembly: GCA_025175665.1. NCBI lineage: Eukaryota > Viridiplantae > Streptophyta > Magnoliopsida > Gentianales > Rubiaceae > Cinchona > Cinchona pubescens. The sequence continues at coordinate 408,429 of JANKKI010000256.1, read as the reverse complement.
AAAGTGTGAATTTAACGCCTCAATGTGCAATAACAAATTGATTGGGGTAAAAATTTTCAACCAGGGGGATGGGATTGGGAATGCTTCTCCAGCCGATGAGATTGGCCACGGCACTCATACTGCTAGCACAGCAGCTGGAAACTTTGTCAAGGGTGCCAATCTGTTTGGAAATGCTAACGGAACAGCAGCCGGTGTCGCTCCTCTTGCTCACCTGGCTATGTACAAAGCATGTGGTAGTACTGGTTGTGGCTCATGAGAGCGATGTATTGGCTGCTATGGATGCTGCTATTGATGATGGAGTTGATATTCTTTCAATATCCCTCGGTGGACGTCTTTTAGAACCATTTTATGCTAACGGTATTGCACTTGGTGCATATAGTGCTATGGAAAAGCGCATCTTTGTGAGTTGCTCTGCAGGGAATTCGGGTCCTATTAGTAGCTCTCTTGCTAACGAGGCCCCGTGGATTCTAACAGTTGGCGCAAGCACTATTGATAGGAAAATAAGGGCAACTGTCGTGCTTGGTAACAATGCGCAACTTGATGGTGAGACAGTTTATCAGCCTAAGGATTTTCCAACAACACTATTTCCCATATTGAGATTCCTTGGTAAAGAACGTTTTTTTGGTCGGACCATTGACCGCTGCCTGGAAAAAAGAGATATGAAAGGAAAAATAGTAGTCTGTGAAGCTGGAGAAATTCGAAGAAAAGCACGACGGATTAAGGCTAATGGTGGTGTTGGCATGATCATAGTTAACACTGAGAAATATGGCTACACCACACCAGTCGGCGCTATTCATATCCTTCCGACTGTACATTTAAATTATGCGGATCGAGTAAAGTTGCTCCAGTATATAAACTCAACAAGTTCACCTATGGCTGCCATCTCATTCAAAGGAACTTTAATCGGAGATAATCACGCTCCTGCAGTAACTTTTTTTTCCTCCAGAGGTCCAAGCCAAGCAAGTCCCGGAATTCTAAAACCAGATATAATTGGCCCGGGTCTGAACATTCTTGCTGCCTGGAATGTTTCCTTGGAAAACAACAACAACACGCGATCCAATTTCAATATACTCTCGGGAACTTCAATGTCTTGCCCTCACCTCAGTGGTGTCGCAGCACTACTGAAAAGCGCGCACCCCGATTGGTCTCCAGCTGCCATTAAGTCCGCGATGATGACAACCGCAGATCCCATCAACCAAGCCAAGAATCCCATTGAAGATGAAAGGCTAATTCCAGCGGACCTTTTCGCCACAGGCTGGAGCAGGCCATGTAAATCCTGCTGGAGCCAACAATCCGGGGCTGATTTACGACATTGAACCAAAAGATTACATTCCTTACTTGTGCGGTTTGAAATACGAAAGCAAACAGGTTTCTTTGATTCTAAAACACAAGGTAGACTGCAAAAAAATATCGTGGATAGCCGAAGCACAACTAAACTACCCTTCGTTTTCGATTACAATTGGATCAAAAGAGGTACTCAAGTATACAAGGACAGTGACAAATGTAGGCGAAGCTGGTTCAGTCTACAATGTTGAGGTTGTTCCCCTAGCAGGCGTTAATGTCGCAGTTAACCCGAATACACTCAATTTCACACAAGTGAATCAGAAGTTGACATATGAAGTTACATTTAGCCGATCAGCTGCACCATCTGCTGCTTCTAACATTACCATGTCTCAAGGGTCTCTTACCTGGACTTCTTCCAAGTACTCAGTTAGAAGCCCAATTGCTGCAATTTTGGTTTAATTAGCGGTCCATTTTTTGCTTTTCATTACAGATTCTGCGTTCTTTATTAGTATTTTCTTGATTTTAAAAACAAAACTTATTTGATCGACTAGAATGATAAGAATGCATATTTAAAATTCGTTTTTGAATTGGCAATTTAGCTCCACGAGATTACTGATTGGTTCGAAAATGGGAAAATGATGTTAATAGTCCTGAACTTTTTTACTAAAACTGAATTGGTTCCCATATTTTAATTTTAGCCAAAATGATCCTCAAACTAAATATTTTGCGTCCAACTATTCCTTTGTTGGTAGAGCAGCCTAAAAGTTAAAAAATGAATGTTGTTGACAGGTCAGCAAAAGCGTAAAATGAAAAACTCGTCCCTTGCCGGCTGCAACCTTCACCTGCAGTTGAATATGGACTTGCACTTGGATGGCTGGACCTACACCTAGAAAATCACATTAATCGCCCCTCATGAGTAAGAAATACTCCATCCATCCCATTTTATTTTGGCTCTTTATATTTTTATTTGTCCCAAATTAATACTTTATCACTCCTTAAAAAGGTAATTAAACAAAGGCTAATTTACCTATTTAACCCTTCATACAAATCCCTAGAAATGACATTAAAGTCATGTTAGAACATTAATTACTTTCACAAACTATTTCAAAATTTGAAACTTCAACATCAACTAATAAATTTTGAATTTGAATACAGAGATAATAATAGAAGAAGTGTGTTATTCGTTGGTCAAATATCAACTTCTGTTAAACTGTGTATCGGATTGACTATATCAAATAAAATAGGACGGAGAGAGTACTTACTTCTTTCTCTATTCTAATCAGAACCAATTCGAGAAAAAAATTGTTAGTATATGTTCTAAAATTAATTTGTTTTAGGCATGAATTACACTTTTATATTTATGTATATTTTGTAATATGATATTTTTTGAATAAAATATATATATGTGAAATCATAAAAAATTATGATGTAATTATATTTTATTCATATATATCCCTAATCGTAGTGTATGACACTAGTAGATTAGCACTTATGTCGATATCTATAAGTGTATGTGGATGCTTATTGAGAATAAGTGCATCAGATTGACCAACTAAAAGTATTCCACACGAATTATTATTTGCCAATGGATTAATCACTTTGTGATAGTAGTGTAATGGTCCTTTGACTTGAGGTCACGAGTTTATCTTGACTGTGGATTATTATATACTTCGACTCTATTATTCGTTACTCTTAATGAGTCGCACATACTGTAGAATTCGGGTATAATATAAATCAAGATAATATAAGATATAACCAATAGAGGATTCACCACTCTTTATAATAGGAGAGTATATCCCAGTATGGCCACTTCTCGAAATACGATTTGAAAATCTTTACGCAAAGTGAAAATAGAATTAAGAGTGTCTTAAATTCTATTTCAAATTAGTTGTATTTTGGAAAGAAGTACAATTGATTAATTTGATAAGAATTGGCATTGTATCTGTACTCTTGAATTAATCGTGATATAGGTTGGTGAAAAGATAATAATTACATGGAAACTAATTGGACTCACAGGTGGGTGATGTCGAACCACTTGACACATCTCAACACTTGGGTGGTCATGATACTTTGGTAGAAGCCAATCTTGATCTATAAGTGTAAATTAATTAATTGGAGAATTAATGATAAATTAAAAGTGTTTAACTTTTCTAATTCTAATTAATTTAGGATTATAATTTATACTTATTGCCAACGTGATTGGAAACCTAAATGGTCACACACTTAATGATAATTAATTCAGGATTAACATGATTAGATAAGTATGAGATATTTGTGGTTTAATGTATGAGATAAATTAACTTTTAGGTTTAATTGTAATAAGTTATAAATGTTAGGAGTTGATACGTGATACAAATTAAAAGTCCTAATGGTTTTATAGTTCTTCGTATGCCCATTACTCAAATTTATTAGAATTATTGTAATTCCCTAAATTCAATTTAATTGGGATTTCTAAATTATACATATCTAGATCATATATATAGATATATATATATATAGTTGATATAATAGCAATAGTGCTAATAGTAGTACTAATATATATACTTATATCCGGCATTGAATAAAAGGCCGTGGGGAAAGAAAGAAAAAAATTAAATCGTGAAAGTCACGATTAAGAAAATTGAAAATATAATTTATGAGCTAGCACATCGTGGTTTGGATCAATCAATCTTGTGAAAATTCTTGATATAATATCCGTGTGGATACCATTAGAGGCCTTTCACTTGTGGAGCTTGTAGATTGATGTCCCAAACATATTGGAAATTTTACTGAAATTTTAAGGTATATCTCTATACTTTTCTTGTACTACGCGTAAATTAATCAAGGTGATCCGTGATAGGAAAGTAAAACTTTTAAATTCTGCTGTGTTATTGATTATTCACTTTCTTATAGTGGTATCAGAACCACTCTTAATTAATTTATGATGTAATTGTACTTAGTTGTCCTGAATATTGAATTGTTCAAATTATATGAATTTTTGAATTTTATTTATGAAAATATTGGAGAATTTTTTTTACTTTTTTTTTTAAAAAGAAAGAATCATCATATTGCCGTGAATTTGATTCACGGCAATATCGCTTGTCCATATCTAATATGGACAAAATATGGACAAGCCATGATGATTTACTTAATAATGCCACTTTTAGTGACATTATTAATGTTTGTCATTAAAAGTATTTAATTAGTTAAATAATTTTTAATGACACTTAATTTAATTTTTTCATATAAAAGGTTTTTCCAAATTTTGATTTTAAAAATCACCAATTAATTTTTGACAGTTGTTGTTTAAAATTAATTGATAAAATTTAGAAACTTTCTTTACTTTAATTTGATTAAAATTTAGAAAGTATAAAACCTTTAAAAATATTTATTTAATTCTAATGAGATTAGAATTAGATAATTTGTTTAAATTTTAAAAATTTATTATTTTTCAATGAGATTGGAATTTAATAAATGTTCAAAATATTTACAAATTGTTTCTAATATAATTTTTGAAATTCTAGTATTTAAAAGATTATTTTCTAATGCAGATTGAAAATTAATAATTTTTCTCCATAAAATATTTTCATAAATAATTCAAAAATTGATAATTTCAATGAAATTGGAATAATGAAATATAGTGATTCATGATTAGATACTAAATACGGATTTATGCTTTTATTTAATTATTGAATTATTTAATAGCATGATGGATGATTATGGATTTAAGACCAATGTGATTGTGTTTGATTTATTTGGTTCAAATTCAATAGTTGTAAATTTTTTAAATAGAGCCTGTTTGTCCTGCCTTTCTCTATTATTTTGAATGTAATTCTTTTCTCATCTCAATCCCTTCGAATGTAACTCGAGATTTCTTAATCAATCATGTAATACACATAGATATAGGTTAGGGATAAGATTAAATATCTAAAATGTTTAGACAGAATTACATTTGTAATATATAAGATGATGGAAAGTGCGAAATGTGCAACCACGAAGGAAATTTTCAAGAGTTGAAGATTACCCTTAGAATTTGACCACCTAATTTCCTTAATGTCTTGTGACTCAAGAAAATTAGTTTAGTAAAAGTCCATAATCATCCATGGTTTTATGGATGTTTTATTTATTATATGCTGATATGATAATGTTGCATGCAATTTTGATGAGAGCTAATAAAATAAATAGAAGAAAAATCTCTCATATTAATAGTAAGTCAATAAATAAGTTGCCTTCCATTATTATAGCAACAAATGAGAGTTCTTCTTAGATTTAACTTGTTGGGCTAATCCAAGGTTACTCTACGTTGGACATGTTTGAGCTATGAGATGAGATCTCTGAATAATGGGTATGACTTAATGGAGGCATATAATTTGTTGGGCACACTCAAGGTTATATGTCTTGAGGCAAAAGTTAGGAGTCACATAAGATATGCTATCAAAGAGTTGATATCTAACTATCTAAAAATTACAAAGAGTTGTAATTGCTAAGAATTACCTACCTTTCGAAATTGTTTTGGTTTATTGGGTACACCTAAAATCAAAATAATTAGATGCATCCTGCCCACTAGGGGTTATGTGATAGCTCCCGAATTGATATGTGAGGGTTATTGATTTGAGTTAAAATAGTGGGAGCAAAACCAAATTAAAAGGAAGTCCATATTGTATTTTGGTTTCGTTTATGCATAAATAACAAATTCTTGTACTATGTTTATTTATATGTTGTAGAATATGTGTAGCAACGTCAATTTACGTTCCATTTTATATGATAACAAAATCACTGGGCCAAATTTTCCCATCCGGCATCATAATTTGAGAATTGTTCTCTAACACAAAAAAATTGGCTATGTTCTTGATCAACCTATTCTTGATGTTCTAGCAGATGATGCCGATAAAATAGTTCAGAACACTTATCGTAAGTATTAGAGGACAATAATACTGCCTCTTGTATCATGTTGACTGCTATGACTTATGAATTGCAGAAATAGCATGATAATATAGATGCCCACTCTATGATTATTCATCTCAAAGAGTTGTTTGATGAAGAATCTAAAAATGAGAGGTATCATTGCGAGACCTGTAATGAGTTATTCCGTTGTAAATTAACAGAGGGTATTTCAATAGTGATTCATGTACTGAAAATGATCGGACTAATTGAAAAATTAGAACGATTGGGATTTAAGCAAAATCATGAGTTAAATGTTGACTTAATTTTGCAATCTCTGCCTAATAGACACATCTAGTTCGTGATGGACTATAATATGAACAAGTTATCCACAATTCTCACTGAACTGATAAATATGCTAGAAATTGTTGAGACGAATATTAAAAAAGGAAGGAAACTATTGATAGTCGTTGATTCTTCTAATAAGAAGAAAAAGAAATCCAAGATTACTTTTATAAAAGCCAAGTCTGGGTTAAAGCCAACACTTGTGATTAAGAAAGATAAGGCCAAGGGTACTTGTTACCATTGTGGAAACGAAAGGCACTAGAAAAGGAATTGCAAGGCCTATATTGATACTTTGAAGCTGAAGAGGCTCAATGAAATTTCTACTTCCAATATAATTATGATTGAGATCTTCAATATTTCTACTTCTAAATCAGATTCTTGGGTATTCGATACCGAATCAGCATCTCATATTTGTAAAAATATGCAAGGACTAAAGAGAAGTGGACCTATGTGCGAAAAATGGAGCAAATATTGCTGCATTAGTCGTAGGGACTTATTATCTCTCTTTGCCTAGCAGTCATGTTTTAGAACTTAAAGACTATTATTATGTTCCACCTCTTATTAGAAATATTATTTCTATTCTATGTTTAGAAACTGATGATTTTGTCATTATGCAAAAGAATAAACGTTGTTCTTTATCACGTGATGACATTGTGTATGGAATTGCTTCTTTGAATAATGGTCTTTATATTCTAGACATGAAAAATCCAGTTCTCAACATAAATCCAAAAAGGTCCAAAATTGATAATTTGAAACAATCTTTCCTTTACCATTGTAGACTTGGTCATATAAATGAGAAACGCATTTTCAAAATACACAACAATGGTTATTTGGAATCATTTGATTATGAATCATATATGATATATACGAATCTTGTTTACTTGATAAAATGACCAAATCATCTTTTACTGGAAAAGGTGATCGATCTAGTAAGTTGCTAGGGCTAATACATCTGATGTTTGTGATCCTATGTTAGAGGAGGTTTTTCATACTTCATTACTTTTATGGATGATCATTCTAGATATGATTATGTATACTTAATGAAGTATAAGTCTGAAGCCTTTGAAAAGTTTAAAGAATTCAGGAATGAATTTGAAAAACAACTTGGTAAAAGTATTAAAATACTTCCATTTGATCGAGATAGGGAATATTTGAACCAAGAGTTTCAAGATTATCTTGAGGAGAATGGGATTTTACTTCAATGGACTCCTCCTTATACACTACAACTAAGTGGTGTATCTGAGAGACGTAATCAAACTCTATTGGATATGGTTAGATAATGATGAGTCTTACAGACCTCCTAAAATCGTTTTGGAGCTATGCTCTTAATACAGCCTCCTATTTACTAAATTGTGTATCTCCATCAAAAGTTGTTGATCCCACTCCGTATGAGATATGGCTTGGAAAGAAACCTAAACTTTCATACTTGAAGGTATGGGGTTGCCCTTGTTATGTGAAGAGGGTAGAATCTGACAAAATTGAACCTAAGTCAGATAAATGCCTATTTATGTGGTATCCGAAGGAGACGTTTGGATACTATTTTTATAATCCCTTTGAGCAAAAGGTATTTGTCTCAAAACATGCCGTCTTTCTAGAAAAAGAGTTTATTCTTGAAAGGGCAAGTGGGAGCAAAATAGATCTTGAAGAAATTAAACAAACACAATATGGTATTGATCAAAAAGCGGAACAAGAGCTTCAATCACATGATGATGTGATAGAGGATGAAGCTAATGATACACAAACTCTTTGTAGGACTACTAGGATACGTCGTGCTCCAAATAAAGATGACTTTCTTGTAAGTGGGCACATTGATGTATTAGTCCTTATGAATAATGAACCTACATCTTACGAAGAAACACTAGATATCTCTTACTGATAAGGATTCTCAGAAGTGGCTACAAGCCATGAAATCTGAAATGGACTCCATGTATGACAATAAGGTTTGGACCTTAGTCGATCCATCTGAAGAGATTAAACCCATAGGGTGCAAGTGGGTAAAGACTAACATTAGTGGTTATGTGATTACCTATAAGGCATGATTGGTGGCAAAAGGTTATACACAAAGACAAGGAGTTGAGTTTGATAAAACTTTCTCACCAGTAGTAATGCTAAAATCTATTCAGATTTTACTTGCAATAGCTACATATTATGATTATGAGATTTGGCAAATGGATGTAAGAACTGCTTTCCTTAATGAAAATTTGCAGGAAGAGGTGTATATGATATAACCTAAAGGGTTTATATCCACAGATCCTAACAAAGTATGCAAGTTACAAAGGTCTATTTATGGACTAAAGCAAGCTTCTAGGAATTAGAACATCCGTTTTGATGAGACAATCAAAGAGTTTGATTTTGTCAAAAATGAGGAGGAACCTTGTGTATACAATAAGGTTAGTAGGAGAGCTATTGTTTTTTTGATATTTTATGTGGATGACATATTGCTGATAGGAAGCGACATACCTATGCTTCAAAGTGTAAAGATATGGTTGTTAAGGAATTTTTCTATGAAAGATTTGGGAGAGGCAGCCTATATTCTGGGAATGAAGATCTATAGAGATAGATCAAAGAGGTTGCTTGGTCTTACTCAATCAACGTACATAGATAAGATGCTAAAGAGGTTTAGTATGGATCAATCAAAGAAGGGTTACTTGTCTCATGGTGTGTACTTTTTAAAAGACGTGTCTTAAGACAGATGCCAAAAGAGATAGCATGAAAAGGATCCCATATGCTTCGGCTATGAATTCTACAATATATGCTATGCTATGTACTAGACCTGATGTTTTCTATACTCTAAGTGTTACGAGCAGGTTTCAATCTAACCTAGGGAGTAGTCATTGGATAGCAGCCAAGAATATTCTTAAGTACTTAGGAAGGACTACAAAGATTTATTCTTGATCTATGGTGGGCAACAATTGACAGTTTGCGGATATACAGATGCTAGCTTTGAATCTGACAAGGATGATAGTAAGTCACAATTTAGATATGTATTTGCACTTAATGGTGGTGCGCTAAGTTGGAAAAGTTCCAAACAGGACACCACGGCTGATTCTACAACAGAAGTCGAATACATTGCAGCTTCAGAAGCAGCAAAAGAGGCAGTTCGAATCAGGAAGTTTGTGGTTGAATTTGGAGTAGTTTCTTCCATTAGTGATCCTCTACTCTTGTGTTGTGATAACAATGAAGCTATTGCACAAGCAAAGGAACCCAGGTCTCATCAGCGATCTAAACATGTATTACAGTGCTATCATTTGATTAGAGAGATCATTGATAAAAATAAAGTAAAGATAGAGAAGATTCCCACGGATGATAACATTGCTGATCTATTCACTAAAGCTGTGTCCCAGAATAAACAAGAGAGGCATGTTAATTCATTCAATCTTAAGAACATGAATGATCATTGGTTTAAGTGTAAGTGGGAGTTTGTTAGTGTATACCCTAAAGCCAATTTATTTTATGGATGAATTACACTTTTATATTTATGTATATTTTGTAATATGACATTTTTTGATAAAATATATATATGTGAAATCATAAAGAGTTATGATGTAATTATATTTTATTCATGTATATCTCTAATCGTAATGTATGACACTAGTAGATTAGCACATAAGTGTGTGTGAATGTTTATTGCGAATAAGTACATCGATTGACCCGCTAAGAGTATTTAACACAGATTATTATTTGCCAATGGATTAATCTCTTTGTGACAATAGTGTGATGGTCCTTTGACTTGAGATCATGAGTTTATCTTGACTGTCGATTATTATACTTTGACTCTATTAGTCGTTATTCTTAATGAGTCATATATACTATAAAGTTCGGGTATAATATGAATCAAGGTAAGATAAGATATGATCAATAGAGGATTCACCACTTCTTATAATAGGAGAGTATATTCCCAGTATGGCCACTTCTTGAAATACGAATCGAAAATCTTTGCGCAAAGTGTAAATAGAAGTAAGAGTGTCTTAAATTCTATTTCAAGTGAGCTGTATTTTGGAAAGAAGTACAATTGATTAATTCAATAAGAATTGGCATTATATCTGTACTCTTGAATTAATCGGGATATGGGTTGGTGAAAGGATAATAATTATACGGGAACTAATTACAGGTGGGTAATGTCGAACCCCTTGACACATCTCAACACTTTGGTGGTCATGATACTTTGGTAAAAGCCAATCTTGATCTATAATTGTAAATTAATTAATTGGAGAATTAATGATAAATTAAAAGTGTTTAATTTATCTAATTCTAATCAATTTAGGATTATAATTTATACTTATTGCCAACGTGATTGGAACCTAAAGGGTCACACACTTAATGATAATTAATTTAGGATTAAAATGATTAGATAAGTATGAGACATTTATGGGTTAATTTATGAGATAAATTAACTTTTGGGCTTAATTGTAATAAGTTATAAATGTTAAGAGTTGATATGTGATACATATTAAAAGTCCTAATGGTTTTATAGTTATTCGTATGCCCACGACCCAAACTGATTAGAATTATTGAAATTCCCTAACTCAATTTGATTGGGAATCTAAACTATTTTATATATATATATATATATATATATATATAGTTGATATAAGAGCTAGTGCTAATAGTAGTACTAATATATATACTTATATACAGCTTTGAATAAAAGGCCGTGGGGAGAGAAAGAAAAAAATTAAATCGTGAAAGTCGCGATTAAGAAAATTGAAAAAATAATTTAAGAGCTAGCACTTCATGGTTTGGGTCAATTAATCTTGTGAAATTTTTTGATTTAATTATCCGTGTGGATACCGTTAGAAGCCGATCACTTGTACGATTTGTGGATCGACATCCCAAATATATTGGAGATTTTACTGTAGTTTTAAAGTATAATCTCTATACTTTTCTTGTACTACACATACAAATTAATCAAGGTGATCCGTGATAGGAAAGTAAAAATTTTAAATTCTACTGCATTATTGGTTATTTACTTTCTTAAAAAATTAAGGTTTATTCATCATCAAAAATCCTTTATCAATTCTCCACTCCATCAACCCAAAAGATATTGGGAAAGTTAGGGGTTGTTGAAGAACTCTATCCCTCTTCCTCATTATTGATTTGCTACCTATTTGTCAATGAAATGCATGCAGAGGTAGCAGTAGTAGTATGAATAATAGAAGCAGGAGATCCACGAAGAAAGAGTTGTATGTTATCGTTGCAGTGAGATTATCGAAAAAATTAAGAAAAAACTCAAGGTAATCTTTTTAGTTGGGGGTTGAAACTGAGGAAAAAAAAAAAGCAAATAGGTTGTAGCATGTGCAGAATACTGGATGAGTGAGAAGCTTCGTTATTGGAATGATTTTGGTGTCTTGTATCCCTTCTTGTTGGATCAGGATGTAAAATCATTTGGTTAATAACCTTTTGTAGTAAGTTTTGAATATTAGTGTTAATGACAACCCGAAGCTAACATATATCTAATGAACAACAAGAATGCTGCCATGTTTATATCATTTTATAGCTGACATATATCTATAAGCATCCTTAACAATGGTAAAGTTCTCCATTTAAGCATGCTTTACAAACATTAAAATTATCCACCTAACAAGGTCCTAGTGTAAAGTGAAGGTGCAAGTCCTAACTTATCAAAAATAAATTTCTTCAGGTTGATGTAGATGAATATGGATTAAGGGATCCATCGCATCTACTGTAGACATGGTCCGTGCAAGAATTTTCCGCCAAGAATGAGGTTTTCACTTTTAACCTTTTACTGACAGGTCAACAATGAACTTTTAGGAGGCACCACCAGTAAGGGATGAGTTGGACAACAAATATTTAGTTTAAGGACTATTATGGATAAAGTAAAGGGATCAATTGTCACGCCCTAAAACCTGAGACCATGATATGCTGTACCCTTGGGTAAGTCAAGGTGTACAAGGCTACAGCGTAATAAAATCATTATAACAATAATGAAAGACAAGTAACATAAAAACCAGTATGAAATATCTATCCGACACGCAGGCCAAAAACTCGAGTCAACTACAAGTTTGGAACTACAAGAAACTAGACACGATCTAAGTCAAAACCCCGTCTGATAGTAGACTTGAGTCCCTCATTGAAATCGTATTTGTTCTCAAAAACTGCAAAATATTAAATTAATGGGAGAGAAAAATATGAACTCAGTAAGCAATTCATATATCTTTTCAACAAATTGAGTAGGTTGTATATAATACTAATCAAACTTGCACACATTCTTCACATGCAACATAATATACTAAAACTCATACAGAATAGTTCATATGTCACAGACGTATAACAAAACATATATCTCATAAATTCCCTGGGTTTATCGGCTACTGGATCTAGTATTAACTGTTATATCCACTAATCCAGGGCCAAACAAAACCAGTCTCTTGGACTTCAGAAATAGAGACATAAATGAGAACATGTTGTGTTACTCACCGAACTACCTGAGTTAACCATAAGCTTAGCATATAGAATGCAATCATATCTCATATATCTCACATGTAATACAAGCAATTTACATTCATCATATATAGATATAGAATATTTGAAATTTACATTTACCACATGCTCAATCCTCTTTACATATTAAAATAGCTTTTATAAATTTAGAAAGAGTTCTAAAATATTTAACAAAAGAATGAAAATAGACATGAATTACTTACCTCAGTCCATAGCTATACCTCTCTGATCATCTTTATTCCTAAACACAAACATAATTTCTCAATCTAAAGAAATAATTAACGAGATATCATATTTTCTCCCTTCCTAAATGACCTACTCATGGTCTAGTAAATAAGTGACAAGTTGGATAACATCTAAATATTATTCCAAATGTCATTAACATATCAAAATGTCACAATTACACAAAACACCTCACAAATAATTCCAACATATAAATAATTGAATAATTCATAAGTATATAGTTCAAATAAATACATATCCCAATTTGACACTGTTTAGTAAAACTAATATATTTTGGTATGTATAAATCATATAAATGTGATATTTATATCGTTAGAAAATATATTCAGAATGCTAAAACTTTTATTTAGGAATTTTTCCCAAATTAATTTTGTAGGCATCTTAATTTAGTGATAATTTTTAGAATTATGTTTTATATTTTCAGATAGATAGAGTTTAGAAAAACTACCGTATTTCATCATATATAAATCAGAAAAATGCATACTTGATACCATTAAAAAGCTATTTTAATCATCTACAAATTATATGAAAAAGTTTACTCATATTACTATTGTAAAATACACAAAATTAGCCATGAATATATTAATCACGTTAAGCAAATACTCCAATTTGATCAGTTTCACAGAAATTAACAAACATTAGGTTATAAAGATCATATTAATATATTCTTTATAGTTCAAGAAACTAGATTCAAAGAACTACAAATCTTATGAAAATGTCAAATTAAGATTCAAAACAGTGGTACAACATACTCAAAGATTACAAACAAGACAGAATATATAAATTTTCAGGACAAATTTTTGGTCAATTTCTAAGACTTCCCGTTATTAATCTACAAGTATCCAAAATTTGATTTTTACATAAAAAGAAATTTCGCCAAGTCTAGTTTCATTTTTTTAAAAATAGCACACTAATCCAGGTTTTCTACATTAAAATAAAGCCATTTTACTAAAGGTGTACTATGTTGTATGCTTAAGTTTTAGTGACGGGTTTTATAAATTTTAATTATCGTACTCATATATATTAGGAAAATAGGCAACACATAAATCACAAAAAAAAATCAATAATACATCACAAAATTTCTCGGTACATTAATAACTCCAATTTTTATTATTTATTTGTGAGAAAACAAGACAAGAACATATATCATATAGAGCCCTAGTTTGACAAATCGATAAATTCAATTAAGCACACATTCACAAATGATTGAAAATACTAAATATGCATGATTCTACCCAAAAAAATCCTCATTGGATTGAGAAATAAATACTTACTATTCGTGAAGACCCATGGAGGCAATTAAATTGTTCTATCTTCTTCTTCTTCTCTTTCTTTTTCTTCTTTCCTATCTTTTCTTTTCTCTCTGTCATGACATTCCTTCTTCTTCTTCTTCTTTTTTTCTTCTTTTTTCCTCCTCCATTCTTTCTCACATTTCTAGGTGCTCTCCTCTATAACTGTTTCCCTTCTTTTTCTCTAACTGCTTTCTTACAACACTAGTTAGGGGTTTTAGTGGTTTACCTGATAGTTCTGAGATTAACTTAAGTTAAATCCTACTTGATTAGGATTTCTTAATTTACTTATTATTCTAATTATATGATTTTAAATGCAATTAACAAAATAATTATTAATTATCTTAATAAATTCTTGCACTATTTTAAAATCCATTATTTTTAAGTACCAATAATAAAATAAATATTCAATTTAAATATTCCATTAACATAAATAAATAAATAAATAATCAATTAGAAATAGCTATAGGTCATAAGGATCTGGGTTTCACATTCTACCCATCTTAGAAGAAGCTTCGTCCTTGAAACTTACTGTCATCTAGAATTAGACATTTGTAAAACTGTAAAAGGAAATAAAAGTTATTCACCTCACTTGTTTAGCAATGTATTGGCAAAAATTAACATACATATAAAATATACTAGCATGATTGTAGCCTAAATTAGCTTGTAATCCCGTGTTGAACATAAGACAAATTAATAATACAATCATGAATATTATATGACTAATATAATACCATTAATAAAATACTACAATCAATAGAAATTGAACACGAAGAAGAAGCTAAGATAAATAAATCGCCAATATTATTTTTTTTGTGACTTTTGACTATTATTGTCTATTTAGTAAATACTTCAATCAATAACAATGGAATATAAAACTATAATAGATCCCTTTATTGATGAAATCAATTAATTCAATTTGTTCACTTAATTTGCAACATATAAATATTTATTTTTTCAAATGTCAAAACTTTATACCTTTAATATAAAAGTATTAACACCCAATTTAAGGAAATGTATCTTAAAATTTCATAGAAAATTCCATCCATTCTTCAACACTTAGGATTCTTATAAATAGAATTAAGAAGCAAAATTCAACAAGACACTATTTCAAAGTGTCAACTTTATTATTATTTTTATAGTGACACATTCTACAACGTGTTGTCCCTGTTTTTATTGAAAGTAGAATAGTAAAAAGATGAATTATCTCAATTATAAAAAAATAATAATAATAATTTTTCTTTATCTATACATTCAAGTAATAATGCGTACACATAATGAAAATGATTTTCAATATGTGACACTTTATTTAAACTATACTAGCACAATAAAAGTGATTCCAAAATACATATCACATTTACATTAATTTATTCAATTACAATTTTTCACAAGTTAAGATTCACTAATTTTTTTTTAGGGCATTCATTCCTTATTCAAATATAGGATGCACATATAATGAAGCTATTTAAGTGAAAATATTTAATTCTATTACAAGTAAGTGACATTTCATTTAAACTATAACACTTGAATAAAATTGATTTCATGCACACATCAAATTCATACTTTGTATTCATTAAAGGTCGGTTTGGCACAAAATCTCTTAGCTTATTCCGTCATCTTGCAAATATAGTCCTTATTTACTCATGTTTTAATTTAGTATGATTCTTATATTAAGCAAATTATTAAATTATAATAATTAGTTGTCATCCATACACAATAAATGAATATCAAAAAGAATAATTGATTGGATATAAAACAATTATATATCATAAAATTAATCAATTAGATACTAAATTACCGTCAATTAAACAAGTAATCCATATAATATTATTAGAGATCAAAGCGAATAATGAACCAGCCATCTATGTGCCATAAATTAATCAAGTAATCAACTAAATACTCAATTACTGTAAATTGAAAAATGATTAATCTATTTGTTATTATTATACTTTGTGACAAATAAATAATTATACATATACTTTAAAGTAGTCATCCCAACAAATAAAGTGACTGAATATTCCGTTAGTATAAATCTCAAAAAAATTTATTTGTATAGCCAATAAACATCAAAACATATTACTTGACATATGATTAACACACATAACAGATGAGAACTAATCTTTGTAATTAGTGAAAAGTCAAAGCACCCCCCCATTAACCTGCGGTCTGGCCGGCACCGTCGCCATGTGGTGCTAATAATAGGTGATTAAATGCAAAAATCCTATTTACTATTTACAAACATAAATTACCTACTTACTATTACAAATTTAAATGAATCACCTATTTACTATTACATAACGAGGCTTTAAATGCGACTATGAATTGTACAAAAATAATCTAAGCTAGGGAACACAGGATTGGAGTCGCCACCGGTGTGTTGGTGCGCGGACACAAAAATTGTGGGGGGGTGCGACAGATGTTATCTCCCACTGATTACCTGCTTTGACTTTTCACTAATTAAAAAGATTCAGTAGTCATTTGAACCTGTGTCTGTCCTGGAAACACTGTCTAGATGTGTATCTAGATTTTGAATACAATTCATAATACCTTGCATGATTTTATCGTGTTTCCCTTTTAATTTTTGTATTCATTATTGCGACTTTGTAGCATACGTGTGCTTGAGATAGTTTAAAAGTAATAAAATATGTACATATTAATGAGGAAATGAAAATAAATGGCAAATAATAACATTGATAGGTAAATTTAACCCGGGGTCCAATTTAAAGTCGCACACATTTAGCTTGTAGTGCCCTTTAACTCCCAAGGGGCAAAACAGTCGTTTGTCATGCACGCCAGAGTTTACTTCTATCCCGATTTTATATTATTGATACAGTTACTAAGTCATGGACTAAATTGAGTTTGATTCAAATATTTAATGTCTAGTTGTGCAACTAAACAAAATTTGAGGACGGAAGAGTAGATTCACATCATTTAACAAGTAAGAAAAAATATAAATATTATATCGAGACCAACAAACATAAAAAATAAAGCACAAATCATCACAAAAGAAACTAATCGAAAAATATGTGCAAAATCAGAGCCTATTTACAATTTAATACTCATAAGGGCAACACGATAATTTCACAATCAAAGGGTAATTAAACATATTAAAATGTCAAACGAAAATCAAATTAAAGCTTGGTGGTTATTGTCATTAAAAATGTAATTTAAAAGAAATTTGAAAAGAAAAAACAGTAATATTAAATAAAATTTCTTAAGGGCCTAAATATAATTTAGAAAATTATTTGAAAGCTAAAATGCAAAAATCTGAAATTTGGAGGGTTAAAATACAAATTAAAATTTTTCTGAGCTTTTTAAATTTTTTTTTGTGTGCCACATCATTAATGACGTGGTGCAATCTAGTGGTGCCACGTCATCGATGACGTGGCATCAAAATGGTCCCTTAAAAAAAAATTTGTGTGTGCCACGTCATTGATGGCGTGGAGCAATCTGGTTGTGCCACGTCACCGATGACGTGGCATCAAGTGGGCCCTGTCGAAAGCTTTTCTTTTCAGTTTTTTTTTTTGCCAAGGGGACAAAACTCAGAAATCCTAAGAAAAATTGGGGGACAAAACTCAGAAATTCTAAGAAAAATAGGGGCAAGAAGATTCAAACCCAATTAACCAAGAAGGAACATCAGCTGCTGAACCACTAGCCCAAAGCCATTTTTGGATTTTGGTTCGGTTTGTTTTTATTTATACATTTGAAAGTTTCTCTACATTCCCCCAACTTCTTCCTCTTCTTCCCCAACAGTAAACAACCATTCAAAATTCTCCCAACTCCATAACCACCCCAAAAAGTGAAACCCTCAAACCTTAACCCAAATATTCTAAAAAAATAGCCATAAAATTCTAATTTTTACATAGAACATGAAGATATAACAATTAGTTAACATAAACAACTACATAAACATAAATCAAAGGGTGAAAGTGGGCATATGAACCAAACACAAACTTGCATAAAACATTCCACAAAATTTTCCTGTAAACCTTTAGAGACACTCCAAAAAATATTCTAAAACCAATAAAAAACATTAAATTTAAACATTATGAAAATAAAATTAAATTCAAAAATTAAGTCATAAATAATGTAAAAATAGTAAGATAAGCATTTTGTCACCAAAACAATCAATTCAAAAGCCCATTTAACTCACCTCAACCTCAAGAATGTCATGGAATTGGTGAAAAATGTGCTTGGAATGCGTTTGAGCCGAATTTGCTTTCGGCACCTCCAAGCTTCCGGTTGATGAAAGGCCTTCTTCCACCACACATTTCACCCACCAGATGAACGATTTTGCTTGAGCTTTACAAAGAGAAGTTGTAGTCCCAGGTACCCTCTACAACTATTTTTCTTTGAGTTTAGTCTAATTCCTCTTCGATCGCTTGGAATCTTGGCTCAAAATTGGCTGTCTGGAAAATTTTCCAGACTTAGAAAAATTTCTCTTTTTTTCTGCAGATTTTCTTGGTCACCATCCTTCTTATACCACGTTTTTGACCCTCTAAATGAATGATTTTGCTTAAGCTTTTACAAATATAAGTTGTAGTCCCAAGTACTCTCTACAACTTTTCTTTTTTGAGTTTAGTCTAATTTCTTTCCAATCGTTTGGAATTTTGGCTCAAAGTTGGCTATTTGAAAGATTTTTAAACTTAGAAAATTTTTCTCCCTTTTCTTTTCTGCAGAAATTTCGTCCTCCCTCTTTTAGGCTGAGTTTTTTGCTCTTTAAAGAGGTGGATTGAGTGTAAAAATGGTCAAAGACCATTTCTTGTCATGTTGGGAGTATGGGGCATCTGAAATTTGGTGAGAATGGGTGAAAAAAGACAGAAAAATGTGGCCAAAACAGCTCTGTTGAGTTGATTGTTCGGCGCGTGAATAGTACGGCGCGGTATTGTTGTTCACGCACTGACTTTTTTTTATTTTAAATTTTTTTAAATTTTTAATTAATTAATTTTTTTTTTTTAAAAAAATCTAAAAACTTAATAATATTAAAACTCATTCTTAGTATTTCAAAATGCATAAAACACATAATAATTAAACACCATAAGCACAAATTAAGAGGGAATTAAAGGATAAATTAAGAGGAAATCAAATAGCAGGTTAAAAAGAAATTGAAAGGGAAATTAAAAAGAAAATTGAGAGTCAAATTAAAAGGAAAATAGGGGAGAACTTAAGGGACAAAAATAGGTGTCAACAGCTTGCCCATCTTTGCCAGAGTGTCAAAGAGGATCGAAGATGTTCTTTGCCTAGATTGTAGAAGAGATTTGACTGGATGGTCCAATCATGCAACAAAATTTGCCACATGTCAACATTAACCTCATGAGGTCATGAAAGAGGAAATTCACCATCTTGACAAACACACCGGGGAGATTAGGTCTATCTATTCATCTAGAGCGAAAAAGTCTTCATTGGGGGGAAGAAGTGAACAAAAAAAAAATACGCCCAGTGAAATGAACCATAAAAGACATAAATGAAACTTGGAAACAAGAATGAAATCCCGATCTGGTGTTTATCGAGAGTACAGGGACTTAGAATGAAATGTAGCTGTGAATGACAAATGTGTATAAGAGACAGAAAACTAACTTGCCATAACATGCAAACGCCACTGATGATGAAACTCAGCTAACAATGTGAATTAAAAGCCCGACTTTGTACCATCAAGGCAAAGGTATGTAAACACAAATGAAAACCCGACTTTATGTCATCGGGGTAAAGACATGTAAGTTAAAATGAAAACCCGACTTTGTGTCATCGAGGTAATAAGAGAAATGAAAACCCGAATGGTGAGTTTGTCGGGTAATGCAAACTTGAAATGAAAGCCAAAATTCGTTTATCGGTTGATGTAGAAATGCAAACCTGAAATTCGTTTATCAGGTTAACGGAGATGAAAATGAGAACCTTAATTCATTTATCCGAAATGTGTATAAGACACACCTCTAAACGAATTTCAGGTTCGCATTTCTGATTCAATTGGTGAATAAAAGGCTTGATTTCTCTGATGCGAGCTCGGGCAAATTTCCAATTCATTTATCTGGTTTCTGAATCAACCGATAACCGAAGATTCGGTTATCACCCGATAAATGCATTTCCCTGAAATTCGTTTATCAGGTTAATTAACCTGATAAATGAATTTCCCGAAATTCGTTTATCGCATGACCCAGAAATGCAAACTTGAAATTCGCATTATCAGGCTTCAATTAAAATCTAAATGAGAACCTGAAATTCGTTAATCGGGTTTGCAGAAATGTAAACCTGAAATTCGTTTATCAGGTTAATGAAAATGGACATGAGAACCCAAAATTCATTTATCGGGTGAAGATGCAAACCTGAAATTCGTTTATCAGGTTAATGGAGATGGAAATGAGAACACGATATTCGTTTATCGGGTGATGTAGAAATGCAAACCTGAAATTCGTTTATCAGGTTAATGAAAATGGAAATGAGAACCCGAAATTCGTTTATCGGGTGATGCAGAAATGCAAACCTAAAATTCGTTTATCAGGTTAATGAAAATGGAAATGAGAACCCAAAATCGTTTATCGGGTAAAAATGCAAACCTGAAATTCATTTATCAGGTTAATGAAGATGGAAATGATAACCCGAAATTTGTTTATCGGGTGATGCAAAAATGCAAACCTGAAATTCGTTTATCAAGTTAATGAAAATGAGAACCCGAAATTCGTTTATCGGGTGAAAATACAAACCTGTAATTTGTTTATCAGGTTAAATGAAAATGGAAATGAGAACCCGAAATTCGTTTATCGGGTGAAGATGCAAACCTGAAATTCGTTTATCAGGTTAATGAATATGGAAATGAGAACCCAAAATTCCTTTATCGGGTGAAGATGCAAATCTGAAATTTGTTTATCAGGTTAATGAAGATGGAAATGAGAACCTTTCACTGGTGAAAATACAAACTTGAAATTTGTTTATCAGGTTAACGGAGAAGGAAATGAGAACCCAAAATTTGTTTATCGGGTGAAAATGCAAACCTAAAATTAATTATCAGGTTAATGAAAAATGGAAATAAGAACCCGAAATTCGTTTATCGGGTGAAAATGCAAACCTAAAATTCGTTTATCAGGTTCTTATACACAATCTAGATGTGTACTCGAAATTCGTTTACCGGGGATGAAAATGCAAATTTAAAATTCGTTTATCAGGTTAACGGAGATGAAAATGAGAACCCAAAATTCGTTTATCGGGTGAAAATATAATAAGTATGATACATACACGTAGCCATGTCATTGGGCTTACCCATAAAATGAAGTGTAAAAGGCTACTAGTAATTAACCCTAATCATGACTGGATTGTAAATTGGGACATTAAGCCCTTAAACGGTAAATGACAGCATTATTTAAACTGAGAGGTTTGACTGGGAACTCAGTGTACCATCTTCCTAGTGGCGATCACCTATCATGTCCGAGGTTGATTGCTTCATTAGGGATTGGCGTGAATCACCCCTTTAAAAATGCGAAGAAAAACCGTTGGGTATCAAGACAGCTCTCAGGATTAGTGTTTCTGTCGTTATTTATGAAGGATATCCAATCAATAAAATTTTCCCCAGTATCGTGGATTTTAGCATCCATTTTATTTTCATGTACCTGCAGGTACTCAAAACAATGCGATATCAAGCAAAGAAAACTCGAATTGGTCAGTGCCAAAACATACGAAATGTCAATCTTAGCGAACATTTCTATAAGTAAGGTGACCGAGCTCGCTAAGAGCTGCCTACGTATCCCACCACAGGAATCAGGTCGAACGTAGTTCAATTAAACAGATGGTTTTCACATATTTGACAACTAAAACATCAACAACAAGAAGAACAACTACAAACAAACTAAATGGTAGCATGTGAGTTTGATAGAAGTACATGAATAAATAATACAGGCACATGGGAGCAATCTTAGTAAAAATCGTGCCATCACCGTATTAACACCGCTTTGACTTTCATTCCAAGTGATTTGGACCCGATCAGGCAATGCTTTGGATCCATCGGATACGTGCCTTTTAAAGGCCAATGACTGTGTTGAGAGAACAACATAGAGGCAACCAATAAGCCTAACTTCGATCAACAAATTTCAGTTGAACACTTTCCCAGACTTGGACCCAGAGAAGTCGTCAACCAGACTTTGACCATTTGCTCAGTTTACCCTTTCCTCAGCGCCTTTTCAGGTTTTCACTAAGGTTTCCCTCCATTTTATTTTTTTTATTTTTTTTTGCATTTTTTTTCGCACACTCCTCTTTTGCCTAGGTCGCCCCGTAGGGTTTTCAACCAAGTCTCTCTTTTGCTCTTTTTTTTAGATAAACAAAGGTGCCATTTCTGGGTTTTCACTTATGAGGTCCAAGTAAACAGCAAGGTGTGGGAGTAAACAGAAGATGTCTGGCTAAGTAATCACCTTTTTCCAATGCATGCAAACTTTAGTTTTCAAAGTTTTTCCGCAAGTCAGTAAGGCTGCCTTCCCTATAATTGGGATAGACATGTTAACATCAACTGCCAAGACCGCACAAACTGCTCCCTTTAAGCCTATGCAGAACTTAGGATAGTTAGGGTCAAAATGGGTTAAGTCGTGTGATTGGTAAAGATTGGGATTATCTTAACGAAAACTTGCCCCAGTTTAAGATGGGCGCTTTAGTTGGAAAGAACATAGCTACAAGGGATGGAAGAGCGAGTTTGTGATCTGAGAAAAACTGGTTATGTCCCCTATCTAAAAGAATTGCCCCAGACAGTTTTATTATAACAAACTAAGTTTTGTTGGGCATTTGTTTTGGTCAGCCTCTCAAACTTTTTTTTTTTTTTTTGCCACCCAAAAACAACAATTTGCCCCAACATTGTATATGAGCTCATTTTCAATTTGTTTTTACAACAAAGGATAGGGACAAAGTATAATTAAAATGAAAGATAGGCAAATAAAGAGAAGAGATTTTGGAGATAAAAGGATTTAGTCCGAATGTGGGTGAAAAGGGAAAGAAAATAACAGGTGAAATTCTATCCGACGTTTTGCAATGACTTAAAGGTTTACAGTCTGCCAAATCAGATGATTAAACTTTTTGACCATGTCCGCATTTATCGGTTGGGGAAAAACCTGTCCATCTATCTCTGTAAGAATAAGAGCTCCTCCTGATAATACTTTCTGTACAATGAATGGACCCTGCCAGTTAGGAGCAAACTTGCCCTTTGCTTCGTCCTATATTGGCAATATGAGTTTCAAGACTAGATCGGCAGCCTGAAAATATCTGGGCTTGACTTTCTTGTTGTAAGCTCGGGCCATCCTCCGTTGATAACATTGGCCATGACACACAGCTGTTAGCCGTCTTTCATCAATGTGTGTAAGCTGTTCATGTCTGAGCCGCACCCATTCTGCATCTTCTAACTCAGTTTCCATAAGAATACGTAGAGAAGGGATCTCTACTTTCGCTGGCAAAACAGCTTCCATTCCGCTACATAAGGGAGTAAGGCGTTGCCCCAGTAGATGTCTTGATAGTAGTCCGATAACCCAGCAATGCATATGGCAACTTTTCATGCCAATCGCGTTGACTGTCAACCATTTTTCGAATAATTCGCTTAAGATTCTTGTTAGCTGCTTCAACCACCCCATTCATTTTTGGCCTGTAGATGGTGGAATTTCGATGCTTAATCTATAATTGGGCACAAAAACCATCTACCATGTCATTGTTCAGGTTCTTGGCATTATCGGTAACCAATGTATCCGTGATCCCAAAGTGGCAAATGATGTTCTTTCGGATGAACTCTGCCACTACCTTCTTTGTTACGTGCTTGTAGGATTCAGCCTCGACCCACTTAGTGAAATATTTAATCGCTACCAGAATGAAGCGATGACCATTAGAAGCTGGTGGCTCGATCCATCCAATGACGTCCATTCCCCAAATTGAACAGAGCCATGGAGTAGTGATGTTGTGCAATTTAGTTGGTCTTGCCCTTATCTTGTGATCCCTGTGCATTTGGCACTTAACACACCTGCGGACAAATTTGATACAATCATGCTCCATAGTAAGCCAGAAATAACCTGCTCTCATTATCTTTTTAGCTAACAAGTGCCCGTTCATGTGTGGCCAACAAACTCTCCTATAAACATCCTCCATAATGTAAGCGGCCTCTTTCTTATCAACGCACCTCAGAAGACCCAGATCTATCATCCTTCGATAAAGTACATTGCCATTTAAAAAGAACTTGATTGACATTCGGCGTAGGAACTTCTTATCTGAAGTACTAGCCCCTAGAGGATAGCTACCTTTATCCAGAAACTCCTTGATATCATGAAACCAAGGAAGTTCATCAGATTCCGCCTCAAGTGTGCAACAATACCCTGGCTTTTCCAGCACTTGAATGGTAATGGGTTCTATTACTGTGCCGTCTAGATGTGATCATTGAAGATAAGGTAGCCAGAGCATCGACAAATACATTCTTGGATCGGGGTATGTGAGTGAATTCCAAAGCATCGATAAATTGTCGACCTAGTTTGAGAATACTGCAGTGATATGGCATGATTTTAGAATCTCTAGTTACCCAGTGCCCCAGTGTCTGATGGACAAGCAAATCTGAATCACTAAACACAGCTAACTCTTTAATACCCATGTCCAATGCCATTTTCAGACCAAGTATGCAAGCCTCATACTCTGCCATGTTGTTCGTACACGAAAACAGTAATTGGCTGTTCATGGCATATGTCTGCAGCTGTCTCTTATACACATCTCCTATGTCTGCACCGAAAGTGTTGGATGCACCATCAAAGAATAGCCTCCAATATGGACATTCATCTTTCATGTCATCGGCAGTGCCAATGAATAAGATGTCTTCGTTCGGAAAGTTTGTGTGTAAGGGTTGATAATCATTCTCCCTTGGGCTCTCAGCAAGATGATTCGCTATCGCTTGTCCTTTGACAGCCTTTTGAGTAGTGAAGATGATATCAAATTCTGCTAACAATATCTGCCATCTAGCCAAGCGTCCAGGTCGGCATAGGCTTCTCTAATAGATAGCTAAGGAGATCACACCTGGAAATGAGATAAGTGGTATGACCCAGTAGATAATGCCTTAGCCGTTGGGAGGTCCAAACCAATGCACAACATGTTCGCTCCAAAAAGAATAATTGGCTTCATGGACTATAAACTTCTTGCTTAGATAATAGATAGCATGCTCTTTTCTGCCTGAATCGTCATGCTGCCCCAAGACACAACCAATGGATCCGTCCAAAATCGACAGATACATGATTAATGGCTTCCCTGGCTTTGAGGGGACCAACACAGGAGGGTTCAAAAGATAATCTTTGATTTTTGGAGCGAACATCATTCCAGTACATCGGTGCATTTTTTCTCAACAGTTTGAACAAAGGTTCACAAGTAGCTGTCAGCTGAGCAATGAAGAGACCAATGAAATTGATTTTTCCCAAGAAACTTTTTACGTCCTTCTGAGTCTTTGGCACAGACATATCACGGATAGCTTTGATATTTGCTGGGTCTATCTCTTCAAAAAGCTTCTTGCAATGAATCAATACTTTGGTCGCTTCTCCAAAGGCGCACTTTGCTGGGTTCAACTTCAGATTATATCTGCTCATCCTCTCAAATACCTTCTTAAGATTGGTCAAGTGATCCTCGGCATTCTTGAATTTGATAATGATATCATCGACATAGACCTCCATCTCTTCTTGTATCATATCATGAAATGAGGTGGTCATAGTTCGTTGATATGTTGCAGAAGCATTCTTGAGTCCAAATGGCATATGTGTGTATTTTAATGTCCCCCAATGAGTAATGAATGCTGTTTTTTCCTGTCTTCCTCATCCACTAGGATTTGGTGATACCCAGCAAAACAATCGACAAAAGTCTCCATCTCATGGCAAGCAGCACTGTCTAGAATGATGTGAATGTTTGGCAGCTGAAAATCATCCTTGGGACTGGCCTTGTTTAAGTCTCGATAGTCTACTCAAACTCTGACCTCCCCAGTCTTCTTCGGTACTGGCACCATATTGGAAGATCCAGCCAAATATGATACCGGGATACAATAATGATTGTGGCATTAAACTGCTTGATGATTTGTTCTTTGATCTTTAAGCTTATTTCTGACTTAAAATTCCTTGGCTTCTACTTTACAGGCGGGCATTTAGGATTGGTGGGGAATTTGTGAA
Organism: Cinchona pubescens; assembly: GCA_025175665.1. Lineage (NCBI taxonomy): Eukaryota > Viridiplantae > Streptophyta > Magnoliopsida > Gentianales > Rubiaceae > Cinchona > Cinchona pubescens. The sequence continues at coordinate 381,809 of JANKKI010000256.1, read as the reverse complement.
CCACGACATCTGTTGAAATGCCAGGTATATCATCATAAGACCAGGCAAAGACGTCTCGGAACAAAATCAAAAATTCTATCATCTCTTTCCTCTACCCTCTAGTTAAATGTATGCCGATTTTAACCTCTCTTACGTCCATGTCTGTCCCAATGTTTACCGTTTCTTGTTTCTTCCAAGTTAGGCTTTGGTTTTTCCTCATGTCGCCCGAATTCATTTTCAATATCACACTCGTCCTCACCACTCTCAGACTGTGTAAAATCAAGGTCGGGTGTAATATCAAAATTGCACTCATCGACCTCATAAACTATAGTATCCGAAGGATCAAAAGCATTGATTTTGGGCCATCTGAGAAAAAACAAAAGCATGAAATTAAAGAAAACAAAATGAGCTAAAACATCTTGAAGAAAAAGTTCTCATTAATCAAAAATTTGTACAAGTGATCCTAGAGAACATAAACTTAACATTCAATGGCCATCCTATAAAAATCAATTGTCTTCAGAATTCACCTCCAAAACATATGAATAAGATGAATCATGAAGGCAATATCATGATTGTACTTGCCTTACTAATCAAATTATTTTTAAGATTCATCTCCAAAACAGATGAATGAGATGAATCATGAATACAATGCTGTGAATGCACATACTTCTTGACTAGATGGCATAAACAAAATGATTTAAGAAGTACAATATATACATACAAAGATGAAATTAAAAGGAGCAAAACTAAAAACAATATCCTTTCAAATTTACCGAAACTCCTTATGACTAGGGAGATCATCAGATATCCAGTTGTGCAGTTGGTCGATCTCAGCAAATGGTAGCTTAGTGTCATCCTTTTTCATCTGCTCTTGAATAATTACCCTATCGTAAATAATTCGGCTACCTCTTGGATAAGATCCGCCTTTTCAGCCTCATCTGCATCAGGAGCCATAATGGCGGCAGAACGTGGGAAAGTAATTTTAAGAGGTGGAATGACCATAGGCAATGCTCGACATCTTTTTCAGCTCTCTTCAACTCCTTAATTTCCTTCAGCTGCCTGGCATTCGGGCGAAAATCGAGCCCAAATATATTCATCTGCATTGGTAGCTCAATAGGGTGTATTATGCCTTATAAATTCATCCCCATGTGTATAAGCGATATCCTCCACGAATTCACTCACATACCCCGATCCAGGAATGTAGTTTGCATTGATGACTGGAATCCAGGCCCTCGGCTAACAGAAACCACATCATAAGCTAAGAAAGGCACCGGAGTGTCACTGCTCTCCCCAACTTCTTCCTTGACCATCATGGCGTGTGGTCATCTTCGGCAAATATGGTAATCAGCTTAAACTTGTAAATGAATTTAACCCTTTGATGCCTTGTGAAGATGACAGAATAGCCCCAGCAGAATGGATCCAGGGGCATCCCAGCAGCAAATTATATACCCCAACAATTGGAAGAACCTGGCAAGTGACCTGATGAGCTGTTGGCCCCACTTCCAAAATAAGGTTTATCTCTCCGGTGGCTTGTCTTGAGCCCCTTCAAACCCTCCGATCACCATGGATGAATTTCAGTCTTCATTGGTCAGAAATTCATCCATGTTTGTGAGGACCATATTTAAAGCAGACCCATTATCAACCATGAGCCTAGGCAAATGCCGTCCCTCACATCTAACCTAGATGAATAGAGCCTTGTTGTGGTCTCTCCTTTCAGAAGTTAAGTCATCATCAGAAAAATAAATTTGGTTTGATGCCAGCACACTGCCCACTAACCCAGCAAGTTTGTCAGTGGGAATATCACGAGGCACATGAGCCTCACTCAAAATCTTCAAGACTGCCTCCCTGTGTAGCTCGGATGTTAACAATAAGCTGCGCATAAAAATTTGTGAGGGCATCTTATTTAGCTGCTCAACTACTGAATATTCACTTTTTTTGATCAATCTTATAAAGTTCTCCACATCTTTGTCTGCTACAGCCTTAGGGGCCTGCATGGGCTCTTTACCTTTATTGGATTGTCCGGCCTCAAAGCTGTTGTCCAATAAAGGTAAAGAGCCCATGCAGGCCCCTAAGGCTGTAGCAGACAAAGATGTTGGCCTTCCACCGACTATCACAGCTGAGGATTGATAATTCCACGGCACTTGCCAGTGTGCTCTTAGCAGACATCTAGATGTGTATAAGAGACAGGTTATACAATCGAGACTGTAAACATTGAAGTACACAGGGATTGAGTCTTGACCCTGCCAAAGATGACTCCAAATCCAAATAAAACTGTTTGGTCTGAGTCATTGTCACTTCTTTGACTGCTCCTTCTTCCTCTTCCATCTCCCCTTCTATACAAACCATCCCAACATGAGGCTCATGTCGTGGTAGAGGATTAGTGTTTACTTCAGGAGCCCTTTGTTCAGGAGCCACACCTCAGTACAATCTCATGTGCATGATCATATCCTGCACCTTGTTCTTCAACGTCCAACAATTAGCCGTGGAATGCCCTGGGACTCCAGAATGATAGGCATAGTGGGCATTGGCATCAAACCTATCCGAAACTCTCTCTGGATACTGAGGAGGAGCTATAGGATTCAATCTCCCTGCTGATCTCAACTGCTCATATAGTTGCTCAATGGGCCGTCCCAGGTTGGTAAAATTGTGGGGTGGTCTGCCATGTGGTCTGGCTTGGTTGGAGTTTGGTTGAGAGGATTTGTTTGGCTGGTTGGGTCTTTGATTGTTTGGGGGTTGTGGTCTTGGATTATAATATGGGAGCTGTGGATTAGGCACGGGCATTTGTACTTGTGTTTGGTATATGGGTTGAGATGTAGTATTGAGGTGGTAGTAGAGGTGGTGCATAAAAGGGTTGTGGGTTAGGTCTTTGGTATTGATGGAAATTGTGTGGTGGTTGGCGGTTGGGTTGGTTGAAAATAAATTTAGTCACTTCCTCTTCCTTCTTGTTAGCCTTCATGCTTAGGGGTTTCTTACCCACAGACGTGCTCGCTTGCATGGACTCTATCTGAAGTTTGAAGGCCGTCATGTCAATAATTTTTTCGCTTTTCAAGCCCCTTTCAACAGCCTCTGCTTGCTGGATGATTTCTGAAAAGGATTTGCCAATACAGCCTGGTCAACTTTTCATAGTAAGGAGGTTCTTGTGCATCAATAAAAAGTTTGACCATCTCAGTCTTAGTCGTAGATGGGCTCACTTTGGCAGCTAATGCCCTACATCTTTTCACATACTCACGGTAATGCTCTGAAAGGATTCTTCTTTAAGTTCATCAGAGCAAAACGGTCCGGCTCTAGGTCGATAAGAAACATCATACTGTTTCACCAAAGCAGTTTCCAAGTCCGTCCAATCCTGCAATTTTTTGGGATCAAGCATTAAATACCATAATAACGCATCTCCCTCCAAACTTCTGGCAAATACCCTCATTGCTATCCGAGGGTTCGCTTGTCGGATTCCCCAGCAAGTTGCAGAACATTTTAAGGTGAGCTACCGGATCCCCAGTGCCATTGTACTTTGGAAATTCTGGGATCTTAAATTTTGGCGGTAATTGCACTTCGGGGAGTAGACATAGATCTTGGTAGTCGATAGCTCCAAATTTATCTGTCCCCTATTGCTGCTTCATGAAACTATCAAACCGCTCCATTCTTTTCAATAGGGCATCATTGACAGCCGGTACAGGAGACGGTGGTGGCATTAATTCAGCTTTTCCTCCTAGGGTATACTCCAACTCAAGAGGATGTGGTGGTGGTGGTGGAACTGGATCTGTCAGTGGTAGCACTGGAGTTGGAGGAGGTTGATTCTGTGGCGGTGGGGGTAGCGGCATCCCCATGCCGGGATTAGGCATATGAGGAGGCAACATCTCCTGATTGGCGGGGTGAGGCCCATAAGTTTGCCTGTACCATTGCATTTCTTGGTTCATACTAGCCATAGTGGCCATCATAGATTCCATCTGTTTGCGTAACTCTGCCATCTCTGGGTTTTGATCCCCACTGGTCCCTTCCACATCTTTTGCTGGTACGGTGCTCATACTGTCTTCAAATCAGAGTTTACGTGCATGCGAACGGATATAAATGGGGCTGCGTTGGGCAGCTATTTTGACACTTAGTACCTCAATATTAAAAAATAATAAATAAAAAAATATTAGATATATATAAACAAACATAATCATAAGTTTATAGTATAAAACGTGGTTCCTTCCCCAGGAACCCTAAAAACAAAGAAAGCTCTAAGAGCCCATGAGCCCGTTTGAACTTAATTCGGCGAGCTCCTGAATCCGGTCACACGTAAGCTTTACCTTACCACACATCTAGACCTGTATCTTATACAGGCCTAATTTTTGATGTATGGCTATGTTTTGAATTAGGCAGGACAGATCATCTGCCATCTCGGTGCATGCCCTCTTTCGGTTGTATTCCTGTCTCGAATATAGGATTGCTGTTCTTGAAATCTTTTGTAAGCTTGCCTGTGCTTATCTAGAGCTATCTATTTTTCCACTATTTTCTTGTCCTTAGCCTCCAATAGTGCGATCAACCGAGCAACTTCTTCTGAAGGGTCTATTACAGCTTGCGGTTGCCGGCTAAGCAAATGTTCCAGCCATACATCGTACTGAGGTGTGGTCCTTGAAATTCTACGTTGTTATGGATCGTATAATGACTCCTGACATGCACGTCTGGATGCCCACGCTGACAAAATACTCGACTTTTCTGGTATTGATTCGGGCCGTATCCCTTTGTCGAACAGATTGAACCTATCAGTCGCTGATTTTGGAGGTACTGTCTGAACCCTTCCAAACTGACGTAAGACCTAGAAAGGAATGTAGGGAACAATGCCTTCATTTCCTATCAAGGGTATGAACGGAAGGCTAGCAGATTGCAGACTCGGTGCATGACAGGGTACCCATTCTAGAACCCACGTATCTCTGACTCTTTCAATGAAGACAACCCGCGAATGTACTTCTCCTTGTCTTTCGACAACTTTGCCCGGTTGATGAGTTGATTGTGTGCCACTTTGTACCCAATTCACTCTACCCTAGGAAAAATCATGACGAACCATCTTTCGTCGCCCAAAATGTTCCCTGAACCAGACTTGCAACAAAAGGCTTTAACCCAATCTAAAATTTGGTACTCCGTTCTGACAGTTTGTACAAGCTACCAATATGTCAGCTAGAATAGTAGGGATTATGGTGAGTTCTTGACCACCGACGCCATGTATCAAATCGGCTAACATCCGTACCGTCTTAAATGCTACCTCCCATCCGACCTCAGAAAAATATATGCGCTGGTTAGTGCTAGATCAAAAACCTGGACTCGCTTCTGAGCCCAGGACTTCTCAGTGGGATGCAAAAAATGAGTCTTGTTCCTGTGAAATCCCTGTTTTGTGCCGAAGTCCTCGTGTAAAAATATCAAAGTAACCAAACTAGCCCTGGGTCCCCCTGGTGTCGTAGACTCTGATATGCCGGTGAACAAAGAGAAGTCCCTTGTAGTACCTAGGGACGGTAGTATAATAGCCCGATTCTTGATGGTGTTCAGTCCGAGAAATCCTGCAATCTCCTCTAGTGTGGGCGCCATTTCAAACTTCCCGAATCTGAACACAGCTGCCTCACTGTCCCAAACCTGTACCAAAGCATCTACTATGGTCCGATCTGGCTCAATATCCCGCAAACATACTAGGTGACCCAAATAACCAGCTATTGTATTGAATTCTGACAACTGCATGTTTCGTTGCCACTCCTGCAGCAAATAGGGTACTTTGGTTGCCTTTCCAATTACTCGAGCGGAACTCATCTACATGAAATACATGTTAGCCTTACCTGAGGCTTGTACCCCTTCAGAGCCTTTATAAATGAACACGCAAGCTTGCAAATCCCATTGTAGGTTATGTACATAGGGATAGATATGCAATTCTATACACAGGGTATCCAACAGGGTATCTCTTCTACGGCTAATGATATGCAATAAGTAGCCTACAGTGGCCCTACAACGTTGGGGTTAGCCTAAATGCACACAAGAGATAATAAAACTTTAGAAACATGTCTTGATGCGGGGGTGGGTCTCTTATTTGGGTCTGGCAACCATATGCCTTTGACCCTACCTAAGGCTTATGCAATGCAAAAATCAAAATTTACTCTTTCCTGCGGGAAGTAGATACAAATTACATGGCCAAAGTAAATTATACGAATCAGAAAAATAAATTACTATTACAAGTCAGATAAATGGGTGGGTCCTACCGCCTCGTGTCTAGTGTCCTAAACAAGGTCCACACAGCGCTCTAAAGGTTTGATGCACCCCAACACCCCAAAAATTGCTCCCAAATTAACCACAAACAAGTATAATAGCAAAATATATTAAAACATGTACAATAAAGCAAGAACAAATCACACCACCGTCCTCCAAGTGAACACAGCATAACACCTGTCTCTTATACACATCTAGATGTGTATAGTGAAATATAGTAAAGCAAGTGTAAAATAATTTGAAAAGAACAAATAAAGTAACACATAGCATGTGGCACATGACCCAAAATCCATGCATATTTCACCATGTACGGTAAAATAAGTGTAAAGTAATTGAAAAACAACAAATAAAGTAACACAAAGCATGTGGCAAATAAAACGAGACACAAAAATTCGTAAACCAGCACACAAGACAGCAAAAATGGTGAAATACAGTAAAATAAGTGTAAAGTAATTGAAAAAGAACAATTAAAGTAACACGTTGCACATGGCACGCAAAAAGAAAGCTTAGAGTCGTTAACATAGCTTGAAACGCATTAAAATCGTGTCCCTTCTTTATGTGGAATATCGTTAAATAGGTGATTAAATGCAAAAATCCTATTTACTATTTACAAGCATAAATTACCTACTTACTATTACAAATTTAAGTGAATCACCTATTTACTATTACATAACTGGGCTTTAAATTCAACTATGAATTGTACAAAAATAATCTAAGCTAGGGAACACAGTTGGTGCGGACACAAAAATACATCAAAATTTAAAGAGAAAATAAACCCTAGTCTAGATTGACTCATGGTCCACGTAGTTCAAAAAAACATGAGTTCGGGAATCCTGTTGTAAAATGGGAAGGTTTGGGATAGATTTAAATTTCTCTTGGCACCCACTTTACCCGGCGTTGGACCGGTTGCATGATTTTATCACGTTTAAACTTTTTAATTTTAGTATATATTATTGCCGACTTTGTAGCGTACGTGTCTTTGATATAGTTTAAAAGTAATAAAATAGACACATATTAATGAGGAATAAATTATTTGGTAGAATTTGGTCATTGACAGGTAAATATTTATTTGGGTACAACTTAAAGTTATACATATTGAACTATTTATTTGGTAATGAATTCCCAAGGGGCTAAACAGTTACCTGTCAATGTTATTAGTTTACTTCTAGCCCGATTTTATATTATTATACAGTTATTAAGTCATGTGTAAATTGAGAGACAGCACTAGACATTTAATGTCTAGTCATGCAATAAACAACTCTTGAGGACAGAAATTTAGATTCACATCATCTAACAAGTAAGAAAAAGCATAAATATTATATCGAGACCAACAAACATCAAAAATAAAGCACAAATCATCACAAAAGAAACTAATTGAAAATATGGGCAAAATCAGAGCCTATTTACAATTTAATACTCATAAGGGCAAAACGACAATTTCACAATCAAAGGGTAATTAAACATATTAAAATGTCAAACGAAAATCAAATTAAAACTTGGTGGTTATTGTCATTAAAAATGTAACTTAGAAGAAATTTGAAAAGAAAAAAAGTAATATTAAATTTGGAAAATTTATTAAGGGCCTAAATGTAATTTAGAAAATTATTTGAGGGCTAAAATGCAAAATTATGAAAAAGCAAATAAAAATTTTTCTGAATTTTTTTTAAAAAAATTTGTGTGCAACGTCATCGATTGTTAGTGCAAGGCTTTTTTTTTTTTTTGCCAGGGGACAAAACTCAAAAATCAAAAATTTGGCTGAACCACTATTTTGGATTAGTTGTTTTTATTTATACACTTGAAAGTTTGTCTACATTCCCCCAACTTTTTCCTCTTCTTCCCCAACGGTAAACAAGCATTCAAAATTCTCCCAACTCCATAACCACCCCAAAAAGTGAAACCCTCAAACCTTAACCCAAAAATTCTAAAAAAATAGCCATAAAATTCTAATTTTTACATAGAACATGAAGATATAACAATTAATTAACATAAACAACTACATAAACATAAAACAAAGGGTGAAAGTGGGCATATGAACCAAACACAAACTTGCATAAAACATTCCACAAAATTTTCGTTGTTAGTAAACCTTTAGAGACACTTAAAAAAATATTCTAAAGCCAATAAACATCAATACAAACATATACTATATATGATGAATGTAAATTTAAGTCATAAATAATGTAAAAATAGTAAGATAAGCATTTTGTCACCAAAACAATCGATTCAAAAGCCCATTTAACTTACCTCAACCTCAGGAATGTGGTGGAATTGGTTATACTTGGCTTGGAGTGCGTTTGAGCCGAATTTGCTTTCGGCACCTCCAAGCTTCCGGTTGGTGAATCGGCTTTCTTCAACCACATTTTTCACCCACCATATGAACGATTTTCCTTGAGATTTACAAAGAGAAGCTGTAGTCCCAGATACCCTCTACAACTTTTCTTCTTTGAGTTTAGTCTAATTCCTTTTCGATCGCTTGGAATATTGGCTCAAAGTTAGCTGTCTGGAAAAATTTTCAGACTTAGAAAAATTTCTCTTTTTTTCTGCGGATTTTCTTGGCCACCAGCCTTCTTCTACCATGTTTGCCTTGACCCTTCAAATAAATGATTTTGCTTGATCTTTACAAGGAGAAGTTGTAGTCCCAGGTACCCTCTACTCTTTTTCTTCTTTGAGTTTAGTCTAATTCCATTTCAATCGTTTGGAATTTTGGCTCAAAGTTGACGATTCGGAAGATTTTTCCAGACTTTGAAAAAATTTTCTTTCTTTTCTTCCTGCAGAAATTTCGTCCCCTCTTTTAGGCTGAGTTTTTTTTGCTCTTTATAGAGGTGGATTGAGTGTAAAAATGGTCAAAGACCATTCCTTGTCATGTTGGAAGTATGGAGCATCTGATATTTGGTGAGAATGGGTGAAAAAATGCAGAGAAAAACGTGGCCAAAATAGCTCTGTCGATATTAAGAGGGAATTAAAGGATAAATTAAGAGAAAATCAAAGAGTAGGTTAAAAAGAAAATTGAGAGTCAAATTAAGAGGAAAATAGGGGAGAACTTAAGGGACAAAAATAGATGTCTACAACATCGATATAAATCTAACAATTAGTCAATTAATTATGTAGTTAATGTAAATCAAAACAATTAATAAACTTTAAACAATTAATTAATAAGACACAAAATTTGCACACATCCAAACTAGTGATCAGCCTAAATTTGCAATGAATAAAAAGGTATTCTAATTTTTTTTAACTAACTATTATTCTTACGCGATTAATGAGTGTTCCAAACAAATCATCATTTGAACATACAACTACTAAATCAGTACCATTAATTAATTAAATATGTATTTTGTGAAAATTTCAAAATAAATACCCTTATTTTACTAATAAGCATCAATACAAAATAACTACTAAACATATGGGTATCATAAATCAACTAAAGTAATCATTTATATGCACATTTATTATAAATCAAACAAATAATCTCTTTGTAATCAACAGAATTCATTACCAAATAAATAGTTCAATATATATAACTGAGTTGTACCCAAATAAATAGTCACTTAAATATACAATTGACCAAATTCTAATCAAATAATCTATACACCAATAATAAACCTCAAAATAGTTAATTTGATATATATTTAACGTGTTCAAACAAATAATCACTTATATATGCAATTAGTGAAAAATTAAACAAATAATCAATTAATAACTGCTAATAGAGAAAAGCATGGTTTTACGAACTATTCTTTTTAACAAAATTTTTGACCTCGAAGCTTTACTAACTAGCTTCTGCTACATACTCTTATTATTACAACCAATCCAACTCTGAAGCTGTGCTCTTACCCTGGTAACTAAGTAATACAATCAGTAGAGTTTATAATAATCTGTAGTTTTGGATTGGCCATTTCCAAACCGTGAATCACACGAAACCTCAAAGATCGAATCACTCGATTAAACGCAAGATGTGGAACCAAACACTCAAAACATAAACTTTTAAAATTTTCATACTGCAACATGCTAAAACCTAATCCGGAACACAATACAGAAATCATAACCTAGCTTAAATGCCACTGAATGTCATACCCCAAAACTTGATACCATGACACGCCGTATCTTTAAGTAAGCTAAGGCGTACAATGCTACAGTAATAGAACCATTCTAACAATAATATAACACAAGTAACATAAAAACCAATATAAAATATCTATTCGGCACACAAGCCACAAATCCGAGTCAACTACAAGTTTTGAACTACAAGAAGTTAGACACAATCTAGGTCAAAACCCTGGCTGACAGTAGATTTGAGGCCCTCACTAAATTCGTACTTGTTCTCAAAAACTACAAAATGTTAAATTAATGTGGTGAGCAAAATACAAGCTTAGTAAGAGGTTCATATCTCCTTTCACTAGATTGAGCAGGTCATAGATAATACTAATCAAATATGCGCACATTCTTCACATGTGACACAATATATGACTAAAAATCTACAAAACAATTCTTATAACATAGATGTATAAAAAAATAGGTAACTCATAGATTTCCAAGGCTTATTGGCTATTGGATCCATAATTAACTATTATACCTGCTAAACAAGAGCCATACAGAATCATTCTCCGCAGAAACAAAGACAGAAATGAGAACATTTTCTCACTGAACTACCTGAATTCACCAAAATCTTAGCATACAAAATGTAATCATATCTCATATATCTCACATGCAATACAAGCAATTTACATTCATCATACATAGATATAGAATATTCGAAATTAACATTTATCGCATTCTCAATTCTCTTTTTATAATAACATAGCTTTTATAAATTGAGAAGGAGTTCTAAAACATTTAACAAAAGAATGAAAAGAGACATGAATCACCTACCTCAATCCATAGCTATACCTCTCTTATCATCTTCATTCGTAAATACAAACATAACTTCTCAATCTAAAGAAATAATTAACGAGATATCATATTTCCCCCTTACCTAAATGACCTAATCATGGTCCAAAAAATAAGTGACAAGTTGGATAACCTCTAAATATTATTCCAAATGTCATTAACATATCAAAATGTCATAATTTGTAAAACATCTCACAAATAATTCCAACATCAATACCCTTTAATTAACCAAATTTTTAAGCACATTCCATTGTTAAAATAAAAAAATTCACATAGCAAATTCTAGTAGCTAGTTTTCATTGATTAGCATAAAATAAATAATTGAACAATTCATAAGTATAGTTCGAATAAATTTCTAGATTTGACACTATTTAGTCAAAATAATATAATTTGAGATGTATAATTCATAAAAATGTGATATTTATATTTCTAGAAAATATATTCAAAATGCTAAAACTTTCATTTAGGAATTTTTCACAAATTAATTCTTTAAGGCATCTTAATTTAGTGATAATTTTTAGAATTACATTTTAGATTTTTAGATAGATAAAGTTTATAAAATTATTGGATTTCATCATATAAATACCCTAATCAGACAAATGCATACTTGATACCGTTAGAAAGATATTTTAATCACTAGAAATTATATGAAGAAAGTTTACTCATATTACTACTCTAAAATATACAAATTAGCCATGAGCATATTAATCACGTTTAAGCAAATACTGTTTTTCAGATTTGACCAGTTTCACAAAAATTAACAAATATCAAGTTATAAAGATCGGATTAATATGTTCTTTAGAGTTATAGAAACAGGATTAAAGGACTAGAAATCTTGTGAAGATGTCAAATTAAGATTCAAAACACAACATACTCAAACATTACAAACAATACGGAATATATAAATTTTTAGGATAAATTTTTGGGAAATTTCTAAGGCTTTCCATTATTAATCTACAAGTATCCAAAACTTAATTTTTACATAAAAAGAAATTTCTAGAAGTCAGTTTCATTTTTAAAAAAACAGCGCACTAATTTGAGTCTTGTATGTTAAAATAAAGCCATTTTACTAAAGGTGTATTGTGCTATATCTTTCTGCTTAAGTTTTAGTTACGGTTTTTATAATTTTTAATCATCGCACTCATATATATTAGGGAAATAAATAACACACAAAATCACAAAAAAATCAGTAATACATCCCAAAATTTCTCAGTACATTAATAACTCCAATTTTCTTGATTTATTTGTGAGAAAACAAGACAAGAACGTATATTATATAGAACCCTCGTTTGACAAATAGATAAATTCACATAAGCACATATTCACAAATGATTTACAATACTAAATATGCATGATTCTACCCAAAAAAAATGCTATTAGATTGAGAAATAAATACTTACTATTTGTGAAGACCCATGAAGGCAATTAAATTGTTCTATCCTCTTCTTCTTATCTTTCATTTTCTTCTTTCCTCTCTTTTCTTTATTTCTTTTCTCTCTGCCGTGACATTCCTTCTTCTTCTTCTTTTATCTTTTTTTCCTCTTCCCCTATTTCTCACATTTCTTGGTGCTCTCCTCTATAACCAATTTTCTTCTTTTTCTAGAGAATCTAATTGTTTCCTTATAACACTAGTTAGGGGTTTTAGCTGTTTACCTGATAGTTCTGGGATTAACTTATGTTAAATCCTAATTGATTAGAATTTCTTAATTGGCTAACATTACTGCTAGAGTAGAAAATTTCCTGCCAGAGCAACTTCGATCTAAGTTTCTAAAGTACCCTTTTCAAGTCAACGTAAAATTCTCATGACAAGGTTTTGAGGGATCCCACCCACAGAAACCTAATCAATTCCTCCCTTTTAACTTTCGAGTCTCGAGTCTCCAACTCTCATCTAATCCTGGTGACTACATCTATCGGTCTGTGTATTTTCTTCCATATCATGACCCTTTTTACATACAACTCCACTTCATCCCTTTATCTCCTTCATAAATCTTAAGCTTCAAATGAAAAAAAGAAAACGCACAAATTTTCCCGCAAAACTGAAGCCAAAAGAGATACAAAAGAAATCATAAGAAAGATGGAGAAGAGTCATCCTTTGTGATCAATTCTGTTTACAAGCTGTGAAACCAACTTAATCATTCTTTTTGAACAATTGAATGTAGAGCAATTCTTATGTATCCGAAAAGTCCTAAAAGGAGAAACTTTGATATGAGAGTTGGTTCACTGAAGTTTGATTTTATTGGTCTCAACAATGGTGAAAGGAATAAGGTTGGGAACAAACAATAAAAGGGTGGAAAAAAGGATTGGATTAAATGGTGGATTTAATGAAGGGATCTTGAATATCTTGATTTTCCTTACATTAATCTCTGTTAGTTTAAAAAGAGGCAAAGAAATAATAACCTGTAATGGACTTAAAATTTTTGAGTAGTTTTAGAAGAATTTTATTCTCATTGTTGAATTCTTCCTAAAAAACAAACTCATCAAGATTTTCGCTCCTCAAGTTTTGGCCTGTGCCATCCACCTATTCCTGGGGAATGCAATGTAACGAAGAGAACTAGAACTGAGAGAAAGAGGGAACCTTTTAGGAGATTAAACTATTCTAGTTGGACTAGAGAACCGAGAAGGGGTGAGAATTTGGTAGTTGACTAGACTGTGAAGGGTAATTTGGAATTTTAAAGGAAATTGTTTTGGCATTATCATCATCCTTCGTAATTTACATAATATTCTAATTATGTGATTCTATATGCAATTAACCAAATATTTATTTAATTATCCTAATAAATTATTACACTATTAAAATCCATTGTTTCTAATGCCAATAATAAAATAAATATTTAATTTAAATATTCCATTAATATAAATAAATAAATAAATAATCAATTAGAAATAGATAGGTCATAAGGATCTGGGTTTCACACCAATTTGGTTTTAATAAAAAAGTTTAGGGACTATTTAGACTATTTTCTATTCAAAACAGATATTTAAAGCATCTAGTGTTGTTTCAAAGATTACTACATTGGTGATACTTGGAAATGTCATAAGAAGAGACAACAAATGATTAATCAACTTGAATTCAAACCATGCTAATTTAATTCTTATCTAACAGTTTGTAATAGTCACTTTTCATTACGAGATAAGTAACAAATTAAAAAAATTTTCATGGCTGGAGAGTGAAAAAATTTCTATACTACTTCATGTTAATATTAGATGGCATGACTAACCTATGTTGATTATCATTTTTTTATGTAAATGATGCCTTTTTATAAAAACACTTAGTTATATCATTTATAAAGCACCTAAATTCTACTACTAACTAGGTGACATCCATCAAGTATATGATTATCAACTAATAGTATTGGGAAATAAGGATCGAATCCAGAAGAATTAGTCAGAAATTACCATTATTTGGTTAATACTAGTTGAGGTGATGATTTTAAAGCGATTTAACTAAAACTATAATTTACAAACTAAGAAAGAAATTTAAAAACTATCTAATGCATTAAAGTAACTATTAACATTAAGAAAGCATTTTTAAGAAAGCAAGTAAAATGGAAGCAATGTAAAAAGAGAGTATTTTAAGAAAGTTTATAGAGAAAGCAAGTAAAAGGGAAATCATTTTAAGGAAACAATCGACTAATCTATACTATGACAGTAATTATCACTAAGAAAGCATTTTTAAAGAAAGTTTAAAAACTAATTTAACAATTACACTAAGGTCTCGTTTTTGTTGGCAAGAAAGTAAAGTTAACTAGGATTTTGATTAATTGATTGTTATTCTACAGCAACATTTTCTTTTACTATGTTTGAATACTCTCTAAAATCTTGTCCAGAAAGTTGTTGGATTCCTTTTCCAATGTTTGGTTCAGAATAAATAATATAGGATGTACTTTAAATTTTCACTAGATTACCAAAAACATCTTTATAAGCATAATTTGTGAATAAAAAATTTATTAAACCATTTTGCATTATCATACGAGGAAAAGTTTATATTCAATTAATAATATATTCATTTCTTTCGCATTAGGAAAAAATAATTTATATCTTTGATTAAAGAGGGATTAAGAAATAATAATTAAAAATTAGATCCAAGACCAAACATCAAAATAAATAATCCAAAAAATCTGAATCAAAAGCAATCCCTACCCGAAAACAAATAACAATGAAATCCAAGACAATTCATTAGCAAATTTTACACATAACCAAACAATCTCATTCTTAACAGATTTAAGCATCGGAACTGATTTTCCTCCAAGAGTTGCTTCAAGAAGTGTTCTCTTGCAAGATCTTCAACAGTGAAAATATCATCCAATAAATCTAGATCACCGAACAGTATCATTCCAACCTTATGTCATTCAGAAAATAATAATTATTCCAACTTTTGAAGCTCTACATTAAACTTGTGCTTATTATTAATTTTTCATTTGTCACGAAAAGGCCATTTTTTTTTTTTTTTGTAAATTGACAAGTACGAATGTGAGCACGTTACCAATTATATGTTCCAAGCTGTTAAAGAATGAACTTTTATCTAAATAATCTAAAAACTTGCAATCATAGAAAATAAATAACACAAGGAACATAAAAAGCCAACAAAGAAACATATTACATATACCTAAAAAGGAAAAAATAATTCTAGTATTCAAGTTCACAGCAGTAGCATTCCACTTACCTCTACCTTCATAAATTATTTTCTTAAGTGAATGTTAGTTAAGAAACAAAAACTAAATGTGAAACATATAATCAGAAAGATAAATGTAGTTGGATGCAGAGAAGGATAAGAGATGAAACAAAATTAACTTGTCGAGAAAGAAGAATGGCTAAGCTACCTGATTTGAAATAGAAAATATAATGGATGAAACATTAATGGGAACTAGAAATAAAAGGTGCATCATACATTATTGATAGGCTTTTCTGACCTAATACAAAGAAAACCAAGTCAAAAGAAGTATTATTCAGTCTCCAGACTATAACCATTAATTGAAAAGAATGTTTCATACACTAAACTGTTCTTGAAGCAAGTACCTAAATAAAAGTAAAGTTGAATTCAATCAAGGAGAAAATGATACTATATTTTGAACTAGCTCATGCAGACCAAAATGATTTTTATACAAACTACAATTTATAGTTAAAAAATACAAATAAAAGTTGAAAAGAAACACACTCACTCATACCTATTTGATTACTAGACAAACTAGTCAAAAAATAAATCATCATAAACTATTAATAAGAATTGATATATTAAAATAACGTATACACATCATATTCATCTATTTAATAAACTAATTTGAGTCAAAAATTTAAAAAAAAAATGGTGTCAAACAACAAAAGTTCAAAAATTAATTTTTTAACCTAAATTTTGGAAAGCCACTAAAACCCTATCAATGGATGAACTAGGAAGTAGAAGAACAAAATAAGGGAGGGGAAAAGCTCTCAATGTGTTAAATGGGAGGATACAGAGGAGGGTTAGAAAAGCAAAGTGTTCTTTTGAATTAAAATCCCAAGGAAAGTAAAAAGAATACGAAGTAGATGGGGAGATTTAGAATCCTAATATTGTACAGTTACTTTTCTTATTTTGAGGAAAGTTTTTACTTCCCTACCAAGACAAAAAATGAACCAAAAGATAGAATTTAAATTTTGACAAAAAGACTACTTTCCAAAGTCAGAATCCTTTCCAGCAATGACACAAAACGAGGCCTAAGTGTTCAAGTAAAGAAAGCAATTAAATAGAAAGTTCATAAAACTAATCTATCCTAATTAACTACATTAAGAGACAATTTACCACTAAGAAAGCATTTTTAAAGAAGCATTCAAGAAAGCATGTAAAAGGGGAGCATTTTAAGAAAGCATTTAAATATCCTAGCTATAGATTATCACTGAGGAAGCATTTGTAAAGAAGGCAACAAACTAATCTACCAATTAGTAATAAGAAGGCATTTAAATAAAGCAATTAATCTAAACTACAATATTTTAGCACAAAGCAAATGAAATTTAATACAAATTAAAGAACTCTTACACTAAGAGTCTTTAATCAACAATTAAGAGATTAGAAATTAAACTAGACTACATCTAATCTAAGAAAATCCTCCCCAAATGGGAAGGAAAAAGGAAGAACTACACTACTACTAGCTCCTATCTATGTCTACTCCTACCCTACCTAGCCTCCAAAGAGACTTAAAGGGTGTACATTTATAAGGTGTATTTATAGTTTTAGGGTTGAGGGAGTCCCTCAGAATTCTCAGACCGTGATAGCTCTAGGAAGCTAGAGTTAGATGTATCATAAACTTAATAGTTTTGCTACTAGTTTCGAACATTCTTAGTGTTTTATTTTGTGTTTTCGTCTATTTTTACTTTTATGTGTTTGTATGTGATTATTAAGTGTTTTAGTACTTATTTAGGTGTTAAGTATTATATTTAGTAGGTTCTGATGTTCAGAGTTTGTGTCGTATCTTTAACCTAACTTCGTTGGCAGTTAGGTTTTCATTCATTTTTTTTTTTGTCTTTTGTTTTTTGGTCTCTTTTGTTATAATTTTATTCAAATATTAGGAGTTATTTTATTTTAATTGTTTATTATAGCTAATAATGTTCTCTTATGTGTTAGGGTCACATGAAAAAAAAGGTGCATCAATCGAACTTCGAATGAAGATTTTTGAAGCAAAACTATGAAGTGTTGCAGAAGTTGCAGTAGATGTGGCAACACCAAAGGTGGTCGGGGAAAAAATGACTTTGTTTAGAGCTAATTTTTGTTGCACTATTACCACATGACCCTAGCACTATTTATACCCCTTTTAAGCCTCATTTAAGGCATACAAGATCCATTAGAATCCTAGTAGGAATAGGCTAGAGTAGGTATTACTTCTCTTCCTTTTTTCTCCCCATTTAATGAGGGTTTTCTTAGATTATTTTAGATTAGGATTTAACTTTCCTTGTAATCCTAATTCCCAAGTTGAAGATTGAAACTTTTCAGTTGTAGGTATTTTATTTGTATTCATGCTACTTTAGTTAATCTTTAATTTCAAGCTTTCTTATTTTAATTAGTCTAATTGCTTTCATCTAATTACTCTCTTTATTTATTTTCTTAGTGAAATTGTTAGATTAGTTCATGAGTTTTCTTTAATTATGCTTCTTAGTGGTAAATGGTAGTTTAGATTAGTTAATTAGTGTAAATTAGTTTATGGGCTTTTCATTTAATTGCTTTCTTTTATATGTTTTCTTAGTTTAATAGGTATATTAGTACATGGGCTTTCTTTAATCATATTTCCTTAGTGTTAGTTTGTAATTTAAGATAATAAATTGCTTTTCACAAATGCTTTGTTTTTACATGCTTTCTTAGAATAGGTTATGGGCTTTCTTAAATTGTGCTTGCTTAGCGATAATTAGTAATTTAGATTCGTTAATTGCTTGCTTAAGATGCTTTTCATTTTTAATTGCTTTCCCTAATTACTTTCTAAAATGCTTTCTTTTTAATTGCATTTTTACAAAATACTTTCTTACTATTTAATCTTAACTTTAATTTTCTTTCTTAGTTTCCTTAGTTCTAGTTTTAGTTAAATCTTTCCTTAAAAGTCATTCACTTCAACTAGTTATCTAAATAAATAATCGTAATTATCGACCAATACTTGTGGGTATCATTCTTACTTCCCTTTACTACTAGTTGACAACTGTACACTTGTGAGATACCATCTAGTTATAAGTACGATTTTGACGTGTTTATAAATTTATAACTAGGTGCATAGGGCATCAGACTGTGCTCAGAAACCGCAGTTATCAACTTTATTTAGTCACCATGGTTACCAATTTTCCTTTTGGTATTCCATCACCACGGTGACCAGTGGCTATTGACTAGAGTCTTCCTTTAGTTGGTAACTGCGGTGATCAATTTTTCTTCTTGGATCTAATCACCATCGTCAATGGGACTTAGTAAATTTTCTAAATCTTGGTATCTGGACATCAGGGTTACCGGACCACGATTAAACTTCCAGTAGGTCTAAAGGTGTGGTGACCGCGGTGACCAAATTAGTAACCATAGTTAAAGATACTTTTGGTTTGATGTTGCTCGTTTCTCATCCAATTGCCGTATCGTTTTCTCTAACCAAATCCTACACATAAACACACTCTCTTAGTTACAATAAAAACACTAAAATAACATTAAAAATACCAAATTAACATACATAACACATTCTATAATATAAAAGTGAAAACCAGCAAAAACAAACTTAAACCCTAAAAATGTTCGAAACTAGGGCAAAAATACTCAAGTTTAGGGTACATATAACTCTACTTTTCTAGAGTTACCACACCACCGTACTGAAGCTTTTGCTTGTCTCGAGCAAAATGTAGATAAGAAAAGAAGCACAAAAATTACTAACACAAAACACAACACACCACTAAGAAATTGAAATGTTGAACTCTAGTGCACTAGTCAAGTGTGAAAATGGAGTTTTAACTCAACAAAATCAATATTTTCATCTACTTCTCCATTTACAAAAGTACACACTAGTTTTGATTACAAACATTACTTTGACTGATAAAGTGTTCATGAAATTGCAATTCAAATACAAGTTCATTTAGGACAAACCGTCAAGTTTCTCAAAAATTTACTAAGTCTAGAAAGATCATTAAGACTTGTTTTGGGAAGTAGAAATTGATGCAAATGATAGATAATGATATTTGTTGGCACAACAAGGTTTAGCAAACAATATCAACCGAAATAGCAAAGCTGCAAAGCTTTACCCCAACTCTCTAATTTAGAACTTTTAAAGCTTGTAACGTAGGTTAAGGTAATAAGGCAAGTAAAATTTGGATATAAGTGACTCAAATCACCTTAGTTATTTCAATACAAACTCTTGAATACTCTACCAAACATACAAGCCCAAACCTACATGACTTAACCAACTAACACTTGAAAGACAAAAACATTATTTCTAACTAAATCAACTTTTGAAGGTAAGATGCACATTCTTTATTCAATAAGGGATCACACACTTTCAATTTTCTTTCCTTTTCTTTTTTTTTTTCTTCAACACATCTTGATAATTAACAGACTTTAACTTGACTTCAATCCCCAAAAAAATTACACAAAAAAATTTCTTCAAACCATCATATAAGCTCTAACTAACATTAGGCAACTAAGATAGTTCTACACTGTCTAAGGTGAAGGGATGAAAGAGTATAAATAAACAAAGTGGAATGGCTAGTTATGTTGCTAGCAAAACACAAATTAGGCTATAAGGCTCAACAGGGACAGTAAGGGTAAAATTAATGTAAGCTAGGATTTTTGACTCAAACGGTCCAAGAAAATACCTAGATTATTTTTAAAATCCGACTATTTCAGTAAAAAAATGGGGGATTCATTGTACTCTAGACAATGTATAAAGCCAAATCTTACACAACCCACAAAATATCTAATTATGCAAGTCCATGCAATATGACCGAGTGATGCTTAACTCATTTCTTTCTCTACTCAAAACCAATTTCCAAAAATCTTTAATTGTTTACACCATATCAACAATCAATTGAATTTGGCATTGGAAAAACACTTACAGAAAAAGTGAAGTTTGAGATAAAACTAGTTTAGAAAACCATTTTATGTAGCAGTTGAAAACAGGTTGAGTTTCAAGGGTTAAATTCTATTTTTTTTCACATGAAATACGACCTATGTTCAACATCCAATTTCAAATTCCACAAACAACAAAAAACAACACCATGCCCAATTAACAAGGCAATAGACACCACCACCCTTTTTATGTTATTCAATGATAAGTACAAAGTCTTCCTACCACTCACCCAAAATAGAATAAAACGCATAATAATACTACTGGAAAACGTAAAAACACATAAGACACTAAACAAAATAGTGTGCAATAATTTTGAATCACATTTTGACAATCAAAAAGCTAATACAGAAAATGAACAACATATAAACCAAGTGAAGGTGAATGAGCCAATTAAGGTCAAATTGAACTTATAAACAAGAGTTTTAACCTTAATCATGGAATTCACCAACAATAAGCACAAAACTAAACAAGGCCGAGAAATGAGCAATTTTAAGTAGATCATATAAATGCAATTTCCACTGAAGCACATAAGTTCCATAAGTTCTCTATCCTTTTTCAACCAATATAGTTAAACTATGGAGGGGTCAATAATACTTTAAAAAATTTAAAGAAAAAGAAAAACACACATAATTATATTCCTATCTAATCCCCCACAAACTTACCTTCACGACATAATTAGTCAAATATTAACTCAAAACTTTTAGCATATAAAGTGTACTATCAACTAGAATTTCTACAAGTAAAAGATAAAAACTAAGTCCAAGTTCATTCCATAAAGCGTACGTTATTCACATATTACAAGTCCTACGTTGTCATCAATATTGCCATCAATACCAAATTCATTCAAGTATATCAAAATTCAATTGCCATTATCAAAACATAAATTAAACTATGCACAAATCTACAAGCATTTATTAACCACCGAGTTCTTAAACTAAAGCAAATAAAGTAAAATAACATAATAAATAAAAAGGAAAGAAATACTCCCTTAGTCATACCAAGGATGCTTTCCACTAATGTGATAGTCCTTAGTGAACTTGCTCTATGGTTTAACTTCTCTGAAGTCTCAAAGGAATTGAACTTTGGCATGAGTAGCTTGTACCTTCAAGGTCCCCTCTAGAAAGTATCTCTCTTCTTTTAATTCTGAAGCTGGCCCTTTTTCCATAAATAGAGCTCCAAATGGAACCACTTTTGTTATAATCGAGACAAACTCACACTCATTCAAAAGTTGTGTTGGTGATGCTTCTACAAAAGTGTTAAGTGTTCCGGTGGTTCAGAAATTCAAGCTTGAGAGGTTCTTGGTACCCAGTTTTTTCCAAGACATATTCATCCATTTCATCTTCTTGAACCAGTTCTTCACTCATTAGTGGGAGTGTCGGAGTCCCTTGCTCTTCACCGTCCATCATTCTTTGAACTTTGGCAAGTTGGCCTTGTAACCTCTTGGTGGATATGTCTTGGTGTTCGAAGAATCTAACTATCTCTACTCGAAGTTGAGCTTGTTCCTCTAGGAGATGGGCTTGTTCTTCTCGGAGTTAGGCTAGTTCTTAAAGTATCATCCTCCTTTCCATTGATCTTACCTCATCAACATCTTGGATAGGTTGGTGAAGGAATTGGGGCTCCATTGGTTCATATGAAAGCTCTTGTAGTGGAGCGAAAGAATAGAGGTTTTCTTGGTAGTCTTTAACACTCATAAGAATATGAATGGCTAGACCATCCTATTTGGTAGTCTAAGAAGTAGGGGCATAACAAGAAACATGCTTATTGGGTATACCTCCATTACCATAAGAATGATAATTTCTTTGGTATGAATAGTTCCAGTTAGATCCTTTCATGATCTTGAAGGAAAAAACAACACAAATAAAAATGAGTAAGAGAACTTAAACAACACAACCAAGAAAATTAGGAAAGTTTAAATTACTAGTTATTCTAGACTATCCAAGACAAGGAAAATTTATTTTTATTTTTTTAAAATAAGAACACAACTACAAAATGAAAATCTTTTTTGTTTTTCAATAGACAAAACAACTATACAAGAAAACCAAAGACTTGAATCTAGTCATGCAACCATATTATATCGATATCACTGAAAATCAATCCTGGGCATCGGTGCCAAAAACTTGATGCCTTTATAGAAAAACACCTAGATATATCTTTTATAAAACACCTAAACCATACTACTATCTCATTGTCTTAATCCTACAAGTATATACGGTTGTCAACTAGTAGTATAGGGAAGTAGGGATTTAACCCACAAGGATTAGTCAGTAATTACTTATTATTTGGTTATTACTAGTTGAGGTGATGATTTTAAGTGATTTAACTAAAACTAGAATTTAAGAACTAAGAAAGCAATTTAAAGACTATCTAGCGCATTAAAGTAAAGATTAACATTAAGAAAGCATTTTTAAGAAAGCAAGTAAAATGGAAACAATGTAAAAAGAGAGTAATTTAAGAAAACATCTAAAGAAAGCAAGTAAAAGCACAATCATTTTAAGGAAGCAATTGACTAATCCAATCTACGGATTATTCTCACTAAGAAATCATATTTAAAGAAACCTTATAAACTAATTTAACAATTACACTAATAGTTCAAGTAAAGAAAGTAATTAAATGGAAAGACCATAAATTAATTTATCCTAATTAACTAATTTAAGTTACAATTTACCACTAAGAACACATTTTTAAAGAAGCATTCATTATTATCGAAGAAAGCATGTAAAAATAAAGCATTTGAAGAAAGCATTTAAATATCCTAACTATAGATTATCACTAAGGAAGCATTTCTAAAGAAGGCAACAAACTAGTCTACCAATTAATACCAAGAAAGCATTTAAATAAAGCAATTAATCTAAACTACAATAATTTAACACAAAACAAATGAATTATATACACATTAAAGAGGTCTTATGCTAAGAGTCTTCAATCTATAACTAGGAGGTTAGAAATTAAACTAAACTATATCTACTCTAAGAAAACCCTTCCCAAGTTGGGAGGAAAGAGGAAGAAGAACTACACTACTAATACTAGTTCCTATCTATGTCTACTCCTATCCTACATAGCCTCTAAAGAGGCTTAAAGGGTATGAACTAGGCATTTTTGCCCCATAAAATTGTCGAATAGCGCTTAAAAACTGCTATTACCAACTTTGTTTAGTCACTGTAGTTACCAATTTTCCTTCTGGGATTTCATTATCGACTGTGGCTAATACAGATGGCTATTAACTAGGGTTTTGCTTCAGTTCGTAATTACGGTGACCAATTTTTCTTCTAGGATCTAGTCATCGCGGTCACTGGGACAAAGAAAATTTTCTAAATCTTTGCTGCTGAACACCGTGGTTAAACTACCAATAGAACTAAAGACGTGGTGACTGCAATGACAAAATTGGTAAATTGCAGTTACAAACACTTTTGCCTTGATTTCGTTCGTTTCTCGTTCGATTGTCGTGCCGTTTCCTCTGACCAAACCCTACACATAAACACAATCTCAACAAAAACACGAAAACAACATAAAAAAATATTAAATTAGCATAACTAAACATTTTAGGACATAAAAGTGAAAAATAAGCAAAAATAACACTTAAACCCTAAAAAATGTTCGAAATTAGGGCAAAAATACTCAAGTTTAGGGTACATATAACTCTACTTTTCTAGAATTATCGGTGAGAAATGATTAACCTAAGTTAAATAGACTCTTCAAGTGACAAAAATTTTAATGAATCCTATTTCTTATAAAATCATCATGTGTCCTAAAATCATATTTTAATATATTGTAAAACTTAAGAAATAGGATTTTCAAACATTTCTTTCATACATAATATCAATATTGGACCAGAAAAGTAATCTTTTAGAACGAGTGATCAGAGTCTTAGAGTTAGTATTTTTCTGTTGGTATATTAAACAAATTCCAATCTAATTAATTAAATTATTATTGTTGAATTTGTAAGGGATTTATTCCTAATTTATTTGGTTTATTAGTTAACTTACTTTGCATGTTGACCTATTTCAGTTGGGAATTAAGAAGCTTTAAGCTTTCATTGAATAAGGAAAAACCTTATCTCCCATAAATCTTTGCTTATTTTGTTTTTTGCATTTGAGCCTTTAATTACTTTTAGGTTGCATTTGGATTGATAGATTTGGAGAAAGATTTGAAATTCATATATTTCTTGAGATATAAAATGAATGAATTTCAAATTCAACCAAGTTACAAATCATTTGAATGGGAAAATAGGAACCCTGTTCTTCACATTCTGTATCTCACAGTTAGTATTTGATATTTATCCAATCACTTTTATCACTTCCCAAGCCGTCATTCCCTCTCTCTCATCTTTAACCCTCCTTAAATTTTAGGCAATAACCACCACTATATTTCTGGCACTTATGTGATAAGCTAAAAACAACTTTCACCCTAGAGTTGTGGGTAAATTCTATTATCCCATTAGTGTCTTTTAGGGAACCATTTCCCTTAAAAGATATCCAATAATCGGTTGCCACATCGGCTAACAAGGATAAGGATTACTAGACCATAACATTTCCATGACATGCTTGGTAACATGTTATAATAGGTTTATGCTTAATTTTGTATTTTTTTTCCCTAGAAAACCCCAAATCCAAAAAAATAAAAATAAAAATTCACAACCTATTAAATGTTTAATTCCATGTCAAAAAATTATATGAAAATTGACAAAAATAAATTTTACATGTAAAAATTACATTAGTTATTATTCATAAATTTAATAATACTATCGNCTGATGAGCAATTATTATCATAAATTGCAAAAAATAGGTAGAAATTTGTGAAAAATGGTTTTTTTTCCCTAATATTAAACAATGATTACAATATTAACTGTTGAAATTAAAGAGAATGTGTGACATATAAATTACAAGTACTACAGGATTATTTGCATCTATATAAAATAATTTTTCGTCATCAAACAAAGATTAATATAATACCATATATTATTAAAGGATTTATTATGTGTACGTAAATCTCTATCAAAAGTCTAATTCTATAGAAATGTCTAATAAAAATGTAATTTCGTTAATAAAATTGTTACATTAATTTAAAATTTAATCCCAAAAAAAAAAGAAATAAAAATGAAAAAACTAAGATTATATTCTTTTGATTATGAAATAATTACAACAATAGTACTGTTAAAGATAAGAGGAAGTATATGTATAGTATCATATGAGAGATCAAATTAAATACACTATATTCTATCTACAAAATAATTTTGTAATGAAGGCAAAGCTGGTAGTACTATTGAATATGAAATGAAGTAGTATCAAATATCTAAACAAAAATACTCTGACATAGTAAAATGTATTACTTAGTCCATTGTGACAGGTAATTAAATGAATCAATTAAAAATTAAATATAGCAAATATTTAAAAAATAATAAATGGGAAAATTTTGAATCATACATTATCAATCGTGGCATCAACA
The DNA here is from genome assembly GCA_025175665.1 of Cinchona pubescens. Taxonomy (NCBI): domain Eukaryota; kingdom Viridiplantae; phylum Streptophyta; class Magnoliopsida; order Gentianales; family Rubiaceae; genus Cinchona; species Cinchona pubescens. The sequence goes on along the minus strand of JANKKI010000256.1, from coordinate 355,728 downwards.
AAATTATAACATGTAACAAATATTACTATGAAAGGTAAAGAAATATACTTATATAGTCCTTTAAAATAATTAGTACTATTTCTCATCTAAATAGTATTTTGAAATTTTATCCTATTAAGTATCACACATCAATACATAGACACAACACATGCACCCAAAGTAACGATATCAATAACCTCCATGTATTCCATTCAACATACTATAATGAACACCTCAAATCTAATGGTACTCTCAAAGAATAGTATAGAATTTTTTTAATGATAGTACTGTAGAATACTAAAGGTAGTACTACATGTCTTATAAAGTAGTAGTAAGGTACCACTTGATCCATTGTACCAACTAAAAAATTACATCAATGAAAAACTTAAAGAAGGTCAAAAAACAATAAATGGAGAAAAATTACATGATACATTGCTTATCGTGTTATTATTAGCTAAATTACAACTGATTATGAAATAGTACTGCGTAAGAGAAAAACATGTGCTATCAAGATGTTGAAATAGTACTATTTAGCACAACTATAATGTATTATTCATAATCTAAATATGATTTCAAAATTTAATCATTATTTATTATATGTATATTCCTAAAATACTCATAAAACAAATTTTTTATGACAAAAAAGTAGAACAAACTAACAAATATGAAAAGTATAGAAAATTAATTAGTTGGTGTAATAATATTATCAAATACTAACAAAAGTATTGAAAGGGACAACAATAAGTACATCAATTATTGTAAAACCTACTACGTGTTGTTGGGTTAGTAGAAACATCAAATATAGTAAAAACTACTACCCCAGTGTTTTATTGTCCCTAGTCAGGGTACCATACCTTTGATTCAATATTAACCATTAGATATATAGGAGAATTTGGACTTTTAGATTACATTGTGTGTAATTAACTTATTTTTAAAAGGTTTCATATACAATTTTTTCCTTGTAAATAGGGAACTTATTAAATTTTGAGAACTGGGTTTTCTTTTACCATTCTCATCTTTTATACAACTTCTACTCAACCTTTACTACAACTTCCTTTAACTTATATATTAATGTTTCATTATTTATTAACATTTTTTACTCATGACAGAATATTAAATTTTTCATTTTCTTTTTTTTTAATTTCATATGTTAGATTTTTCATTAATGAAATAATTTTTATTTTTTTTTGTTTTATGTAAACTAACTATGAAAATTATTTGCTATTTCTAATTTTTGTACAAAATTTTATGATTAATAATATCTTATATTTTTATATTACTTTATCTATTAATTAAAATAATAAGAAGTAGTACCTTTTATGATATTTGATGATACTATTTTTATTTTCCCAAAGTGTTCTTTCACATTTTAACAATACTATCCAATTGACTTATTTGTTTTCATTAAGTGGTGAAATTCGAAAATATTTTGATAATTTACTTGTGAAACTTATCTTTTTATAGTGAAATTTTTGTCAATCAAAATATTTTTACCATTATGATAATAAAATTCAATATATCTTTTAACTATTAATAAAGGGATAAAACCATTTGGTCTAGTGATCTTTCCGTTCCTTTTTTAAATTGGTTTTAAAATATTAAACCCTACAAGAAAATACATATAATTTATAGGTAACTTTCAATAATTACTCCATATTTTTATTTCTTCAAATTATCTATATTTCTATTATATCGTTATTATATGTATAAATATTACTTTTATAGATTAATATTTTTACATATTATTTTAATTTTTATTAGTTGCACAAACTAGATTGTGCCTTAAACACTAGCTTAGATAATGGAGTAGTATATATATTATTTAAGTGATAGTACTATACCAACATATGCATAGTACTAATTTGTTATATAAACATACTGCATCTATATTATTAATTATATTTTACACATTATTGGCAAGAATAATAGCTTATAATCTAATTTTTAATCCCGTCATTTTTTTATTTTTTGCTTTTGTATACAATTTTGCATTAGTAACCTAACAACATATTTGTAACTTTTACAATAATTGATAGTGCTATTTTGTTTCTCAAAGTACTTCTTTAATTTAACATCTCACTTCAAGGTTCTATTATAATAACTTATTCACTTTGGGTGTCATATGAAGTTTTAATAACAATTTATACTGTTGTTACCATGAAATTTTTTTACAAGTATTTCATGCTCATCTTATCTTACTGTTAATAAAGCACAAGTTCAGAATATGTTAAATTTAATGTTATTCCTAATATATCTTTAGTAAATTACTACATAGCTACCTATATTACTGTAACTTCATTTACGCACTATTCCCCACCATTCTCAACTTCTTCACCTTATCAATTACTGTTTTACTTTTGAAATTCATAATTGTAATAAATTATTGTTCTCTTTGGATTCTTGTTATTTAAAGTATTATGTTAAATAATTACAATTTTTAATTGTCATAACAAATTTTAATATATAAATTTATGTTACATAAAAATAATTAGAAATATTTAAAAACAATTATAAAAATAAAAGGAAAAAAAGTAAATAAAAGATTAATTACAAGATGAAACTCTGTACTATCACAAAACACAACTTCATTCATTATTCATATGGAAAAGTTATCCGTAGAATATTTTTCAAAAATCAAATTCAAAAACTAATTAGTCGCTTTTATCTACTTCAGTTTTCCTTAGTTTTGGATTTCTATAAGCAATTTGAATATTGTTTTCGAAGTCAAAGATCGAAGTCAGATTCGGAATGAAAATAGGTCTAATCTATTTTCCCTCAATTGATCAGGAATTAATGGGATTTTTCATCACTAATTAATTATTCAATTTGATTGTTGTAATTTCTTCATTTCATCACCCCAATATTTTAGCACGATTTGTTCTGTCTTTGTGTGGGATTGCTATTTTCATTGTAGGATCAAACTTGAGATCAAGACATGCTTTATTCATTTTTCCTCCTCAATTAAGTAGAAACTAATGAAATATTTGATCATTAATTAATTGTCGCGTGCATGCTTTTTTTCCCTCAAATTTTGAGGAAGTATTACTATGTTCTTTATGTAGGATTATTATCACCATATTGTAAGTTATATGATTACATTTATTCAATGGTTAGAAAATTTTCAAAAGGATTATTGTTAATGCTTTTATACCAATTTGAAGGATATAAAATCCTACCACAAAAATTAATTTAATCCACAATAAATTGAACAAGAATCAAACGAGGACAAGAGAAAATTAACACAGTAGAGATGCACAAGAAATTAAGCAGCAAGTCTAGAAAAAAAAAAACAATGATTCAATAGGAATGAATTATATCGTCAAAGTGGCAGTAATAAGTTTAAAGCTGTGAAAGCTTTATTGTATGGGTGGCAAATTTGATTTTTTTATTCTTTTTCACTCTAATTAAAAACGTAACAGCAGCAACAATGAATATAGTACTTTACATACTTACTTCTTAAATTAATCGGATATAGAAAATTCATTCAAACTAGAATATAGCCAATTCACAACTAAAAATAAATTAAGAAACTAATAACCAAATGATTCTAATACTAAACCTTTAATTAAAATAGAATTAAATTTTGATTTAATTTCCTACATCTTTTGCTCCATGAATAACTACAACTCTTCTCCAAACCGTTTCCTACTTTTCTAAAACCGCCATGACGCCATCCATATCATCTGGACAGATTAATGGATATAGAGCAAGATGATTTATTTTGATTTATATATGAAAATTGGTATTTCAAATCAATTACTAATTGGGATAAGTTCATAAACTTCCCCTAAAGTTTACCTTAATATCACTTAGTACCCCTCAATTTTAAAAAATATCACTTACCCTCCCTATGATAGTAAAGCAGGACACAAGTCATATTCAATGACAACAAATGACATTGTTGCCCTTTGTGCTGTTGGATTAATGTGTAATTAGCTAAAAAATATCATCCCCCAATTTGGATTAAAAAATTAGATGGTCTCCACTTATTTTGCAATATTAAAAATAAGTTTTGTGAATACAATGATAAATAATTCTCAACAGCTGTAGACATACTCTTCCCAATCACAACATAATGATGCATGATGAATATGAATTTATGAAGCCATTGGCTTTTATTTAATTAGTAGTTCATAGGTTAAATTTATGCAGTTAATTATACATGTTATTGGTTTATGTTTATTATGTGCATTTGTGCAACAAAACCGTTTTGGTTTTTTTTTTTTTTTTTTTTTTTTGAGAAAAAATGAAATTATGAAATTCCAGATTTATTTAGACAAAATGGTTTTGATTACAGATTTGCAATAATTTCAACCAATGAAATTTACATCTTAACTTTTTTTTTTTTTTTTTTTTAATTTAGAAGTTCACAATTTGGGATCCTGTTGGATAATTTTGAACTATAGAATATATCACTATCTAATAATATGCGGATGTTCTACTTCTTAATGCTAAAAATTGCAGATATACCCCTCAGTTTCCTTTTTTCTTTTCAAACAATCCAACCTAAATATTGGTTACACAGAAAACAAGTTAGTCAAAGGATAATTTTGGAATAAAAATACCTCATTTCTTCTGAAAGGATTTTTTTTGGCTTTACTTTTTTTAATTTGGGCTGACAGAATTACAAGAATATTAAAGTTAATGGAGATATGTGATATTTTTAGAAGTTAAAAAATACCAGATGATATTAAAGTAAATCTTGGGAAAGGATTCTGAAATTATCTGTTACTAATTTTTGTCGAAAATTTAAAATTAAATTTTTATTTTATTCTTAAAAGAAGTATCAATTTATGGATATTGAAATTTAATGGGTAACGGTGACAGTAGTGGCTGTAGTGTACCTTCATAATACAAGATTCGAAATTGATGGGTTAAAAATTTGTTATATTCTGTCAAGTCTACTTGAAAAATGGAATTTGGTGATCTACAATAGACATGTGAAACTGGTTGTTCATGTTCAGTGACAATAAATGGTGGCCGAAACTAAATTGTTGGCCATATCACATGCCAAGAGTGTTGGTTACGTTGATGGTAGCCTGTAAGAAGACGAAAGAAAGGTAAAAAGGTACGACTAAAAAGTGCATATCTTGAAAAGGAAAAGTTTTACAGTACATTACACTGAATTACTTGTGATTTGACTAATTTTCAACTTTTCCCCCGATTTGCAAATCTACACCACTGCCTTATGATTTAAGTTAAACTACTATCGTTAGATATTGTGTCAAATGAATGTTAGGAAGTTAAAATTTTTTATTTAATGAGTTATTTTAATTATTTAGCACCACTAATGATATTTACATAATTTAACATAAATCGGCAGAAGGGTTATTGGGTGATGTCGCGGTGGAAGTTACTAGACTTACGAATATTTTTAATTTTTCATACAAATTTAATATGTTTTTTATTTTCTATCCATTTTATACAAAAAGTTAAATCACAAAGAAGCGGATTACAAATTTGTAAATTATAAGAAGTAATAGGAATATTAATTAAACTATAAGGGAATTTCTTGTAATTTATCTAAAATTTTTATAACAATTCTGTTGACATTATTTGATTTAAGTGGTCAACATCGATTAATAAACGGGAATGAACATCGATTAATAAACGGCAATGGTCTTTAATAAAGTTTGGGTATTCTAAGTGTTACTTGTACATACTTTTGTTTCGTAGTTTAGCCAAATTTTAGGGTGGATAAATGAAATTAATCCAAAAAAGAAAAAGAAACATAGGATGATGTTGACGGTTATGATCATCTACCCTCAATCCGCCCCTTGTAATGAATTCAATTTTAATTAATTTTATTTTCCATCTACAAAATCCGATAGAATATTGTTTAAGATGCACAAGAGATTTAGTATTTTACCCCAATTAATGTACTAAAAAAAGTTTCTTTTTTTCTCACCCTTGCTAAAGCTTTTTATTTAAAGCTCTACTAATTCTCATTTTTTTTTATAATATATCTATAAAAAAAAAAGAGACAGTCCCTTTCCCTTAGTGATTCGATCACATGAGTCATAAGTGAAATGTTTTACTATTTAAATTACAATTTGTTCTCACTAATACTTATACATAATATTGTTTATTAAAAGATCATTAAAAATTAGTCAAGAAAATGACCTTTGACACACCAAATCCCTTTATAATTCGTAGTATTGTTATTGGTATGAAAATATAGGAGAATTCTACAACCTGTTAAGGGAACCATTCCCTTAACTTAAAAAACGTGTGCATACAAATTTTTAAAATATATAGTATTGTACTGTACAAATCTTCAAAATACAATGGTGGTTACGGGACCATATAATTTTTCAAAAACATGTGATATATATATATTGTAATTCTAGTAAAAAAAAAAATTGATATTCCATGGACAAAAGGGTAAAATACAAAAACCCCATTATGGTTAGACGAAATGTTGAATATACATCTTACTCTTTGTAGTTATCAAATGCGCGTTTGACTCCCTTGTGCTTCAAGTTTTTATTTTTATTTATTTATTATTTTGCAAAATGGACAGAAACAGTCAAAATTAATACAGATAGCCCTAACCAATTCAAGTGTTTAATATTTTTGGAGTCAAATTTAAAATAAGAGTTCATGATGTTGGGGGTCAAATTGAAGATTAAAATAGGATTCACACGAAAAGTAAAACACCCTAACCCTTCCCCGCCCCTCCACCACACAGCAATAATCAGGTCAGCCTGGCTACCACCACTACCTCCATCGTCGCCACCACCACCCATCTCTTATCCTCCCAAGCCTTTCTATTCCCCCGCTCCTCCAACGCTGACACTGTCTCTCCAGCCCTATTACCATTTAAAATAGGAGGAGGTGGCAGGTTGTGGGAAGGATAGGAAGGTCACGATTTCTATTTTTTTGGGAGAACGGGTGAAAAAATCAATTTGAGTCATTTTATGGTGTGTTTAATTTATTATTATCTCTTTTCAAAAATATTTTTTAAAATAGTTTCAAACGTGATATAGATGCATTATCGTTAAAACTGGTTAGATTTGACGGTTTTCGTTCATTTTGTAAAAGAAATTTGAAGTACAAGAAATCAAATACATATTTAATAATCATACCAATAAGTACTTATTCGCCTAATCACAAAAAAGGTATTTGTGTTTACCAAAAGAAAAAGAAAAAAAAATAGTTAAGTACTAGGTATCAATATTGGCAGTCCACGTACTTTAAATGGTGTCCGATCCTTTGTCCTTAATTTGCGCATGATGGAAAAGCACTTGCATTTGTCATTTTCTGTCATTCTTTGTTTTTGGGTATGATCATATTTTCTGAGCTCCTTGAAGTGTAGAAGTCCTATAAACATCTTTCTCGAAAAAAAAAAAAAAGGTCAAATTTAGAGTCACAGAATACTCTGTTTGGACTGTTTTATTATTATTATTATTATTATTTTGAATAATATTTTGCATTAAATATTTTATAATAAGTGTTTTAATTTTTTTTCATATACGTAACATCTCAATAAATTTTTAAATAATATCACAAATAATATGTCCAAATAAAGATAAATTTTGCATATATAAGTAAAAGGATTTTCCTATAAAAAAAAAAAAGATTTTCCTCGCGAATAGTTCAAGTTATTGCACATAAAAACGCTCACATCTATTCCTTCCTACCCTTCTTTTAGTCATTTTCGGTGAAACCATTAGGAATGTACAAAGATAAATGTATAAACAATATATAAAGAACAACTACAAAATCGACCCATTAAAAAAGTATAACATCATCTTGTGATAATGTGTTACATCCGTTGCATAGAAGACACCTATAAAAACCAATCATGATTAAGGAAAATGTTTCATCTGACACAAATTAAACAAAGATGGCTTACTACTACACAACCACCTTTATTTTCATGGTAACAATAGCACTTTTCTCAATGTCATTATCTAATACACCATATCCAAAAATTAGTATTTTGTTTCTCAAATGGGAAACAACACTGCCCCAGTATTTATTAATTGCAAGGTGGATGGACATCCAATTCTTCAAAACAAGGAAGTTCATGGGAGGGACAATTTTTACATCAAAATCACACACAAGGGAATTTATTACTGTGATGCTTCATGGGGTGTGAATTTTGCCAATTTCAATGCTTATTCTCATGAAAGGGATGCAACTCATAAGGATTTGACTTGGATAATTGGTGAAGAAGGCATGTTCCTAGGTTGGGATGATGAAGAAGAATTTAGTTTTGAAGTTCCGTGGGTTGAGGTTTGAAATTAAAGTTGGAGTCTATCAATGGGTGGAATTGGAATATTAATATGATTTGAAGTTGGAAGTAGGATGATATATATATATATATTTAAAGTTGGGGGTGTTATATGGTTTGTATTTATGTATGTTTCAGTGTGTACAAGTTTTACATATTGTAATGAAAGGTTTGTATCACAAATTGTTTGGTATCTATTTATTATATATTTGTGTGTACTTCTAATTTACTAGAGGAAAATGGAGTATACCTCCGTTAGAAAATTATGCAATCACTGGAGCAAAAACAATTTACTATAATTCTTTAATTTTTGAAAACCATGCAAAGTTTAACATATGTACCATCTTTTGTCCTTAAAATTGATTGAAAATAAGAATACATGTATATTTTGAAAAATATATAAACAATAAAATCAGCAAATCTCATATAATTCTTTATTACTACTTAGTTTTTACAATTGGTTCTCAATTATTTTTTTTGCAAGCGTTAACTATGAAGATTTTTATGCAGATATTCAAGTATCATGTTATTTTTTCTTTTGGTTGATATCATTTGATTTAATTATTAAAATATTTATACAATCCATTGAGTTATATTATTTGAATTTTAAAGTTCCCAATATTATAGTTCCCTTGCTTATCACATGTTTTTGGGCTAGTATATAGCTAGTTTTTAATCCGTTCGTTGAACAATAATAATAAGGGGAGCGCAGTATTAGGCATCTCAATGCAAATAGAATATGTGATTATGTGTAAAAAGTACAACATAAATCTTATACTTCACACATGTATTCCCTCCGTTCCATTTTATTTAACACGGTCAAACTTGTACACAATTTCAAAAAAATTGATGGTTGATCCACTAATAAGACTTTTTCCATAATTGCCCTTCAATATATAAAATTTGTTAGTTGATTTTGAAATTTCAAATTTTGAAATGATTTGTGAGAGTAATTAAAGTTGAAAAAATTTTACAATCCCTTTTAAGGACCATTCCCTTATGCTTTAAATGTTTGTACAGTACAATATCATTTACTTTAAATGCTTGTACTGTACAAGCTTTTAAAGCTAAGGGAATGATTCCCTAAAAGAAACTGTAGAATTTTCCTTAATGTTGAAACATGAATTAATACTGTCTTTGGGACTTGCGTGAAGGGTAGAATAGGTAAAGTAACTTTTAAAAATTTGCTATTTTAGCGAGTGACAAATAATTTGGAACAATATAAAAATAAAAAGAGTGACATATAAAATAAGATGGATTGAGTATTTAAAATTTTATTCTCATTTGAATTTGTGTCCGCGAATGAATAGATATCTGAAAAATAGATAATTAATGCTCTGTATAGTAAAAATTGTAGATTCAATAAAATAATAGGGAAAATAACTCCAATAATCCATTACATTTCACATTTATACTTTTTTAGTCCCTCACATTCAAAATTCTTCATTTTCGTCCCTCACAAATTTAAAATACACCATTTTGGTTTCTTGATACAATTACAAGCATATTTTGGTTTGAAATACTCATATGCATATTGAATGTTACATTTTTTTATGGGTAAAATTGGCATTACACAAAATTTAAATACTAAACAATGATCCCTAAAATCTCCTTCACCATTTATCCAAAATTCTCACCTACTATCGCCATCTCTATTCACCTCCCTCACTGCTTTTCCTTAGCCACCCCTACTCAATAGTCCCAACTAGGATTGTCAATGGGGCTAGATCAGGTTGGCCCAAATAATAAACAGTCGAACCTTACATTAAAGTGAGTTAGATTGATTTTGGGCCTCAATAGGCTCGATTAAATTGTGAACCGAGTTTGGCTTTTATTATACTCGGTCCGATGTGTATAAGACCCCAATATATATATATATATATATATATAATACTAATTTTATCTTAAATCAAATAATACTACTTAATTTTATGTTGATAATAGTTAATGATTCTAGTATTCTTTTAATTTAACTAAACTCGAGTAACTAAAAATAAAACCCAACCTCATTACTTAATTTAGTTGAAATGTTGTGGTTCAATAATATAATTAATAGTTGTTTACTATTCCATATTGTGTTGACAGGGTGTAAAAAAAATAAAATTTTAACAAATAAACTATAAAAATATTTATTGGATAATGTGAGGTTGGGTCATCCCGATTAAAGCGTGAAACTCAAATAATTTGTGAGTTGAGTATGAGTTTCACATTTGTGAGATTGGGTTGGCCCAAACAATTAAGGCATGAACCCCAAATAAATTTGTGAGTTGAGTTTGGGCTTTTGGAAAGCCTGGCTTACAAAGCCCAATTGACATTCCTAGTACCAACCCTTTTCTTTTTGGGATAATTTATTGTTTAAAATTATGTATTATCAATTTTGCCCTTAAATATGTTACATTCGATACGCATGTGAGCATTTCAGGTCAAAATATGCCCGTACATGTATCAAGGGTCCAAAATGGTGTGTTTTGAATTTGTGAACAACTAAAAACGTATAAATATTAAATTTGAGGTACTATTAAGGTCATTTTTCCTAAATAATTACTTAACTATTTTTTTTCAATTTTTAAATGATAAAATAATCGTGAAATAATCATTCAGTTAGTCCCTCACATTACCCATTTGTATTTATTTAGTCTCTCACTTTTAAAATGATGATTTTTAGTCCCTTACATTACCTATTTATATTTATTTAGTCCCTCACTTTTAAAATGATGATTTTTAGTCCCTCACAATCGTATAAAATGTCGCATTTCAATGCATAGACTAAATCTTGAGTATTTTTTGGCCTGAATTAGTCTTGTGTTATTCACATGATATATTTTTCAAGTAAAATTTGAGAACTCGTTTTTCCTTTCCAATACAAAGTTTGAGCATCAGATTGGGTTGTAAAATTTGAGAGAAAAAATACCACAAGTCAGTTATTGAAATGATTACAGGCAAAAAATGCTCGGGATTTGATTCACAGACCAAATTTCAACGTTTCACATATATGAGGGACATGACAAATTTAGGGCAAAAAATGTTCGAAATTTGATTTGAGGACCAAAATTAAAAGTTTTAGATTTGTGAGAGACTAAAAATCATCATTTTTGTTCCAGTGAGGAACTAAATAAATACAAATGAATAATGTGAGGGACTAAAAATTATTATTTTAAAAATGAGAGACTAAATAAATATAAATGTATAATGTGAGTCGTTTTCTCAAGAATCATGCATAATTCAAATAATAAAAGAGTGTTTATAGAATGTACAGAACAAAAAAAAAATTCAATAAAAGCCCACTCCTCCCATCTACCCTTTAATGACTCGAAACTATGACCAATAAGTCATAGGAGAAATATCTTACTACCTAAATTAATTACACCTTGTTGTCAATCAAATCACAACCTTTTTTGTAACAATAAAAGAACATCTTATGAAGTAAAAAAAAACAAAAAAAGGAAATGAAAAAAACGAATATGCAAGTTCTTTAGCACTACATTAACTCATACATTGAACGGGATAGCATATTACTTAAAATTTTCAATATTAATTCAAGAGTGATTGATCCATTGAGAAAGTAATTTTATCTGAATATTGCACCATCATAACATTTCCTCTTGTAATGTTTTACCTCTTTAGTATGTGAATGTTCCTAGTTTAAGTCTAGCAATAAATAATATCACCACCCTCAAACAATACAACCCCTCGTATTTGAATAAGACATTCCACGTGACAAGATCATACTGAATGACTAATTTTTTAATTTTATATATTCATTAAAGTTGGATTTCGTTTTTTTTTTTCGGATCTAATAACACATCACTGACTTTTTTGACTTTAATTTGCATAGATGTACTGTAAGCCTAATTTAATGCATCCCCAATTCCCAATTCGCCAACACAAAGTTAGTGTCCATTATATAATAAAGCTGAAGGATGTAGGCAATAACAATTTACTATTGAAAATAGCCATACAAAAGGCAGCAACAGTACATTAAGGATAGAAGAAGAAATTTTCAATAAAATTCAAATATTTGCAATGAGTTCGTGTCAAGGCTCCTCAAACAAAAACTATTATAAAATAGATGGTAAAAAGATATTGAGATAAGAAAAAAATACAGATGATATAACATCTATGGTCTAAAATTAAAGGCCATGTTCCCGAGAGGCATCGGTAAGGGCTTCAACAGGTGTAGCCACTTCAGTCAAAGGGTCACCTTTGTAATCCCTTTATCAAGACAAAACTTTCAAATTACTTAATCCACTTTTTTTGCCACACCTTGAACCGACAAATTCTTGTTATATGCTCATATATAATATCGGACTAGGAAACGTAAAAGAAATATATATATATATATATATAAATTCTCAAAATAATAAATATAAATATTATATACAGAGTTATTCGTAAATAACGAATGAAGAATGGAGTAATTCTCTTGCATCCTTTATAATTTAAAACTTCAACACAAATCTAAAAGTTCTAAAAGCAGTTATGCCTGCCATCCTAGATCCGACAAATGCTCCAATTCTTAATCTGTCCATATAAATTATAAGGTAATAATAGTTAGAATTTTAAATTAGAAAAACAAATGTAGAAAATATATACAGAAAAGAAAAAAGATATTTATATTTTCAAATCCACTTATAACCAATTCTTGAGTTTGCATTGTCAAATGAGATGACTACCTAAGAATAAGGAAAGCATCACTTGAAATAGAAATTCATTAAACAAAAATTAAGTTGCCTCAACTTGAAAGGAAACGTATCAGTTCCAAAGATAATGGCAAACAAACATTTTTGACACAACTAGAAAGCCTCAAGATTCAAATAAGAAAAGAAACTCAAACCACATATACTAGCCTCAATAATTCTCTAACTTATCTATTTCAAACGAATTGCAGTACTTAAAATACTACTTAAACTTCCAATCCACAGAAACACAGGGACAAATCATGTGATTCATGTAAAGCCTTACTTCAATCACCAGGTTAATAAACTTAACCAAATCATCTATGCATCAAAGTAGTACTACAAAAGTAAAGGAAAAAGCATATTTTAGCAAAGAAAAGGAAAAGATCACAATTAACCAAATACTTTGCAGTTCATATTCACGTCAGGAAAAATTAAGTTTAAATCACATCCAAACCTATCTCCTTTGCCTTCTAAATAAGATATGGTTACATCTATCATAGCCCAAAAACATATTGTGAAAGAATAAAACTATAAAGTTCGGAAAGCAATGTTGCATAGTTCAGTGCCTCATTCATTGCTCAAAGTAAGAAGTAATCCCCGAAGTATCGAATTATCAAACTATCTAAAAAATCCTCCAACAAACATATGAAATTTACTGAAGAATAAAGAATGCTTTATCAGGAGAAAATGTATTCTAAATACAAACAAGTATACTACAGGAGAAGATTTGAAAAAGATCAATAGAACCTTAATTTCAGTTTTGAAATTTTTTTGCTTTATCAGGAGAAAATGTATTCTGAATACAAACAAGTATACTACAGGAGAAGATTTGAAAAAGATCAATAGAACCTTAATTTCAGTTTTGAATTTTTTTTAAAGGAATACATGGAAGAGGAATGGTGAAAGTAGAGTACTTGTAACATGGCTTTAACCTAAGGATCATAGCTCAAGCTCACAAATAAATTTAAGGGAAAAAAGATGTTCCAATTTGCAACGAAGTCATATGCTTCACATGCACAACTTTCCTAATTCTCACCATAGTAATAGAACAAAAAATCCAAAAACATTCTAACTAAAATGGCAAAGTTTGGGTGCCAAGAAAGGACAAGTCTAATTATATTGAACTAAGAGGCACTTCATCCTATCTAGCCATATTTGCGATAGTTTCTTCTATGTCAAAAGGACCACATAAATCATAAATAGAATCATCAGCGGTAAATGCCATATAAAAATATTTTACGTGTTTTTTAGTTTGTTTTTGTCAAAAAATTTGAACCAGTTAAAATCAAACTTCCTTTCAAACATAGAATATAATGGATAGAACTCACTATCATAATGAATTAGTAAGGGAGTGTATTTGTGAGTCTGTCTCCTTCGTAGAAGGAATCGTGTCCAAAATGATCTTATTGCATAGAATTTTATCAAATTGCTTGTACGTTTACACATCTTAAACATGGAGATTATTGAATTTATTGCTCTTCTAATATGAAGTGATAAATAAAAACACACAATTACAACAATGTAAATATTTCCAGTGAAAGTAAAAGTGTTTTAAGCAGATATTTGCAGAGACTCTTACCTAAGTAGATATTCCTTGATGTGACTAAAATAAAACAACCAAAAGATTCTTATGACCATTTCTTCCATGCATTGGATCTGACATATATTTTTCCACTTCAACAAATTTGTCCCCATGAATTCTTTTTACAAAACTTGTTTGAACACTTCAACTACACCCTTAATCACATGGAAACAAAAAAAAAAAGATAAATAAAGATATTTTAGTTTATATACAGCCAAAAGAAACAGTAAATTAACCGCCAAAGTAGAAAAAAGGAAAAAACTCTGCTGATCTCGATTAGTATTAGTTTTCACAACCTTTTTTTGCTAAAACTGAATTGGTTCCTATATTTTAATTTTAGCCAAAATGATCCTCAAACTAAATATTTTGCGTCCAACTAGTCCTTTGCTAGTGGCGCCACCTAAAAGTTAAAAAATGAATGTTGTTGACTGGTCAGCAAAAGGGTAAAATGGAAAACTCGTCCCTTGCTGAACCCAACCTTCACCTGCAGTTGAATGTGGACTTGCAACTGGATGGCTAGACCTATACCTAGAAAATCACATTAACCGCCCCTCTCATGACAGTAAGAAATACTTACTTCTTCCTCTATTCTAATCAGAACCAATTCGAGAAGAAATTAAGGTTTATTCATCATCTAAAATCCTGTATCAATTCTCCTCTCAATTGACCCAATAGATATTGGGAAAGTTAGGGGTTCTTGAAGAACCCTATCCCTCTTCGTCGTTATTAATTTGCTACCTATTTGTCAATGCAATGCATGCAGAGGTAGCAGTAGTAGTATGAATAATAGAAGGAGGAGACCAATGAAGGAAGATTTGTATGTTATTGATGCAGCAAGATTATCGAAAAAAATTAAGAAAAAACACAAAGGCAATCTTTTTAGTTGGGGTTGAAACTGAGGAAAGTAAAAAAAGCAAATATGTTGTAGCATGTGCGGAATACTAGATGAGTGAGAAGCTTTGTTATTGGTATGATTTTGGTGTCTTGTATCCCTTCTCAAAAACTGCAAAATATTAAATTAGTAGGAGAGAAAAATACGAACCCAGTAAGCAGTTCATATCTCTTTTCACCGTGATTGAGTAGGTTATAGATAATACTAATTAAACTTGCACACATTCTCCACATGCAACATAATATACTAAAAATCATACAGAACAGTTCATATATCACAGATGTGTAACAAAACATACATGTCATAATTTCTCATGGTTTATCAGCTACTGGATCCAGGATTAACTACTATATCCGCTAATCAAGGACCAAATAGAAGCAATCTGTTGAACAGCAGAAATAGAGACAGAAATGAGAACATGTTCTCACCGACCTGAGTTTACCATGAGCTTAGTATATAGAATGCAATCATATCTCATATACCTCACATGCAACACAAGCAATTTATATTCATCATATATAGATATAGAATATTCGAAATTCACATTTACCACATGCTCAATCTTTTTTGTTGGTCCCAAAACAATCTAAGAGGGGGGGTGAATTAGGTTATTTAAAAAATACTTTGAGAGATATTGAGATTTTCTGATTGAATGCAGATATGATAATAACAATAGAACAGTAAAGTAAGTAATAGAGGAATAATTAAACAATTAATACTTCCAAGCTAGCAAGCTTGAAGTATCAAATCTCTTGAATGTTTCACACACTTGGTGAGCCAATAATCTTTACAAAGTTGGGAAGTTCTTGCTCACACTAAAACTCTTTTAGTTGAGCCAAGAATCTTACTTACAACCACACTTTCATACAAGATTATCACTCCACTCAAAGTTGAATTTACATTCACAATTGCACACTAATACAACAAAGCACTTTAGTCAATTTGCACTTAAATTACTCTTTCCTAAGGCTTGTATTCAATGTATTAGATGATATTTTTAGATTCTTAAAGCACCTATTTATAAGAGCAATAAATAGTGGTTTCAACTACTTCCTAACGGCTAAGTAATAAATGCACAAAAAATAGCCGTTGGGGTTTCGGACGTCCAAAAAACTTGAATTTTTCCGAGGCAGCGTCCGATCTTCTTTCAGTTTTGTTGAGAGGCTTCGTTCGGACGTCCGTGCATGAGTCCGTTCCTTCGTCCGACAGAGGTTTCGGACGGTCCTGAGCGTCCGAAAGAAAGGCAGTAGGATCCCATTCTTTCTGCCAGTTCGTTCGGACGATGCAATGCGTCCGAGGAGTTTTGACCTAGTTCGGACGGTTCTGTGCGTCCGAAAGATCTGTTCCTGCAAAAGCTTGTTTTACAGAGTTAAGTGTTTATGTCATCATCAAAATAAGGTTTGGAAAACATCATTTTTTTAAGTCTTTTCATCAGTTTTTATTTTATTTAGTTAAACATGTAAAAAGAGAGCATTTTAAGAAAGCATTTAAATATCCTAACTCTAGATTATCACTAAGGAAGCATTTTTAAAGAAGGCAACAAACTAATCTACTAATTAATACCAAGAAGGCATTTAAATAAAGCAATTAATCTAAACTACAATAATTTAACACAAAACAAATGAAATTAAATATAAATTAAAGAGGTCTTACGCTAACAGTCTTCAATATATAACTAGGAGGTTAGAAATTAAACTAAACTATATCTAATCTAAGAAAACCCTCCCCAAGTTGGGAGGAAAAAGGAAGAAGAACTATACTACTACTACTCGTTCCTATCTATGTCTACTCCTATCCTACTTAGCCTTTAAAGAGGCTTCAAGTGTATATTTATAGTGCTAGAGTTGAGGGAAAAGGCTGTAGCAACAATTTGCCACGAACTAGGCTTTTTTGCCCCTCAGAATTGTCGGACTGCTCTTAAAAACAATTGTTACCAACTTTGTTTAGTCACTGTAGTTACCAATTTTCCTTCTGGGATTTAATTATCGGCTGTGACTAGTGGTTGTGAACTAGGGTTTCCTTCAGTTCATAATCGTGGTGACCAATTTTTCTTCTAGGATCTAGTCATTGCGCTCACTGGTACATATAAAAATTTCTAAATCTTGGCTGCTGGACACTGTGGTTAAACTTCCAGTAGCACTAAAGACGTGGTGACTATGGTGACCAAATTGGTAAACCGTGGTTACGGACACTTTTGCCTTGATTTTGCTTGTTTCTCGTCTCATTGTCGTGCCGTTTTCTCCGACCAAACCCTACACGTAAACACAATCTCTTAATTACAACGAAAACACAAAAAAAACATTAAAAATATTAAATTAGCAAAACTAATACATTTTAGAACATAAAAGTGAAAAACAAACAAAAATAACACTGAAACCTAAAAATGTTCGAAATTAGGCAAAAATACTCAAGTTTAGGGTACATATAACTCTACTTTTCTAGAGTTATCAATGAGAAACGATTGATGTATTGTTAGCCTAAGTTAAATGGACTCTTTAAGTGATGAGAATTTTATTGAATTAAAATCTTTATGTGTCCTAAAATTATTTTTTAATATATTTTAAAACAAGAAATAGTCTTTTCATACACTTCTAGATATAGTATAATATTGGACAAGAAAGGTAATCCTTTAGAAAAGGTGATCAGAGTCTTAGAGTTAGTATTTTTCTGTTGGTATATTAAACAAATTCCAATCTAATTAATTAAACTATTATTGTTGAATTTGTAAGGGATTTATTCCTAATTTATTTGGTTTATTAGTTAACTTACTTTGCATGTTAACCTGTTTCAGTTGGGAATTAAGAAGCTTCAAGCTTTCATTGATTACAAAAACACCTTATCTCCCATAAACCTTTGCTTCTTTTGTTTTTACATTTAAGCCTATAATTACTTTTAGGTTGCATTTCGCTTGATAGATTTGGAGGAAGATTTGAAATTCATCTATTTGTTGGAGGGATTTGTAAATGTAAAAAAGTCAATAAATTTTGAATTCAACCATGTTATGAATAATTTGAAATGGGAAAATAGGAATCTCACATTATGTATCTCACAGTTAGTATTTGATATTTATCCAATCACTTTTATCACTTTCCAAGCCGTCATTCCCTCTCCATCCTCTTTAACCCTCCCTAAATTTTAGGCAATAACCACCTCTATACTTCAGGCACTCATGTGATAAGCTAAAAAAAACTTTCACCCACCCTAGAGTTATAGGAAAATTCTGTAGTCCCTTTAGTCTCTTTCAGGGAACCATTTCCCTCAAAAGATATCCAATAATGGGTTGCAACATCGGCTAACAAGGATAAGGATTACTAGATCATAACATTTCCATCACATGCTTGGTAACATGTTATAACAGGTTTATGCTTAATTTTGTATTTTGTTTCCCTAGAAAACCCCAAATCTTAATAATAAAAAAAAAATTACACAACCTATTAAATGTTCAATTCCATGTCAAAAAAATGCGAAAACTGACAAAAAGATACTTTCTACATGAAAAAATTACATTAGTTATTATTCATAAATTTAATAATACTACTGATGAACAATTATTATGATAAATTACAAAAAATAGGTAGAAATTTGTGAAAATGGTATTTTTTTTTCTAATATTAAACAATCATTACAATATTTACTATTGAAATTAAAGAGAACGTGTGACGTATAAATTACAAGTACTACATGATTATTTGTATCTATACAAAATAATTTTTCATCATCAAACAAAGATTAGTATAATACCATATAATATTAAAGGATTTATTATGTGAACGTAAATCTGTATCAAAAGTCTAATTCAATAGAAATATCTAATAAAAATGTAATTTCATTAATAAAATTGTTACATTAATTTAAAATTTAATCCCCAAATAAATAAAAAAAGAACTAAAAATGAAAAAACTAAGATTTTATTCTTTTGATTATGAAATACTTACGACAATAGTATTGTTAAAGATAAGAGGAAGAATATGTATAGTATAATATGAGACATCCGAGATCAAGTTAAATGCGCTATATGCTATCTACAAAATGATTTTGTAATGAAGGCAAAGGTAGTACTATAGAATATCAAATGAAGTACTATTAAGTACATAAACAAAAATACTCTGACATAGTAAAATGTATTACTTAGTCCATTGTGTCAGATGAATCAATAAAAAATTAAATATAGAAAAATAATAAATGGGAAAAAATTGAATCATACGTTGTCAATTGTGGCATCAACAAAATTATAACATGTAAAAAAATAGTACTGTGCAACATACTTATATAGTACTATTTAAAATAATTATAGTGTACTATTTCCTCATCTAGATAGTATTTTGAAATTTTATCCTGTTAAGTATCACACTTCAATACATAGGCATAACACACGCACCCAAGGCAATGATATCAATAACCTCCACGTATTCCATTCAACATAGTATAATGAACACCTCATTTAAGATAATGGTACCCTCAAAGGACAGTATGGAATTCTTTTAATGATAGTACTGTGCACAAGTGAATATTGTCTTATATAGTAAAGGTACCACTTGATCCATTGTACCAACTAAAATATTACATCAATGCAAAACTTAAAAGAAGGCCAAAAAACACTAAATGGAGAAAAATTACATAATACGTTGCTTATCGTGTTATAATTAGCTAAATTATAACAGATAATGAAATAGTACTGCGTAAGAGAAAGACATGTACTACCAAGATGTTATAATAGTACTGTTTAGTATAACTATAATGTATTATTCATAATCTAAATATGATTTCAAAATTTAATCATTACTTATTATATGTATAATCCTAAAATACTCATAAAACAACATATTTATGACAAAAAGTAGAAAACCTGACAAATATGAAAAGTATAGAAAATTAATTAGTTGGTGTAATAGTACTATCAAATACTAACAAAAGTATTGAAAGGGACAACAATAATACATCAATTATTGTAAAACCTACTACGTGTTGTTTGGTTAGTAGAAGCATCAAATATTGTAAAAACTACTCACCCCAGTGTTTTACAGTCCCTTCAGGGTACCATACCCTTGATTCGATATTAACCATTAGATATATAGAAGAATTTGGACTCTTAGATTACATTGTATGTAACTAACTTATTTTAAAAGGTTTCACATGCAAACTTTTCTTTGTAAATAGGGAACTTATTAAATTTTGAGAATTGGATTTTCTTTCATCATTCTCATATTTTAAGCAACTCCTACTCAACCGTTACAAGTACTTCCTTTACCTTATATATTAATGTTTCATTATTTATTAACATTTTTTATTCATGACAAAATATTAAATTTTTCATTTTGTTTTTTTTTTCAAATTTCATATGTTAGATTTTTCATCAATGAAATATTTTTTTTTTAAAATTTTTTTGTTTTATGTAAACTAACTATGAAAATTATTGTGCTCTTTCTAATTTTTGTACAAAATGTTATGGTTAATAATATCTTATATTTTTATATTACTTTGTCTATTAATTAAAATGATGTGAAGTAGTACATTTTTGCAGATGATATTTGACGATACTATTTTTAATTTCCCAAAGTGCTTTTTTCACATTTTAACAATACTATCCAATTGACTTATTTGTTTTCATTAAGTGGTGAAATTCAAAAATATTTTGATAATTTAATTGTGAAACTTATCGTTTTATAGTGAAATTTTTGTCAAGCAAAATATTTTTTTGATTATGATAATAAAATTCAATGTATCTTTTAACTATTAATAAAGGGATAACATCATTTGGTCTAGTGATCTTTCCATTCCTTTCTTAAATTGGTTTAAAAATATTAAATCCTACAATAAAATACACATAATTATAGGTAACTTTAAATAATTACTAAGGATTTTTATTTCGTCAAATTATCTATATTTCTATTATAACGTTATTATATGTAAAAATATTATTTTTAAATATTAATATTTTACATATTATTTTAATTTTTATTAGTTGCACAAACTAGATTGTGCCTTAAACACTAGCTTAGATAATAGAGTAGTATATATATATTAAGATTTAAGTGATAGTACTATACAAACATATACATAGTACTAATTTGTTATATAAACATACTATATCTATATTATTAATTATAGTTTACACATTATTGGCAAGAATAATAGCTTATAATCTAATTTTTTATTCTGTCATTTTTTTATTTTTTGCTTTTGTTTACAATTTTGCATTAGTCACCTGACAACATATTTGTAACTTTTACAATATTCGATAGTACTATTTTGTTTCTTGAAGTACTTTAATTTAACATTTCAATTCAAAGTTCCATTATAATAACTTATTCACTTTGGGTATCATATGAAGTTTTAATAACAATTTATACAATTGTTACTATGAAATTTTTTTACAAGTATTTCATGCTCATCTTATCTTACTGTTAATAATGCATGAGTTCAGAATATGCTAAATTTAATATTATTCCTAATATACCCTTAGTAAATTACTATATAGCTACCTATATTACTATATTATTGTAAGTTCATGTACCCACTACTCCTCACCACAGTCTCAACTTCTTCACCTTATCCATTAATTTTTACATTTGAAATTCATAATTGTAATAAATTATGGCTCTCTTTGGATTATTGTTATTTAAAATATTATTTTAATAATTACAATGTTTAATTGTCATAACAATTTTTAATATATAAATTTATGTTACATAAAAAAAATTAGAAATATTTAAAACAATAATAAAAATAAAAGGAAAAAAGTAAATAAAAGATTAATTATAAGATGTAACTCCGTATTATCACAAAACACAACTTTCGTTCATTATTCATATGGCAAAGTTTCCCTCCTCAATTAAGTAGAAACTAATGAAATATTTGATCATTAATTAGTTGTCTGATTTTATTGTTGTAGGGCATGCATGATTTTTTCCCTCAAATTTTGGGATTTACTTTGCATCCAATTATTTTCTTTAATGTAATAAGCCTAATTAGCTATATATGGTTATAAATTTGTAAATTCATTTGATTTCACCAGCATCAACAGTTAGCATGTTGCAACAAGTTCTTCATTCTTTCATTTGTTGGAATTTGTGAAAAGCTGGAAATAGAGCTTTATATGATGGTATCAAGACATTCTGTATGCACTGAATCTTTAATGTTTATCACTAATGAGGAACACTTCAGTTGCATTTCCTTATTTTAGAACATGTGCAGAAGATTCAAGATTATTATCTTTTGGTTTGTTTGTTAGAATGATAACATGAAAACAAGTAAAGACCATCTCAGTTAATTGGATTTCTCCTAGGGTTAGTTGGCACAAGTTGAACTTTGATGGATAATCTAAAGGAAATCCAGGCACCACTTCTGGTGGAGAGTTTAGAAGTTGTACTGGATGCATAGTGGCTAGCTTTTCTAATCTATGTGGAGTTGGTTCAAATATGCAAGCTAAGGCTCATGCTTTGATGGATGGAATTACCTTATACAACAATCTTAATATTGACATTATTGAAGTGGAGATAGATTCTTTAGTTTTTGTATATATAATGAAGGGTGTTTCTAGTATCCATAATTCCGTGACTCGTTGATAACACAATTCAACAAATTTTCATCAAGAGCGGGAAATACGGAATTTTTTTTTCGTAATCGTGTTTTTAGGTATGGCCAGTTCTCTTGTTTTCAGCTGTGGCTAGCTATGGTGTATTTACAAAGAACATTGTATATCGTAAGATTCTCTCGTCATAATTTTCTTAATCTTTTTTTATTGTACTCTAAACAATTGCTATTAATGTTGTACATATTTGTTTTACTTAAATATTTGCCTTTGTTTTCATTTCTGTTCAGATATCAACAATATCATTGATAGACAAGAATTTCAGATCCTGCAATCTGAATGCAATATCATTTATTTCATTTATCCTTTCTAATTTTCATGTTTGCCTGCTATAGTCGGAGAAACAATCTATAATTGGAAACAACTTAAACCACATTCAAAAACATTAATAAATCCTCTTTTATTATATGTTGAATCATACCACAGTATATCATTTGCATTCACATAATCATCTAAATTACACAAAATTTCCCTTTCCGCACACACATCGGTGTGCCCCGAGGACTAATTCATATAATTAAAGTTGATGACATGTTAAAATACTATTCAGAAAAAGGGAGAGTATAATATAGTTATTTTAGATAGTACTATACTAATACTTTGATGGTTGGTTTCTTTGTCTTTCATCGTACTATTTATTATATATTACAATTTTGCTAATAATTTAACATTAGTAAAATCTAATTTAAGTTTTTTTTTTTTCATTTCTTGTGTGTAAAATTTTCTAAACTCATTTATACTTTGATTTTTTTTAATCAAGTTAATACAAAAGACTAATAATACCTTTTACTATACAAGAGGATACTACTTGCATATCTAGTAGTACTTATTTTCCTATTCCTTAATACTATCATATTATTTTTTATCACCAAAAATTGCTAATGCAATATATTTTTCATATCAAAAATTATATTGATATGATACAGATAATCTATTAATACTAGTTCTTAGGTCACACCAATGCATGTATAAGCAAAGAGGGAAATTTTGTATAATTTGGGTGCCTATGTACAGGCAAATGGCATATTGTATAATGACTCAAAATATAATAAAAGAGAATTTTTTTAATATTTTTGAATGTGGTTTAAGTTGTTTAGCAGGCAAACATGAAGAACAGAAAGGATATAATGAAGTAAAGAATATTGTAATTAGGTTGGATGATATGAAATTCTTGTCTATCAATGATATTTTTAATATTTGGACAGAAATGAAAGTAAAGGCAAGTATTTATGTACGACAAAGATATACAACCTTTGCATTCCAATTGTTTAGAATACAATAAAAAAAAAAGATTAAGGAATTTATGATAAGAGAATTTCATGATATACAATGTTGATTGTAAAGACACCATGCCTTCAGTCCATTTTTCCATCCCTCATTTATTTTTTTGGTCGTGCTTTCTAACACCCCCCTTAAAAGAGCAAATATAGAGCTAGCCATGACTGAAAATATGATTACAAAGAAAAATACCCAATTTAATAGGAATTATTTGTCCTTGAGCTTTATTTTTAGTTAGTGCAAAGTCAACCGCATTGGGAATTGTCTCATTTCATAGTTGTGGAATGCAGAAGTCGAACTCCAATATGAAATTTTAAAAAGTATAACTTAGAAAGTTGTTGGTTATTGATAGACATTTGTGCGTAATAAATTTATGCATTTTTGAAAAAATATATAAATTAGAAATTCAGTAATATTAATATTTTTTTTAGTCAATGTAATGATTATTTGTAACCTTTATTCGAATAGTACTAAATAAGGGACTTGAAATTTTTAAAGAAGATGTTGAAGTGATTGAGGAAAAAAAAAAAGGAAGGATTAAAAAAGCTGATAAAGTATCTTAGTATTTTTTTTAGGTAAATATTTACATTGTCCACATGTTTATTAAACAATAAATTAAGCAAAAAATGTTTTTAACTTGTAATCATTTGTGAGTAAATCGTACTAATTTTCAAACAAATTGACTTAATTTTATCACGAACGTTTGAAAAATTGAGAACTTACGAAATAAATTTTTTTAAGTGTAGTATCTGGCGTAATAATAAAAAAGATGAGTAATTGATTGGAAATCGAAGGTAGGAAAATTTGATAGGCAGTATAATAATTTTTTTGTTACCGATATTTTTCATCTCAACATTGATAATGTTGTGGATGAATTTGACATGATATTGGCGTGTACAAAGAGGTGAATTATGTATAGTTAGGATAAATATATGAAACACAAATGGCATGTTATGTTATGACTCAACATGTATCTATAAGTAAATAAGTAAAATATTTGAAAAATGTCTAAATCAAGTTATGATTTGTGACTTTGTTGAAATATTTTTCAAAAAAATGGATATCATCACATTCTAATTCTGCATCACAATAAAATAAAGCATGAGTGTTGAATTTTAATTCAATGATATTTGTTCATCATTTGCATGCATAGAGAAATAATATCATATTTGAAGACATTGTAACATTACTTGTGTAAAAGAAGAAGACGATGAATACTCTTAAACCATTCTAATATTGCATTTGTTGAAATATTAAAGAATTAGAGCATGAATGATGTGGAACTTTAAATGGCAAAAAATATTGATAGATTAAAAAAGGAGTGGAGACTATGGAGTGTTTCCAATAGAAACCGTTAACTAGCACTTCTCCACTTTTAGGGGGTTATTTGAGTTTTGAATTCAAATGCAATTCCACTTTATTCATAAAATTCAATTCGTTACTTACACATATGATGAGAATTAAGTTATGTTGATAAGGTTAAATATAGACCTACATTAAATTTGACATAAGTTGGCCTCTCCCTTTATATATAGTAAGATCATTAATTTAATGTCTCATAAATTACTAGATGGACCTCTCACAGGATTTAGAATTAATCAAGTTGATATAATGGAGTCAATGGTAACTTTTATTATATGAAAACATACTATTTATATATCTCATAATACTTTCTTCCATATTCTATATTACTAACATATTATTTGTTTTACAACCAAAAATTACGAGGTTTTAGTATATGTTTCATTACAAAAATTTATTTGGTAATAATACAGATAATTTAACATTACATTTAATTGAATTCAGAAAATATTAGAATCTCTCATAAAGGTACTTTATAGTCATTTCAGTAATATTATGTTGATATTTTGATAGTAGGTTTCTTTACTTTACATGGTATAATTTTATTTTGTGATACTATAGATAATCTAATAGCACGTATAATACTACTTTAGATAAGGAATAGTTAATTTTAATTATTTTGGATAATATATGTTGAAATTTTGATAGCATTTTTTTTTTGCCTTATAGTGCTATTTTATTATTTATGAGTATAATTTCACTTCAAGAATTATAAATAATTCACATTATCAAATTATTTGAGACTTCAATAGAGATTAATTATTTATCTTAATTTTAAAATTATTATTTATTTGACTTTAAACTTTTTTTTTTGTTTTAAAAAATGTACAAAATAGAAAAATTGATAAGATAACAAGATATAACAGGTTTACAAGTGCCAAATAATAGAATTGTTACTATATAACAATCCTTATCATTGTTTAATGAGGTGTTAAGTACTCATCGGATAGCTAATGAGGGAACTAGTCCCTCATTACATAGAATCATATATATATATATATATATATATATATATATATATATACATAAAATAAAGTTAACACATATATTCTCTCTCAAATCATCTTTCGTACGTAGTAGTCTGGCACAATCTGATTGGGTGGTGCACTACACTTCCTCTCTCAACCCTCCCATAAATTTCTCTTTCACACCCTCTAACCTAATCTTTTTTCTTTAACTTCTTATCTAGTAACTCTTAAAGTTAACGCACATATTCTCTCTCCAATCCTCTTTCTTGCTTGACAGTCTGGCAAAATCTCATTGGGAGGTGAATTACACTTGCTCTCTCAACCCTTCCATAAATTTCTCTCTCACAGACCCTCTATCCTAATCGTTTTTTTTTTTTTAACTTCTTATCAAGTAACTCTCAAATTTACAAATTATATTAATCTTTTTCCAGCTAAAATTAAAAAGTAAAAATTATCCTTATCAATAGACAGGTACATTGTCACGCCCCAAAAACGGGACCGTAACACGCCGCGCTAATGGTACACCGGACCAAAGCGCAAGGCACAAACGAACAGAGCAACAAACTTAACCGCAATGTAATAGAACCATCAAGCCATTTCTTAACTATAAAACCAAATATTTCATTTTACACAAGAATACGAATTACAAAATTTCTTCTTAGTATAAAAGATGCTACAACAAAAATAAAGTTCATCAATCCAAAACCTATCTAATACACTACCCCTCTCCAAACAAAAGAGAAGCTTGGAAGATTATCCGCAGAGTCCTACCAGTAATATGGAGTCTGGAGAAAATCTACAAGATGCTAACGTGGTGGGAATCCAAAAACGAGCACCTAATCTGAAAAATTATAAGTCACGTGGGGTGAGCATAACTAGCTCAGTGGATATCATAAAAACTCTTCAAATGGGGCCAAGCATCTCTTACGATAAAAAGAAAACATAAAGATAATAACATTTATGAAAAGCCATAGTCATAAAGAAATTTCTAAAATGTCTCATGCCATTTAAATGTCAATAAACCATAATCATAAGTAGTTTCTAAAATGTCTCATGCCAATTAAACGTCAGGCATGTCCAAAACATAGCCAAAAAGATCCAATCATTTCAAAACATAGTAAGTATAGTTTCAATCCGGAATTTAATAAAGCATAGCGAACAAATCCAAGTACAGTTTCAAAAATAGCATGAGTATCTTTTAGGCTCAAAAGTATGACCTACAGTACTAGCCAGATCTAGTAATCTACCACACCTACTAGTCTGACCGGGAGGTCAAGTTATCCCATCACAAGACCCCGTATCAGAGAGTTCATAACATTCACAGAAGTCACCACGGCGTCCCATGGATGACTATAGAACCGGTGCACCCCAAATCAAACATTTCCAAACACATCCAAAATTATATACCACGGTCATCTATGAGCCAAAAAACATCAGTCATAAAATGCTTTCATATCAAAAGAGTTTGCAAACATATCATTAGATTAACATAAGATAGCTTGGTCCCGATTTCATATATAATAATTCCAAAACTTGGTAAAAGTGCAGTTCCAACATCATACACATTTTAAAATCCATCCAAACATATTTCGAAAATCGTTAAACAAAATACAAGTAGAAGAGAATCTATGTTACCCACCTATTAAAGCAAAAATTGCACAAAGATCACGAACGCGATCGCTGCGGTAGGTGGAGTGGTACCTAAAACAGTCATTCTTTACTTCTACAAAAAAATTCTAAGAGTCTCTTATATCTGTTTTAGGTAGCGAAAACGACGCGTCTCGATAGAAAACGACACCAACAACTCTTTGGTCAAAAATGACCTATTCACAAAAACCACCCAACTTCGACAAGCTAAAACCTCAGTCAAAACACTTAGTTAACCCTCAAATTTGTATTACTGACTAGATTAGGAGATAATAAGCTCGGTTTTCCGAGAAAAACTGAAAAACTTCGCCTCCCTAGGCTATAAGTAGGTTATCCTCCCTGCCAACAAAATCCAATTCCAAGGTATTCAAGGGACCTTGGTTACAACCCAACTCAAAACAAAATATTCAACCAACCAACAAAATCCAATTCCAAGGTATTCAAGGGACCTTGGTTACAACCTAACTCAAAACAACATATTCAACCAACCAACAAAATCCATAAATAGAAAGATTTTGTCGGTAAGTTGCGGGACTATATCAATAGCATTCCACAACAAAGGAAAACACCTAAAACCATCAAAATATCATCAAAGATCCTTCAAACATAACCAATTAACCCAAATTATCCTAGTTGCGCCAAACTTCCGCTTACTTACAAAATGAAGGGAAATCCATTCCACTTGGTTTCAAGTCTCAATTCCTATCCAAACTAACCTTAAAACACTCTTAAAACATCATTAAAAGCATAAACATAAGCATTCATAGCATAACATTCTAGGCTCATATGGAAGATATGCAAAACCCTAACTCATAATCTTAAAATTTGTAATCTAACCATGGAAAGTTGTTAAAAATCAACCCCAATCACTTCCCAACCTCCAAAACACTAAAAACAACCCATAACATACATAAATCACAACTTATAAGGCTGCAAAGAGGGTTTTCTCAGCCATAAATAATCCTACAAAACTTGAAATTAAAGCTTAAATCATAAAGCCCATAAGCCATAAATGCTAAAATACATAAAATTTTACCTTCCAAGTGATTCCTACTTGAAATCCAAGAAAATTTTTGGGAGAAAATGGAGGAGGAGTTCGGCTGCTGCTGGAAGAAAAATGAGGAAGAAGAAAACAAGAAGAAGACTTAAAAGAAATTGTATATCTGTCTCTTTATGCGTATCTGTTCGCTGTCTCTTATACACATCTAGATGTGTATAAGAGACAGATGTGAAACCCAGTTTTTTAATTAGCTTTATTGTGTATTTTAACATGGTTTTAAAATGTCTTTATGATTCATATTTTAATTACACTTAATCCAAATTTTGACCCGTTTACCCGCCGGTACCGAAATCGCGTAGAAATTTGTGATTTGCCGAATTGAAAAACGAATAAGTTGAAGTACTTTATGACTAAAAATAATATGATAAAACATCTAAACCAGTTAAAATCAAAGATCAAAGCTATTAAAATACTGGGTTTCACATTCTGTAGGGCACACATTTCGATGTGTCTCTTAGAGACATCTAGAAGCCTTGAGCTGGATACTTCGATCTCATGAGGCTCTCATACGATCGGGGAGAGTAGCTTGGAGACAGCAGGAATGATTAGACCACAAAACCTTCACGTAGGGAATAACTTTATTCCTCAATGTCTTATCTTGTCGATCCAAGATCCTCTCCGGAACCTCCTCGTATGTCGTGCCCTCCCGATCTATTAAATGTTCATGGCTCAACACATGAGAGGGATCAGGGATTATAGGCATAAGCCAATTGGTATGCCAAATCACCAACCTTGTTCAACACCTCATAGGGGCCTATATAGCGTGGACTCAACTTTCCACCTTTCCCAAACCTAGCTACCCCTTTAGTCGGCGATACTTTCACAAACACTTTATCCCCAATCGCAAACTCCATTGGCTTTCTCTTGCGATCCGCCCAGCTCTTCTGACGATCTTGAGCCGCTTTTGGATTCTGGCGAACAATAGCAATTTTATCAATCATTGTCTGAATCAAGATCTGGGCCCTGCTTTGATCTTTCACCAACTTCATATTGAAATTTAGATATGGTTTATGAAATGGTTTGTTAATTGATCCTTTAAATGGATTTGACACACCAAACATCTCGCCACAAACTCAGCTATCTCTCTTTTCATTCCAAGCCACCAAAATCTCATTTTCAAGTCCCTATACATCTTCGTACCCCCAGGATGAATAGATAAGCGCGAAGAATGAGCTTCTTTCATCAGTTCTCTTTTCAATTCGGAGTCGTTCGGCACACATACAACGTCTGTCTCGCCACAAGCTACCATCTGCTCTAACCTGAAACTCTGAGGTCTCACCATTCTGTACTTTCAACATTACTTTCCGTAGCTCAGGATCATCTAACTGGGACACCTTAAGGCGATCCACCAGTGTAGATTGAACAACCAATGCTGCCAAAGTCTGCTCAATAGACTCAACAACCTCCAAATTTAAAGCCTCAAACTGACAAATCAAAAGAGCCATACTAGGGCCAGCTGATTTACGACTCAAAGCATCGGCAACCTTATTAGCTTTACCAGGATGATAGCTAATAGTCAGGTCATAGTCCTTCAATAGCTCAAGCCAACGCCTTTGCCTCATATTAAGCTCTTTTTGAGTGTAAAGATACTTCAGACTTTGATGATCAGTGAGAGACTTCACACTGCTCTGATACAGGTAATGCCTACCAAATCTTTCTGTGTTTCAGGTGCTCAGTGTCAAGGCCAGATCATGAGTAGGATAATTCTGCTCGTACGGCTTAAGTTGCCGTCGATGCATAAGCTATCACCTTATCTCCTTGCATCAAAACACAACCCAAACCACTCTGAGAAGCATCACTATAAACCACAAATCCTCCAGAACCTGAAGGTAAAGAGACACCTGTCACCAACCTATGCTTAAGCTCTTGAAAGCTTGCCTCACACCGATCGACCATACAAACTTGGTTCTCTTCGGGTAAGCCGCGTCAAAGGGAAGCAATTCGTGAGAAATCCTCCACAAATTTCCTATAATAACCAGCTAAGCCCGAAAACTCCGCACCTCGATCCACTGGTAGGTCTAGGCCAATCAAGCGACCTCCCGTTTTGCAGCCTTATATACCACCGCGTATGACATGTTATGGGTGTTTTTAGTGTTTTGGAAGCCAAAACTCGCATTTGCTAAGCTTACCATACAACTGCTCTTTCCTCAACAAGCTCAAAACTGCTCGTAAATGCTCAGCATGAGCCTCCTCGCTCGGAGAATAAACCAAGATATCATCGATGAAGTTAACCACTACACATACATCAAGATAGTCCTTGAACACCCTATTCATCAACTCCATAAAGGCTGCAGGGGCGTTAGTTAAACCAAAAGGCATAACCAAAAACTCGTAGTGGCCATAGCGAGTCCGAAAAGCGGACTTAGGTTAATCCTCTTCCTTCACCCTCAATTGATAATATCCGGACCGTTTGATCAATCTTAGAGAAGTACCTCGCACCCTTAAGCTGATCAAACAAGTCATCAATCCGTGGCAAAGGGTATTCTTTTCTTCACGATTACCTATTAAGCTCACGGTAGTCAATGCAAAGTCTCAAACTACCATCTTTCTTCCGAACAAATAAGACCGGTGCTCCCAAGGTGAAACACTTGGACGAATGAATTTCTTGTCCAAGAGTTCTTGAAGCTGCTCCTTCAACTCCTTTAGCTCCGCAGTGCCATACGGTAGGGGCCTTTGAAATTGGTGCCACCCCGGCTCTAAGCAAATCTCAAAATCGACAACCCGCGACGGAGGTAAACTCGGCACTCATTGGGAAACACGTCCGAAACTCTCTAACCACTAGGATATCCTCAATGCTGGCTCTACTATATCGAGTCTATCACATAAGCCAAATAGCTCTCACAACCCCTATCTAAGGCCTTAAACGCCTTCACTGATATAATCGGAATCCTACTCTTGGGCTTCTTTTCATTCCCACGAAAATCACCGTATCTAAACCAGCATCCGAAACATCACATACCTCTCTTTACTATTACATCGTCGCACCAGTTAGCCAACCTGTCCAGAATATGAAAGCGGCTCAAGATCGGTTATCGGTAACTGGCGGAGGTCAGCCTCAAACTTCCTATGGGGCGATAACAGACAGCTGTGTATAAGAGATCGTGTGATGGGATGTCTTGACTTATACACATCTAGATGTGTAAAGGATTTGTTGAGATCTTGGTTTATGACAGTTCAGCAGCTCTTATACACATCTAGATGTGTATAAGAGACACTCTTATGTTTTATTTGATTCTTGGCTCTTTTGATTTGTCAGTTTGAGGCTTTGAATTTGGAGGTTATTGAGTCTACTGGCTGTCTCTTATACACATCTAGATGTGTATAAGAGACAGCTTCAGAGGCTAATGGCCGTGCTCGCCACATGTCTGGCAAGCTCCAGTCCGATAACACTCCCCAGAGTGTAGTTGACCACAATACATCCATGGGGGCGACGGCTGCTGATGTATAGACTGAGTCTCTTATACACTGGCTCCCAACTGCAGAAGAAACAGAAGAACCTGTCGGCGGACCCCTCCTAGCGAAACCACCCTGTCGACCACGACTCCTACTCCCAGCTGGAGGTGCTAAAGTCCCTGTCCGGGCCAACTGTCCACGCGACTGAGACTGAGGCTGAAACTGAAATGGTCGGCTAGTCCGGCCTGTCTGTGCTGGCGCAGAGCTCTGACCCCTCTGAAAGGTATCCCGATCTCTCCTCATCACGCCTCGCTCTGAATCCAGCTGGATGGCTAGATTATACATATCCTCATAAGTCTGGGGACGACCCACTATCAACTCTCTCCGAAGCTCAGCTCTAAGACCCTTTCGGAAATGATACATACGCTGCTGCTCGTCACGCCAGACAGCGGGAACATACTCCCCAAGCCTCTGAAGCTGGAATGCATACTGCACCACTGATCTCGCTGCTCCAGCCGATAAAACTCATCCATCTTCTGAGCTCTGATGGACGGGGGAAAATAATGAGCTAGAAACTGTCCCGGAATATCTCCCAAGTCACAGGCTGTCTCGGTGTGGGCAACGTAGCCTCAACGGTCTGCCACCACTTGGCCGCCTCAGCAACCAAGAAAGGAATAGCCAAAGATGTCCGTGACTCCACCGGAATCTGAAATAACTCAAAATCCCTCTCTATCTCGCCCATCCATGACTCCGCCTTAAGCGGATCCGGAGCCCCATCAAACGTAGGTAGCCCGGCCTTCTTGAGCGTCTGGTCCAAACAGGGATGGAATGTCGGTACGCGGTGGTGGAGGTGGTGGAGCAACGGGAGGTCGCTCAGCGCCCAACTGTCGAATAACCTGTGCCACAACCGCCGCAATGGCGCCATAATCAACCACTGGCGGTCCAGTCGGAGGAGGAGGTGCTGACGGCCCTGCCTCGTCCCTAGGGTAGACTGCAGGCCTAGTAACACTCTCTGAAGCTGACTCGGCTACAGGGGAGATAATTCTAAGCCCGAGCACATCGATTTAAACCTCGAAAGACTCATCGAAAACCTATTACTGGACTTAGGATTCAAACCTATGCTCTGATACCACTAAATGTCACGCCCCAAAAACGGGACCGTAACACGCCGCGCTAATGGTACACCGGACCAAAGCGCAAGGCACAAACGAACAGAGCAACAAACTTAACCGCAATGTAATAGAACCATCAAGCCATTTCTTAACTATAAAACCAAATATTTCATTTTACACAAGAATACGAATTACAAAATTTCTTCTTAGTATAAAAGATGCTACAACAAAAATAAAGTTCATCAATCCAAAACCTATCTAATACACTACCCCTCTCACTTACAAAAGAGAAGCTTGGAAGATTATCCGTAGAGTCCTACCAGTAATATGGAGTCCGAGAAAATCTACAAGCCGCTAACGTGGTGGGAATCCAAAACGAGCACCTAATCTGAAAAATTATAAGTCACGTGGGGTGAGCATAACTAGCTCAAGTGGATATCATAAAAACTCTTCAAATGGGGCCAAGCATTACGATAAAAGAAAACATAAAGATAATAACATTTATGAAAAGCCATAGTCATAAAGAAATTTCTAAAATGTCTCATGCCATTTAAATGTCAATAAACCATAATCATAAGTAGTTTCTAAAATGTCTCATGCCAATTAAACGTCAGGCATGTCCAAAACATAGCCAAAAAGATCCAATCATTTCAAAACATAGTAAGTATAGTTTCAATCCGGAATTTAATAAAGCATAGCGAACAAATCCAAGTACTGATTTCAAAAATAGCATGAGTATCTTTTAGGCTCAAAAGTATGACCTACAGTACTAGCCAGATCTAGTAATCTACCACACCTACTAGTCTGACCGGGAGGTCAAGTTATCCCATCACAAGACCCCGTATCAGAGAGTTCATAACATTCACAGAAGTCACCACGGCGTCCCATGGATGACTATAGAACCGGTGCACCCCAAATCAAACATTTCCAAACACTCATCCAAAATTATATACCACGGTCATCTATGAGCCAAAACAGTCATAAAATGCTTTCATATCAAAAGAGTTTGCAAACATATCATTAGATTAACATAAGATAGCTTGGTCCCGATTTCATATATAATAATTCCAAAACTTGGTAAAAGTGCAGTTCCAACATCATACACATTTTAAAATCCATCCAGATATTTCCTGAGTAGCTTGTGGTATTTAGAAAGACCTTGGTTACAACCCAACTCAAAACAAAATATTCAACCAACCAACAAAATCCAATTCCAAGGTATTCAAGGGACCTTGGTTACAACCTAACTCAAAACAACATATTCAACCAACCAACAAAATCCATAAATAGAAAGATTGACCGAGCAATAGCCGGGACTATATCAATAGCATTCCACAACAAAGGAAAACACCTAAAACCATCAAAATATCATCAAAGATCCTTCAAACATAACCAATTAACCCAAATTATCCTAGTTGCGCCAAACTTCCGCTTACTTACAAAATGAAGGGAAATCCATTCCACTTGGTTTCAAGTCTCAATTCCTATCCAAACTAACCTTAAAACACTCTTAAAACATCATTAAAAGCATAAACATAAGCATTCCATAGCATAACATTCTAGGCTCATATGGAAGACAAAACCCTAACTCATAATCTTAAAATTTGTAATCTAACCATGGAAAGTTGTTAAAAATCAACCCCAATCACTTCCCAACCTCCAAAACACTAAAAACAACCCATAACATACATAAATCACAACTTATAAGGCTGCAAAGAGGGTTTTCTCAGCCATAAATAATCCTACAAAACTTGAAATTAAAGCTTAAATCATAAAGCCCATAAGCCATAAATGCTAAAATACATAAAATATTTAGACCAAGTGATTCCTATTGAAATCCAAGAAAATTTTGGGAGAAAATGGAGGAGGAGTTCGGCTGCTGCTGAGTACTCAGCCTAGTAACAGATTTGTATAAGAAGACAGACTATTATAAGAGACAGGGGTACTATTTGGTCAACTTTGGGGCATTGACCAAATAGTCTCCATCTGCAAAAAAAAAAAAAAGGGGGCATGCTCTCCCTATGACCCTTCAGGTGCTTTTAGAGGCAGGAGACATCTAGATCTCTCATAGACATCAGGGCACTAAACGGGTCACTTAATACAAATTAAGATGTAATTAGTGCAGACAGCATTTGGTAAATCGAAAAATTTGCCGAATTGAAAAACGAATAAGTTGAAGTACTTTATGACTAAAAATAATATGAAAAAACATTTTAAACCAGTTAAAATCAAAGATCAAAGCTATTAAAATACTGGGTTTCACATACATGATGATGGTCAGTTGGTTACTACTAGAATGATATTAGCTATTTTTTCTTTTCTCTCTATTTTTCTTCTCACCACCATCCTTGATTTTTTTTCTCGACCATGAATTCTATGTTCCTGTGCGTTTATATACATAGAAAAACTCTATTTTGTAATTCTGTGTATTTTTTTTTTTCAATATGTATTACTGGTTTAGAATTTAAAGTGAGCAACATAGAATTGTCGAATCGGATGGATCACGAGAATGATAATTTGTTTAAGATCACATTGATTGGGAACTCAAGACACGATAATTTCATCTATGTCTAGGTTTACCTCATAAATTCCGCTTGGAGTCAAAATCTGCCATAGAAATCGAATTACCCACACATACTGTTGTA
Organism: Cinchona pubescens; assembly: GCA_025175665.1. Taxonomy (NCBI): domain Eukaryota; kingdom Viridiplantae; phylum Streptophyta; class Magnoliopsida; order Gentianales; family Rubiaceae; genus Cinchona; species Cinchona pubescens. The sequence continues at coordinate 319,301 of JANKKI010000256.1, read as the reverse complement.
CACTTGAGGTTCACTCTTTTTTCTTTTTTTTTTAACACTGGTTTATTAGTATCTCCAAATGTTTAGATTGTCCTTTTGTTTTGATTGTAGTAATCACTGTGATTTGAAAATTCTGGATGTTTTCAACTTTTGAGTTTGTAACATCATATTATTTGCCTAATTTTTTAAAATTATATGCATGATATCAACTAAAGTGCGACCAAAGCATAAGAAAATTAGTAGTACATGCACGTATTTAATGTTTTCGAGGTGGCGGTGGGCCGGGTCGGAAGCCCGCCAAGCTAGGCCCGTGATTGATTGTCACGGGCCGGTCTCCGGCGGGTTGGCGGGTTGGGCCAGGATAAGGAATGTTTGGCCCGTAATTGGCCCCCGGGCTAGGCCCATGGTGGGCTGGCCCATGGGCTGGTCCTCCAATTTAATTTCTTACTTCAAGACTTCAATAATTTTAAAAATATTTTTTTGATAAATTTACATGTTTACTTATTAATTATTATTTTAAAATTAATAACTTAATTTAAAATCATTTATATACTATTCATTAGTAGTTTATTAAATTATAACTTATTAATTATTCGAATTACTACTTACTAGTTAATAGTACTTTATTAATCAAAATTGGTACTTATATATTAGACCAAAGTATTAGTAATTAAAGTTCACAACTAATACTTATTATTCGAAACTAAGATAATTTTAAATTTCTAAAATACTATATATTATAATTTAAGTAGTATGAAAGAAATTATAATAGCACTTGGAGATAGAATTAGAGAGTAGAAAGAAGAAATAAGAGAAAGTAGAGAGAAATTGTTGTGTGATTTGTTGGAAAACTTGTGTGGTATTTATAGAAAAAAAGCAGTTAACATTACCCCCAAAAACTAGCCACTTTATAGCTATTAGGGGGTAAAACTATCATTAATTGCCTTTTTTTTAAAAAATCAACGGTCGGCCCGTTGACCGCGGGCTGGTCATGGGCCAATGACCTGGCCAGGCCGGCATTCCGTGGCCCAAGCCCGGCCTAGCTCCCGGTCCCGGGCCTAGCCCAGGTTGCTACAATACTCCCAGGCTGGGTTTGTTAAAAAGCGGGCCGGGCGGGTTGGATCAGAGCAAGCCTTATTCTATATATAATTCTATCTTTCTTTTTCAGCCTTCTTCCTATTCCCGGGTCTCCCGCAATACCAACTAGTTTGGCAAGACTAAGACATCGTCTTGGTAGCAACCACAAAACCAATAGAAAAAAAGGTTCGCTCTTTTTTGTGGATGAGCATCTCGAGGTTCTTTGATGGGCAACAAAAAGACTAACATTTGATTGCGCGGCATAAGCCTCTATTCTAAGCCCAGACTTGTAATAATCAAGACTTTTTTTGCTGAATTGGATCCGATAGTTGATCCCTAATTTCCCTTACGGTAGGGGGATGAGCAAAACTTTGGAATGAGCACGGGAAGCTTTCTTCTTCTTTATTCAATATAGCTCTTTCTCCTCTCCGGTGACCTCTAAATGATACTATGTTCTATTGGTTTATTTTGATTGAAGTAATATTGTAGTATGATAACTTATGATCATGAAATAATTCTTTGTTGAAGGACTAATAGATTTGTGATATTCTTGTAATTAATATGTAGCTACATGGAATTGAATTTGAACGATTTTGTTGGTCTGTAAATTGAATTTGTAGATTTTATTGCCTTTTGATGTCATATGATTTGATGATTGTAGTGATTTAGAACTTGCCGCTCTCTAGTAGAAAGCATAATTTAAGTCTGTCTTGGTTTTTGGTATTTACTAAATCTCATATAGATTATAATTTGTTTTTTATGCAGATTATAATTTAACTTGCACATGTTTATTTATTTGTTTGAATAAACTAATTTCTGACTTGAATGTTTGAATTTTCAGATCAATTAGTTAGTCAAAGAAACTAAGAGATGATTAAATTGCAAATGGCGACTAAAATTTTGAAAAACTACTAAAATTTTCATCAATTTGCTTTAAGAAGTTTCTTTTCCCTTATTTCTATCATGTAATGAAGCATTATTGTAATATATGCATATTATCCATCCGTGAATTGAGAAGAGATAGTTATACTCATCAATCGTCATCTACACAACCACAACATATCTCTATCTCTCCTTAATTTCTACTTATCAATGAGAAATTAGTTCTATCAATTAATTTTTAATTATGTGTTTAAGAGTTATCTGATGTGTTGATAAAATTTGTTTCTTCACTTTGAATATATTAGATGGAATTGTAATCTGAATATACATGTCAAATGAAAAAAGTCATCGTCTAAACAAAACTTACATATCACTCTTACATTTCAAATATTAAATATTTCGTAATAAATTTTGAAATTACGCAATCTATAATCCCATATTAAATATTTTGCAATCAATTTTGAAACTACGCATTCTATAATCTCATAAACGGGATCAAAACTAGTTTCCCAATAATTTATCTACGACATGAGATCGTAGATAATGTGTGTTCAATATTTTAGATAAAATAATATAGAATCAACTTATAATGTCAGCAGTTTTAACTATGTGTGCACAATATTCTATATCGAAAGTGTAATTCTATAGCAATATCTGATATAGAATATAAATTTTTTTAATAAAATAATTACTTTAATGTGAAACTACACCCAAACTAAAAAAAGAAATAAAAAAAAAAGAAAAAATCAAAAGCATATTTTTCAATAATATTCAAAATGGGAGGAAGTATTATGAAATTCAAACAGTTTGAGATATCAAATTTAAGGTACTGCAGATAATATCCATAATATAATTTTAAGATATTTTAGAGATAAATATAGTATAGTGGAATATTAAAGAAAGCACTACTAACGATCAAGACAAAATACTCTCGTATAGTAAAAGGTACTATTTGATTCATTTTATCAGCTAAATAACTAAATCGATGAAAATCAATATAAAAAATATATTAGAAAAAAGTATAACACATTATTAATTGTGACACAACCAAATTATAACATATAACAAAATAGTAATATGGAAAAAAAGTACTACGTAAGTCAAATAAACCTGCTTACTTAACTTAAATATAATATTATTCAAAATAATTAGAAAAATAGTACTATTGAAAAATAAATGAAAAAAGCATCACACATTATTAATAGTAATACGAACCAAATTATAACATATAACAAAATAGTACTATGCAAAAGAAAAAAAAATACTACGTAAGGCAAATAAACCTACTTATTGGATATATATATAATATCCGAAATAATTATCAACTATTTTATACAACTTTTTTGGTATCCTACTTATTTTTGTCAAACATACAAGGCAAATATGCAATTTTAAAGCTTAGATTGTTGAAAAAGAAAATTAAAAAAATATTTTTTTAGTGTAACTGCTGTAGATAACTTTGCCCAGAGTCCTGTTCACTCACAACACTCTCCAGTGCCTTTCACAATCGTGTTATGTTCTTTCCATTATCAGATGGTTCCAAATTAATAGATGGGAATAGTTTGTATGTGGAAGGTTATGTATTAAACTATTTCAACTTAATATAATCTGATGGTTAGGAATTGATTTTCATATCTAATTTTAAACTAAGGGTATCATAAGGGTAGTAGATATCCCCAAACTTATAATTTGGTGATCTGTTAATGGTTTAGTAGAAGTCTATAACTTTCGAACTCACACTTTTTAATTTGGATAAATTTAAAATTATTTGATTTTAACCTTAAAAATTACTCTAATAAAAAGATGGAATTCAAATTTTTTCCCAAATTCATTGATCCAAATATAGCCTTAGCTCTGCAATTCAAGTGCTTGGAAACCAAACCCAACCCTCTCCCTTCCCTTCTCGTCCCTCCCCCGCCCTCAAAAAAACATTAGACAATTGAATTTTAGTCTTACAATTTACAAAGGAGTTACAAATAAGAATATACGACTGTCATGTAACAAATAATAATAATAATAATAAATGGAGTTAAAAATGAGAATGTACGAGTATTGTCGTTGGAACTTTGGATACTTATAATAATTCAAAATATTTCCATGACAATAGTTCTATCCTCAAATCAGTTGATGTCGGAAGATGGTGTGTAAATTAATACAATAAATCCAAAGGAAAGAAAGAAAAAGAGTTAATTATATGAAGAAAAAAAAAACCAATTTAGTTCCTTATCTTTGATATATCAGCCAATTTAGTCCCTTATTTATCAATAGTTCATAGGACACATTAGATGCGGGTGCAAAAAAGGAAATTTTGTATAATTTGGATGGTTATGTGAATGTAAATGATATATTATGTTATGATTCAACATATAATAAAAGAGGATTTATTAATGTTTTTGAATGTGGTTCAAGTTTTTTCCAATTATAGATTGTTCCTCAGACAACAGTAGGCAAAACATGAAAAGTGGAAAGGATATAATGAAATAAACGATATTGCAATTTGGTTGTAGGATATGAAATTCTTGTTTATCAATGCTATTGTTAATATTTGAACGGAAATGAAAAGGATAAAGGCAAGTATTTAAGTAAGATAGATATATATAACTTTTACAGCAATTGTTTAGAGTACAATAAAAAAAGATCAAGGAAATTATGATAAGAGAATTTCACGACATACAATATTCTTTCTAAATACACTGCACCTTCGGTCCATTTTTCCATCCCTCACTAATATTTTGGTCGTGCTTTCTGACACCCCTCTTTAAAGAGCAACATAAAGCTGGTCATGGTTGAAATCATGATTAAGAAGAAAAATTCTCACATTTGGAATTGTTTATTCTCGTGCTATATTTATAGTTAGTGAAAAACTCAATGCATAGGGAATTGTCTCCTTTTCAATACACAAGGCAAGCCACTATTCTCACTACTGTCTAAAGACATGTGATGAAGGAAAACTCTATTACTTAAATAAAATCCTTGTTATAGCATAGCTTGAAGTTTTTTTTTTTTTTTTTTTTTATCCTTGATAATTAACATGGAAATATGCATTCTAGTTACATTTAACAAAAACTATGCAGTAGCCAAACTTAGGGGATAAGAGTATTTATAATAACTTTTTATGTTTTACCTCCTTTCTATTGAACTGGCGGTAAAAAAAATATTTAAATTCTAGACATAAAGACATGCGACCAACCTCATGCATACAACATTGAAAAAAAAAAAAAAAAGTTAGAATAATGAGGTACATTGAAATTTTCATTTTTGTTTAAGTCAATTGTATCACTTGTTATCCACTTTATTCCATAAGGAGTAAGACTAAAAGTTTTGTTATTTATTAAAAGAGAAGTTCTACTAAACCTTCAAAAGTTATTTAAATCTAAAAAATTTTAGTTAGTAACTAAGATAAATTTATATCCTACTAAAGGTAAAAAATTTTGTACTGTAGTAACACTCATTAAAATGAGATTGAACCTTCACGTTAAAACGAAGGCCTGAATACAAAACCAAAAGTTTAGGAAGTCCATAATTAGGAATTGATCATGTGCATTTGTATGTACCAATGTAAAACATATATGTTTTTTTGTGTTCCGTTCAATCATTCAAAATGTCATTAAGGCAAAACTAACACAAACTAAAATGTCATTATTAAGCCTAAACCGCAAGGGGATCAAATGAATTTATAAATTTATAAACATATATAGCTAATCGGCCTTATTATATTAAAGAAAATAATTGCATGCAAAGAAAATCTCAAATTCAAAATAGTAAAGATTTTAAAGTTAGGTGGTTGACAATAGTAACTATAATTAAATGTAATTTTATAACTTACAATATGGTGATAGAAATCCCACATATAGATAGAGTAATACTTCCTCAAAATGAAAAAAACATGCACGCCCTATAACAATAAAATCAGACAATTAATTAATAATCAAATATTCCATTAGTTTCTGCTTAATTGAGAAGGGAAAATGAATAAAACCTGTCATGATCCCAACTTTGATCTCACAATGAATGGCAATAATCCCACATAAAGACATAGGGAATCTTGCTAAAATATTAGGAAAAATGTAGAAACTACAAACAAGAAATTCATCAAGTTAGTCAAATTAAACAATTAATCAGTGATGAAAAATCTCATTTGTTCCTGGTTAATTGAGAGAAAGTGGATTAAACTTGTTTTGATTCCATATCTGAGTTTGATCTTTGACTAGAAAAAAAAATTTGGACTGCTTGTAGAAATCCATAACTAAGGAAAACTGAAGTACGTAATAGGGATTTGTTAGTGTTTGAATTTTGATTTTTGAAATATATTCTACGGATAACTTTGCCATGTGAATGACGGCCGGAAGTTGTGTTTTGTGATAGTCAGAGTTTTATCTTGTAATTAATCTTTTATTTATTTATGTTTTTCCTTTTATTTTTATAACCATTTTAAATATTTTTAATTAATTATATCTAACATACATTTATATATTAGAAATTGTTATGACAATTAAAAATTATAATTATTTAAAACAATATTTTAAATAACAATAATCCAAAGAGAGCCATAATTTATTACAATTATGAATTTCAAAAGTAAGTAATGGATAAGGTGGAGAAGTTTTGGGAGTGGAGGGAAGTAGTGGGTAAATGAAATTATAGTAATATAGTAATATAAGTAGTTATGTAGTAATTTATTAAGGGTATATTAGGAATAATGTTAAATTTGACATATTCTGTTCTCGTGCTTTATTAATAGTAAGATAAGATAAGATGATTTATTAATAGTAAGATAAGATACGATAAGATAATTCCACTTTCTTCAATCAATAAAATTTACAAAATTAACAATTCCGATGAAATCTCTTTTCCTCTCTTTTGAAGGATATAAAATCCTACCACAAAAAATTAATTTAATCCACAATAAATTGAACAAGAATCAAACGAATACAATAGAAAATAAACAGAGCAGTAGTGATGCATAAGAAATTAGGCAGGAAGTCTAGAAAAAAAAAAAAAAAAAAAATGATTCAATAGGAATGAATTATATTGTCAAAGCAGTAGTAATAAGATTAAAGCAGAGAAAGCTTTATGGGAGGCAAATTTGATTTTTTTTAATTCTTTTTCTTACTCTTATAAAAAAACGTAGTAGCAAAAAATATATATATAGTACTTGACATATTGACTTCCAAAATTAATCGGATATAGGAAATTCATTCAAACTAGAATTTGGCCAATTCACAACTAAAAATAAATTAAGAAACTAGTAACCGAATAATTCTAATACTAAAACTTTAACTAAAATAGAATTGAATTTTGATTTAATTTCCTACATTGCCTCCCTTAAATCAAAATCTTCAAATTTGACCATTCTAAGCATCCTCTTTAATTTCATGAACGACTCGACCTTCAATAGTTTTGTGAAAATGTCTGCCACTTGATCCTCAATCTTACAATAATCAATGACAATTTCTTTGTCTTGAACCAACTCTCGAATGAAGTGATATTTAATATCAATGTGCTTGCTTCGTCCTTGAAATACTGGATTTTTCAACAATTCAATTGCGGACTTGCTATTACACAAGATTTTGATAGGTCCATCTTGCTTGTGCTACAAAAATTCTAGCAGGCATCCTTCTCAACCATAGTGCTTCTGTAGCACTACTTGCCACCGCTATGTATTTGGCTTTAGCTGTGGATAATGCCACAATTTGTTTGCTTCTTGGATTACCAAGAAAACACACCACTTCCCAAGTGAAAAGCATACCTAGAAGTACTTCTTCTTTGCATCATGTCACCAGCCTAATCACTGTCTGTATATTCAACAATTTTAAAATTATTAGAACATGAATAAAAGATACCATCAGATTGTGTACCTTTAATGTATCTCAAGATCCTCTTAGCTGCTTGCAAAGTGACTGAGGCGAGGACTCCATGAATCTACTAATTAATCCAATACCAAAAGTAATGTCAGGTCTTGTAGAAGTCAAATATCTTAAACTTCTAACCAATCTTCTAAAATTTGTTGCATCCACAAACTCAAAAATCAACTTGGGATTATTGCCAGTAAGAATTAGATCATGCACATATAAGTATACAATAAGAATATCACCACCAAGATTAAATTTAACATACTAAGAATTAGATCATGCTCATATGGACATCTAATAAAACCATGCTCAACAAAATAAGAATTAATACGAGTGTACCATGCTCGAGGAGCTTGCTTCAAACCATGAAGTGCCTTCTTCAATTTGTAGACTTTATTTTCTTGGCCTCTTTTAATATAACTTCCAACTTGCTCAACATACACTTCCTCTTCAAGAACACCATTTGGAAAGGAAAACTTCACATCCATTTGATGAAGTTTCCAAGAATTATTTGCCGCAAGAGAAAGAATCATCCTAACAGTGTCAAGTCTTGCAACAGGTGCAAAGATCTCAAACTAGTCAATACCTGCCTTTCATTTGTATCCTTTGACTACCAATCTCGCTTTGAAACGATCCATCTCTCCAGTTGGTTTGTATTTCATGTTGTATACCTATTTGACTCTAATGGCCTTCTTTCCAACTGGTAGATTTGTCTACTCCCATGTGTTATTCTTCTCAATGGCTTGAATTTCATCATCCATTGCTTGTAGATACAATGATTATCCTAAATAGCCTCTTCAAAAGAAATTGGATCACAATCTGCAAACAAAGCAAAATTTACATCATCCTCATTAGATAAATCATTGTCATTGTTCACAACCTACTCTTGGAGAGTCATCTAGTCGCTCATAGCAACAATGACACTTGCAAGTCATTGTGAAAATTATTACGAAGTTGAAAATTTTGATTTGCATTCATTATTTAGGGTGATTGAGGATGATGACTTTGTTCATAGAAAAGATAAAATTGTTGAATTGGATGAGGAGGAGACAAAAATTTGTGATTTGGTTGGAAAAGAAGAGAGAGAATTTGAAAAAGACACCACTGATGTTTTTTAAAATATTGTTGAGAAAAATAATGAGGTGAATGACATTAATTTTGTTGGTGTCGGTGAATTATGGAAAGAAAAGGGTGATTTTAAAATTATTGTTCAAAATCATGGTGGAGTGGACCAATTAATTGAAGATTATGGTATTGAAAAATTTGGTGGTTTACAAATTGTGAAAAAGGATAGTATGATTTCTAGGTTTTTGGAAATAATTTGGAGGATTATTATGTGAGACAATCATCAATTGTGAATGGGTAAGTATGGATCAATTCTTTGATTGAGAAGAGTTAGCCATCAATTGTATGCGAAATACATGATCCGTCTACTACCACGTGTCAAGATGAAAATGAAGATCAACTACAAGTTGGAGCTGCATGTCGTCTACATGGTGACCCAAATTTCTACTAAGACTGTGGCTCGTGATGGCATCAGACCGAATTTCGTGAAAGTTCGGTTTAAGGGAGGCAATATTTGCATGTAAACCAATCCCAAATATAGAAATTAAACGTAATTAATTTTAGGATTTATTAGTAATATTGATTTAGAAAAGTAGTAGTTGAATCCATTAAGGATTTAGATTAGATTGATGTGTATTTAAAGACATTGTGCCAAATTATTTTAGTTGAGGAAAATTATTATTCAAAGTTATTATTAAAATTTTCTCCTCGCCCGATATTCCAATATTCTGTCGTCCTGTTTCATTGATTTTATTATAGTTGAATCAAGTTGTTTGCCATTATTAAAAAATTGATAGATCATAATATTATTGGCTTGCTTCATTCTTTGTGTGTAAAATCTGTTCGGCTTAGTTCTCACGGTTAGGCCGTTTATTTTTTGGCTTCTATAATTAGTATCAGAGCCTGAGCTACGGTTTTAGACATGAAGATTGTGATAGAGTACTCAATTTTAAAAATTAAACCACGAGAGATATGTTGGTTTTGGAATACTCGTGTTGACAATTAGGGTGTAATGAAATTGACCCTAATTGAGATAGCGATCTAAAAAGGATCCTGTCTTGTTAAATTATTAGTGTTGGACAAAGTGCACCAGAAAAAGGTAGTCTCAAATTTGCGGTTGAGGAGCTAGCCAAGAAATCAAGAGCGGAGAAAAAAAAAATTCAAGGTACATAAATTTGGTTTTTGAATTGTCAAGATGGGTAGAGAAATTATTAATGGTGAAAATTTGAGATTTTGCACATGTTTATGGGTAGTGAAAAAAGATTTGAATAGGCAGAAATTATGGAAGAATATTTAAAAAGATGCGGTTTAGGTGATGCCATAGAATTGAGATTATCCAACCCTTTACCAAAAGAAATTATGAAGAGGAAAGCAAAATTATGCATAAATCAATGATCAGAAAATTTTTCAAAAGAGTTATTGTTAATGCTCTGATACCAGTTTGAAGAATTAAAATCCTACCACAAAAAATTTAATTTAATCTACAATAAATTGAACAAGAATCAAATGAAGACAAGAGAATATAAATAGAGCAACAGTCATGCATAAGAAATTTGGCAGCAAGTCTAGAAAAAAAACAATGATTCAATAGGAATGAATTATATCATCGAAGCGGCAGTAATAAGATTAAAGCAGAGAAAGCTTTATGGGAGGCAAATTTGATTTTTTTATTCTTTTTCACTCTTATAAAAAATGTAGCAGCAGCAACAATATATATAGTACTTTTATTGTAGATATTGACTTCCTAAATTAATCGGATATAGGAAATTCATTCAAACTAGAATTTGGCCAATTCACAATTAAAAATAAATTAGAAAACTAGTAACCAAATAATTTTAATACTAAAACTTTAACTAAAATAAAATTGAATTTTGATTTAATTTCCTACATCTTTTGCTTCTTGAATAACTACAACTCTTCCCCAAACCGTTTCCTACTTTTCTAAAACCGCCATGACGCCATCCATATCATCTGGACAGATTAATGGATATGGAGCAAGATGATTTATTTTTATTTATATATGAAAATTGGTATTTCAAATCAATTACTAATTGGGATAATTTTATAAACCTTCCCTAAAGTTTACCTTAATATCACTTAGCACCCCTCAACTTTAAAAAATATCACTTACCTTCCTATGATGGTACTGCAGACCCCAAGTCATATTGAATGATAACAAATGACAATGTTGCCATATTTGCTGTTGGATTAATGTGTAATCAGCCAAAAATGTATCATCTCCCAATTTGGATTAAAAAATTAGATGGCCTCCACTTATTTTTCAATATTAAAAATAAGCTTTGTGAATACAATCATAATTGATTCTCAACTGCTATAGCCATACTCTTCCCAATCACAAGATAATGATGGATGATGGATGATGAATATGAAGTTATGAAGCCATTGGCTTTTATTTAATTATTAGCTCATAGGTTAAATTTATGCAGTTAATTATACATGTTATTGGTTTATGTTTTTTAAGTGCATTTGAGCAACAAAACTATTTTGGTTTTTTTTTTTTTTTTTGAGAAAAAATAAAATTAAGAAATTCCAGATTTATTTAGACAAAACAGTTTTGATTACAGATTTGCAATAGTTTCAACCAATGAAATTTATATCCTAACTTCTTTTTTTTTTTTTTTTTTCAATTTAGAAGTTCACAATTTGGGATGTTGGATAATTTTGAACCAAAGAATATATGAGTATCTAATAATATGCGGATGTTCGACTTCTTAATACTAAAGTGGAAAATTGCAGATACACCCCTCAGTTTCCTTTTTTTTTTTTTTTTTTCCAAACAATCCAACCTCAATATTGGTTATACAGAAAACAAGTTAGTCAAAGGATAATTTTGGAATAAAAATACCTTCTCTCTTCTAAAAGGATTTTTTTTTTAATGCAAGCGTAGTTTTTAGGAAATAATAACATTTCAATTAAATGGATGTAATATACTACTTAGGCAGTAAAATCCTGATGAAATCATTATTGTTGACCAAAAAGATATGACTTTTCAGTTATGTATACATAAATATGTAACCATTCTCTTGTCCTAAATATGATTTTTAAAGTCATGAATCGTAATATTTTTATTCATGCAAGGAATTACCGAAAGAAGAATTTAGTATTTCTTACCAAATACACACTTTTCTATAATTAAAATTAACTCTTTTTTGTAAATGAAACAAATGAACTCATTACATAATTAAGAGACATACACGTTTGTAATTAGGAAATAATAACTTTTTAATTACATGGATAAGTATACCATTGAGGCAATAGAATACTGAATTTGTTAATTTTTTTTTTCTTATTAGTAACAAAATCAATATTGTTTGCCAAAAAAAAAAAAGACTTTCCAGTTATCTCTAGATAAATATGTAACCATTCTCTTTGTCGTAAATATAATTTTTAAAGTCATGAATCGTAATATTTTTTATTCTTGCAGGGAATTATCAAAAGAAGAGTTTAGTATTTCTTATCAAATAAACGCTTTCTCTTAATTAAAATTAACTTTTTATGAAGGAAACAAATGAAATTTGGAGATATACACGTTTTTAATTACAATTGAAAAACGTCTTCCTCCTTAAAAAGTAGTTTTGCAAATTTGAAGTGTTAACGCAATAAAAAAGCCTCCAGAAAAAGGTTCTTTCCTATAAGAGACTGGCATTCAGTCTAGTGGACTCAAATTAGCTAAGGCTCAAAAAAGTCAAGAGGAAGCAATGGTGGCAAAAGATCTTCAATTGCCGAAAGCCATAAGACAAGAAAGAAATACATCTCGAGGTAGTAACCCCAAAGACTGGGAAATAATCTTATGGGACAAAATTTTTAAGAATTATGTGTATTGTCTCTCATCAACTAATAAAAAATTTAAGAGATTCTACAGTCCCGTCAGAGTATCATGTCATTTTTTGAATATTCAGCATTGGATATCCAAAAGGATTTTGGACTACTGGATTGTACTGAGTACCAGTAATTTATATTTGAAACTCCTATATACAAACATTTCATTATAGGCAGGAACGTGATAAGATGGGAATTGGATATCACACTATTGTTTCAATATTCATCGTTGAATATCAAAAAAGATTTTGGACTACTGATTGTATAGATTACAAATAACTTATGTAGGAAACTCCTACATACAAACATTTTATTATAGATAGGGAATGTGATATGCTAGGAATAGGATGTTGATAACCCTAGAAAACAAGGGTTTTTTGTGACTAAATTTGAACGGTTTTTTTTTTCCCTGGTTTTGAGTAATTTTAGTGTCTATGTATGTGTCTTTTGTGTATTTCTAGTTTTATGTATTGAATATGGTGTTTTAGCATTTATTTAGTGTTATTTATGTTATATCTATTTGTATGTTTACAATTAGAAGTTTAACCTAATTCCTCATGGAATTATGGTTTGTGCATTTTAGTTGTCAAATATTTTCTAGTGTTTATAAGCATTTGTTAGGTAATTTTTTTAGGCCCAAAGCAACCTAAGAGGGGGCGAATTAGGTTTCTTAAAAATAATTTGCAAATGATGCACAAATAAAATCTTTCACACTAACAAGTAATTTGATAGCAATATAATCAATTAAGCACAAAATGTGTAGAATAAATAAAGAGAGAGAGATTAAACAAACAACACTCCCAATCTAGCAAGCTTGGAGTAGTAATCCACTAAGATATTCCTTCAGATTTGGTGAGTCGATAATCCCAATTGTACACAAAGTAGGATAACCCTTGCTCACACTAATTCTCTTTAGTTGAGCTACAGATTTTATACTCAACCTCACTTGAATTGTATAAGATTATCATTCCACTCTATAATTTTGAATAGCATTCTAAAGTACACAATAATAAAAAATCACAAAAGAGCTAATTTGCACTTAAATTGCTTTTTTACTTGCTTGTAGTCAATGTATAAATTATGTCTATTAAATACAAATGAGTTGGCTTTTATATAGATGCAATAAATCAGCTCCCAACCACTTCCTAATGGCTAAGTAATAAATGCTGAGAAACTAGCCGTTATAAGTTTCGGGCGTTTGAGATCTTTTTTAAGCATCCGAACAGGCATTCAATCAACGATATCATAGAGTTGAAATCTTCGTTCAGACGGCCAAGGTTGCGTCCGTTCCTATGTACGAAGCAAGTAGGTTGATGAGTCAGATTCTCAGACAGAGTAGTGCGTACGAAAGGTTTAATGCTTGTCTAAGGTTGATCTATCATCGAACAGTCAAGCGCGTTTGATAGAATTTCTTTCGGACGATATTGAGCATCCGTTGCCAATACTTCAGAACCTTGCTGACTCTGCCTGATCTTTCGGACAGTCAGGCGCATCTGATAAAAGTTCCTTCGGACTATATTAAGCGTTCGTTGTCAACACCTTAGAACCTCTGCCTGATCTTTCGGACGGTGTGCTGCGTCTGAGAAAAATCTGTTCAGATGAAGTCCTGAGTCTGAGAAACTTTGTCCTGTTCGGACAATGTGCAGTGTTCGAAAACCCTGTTGTGATGGATAAAGCAGAATTCCTACACAACTCATGTTCAAACTATTATATTGTATTTGTCATCATCAAAACCAAGATTGTAAGTCAACAATTTCCTCCTTTTTGAAATGACAAATCACAAGCCAAAGCAAACTAATCATAACCAATAACCACAAACAACCATAATCAATCAACCACAAACACTTAATCATAAACAACCATAAGCACTCAATTATAAGCAATCAGAATTTCTCCCCCTTTTGGCATCATCAAAACAAAACAAGCTTCCCCTAAGAGGATGCTCCCCCTTACTCAAACCACAAGAAAGGATCAAACCAAAGGTAAAAGAAGCATCATTAATTAGAAGAAAAAGTGAAGAAAGTACATCTAAGTTCAACAAATGGAATGTAAGTTCAAACAGAGGAATCCAAGGAGAGATGAATCAACGGTAATCTAAAAGAAGTAAACTAAGGGATTGAATCTAAATCATTTTTCTTCTTGGATCGCTCCTCGCGTTTGCGCTTTTTTGCGGGTAAATGATCATCCATAGCCTCACTTTCGTGCTCACTGGTCTCTTAAGGATTACGGTGTTGCATGATGTAATTGAATGTGTCATTGACATGTTCATCATCATGAGCCTCGATGCTAAGAATAGTAGATTTCTCAGGACTGGATGCACCAACCGAATTTGCATGAGCTTCTGGCTCAGGATTGAAGTGGTCGAGATCGTCGATATCATCATTATCACTATCGGAAGAGGACTCAAGAACGTACTGCGACTGAATGTTGGCAAATTGGACCTGAGCTGATGTAGACATACTGAGATTTAAGGCTTCCTGCAAGAATAGTCTGTTTGGTCTCCAACCATTTTAATTTCTGAAGTGTGCGGCGTTGAAAAGAGCTCATTTGTGACAAATGTGCATAGCTGGGAAAGGAAGGGTTCGGAAGAGGAAATGTGTGAGGAATAGGGCAATAGAGGTGTGGAAGAAATGGGTGGAGGAGGAGTAAAATGAGGAAGTGCGTGTCCTGAACTTGCGGCATGATCCTTTGATTTTCCAATTTTATAATCGGCTTTAGTGAACCATAAAAAAATGCAAATCTTTACGTTCAATGTAATCTTTATTAAAATATGGGGGATATTGTTTCTTTCTATTAAAGGGAATGTCAAAATGATAAAAAACTTTAGTTAAAAATTTCCCAAATGGAATGCTCCATCGGATATCAGTTAAGAATAATTCCCACAATGAACAAAATAAATATCCAAAGTCCAGTCATATTCCATCAAAAACACAATAGAACATTGACAATTGCATTTTTCTTGGCTCAGTACGATGTCCATCAATTAGGAAACAGCAAATTGGTAACCAAGGTGTACAAAATATTGAGTTCAGGACTAAGCAAAGTGGTTTTGGCTTCCGAAACCTATTTAAAATCAACCTTAAATTTTTTTTGTACTTCCTCGATATCAAATTGAGTATCAACAGCAGGCCATTTATCCAAGGATAAGAAATATGAGATTTCATCGGAAGAAAGAACTTCACATTCAAAAATTGAATTAATGTCATTGAAATTAAATTTAAGATTGATGTGATTTACATGAGACACAAATGTGCGAACATTGGAACCTTTGCGAAGATTGGTGGTGAACTGTAAGATCATATCATGATACACAGGCAAGTCAAAATGAATCAAATTCCCCCATTTTTGTTTTTCAAAAAATTCCTTAATAAAAGACAGGTTTAATTCATCAAACGTGCTTCGGCAAATAGGACGTTGCACAATAATAGATTTGCTAAGCAAGGATGTGCACCTATCAGATGCCTTGGCATCAATGAATTTAGACAACGTGGAGATTTGGAGTGATTGAGGATTGGTTGAGGTTTGGCCCTATACTGGAGCTTTTCTCTTCGATTTCTTGCCTCTGGTGCCTGTTGAAGAGCCCCTATGTAAACGAACCATCTTGAATCAGAGGTAGAAGTTGCAAAGTGTGAAAACAAGAGTAAAGAGATTCTAGTGAAATTGAAGGAAGGGGGATGTTAATAAGGTAAAAAAGAGTTGAAGGTGAAGAGATAAGAAGATGAATTTCTTAACGAATTTCAAAGAAGAAATGAGGACTTGAAGGAATTTGAAGCTTTACCTTTTATTGCCAGAGTTAGGGTTTGGTGGTGGTAGAATGTCTGAAAAGGAAAAAAATGAAAGGTTTTAAATGAATAGAAAAGTCATTCAGACATCTAAACGCTTGATATACGTTCAATCGTATGTTCGTTCTCAGATGAACGGACGACCGAAGGTCTTGACCAAACGTTCGGAGGGATGTCGGACAGTTGTGATCGTCTGTTCGTTTTTCCAGTGAGTTTGAATAAAAATGATGAATCATTCGGGCGAAACAAAGCGTTTGAAACCAAAAGTAAGAAAAAAAAAATAGCATAGAGCTTAGGATGCATATTTGCGTCTGAAAACACAACTCACAAGATTTTGAAATCTAAAATGCCCAAACAAATTCTGAAAAATTCAAAACGATCTATTGGTAATGGTTTAGTGAAAATATCAACCAATTGATCTTTTGTGCACAGAAATTTCATTTTTACAGACAAGATCTCTTACAAAATAATGTTTGACATCAATATGCTTTGTTCTAGAATACAAAACAGGATTTTAGGTGAGATTAATTAAACTAGTATTATTGCATCTATTAGGCACACAATCAAAAGTAACACCAAAATCTTTTAAAGTACGTTTCATCCAAAAAAGTTGTGTACAACAATTTTCCACAGCAATTTATTCGGCTTCAGCCGTAGGCAATAAAATGGAGCCTTGTTTTGTTGCAGACCCAAAACACCAAGCAATTACCCAGAAGGTGACACGATACCACTAGTGCTTTTCCTATCAATTTGACATCCAGCAAAGTCGGCATCTAAGTAACTAATTAAATCAAAACTAGTGGGTTTTGGATACCAAAGACCATAATTCAATGTCCCTTTCAAGTATCCAAAAATTCTTTTGACAGCAATCAAATGTGATTCCTTTGGATAAGATTGAAATCAAGTACAAAGGCAAACAACAAACATAATATCTGGTCTATTGGCGATCAAATAAAGTAAACTTCCGATCATATACCTCTATAGTGTTTTTCATCAACACCATTACCATCTCCATATTTGTCAAGCTTGGTTGAGGTGCACATTGGCATTCCAATTGGCTTGCAATCCTCCATTCCAAAGCGCCTGAGTAACTCCTTTGTATACTTGATTTGTGTGATGAAGGTTCCTTTCTTTGTTTAATGAACTTGAAGTCCAAGGAAGAATTGTAATTCTTCCATCATACTTATTTCAAATTCCTTTTGCGTTAAGCAGTAAAACTCCTTGTACAAATTTTCATTAGTTGCTCCAAAAATAATATCACCAACGTAATTTGAACGATCAACAAATCATTAAGACTAATTTTGGTAAAAAAAGTAGTATCAACAATACCTCTTTTAAAACCATTTTCAATTAAAAAATCACTTAATCTTTTATACCAAACTCTAGGAGCTTGTTTCAACCCGTACAAAGCCTTCCATAGTTTGAAAATATGATTTGGAAAACTTTATTTTCAAAATCAGGGAGTTATTCAACAAAAACTTCTTGATCAATGAAACCATTTACAAAGGCACTTTTCACATCCATTTGAAACAATTTGAAATTTTTAAAGTATACATATGCAAGAAATATACGAATAGATTCTAAATGAGCAACGGGTGAAATGGTCTCATCAAAGTCAATTCCTTCTTCTTCAGCGTAACCCTTTGCAACTAATACAGCTTTATTTCTAATTATCTCACCTTTATCATTTAGTTTGTTTCTAAAAACATATTTTGTTCCTATTATGGGTAAATAATGAGTTGGGGGTTTTTCAACTAAAGTCCACCCATCGTTTTTCTCAAATTGACTAAGTTCTTCTTTCATAGCAAAAACCCAAGATTCGTCTTTGAAAGCATAATCCAGAGATTTAGGTTCAAAGTGAGAAAGTAAAGTACAATTATTATTCAAAGGTTTATAAGAGCGAGTTTTTACCCCATTGAATGGATAACGTATGATTAATTCTTGAGGGTGACTTGAGACAAATACATTTGGAAGGTCTTTTGGTGAATCTTCTTTTCTTTCTTCCTTTTTATCCAAGTGATGAGCATTGTTTTCATTGATTTTCTTAGTCTCTTGATGTTTTTCTTGAATAGTGAGCTTCTCAAGTTTCTTTTGCACACCTACATCTTCATCTTTACAAGCATATCTTAAAATAATATCATTAGCCTGATGAAAAGTAACATGTACAACTTTTTCAATCACAAGAGTTCTTCTATTGCATACTCGGTTGCTTTCTTATGACTGGAATTTCCTTGTTCAAGAAGTCCCTTCATCTGATTTTTTGTCAAATTTTCCATGATGCTCTTTAATTTTCAAAATAAAACATTTGCAACCAAAAACTTTAAAATAGCTCCCAACGGGTTTTTTACAAAACAAAAGTTCATAAGAAATTTTGTTCAAAATAGGCCTTAAAAGAACTCGATTCATGACATAACAAGCCGTGTTAACTACTTCAGCCCAAAATATTTTGGTAAATCATATTCATTTATCATCGTGCTAGCAGCCTCTTGAAATATTTTATTTTTCCTTTCAACAACACCGTTTTGTTTAGGCACTCCCGCAACCAAAAATTCATGTGAAATACCGTTGTGATCACAAAATTCGGGAAAACCTCTAAATTTAAATTCGGCTCCGTTATCGCTTCTCAAACAGACAATTTTCAAATTTACCAAATTTTGAATTTTGAAAAACAATTTTACGAAATTTTCAAAGGCTTTATTTTGTGAACAAGAAATACAACCCCAAGTATACCTAGAATAGTCAAGTCAACAGTCACAAAAGCATATTTACTACCATCGAGACTAGCATATTGAATTGGACCAAACAAGTCCATATGCAATAATTCCAAAGGTTCAGAAGTAGACAAACAATTTTTTGGTTTAAAGGAAACTTTAACTTGTTTACCAAATTGGCATGTATCATAAATTTTGTTTTTCGAAAACTTCAATTTTGGCAAATCTCTTACCAATTCTTTCTTAGCAAGATTATCAATTAAATCCATGTTGAAATGACAAAGCCTTTTATGCCAAAACCAAGGATCATCTATAGAAGCAGTTAAACACTTAACATTACCATTATCAATATTATTAAGATAAATCACATAAACATCATTAACCCTTCTTCCTTTGAGCAAAACAACAAAGTTCTTATCAAGAATTATACATTCATATTTAGTAAAGAACACATGCAAATTTCTATCACATAGTTGACTCACACTTAAAAGATAATAATTTAAATTGTACGCTAAAAGAACATTTTAAATCAATCTTTGTATGTCTCACCATTTTTACCTACGTCATCGATGCCATAGATTTTGCTTTCATGTTATCTCCAAAGGTTACCTTTCCACTATTTTTAGATTTGAGATTGGTAAAGAGAGATGCATCACTGGTCATGCGTCTTGAACATCCAATATCAAGAAACTACTTAGCATTTTTAGTGGTGTTCTCTACCTGCACAAAGAATTATGAGATAACTTTTGATACCCATATTTTCTTGGATCCATAAGAGTTAGTAAATTGACTACAAATCCATACAGATTTATTCCAAAATTTTCATTTCTTTTCACATAACAATTATTTTCACATGTCCATATTGTTGGCAATGATTGCAAATGATATTCTTATTTCCATTTAAAGAAGATTTCGATTTTACAAACATAAATCATTCCTTCTAAAAGTGATAAAGTTCTTGTTGATCAACATATTTCTATTCTTTTTCATATCAACAATTTTTTTCCTTTTTCTATGCAATAGTAGATCAAGATCATCCAATCATATGCTTTTCTTCAAGGAGGCTTGTTCTTCCTTGATCTTTGTTTTCACATGTATTCTTTTCTTCAAATCATCATTTGCTTGTGATAACCTGCTATTTTTATTCACATGTTTGGAGTTAGCATTCAATAAGGCATTTGATATTTTGACTAAATCTTTATTTCTTGTATATGATTCCTTTAAGCTATCATGCAATTTTAAAATAAAAGCTTCAAGATCATCATTATAATCATTTTTATCATTAGAATCATAAATGATTGTTACCTCATCATCACCAATGGCCATAAAGGCTATTTGTGCCGATCCATCTCTTCTTCAACTTCTCATTCGGAGTTGCAATTATCCGATATGATTTGAAAATTGTTGAAGTGGGGCTTCCTTCCTTCCTCTTCTTGGAAGGACACTCATTCACAAAGTGTCCAGCTTGACTACATTCAAAGCATTTTTCATTTTGCTTCTTAATTTCAAGATTTGTCTTCGCTTTGAAATTATTTGAGTTGATTGCTCAATTTCTTTTCTCATTCTCCGTTTATTGATGTAGTGTTTGAGGAATCCTTTGGTGATGAGTGCAAGATCACCGTTATCAAGATTTTTATCTTCTAAATGGATGGAGCCATTTTCATCTTCTTCTTGAGAAGTCTTCAAGGCAATGCTTCTCCATGGTCTTGCTTCTTCATCATCCACCACTTTAGCCTTGAGCTTCAATTCATATGAGGTGATAAAGTTAATAAATGACTCAATGTGCATGGAATTTAAGTTCTTTGCTTCCTCTATGGCAATAGATTTGGCTTCCCATTCTTTTGATAGAGGATTCAAGATTTTTTTCTTTCTCACCCAAGGAATATTCCTTACCCAAGGCTTCAAGATCCTTAATAATATCATTGAATCTACAATAAATCTTATCTATATTTTCTTGTGATTCCATCTTGAAAGACTCATACTTGGAAATAAGTAAGGATTTCTTTTGTTCTCTAACATCATCGCTTCCTTTATGAATTTCTTTCAATTCACAGATCCCAAAGTTTCTTAGCCGAAACACATCCTTTGACACGAGTAGACTTGTTAGCATCCAAGGCATTGTACAACACATTCATGGCTTTAGCATTCAAGGTTAAGTTTTCTTTATCTTGTGGAGTGAGCTCATTCCTTATTTTTTCTCTTCGTCTATTTGTGTGATCATCCAAAATGGTAGCTTCAAAGGGACCTTGATTTACAACATACCATAAATCAATATCAATAGATTGCAAAAAGATTTTCATTCTATCTTTTGAACTTGTAAAATTCACCCCATTAAACATATGTGGTCTAGTGATAGATTGACCTTCAAGAAATAAAGCATTATTGGTTACCATAAAAATCTTGACTCAAATGCAATTTAAGCAAAATAAAGAGACCAATGCTCTGATACTAAATATTGGCCCAAAGCAACCTTAGAGGGGGGGGGTGAATTATGTTTCTAAAAAATAATTTGTAAATGATGTACAAATAAAATCTTTCACACTAACAAGTAATTTGATACCAAAATATAATCAATTAATCAAAAAATGTGTAGAATAAGAAGAGAGAGAGAGAGATTAAACAAACAACACTCCCAAGTTAGCAAGGTTGGAGTAGTAATCCAATAAAATGCTCCTTCAAATTTGGTGAGTCGATAATCCCAATTGTACAAAAAGTAGGATAACCCTTGCTCACACTAATTCTCTATAGTTGAACCAAGGATTTTATACTCAGCCTCACTTTTGTAGAAGATTATCACTCCACTCTATAATTTTGAATAGCACTCTTAAGTACACACTACTTCAAAATCACTAAAGAGCTAATTTGCACTCAAATTGCTTTTTTCAATGTGTAAGTCATGTTTATTAAATACAGATGGGTTCGCTTTTATAGATGCAATAAATCAACTCCAACCACTTCCTAACGGCTAAGCAATAAATGCTAAGAAACTAGCCGTTATAGGTTTCAGACGTCCGAGATCTTTTAAACATCCAAACAAGCGTCCGATCAACAATATCATGGAGTTGAAAAATCTTCGTTTGGACGGCTGAGTCCGTTCCTAAGTCTGAAGCAAGTAGGTTGATTAGTCAGATCCTCGAACAGAATAGTGTGTCCGAAAGGTTTAATGCTTGTCCAAGGTTGTTCTACCTTTGGACGGTCAGGCGCCTTCGATAGAATTTCTTTCAGACGATATTGAGCATTCGTTGTCAATGCTTCACAACTTGCTCTCTGCTTGATCTTTCAGACGGAAATGCGAGTACGATAAAAGTTCCTTCAAGCGATATTGAGCGTCCATTGTCAGTACCTCAGAACCTTACTCTTTGCCTGATCATTTGGATGGTATGCTGCGTCCGAGAAAATTCTGTTTGGACGAAGTGTTGCGTCCAAGCAACTTTGTCTCATTCGAACGATGTGCAGCGTTCGAAAACCCTATTGTGACAGATAAATCAGAATTCTTGCACAACTCAAGTTCAAACTATTAGATTGTATTTGTCATCATCAAAACTAAGATTGTAGGTCAACAATTTTTTGTGTTAATTTATGGAATTTGTTCAATCTTATTTCAACCCCTAATTATGTGTTTTTATAATTGTTTAAGGTTTTGGATGGATGGATACACACTGGAAGTTGCAGAGCACAGAACCGGACGACACAGTAGCAGGCAGCCAAGGTTGCCTTGGTTGTTTGCCACCAGCAAGCTTTTCTAGTGGGCTACTCGCCATCGGTAAGGAACTTTCAGATTTTGGCCTTGTTCACCTTTGCCAAGGGCATTTATGTCCTTGACCCCCAACTCTTAACCCTACTATAAATACATCTTTTTGTAGTTGAAATGAGAAAGCCAGCACTTAGTTTTCTTCTTCATTTCAGGAAATTTTAGCTTCTCTTTCATTTTCTTTTCTAGTTAGTTTTCTTTCATGGTTGTAGATTTCATTCCACTAGTTTGTAAAACTCAATTTATGTCTATTACACTCAATTAATGCCTAATTTCATGCCCACTTGCTTTGGCAAAGCTTTATTGTTTTCATTGAAAGTTTGCTTTATTTTCATGTTTCTCCTAGCATAATTTTAATGCTCGTATATGCTTCCTTGTAGTCTAATATGTTCTATTTAGTTATGAGTTAGGGTTTTGTGAAGTCAATTTTATATGGGTAAAGGTTAATAAGTTGATTAGGTAGTAAAATGGACTAATTATATTATATTAATGGGCTTGAGAATTAATTAGAAGAATTGATCACTTCGCTAGTTAATTTAGTTTATTTGAGGAGATATGGGAATTAAACCTCTATTATAGATTTATATTACCATTGGATTAGGGTTAGAGTGGACTAAGTCATGTTGTTTGTTGTTAAAATTTCATGTGGTGTGTAGTCAAATTTGGTTAGTGTAAAGAGTAGGAGAGATCCACACTTGGTTTAGTTAGATTAATAGATTCAATTACCAAGGGATCGGACAATCACTTGATTGACCAAATCAACCAAAACCCAAAAAATTGGTTAGAATAAACCCTAATCCCTTTCAATTTTATCGTAGTTTTAAATTTAGTTTAGCTAAATTAAGCCCTTTATTTAATCAAACCCTTTAACTACCAATCAAATAATCAGTAATTGAATACCATTCCTCATAAGAACTATCAGTATTTTTTCTTTACTTCTTCATGACCCGTATACTTATGGTGCATGTAAGTATTTAAGAGTTAAATAGTGGTAAAATTAGATTTGGAATGCAACTAGTTTCCTTTCATCTTGCTAATATTTTACACACTATCACAACCATTTCCACTATATTAATATTTCATTATTTGTTACAAATTTTATTAACGGTAGAAATAACAAATTTTTTTCATTTTTATTTTTTAAAATTTTTCTTCATATTGATTTAATTGAATAAAATTATTCTATTTAAGCTAGCTATGAAAATGATCATGTGTTTTGTAATTTTCATTATATGTTGTTGTATACTCCATCATTCAAATAATGCGGTAGTACGTTTTAGTATATTTGAAAGTAACCTTGTGAAATTTGTTTTTCAAAGTATTTCATGCTAATTCATACAATTAAGGACTGATAAAATTTTGAAATATTATTCAGATATAAGGATAGTACATTATAGTTTTTTTAGATAGCACTATATTAATTAATATTTTGATATTAAGTTTCTTTGCATTAGATTGTAATATTTTATGATCTATTACAATTTTGTTGGTAACGTTACAGTTAGTAACATCTAATGTAACTTTTCCTGATTCTTTTTTTTAGATTGTCTATGTTCAATTTTGTATTGTTTTCCTTAATTAAGTTGTTACAATGGATGTGATTGTACCTTTTACTATACGAGATAATACTATTTAGATTTCTCGTATTACTTTCTTTCATATTCCATAGTACAACCATACTATTTGTTTGATTATAAAAATTCACCATCTTAATATCTGTTTCATACAAAAATTAATTTGGTGTCGTGACTGATAGTAAAATATTGTAATTTCTTATCTCAAAAGATACTAGAGTGGGCATCTCATAATACTATTTAGATAAGGTGATACTACATTGTAGTTATATTTGTAGATACTATGTTTCATATTTATACTCCCTCTGTCACATTTTATATTTCACTATTTCTATTTTAATTTGTCCCAAATTATTTATCACTCTTTAGAATGGTAAATTTTTAAAGGTCATTTTACCTATTTTACTCCTCATGCAAGTCCTAAAGACATGACATTGAATTCATATTTCAGCATTATTTACTCTTATAAACCATTTTAAAATTTGAAACTCTAAAATCAACTATCAAATTTTGTATCTTAATTGAAGTACAATTATGGGAAAAGCATTATACTAATGAGTCAAACACTAATTTTTCTTAAATTATATGCATGTTTGACCATTCCAAATAAAATGGGAGGGAGGGAATAGTAGATTTCTTTACTTTACATAGTATTATTTGTTATCTGTCAGTACTATTTAGTAGATAATTTCATGACTAGTGACCTATAATGTATTTCTTTCCTTTTTTTACATTGTCTATGTTTAATATGCATCCATTTTTTTTATTGTGTTGATACAATGTAGTTCTTATAGTACCTTTTATTATACGGAAGAATACAATATATGCATCTTATAGTACTTTTCTTTTTTCATATTTCATTGTACTATCTTATTTATCTCTGTAGGAAAAGTTACTATCTTAATGATTGTTTCATTACGAAAATTTATTTTGCCAAAATATAAATATTGGAATTAGTAACTCTAATTTAATATCTAGAAAAATGATAGAGTGGATCACCCATAATACTATTTATACAAGAATAGTACATTGTATCTATTTTGCATAGTACTATATTGATATTATGATAGTAGGTTTTTTACCTACATAATACTATTCTAATTATTTGTTAATTAGTACTATTTAGTTGAAAATTTCGATTAATAACCTATAATGTGATTTTTTTTATTTCTTATTTTTGAGATTATGAATGTTTAATTATGCATAGGTACAGTGAACCTGGTATTACTGTTTCTATTAGATAGAAATGTAATTAGATTTCATATAATACTTCGTTTCGTATTCCATATGTACTTTTATAACATTTGTTCTATAACCAAAAATATTTATGACGTTATAGATAATACAATATTAAATTCAAGTTAATATTTGAGATGAAACGAGATGGATCTCATCATAAAATAGGATAGTATATTTGTTGTGATTTTAGATTTGCAATAATAGTACTATTTTATTAATGTTTATAATTTTGTTGGTAATATTTCAATGAGTAACCTATAATGTAAATTGTTTTCCATTTCTTAGTTTTTAAGATTGTTGTTGTTTAATTGTAAATTGATTTTCTTGATTATGTTGATAAAATGGATCCCATAACACCTTTTACTATTTGAGATAATATTTTTTAGATGCTGCACCTCCTTAATATTTCACAATACTACGGTAATATCTATTCAATCACAAAAAAATTGAAATCATTTTGCAATAATAATATATGTAACAACATTTTCAATTTAACATCTCAAATAATGATATATGGACTCTCTCATAATACTTTCTCTTGTTTTGATAAAAATTAAATGTTGTAATAATTGTTCCTTTTTAAAAAAAAAAAATTACCCTTGCTTATAAAAAAAAAAATTGTTCCTTTTTTTATGTTTTATAGCAATAGTTTCTTATTGATAGTGTTATTCTATTGGTATTGTTTAGTATTCACAATGCTAATATGTTATATATTATTTTTTTATAAACTTTTTCAAACTTAATAAAACAATCAGGTTTATTCATTTAAAATTTATGTTTCCTAGATAGTTATGTAATTTCACTTCGAAGTGTTGCAATAATGCAATAATTGAGAGCTTAAATGAAATTGTTAACAAATAACATTGGATTTGTATTTTCACCAATCAATATAAAGAATTAATGTTAGTATTTATTTTAGTCTATGAGTTTGTAATTCTGCAAAAAAATACAACTAATCTTTATTTTATTACAATATTGTGTATTTCTATGATGTTCAAATTTGTTTTTGGATTTAAGTTACGCAAGAATTTAAAAGCATTCACATCTTCATAGATAAATTGACAAAAATATTTTTTAATCAAAGAATACATTTCCATTTTTTTGGATTTGAGTTTGTGATTCCCCAAATAAAATACCCACCAGAATTATTAATATAGCATATTTCTACATATTATAAGTTTTTTATTTAAACAAACATGCACAAATATATTAATGTACCTATTTTTGAAATCTTTTTTAATATGTTGACAAAACAGTTTTTACAAAAAAAAAAAATTATTTTAACTTTTTAAGCTTACGAATTTGTGATTCTTTATACAAAATACCAATAACGTTTATGTTTTGTAAATATATTATGTGCTTCTCAAACAAAGATAAGTACAATAATGTGCACTTTTATTTTCACAAATAAATTGAAAAAAAAATTAATTAGAAACATATAAGATGCCAAACGAAATTATCAAAAAACTTCAGAAGACAATTTTTCAAGTTATCATTTCCATTTT
Source organism: Cinchona pubescens (assembly GCA_025175665.1). Taxonomy (NCBI): domain Eukaryota; kingdom Viridiplantae; phylum Streptophyta; class Magnoliopsida; order Gentianales; family Rubiaceae; genus Cinchona; species Cinchona pubescens. The sequence goes on along the minus strand of JANKKI010000256.1, from coordinate 292,044 downwards.
ATTAAAGTACTAACGATATATACGTCATTTTATTCTCACTTACAAGAGTAGGGGTAAGTAAGATTTTGAAAGAGACCATAGTATATTAATTAGGATAAAATCTCATGCGAGATTCCTGAAGTTATCACCACAGAATATTTTCGAATGTACTACTCATTCATATTACAAATATTTGGTTTGTTTATAAGCGAACCTATGTATTACTTCGCAAACAATTATATCATGAAAACTAATTTATAAGATCACAAATTAAAGATTAGCTATGAAAATTAATTTACATGACAAAATTTTATTGAATTATTAACTTTCTAATTTTAAATATATGGTTGGATTTCATTTTTTCTTTCACGAATTTGTTAACACATCAATGTATTATCACTTTGTTTTAATGTGTATAGAAGTACTGTACTAACAATAAGAATAATGATTGTGTTGTTGCTGAAAATATTCTCTAATAAAATAGTTACACGTATGTAAGATCACCCAAACCCGATGCATACAAACAAAGGGCCATTATACTAATTAAGGCTAACTCTATTTCATACCTCTTAATTAACTTATATTTAATTCTCAATTTATGTGTTACTCCCAATATTAATTTTAATATTTTACATCTTCAAATTTTAAATCCGTCCTACTTCAGTCCTTTTTTAACTCCTTCATTAAACATAATGGAATCTTTATTTTTATATCCAAAATATTGTGTTAATGTTATTGTACAACTCAATAAATCTGTTGTACACATAAATAAATTTCGTTAATTATTTGAACGGTGTCAAAAAAAGAACTGAAAGAGACGAGTTTGAGAGTTAGGGGTTCAAAGTATTTAAAATTAAAACTAAAAGTACACAGTAAAAATTGAATATAAGTTAAAGGATGCAAAATAAAATTAGTCGTAATAATTAGGTCTTCAACATTTCCATTTGTATAAAGGCATCCTAGGTAGAAAGGTAATCTATAAATACAATATTCGAAGATACATCTTCAAAAACTTACATAATTATACACCATATTTACAAATTTTATGAGAGCTCTATTTGAGTCACGACTCCCCTCTTAAATATTTACCGACTTAAGTATTAGAGTGGCTACATTCCATTAATGATTGAATAGCTCACGCCATTAGAGATGAAATTATTTTAGCAGGTAAATTTTAAAACAAAGGCACCTTAGACATACAAAAATGGGTTGGTGTAAATGAAGGTTTTTAGTCTTTTTATTTGTTAAAAAAAGTTATAAGAGTATGTAAGAAGTTAAAAAGGATCCTGGATTTATTATTTCGTAAATGCAGTATTTCTATTATGTAATTTGACTTTAAAATTAAGGATTTATATGTATAAAAGATTACCTTTCTTATTGGCCAAAAATATGTACATCACAAAGCCTTTCTATTAAAGATATGGAATTATTATAATATGGCATGTAAATATGTGATTGATGTAATTACCCTAATTACTCCCCTAGATTAGGTGATTACCTTATTAGTCTTATTGTCTTGATTAGCAAGACTTACCTATTTATATGATCTAGAATATTCTCTTGTAAACTTATATAAAGGCACTTTATGTACCAATTGTATTGAACCCTGATTTAATGCATATTATATATACTCTTTAGTCTCTAACATGGTATCAAAGCTAGTCCTCAAGTGTTTTCTCATCCATCCACAGTCTTGGGTCCTGTCCAGCCCCTTCCAACGGGCTCTCTTTTGCCCAGCCCTTTCCAACGGACTCTTATAGGGTTCCATGTCAAACCCAAGTCACGTGTAAGAGGGGGTGTTAAAGGTGTTAAAAGTATAAATCCCACATCGACTAGCCAAAACGATCCTGAGATAATTAATAAGTTCCTGGGCCACTCCACTTATCACTAATTGATTTTAAGATGGAAGCCCATGTTCTTTAACATGGTATTAGAGCCTCTATCTATAAATATATTTTGACCTCCGCCTATTTGACCGCTTGTGAATATATTTTTCTCCAATTCTACTCTGATTCTTAGTTTTCAACCTTCGGATCTCCTAATTTTCAACCTCCGTGTTCTCCTAATTTCAGCCTTCGGGTTCTTTGGTTTTAAGTCTTTTGGTTCTCTCATTTTCGGTGTACTTTCGGGTTCTGTCGATTTTGAATTTTCGGATTCTCTTGGCTATTAACCTTCAGGTTCTTTTGATTTCATTTTTCGGGTTTTCGATCCGTTTCGGTTTCGTTTCGCTTTTTGCTTTTGGTTTTCTTATCTACACGGTTTTGGGTTTCGATTCTCAACTTTTGTTTCAAATTCAATTTGGTTTTCCATGACCTTATTAAGTTTGAAGGGGATATTAAAGATATGGAATTATTATAATATGGCATGTAAATATGTGATTGATGTAATTACTCCCCTAGATTAAGTGATTACCTTATTAGTCTAATTGTCTTGATCAGCAAGACTTATCATATTTATATGATCTAGAATATTTTCTTGTAAACTTACTAAAGACACTTTATGTATCAATTGTATTTAGGCCTGATTTATACATATTGTATATACTTTTTCATCTCTAACACTTTCAAAGGCAGCAATTCCACACGCCAACAAAAACAGCAATGCATCGTTGGAATAACCGCGCTAATCTTCAAAAGATTGAACTTGTACTATAAATACTATAATGCATCTAAGAGGTGCTATAATATTAGTTGCCTGTCATTCTTCAAACCCTAACTATGGAAGGCAAGCCAAGGAACAAGAACAATAGCCACTTCCAATTGCAAATTTGCAGCCATCTACATCTACTCCAGTCCCAACTCTTCCTATAGATCTCATCTTCGAAATCCTTTCAAAATTTCATGTCAAATCCCTTATGAGATTTACGTGTGTTTCAAAATCTTGGCTTTCTTTGAGCTCAAGCAAGCGATTCATTGCAAGTCATCTCGATAAATCATCCAAGAATGATGTGTACATCCACCATAGGCTGATATTTAGTATTGATCACCCCACATATTGCCTCAAGTGGTTTCCTCTTTAGTCTGCATTATATTCGCCCCTAATCGAGAAGGTAACTGACATCTTTCTTACCAAAGGAAAAAAATTGATATTTATTATCCTATGAAATACTCTAATAAACCTGTTAGGATATTACTAAGAGTTCTTGTAATGGCCTGCTTTGCATTCAGATTGATGGAAAACATGTTCTCTTGTGAAATCCAAGAATTAAAAAGGTACAAGAAATTGTCATTTTTGGGTACCCAAATTAAGCTTTCTCATCCTGCTCGATATGGTTTTGGTATGATAAGGTAGTTGGAAATGACAAATGTTAGGGAGGATCCCAGAAAATTATCAAAATTCTAAGACAAACTCGAAACAAATGATAACAAAATAAAAGAGAAAATAAAATTGAGACACTAGATTTCTGTGATTTGGTCAAAAGACCTACGTCCACGGGTGAAGGCGAGCAAAATATTTCACTATATGAGAAGAAAACAAAAGTTTTAGGAGAGTGCTCCTAATCCCACAAAAGCACTAGTACAAAAATACAAGAAAGCCAAAATAAGACAAAAGGTTTAATGACTAACAAGGCCCAATAGTCTACTAACCTCTCTTATGTTTAGTGCTTGGTAGATAAAGTCTAAAGCCTAAGGTCCCTATTCTATAAGACCAAAACTATACAACTCTCTTTAACATTACTCAATATGGGACAAAACCGCATAACAAATCTCCCTCTTGGCGTGTACCCATATTCAAAAAATAGCAAAATAGCAAACTTGCCCCACGTTTACCACAAAAGCCCCAATGGACTTAATCACTAACAACGAACACCAACCAAGTCACTGCTTGAACTTGTAAACTGGAAGAGGCTTCAAAAATATATCCACAGGATTATCTTTGGTATTGATCTTCAGAACAAGAACTTTCCCTTTAGCAATGATAGCCCTAACGAAGTGAAACTTCACATCAATGTACTTAGTCCTCTGATGATACATTTGATCTTTAGTCGACTGAATTGTACTTTAGCTATCATAGTAAACTGTAGTAATACCATGATGTAGACTAAACTCGCCAAACAAACCTCTCAACTACAAGGCTTCTTTGATTATCTCAGTCATGGCCATATATTATGCTTCTGTAGCAGACAATGCCACAACAGGTTGTAAAGCCCCTAGCTTTCCAATTGACTACAGAACCGCCAATGCAAAATATATAACTAGTAAATGATCTTCTTTTGTCAAGATCCTTAGCATAATTAGAGTCTACAAAACCAACCAAATTGTCAATATTTTTTCCAAACTCAAAACAAGTGTCTGAAGTACCTTTCAAGTATCTAAAAATTCGTGTCATAGCCTACCAATGCTCTTTTCTAGGACAAGATATATACCTGCTAACCACACTAACTGCTTGTGAAATGTTTGGACGTATGCAAACCATCGCATACATGATACTGCCAACTGCACTAGAAAATGAAACCTGTGTCATATAACCTTCTTTCTTATCTGACTGTAGTGGCTGAACAGCTGAAAATTGAAAATGACTTGCAAGAGGAATACTCACAGGTTTAGCATCTTTTATGCCAAATTTCTCCAAACCTTTCTCAAGGTAATGCTTTTGGGTTAGGAATAATTTCATATCTCCTCGATCTCTCTTGATCTTCATGCCAAGAATCTTCTACATGTGCTCCCAAACCTTTCATGTCAAATTCACTACACAACTATGTTTTCAAAGTGTGAATTTCTACAAAACTCCTGGCAACAATAAGCAAGTCATCAATATAAAGCAACAAATAAATTAAAGAACACCATCATTTAATTTCCTGAAGTAGACACAACTATCATACATGTTCCGTTAGTAACCATGACCAATACAAAGGAATCAAACCTCTTATACCACAGTCTTGGACACTACTTCAATCTGTACAAAGATTTCTTCAATAAGCAAACATGGTTTTTCTTTACTTTCAATTTCAAATCCTTGAGGTTTCCTTATATAAATTTGTTCTTCAAGTTCACCATGTAGAAAAGCTGTCATGACTTCAAGCTATTCTAATTTCAAATCATACATGGCAACTAAAGCAAGCAAAACACAAATAGACCTATGTTTAATAATAGGCAAAAACACATCATTGAAATCAACACTTTATACCTGACTATAGCCCTTTGCAACCAACTATACTTTAATAGTTTATCTTGCATCCTCAATCCCTGGATGACCTTTCTTCTTCTTAAAAATCCATTTGCAATCAACAATTTTCTTACCCAAAAGTGGCTTCACAAGAGCCCAAGTTTCATTTTTTACAAAGAGACTCAATTTCTTCATTCATAGTGACCAACGACTTAGCTGAATTATCACAAGAAATTGCTTCAAAGTAGGTAGAAGGCTCACCAACTCCATCTCTTTCTTCAGCAACGGACAAATCATATGCAACTAAATTTGCATATCGTTGCGTGGTCGAATTCCCCTCTTGGTCTATCCTTGGTAATAGAATGCTTTTGCTCCTCTAGTTCTTCTTCAATAGACTTTGGTTCATCTACTGAATTTCTCTAACTGGAAGAGGCTAACTGAGAAGGACCAAAAATACCAAACTTTAGTTGCCCCTACTTTTGTTTACTATCCTTTGTATCTGTACCACAAGAAATAAAAGACTCATTTTTCGAAGACAACATAACAGTTCATCAATGTAACATCTTCTGCTAATTACAAATTTTGGAGACTTGGGATCAAGACACCATAATCTATATCCTTTTGTCTCAGAAGCATAACCAAGAAAAATAAACTTTTTTAGCTCTAGGCTCTAATTTCTCATCATTCATATGCATATACGCTAGATACCCAAAACCTTTCAAATCAGAGAAATTAGTAGGAGTACCAGACCAAACTTCCTCATGAGTCTTGAAGTTAATAGTTGTAGAAAGAGTGCGGTTGATAATGTGACAAGCCATAGAGATCACCTCTGCCCAAAAGTCCTTTGTCAATCCTACATTAGAGATCATACAACGTGCTCTCTCCAAAAGAGTTCTGTTCATGTGCTCGGCCACACCATTTTGTTGAGGCACTATCCTAACTGTACGGTGACAAATAATTTCTTCATTTTTTCATCAAATTCTCTTTCACAAAATTCCATGCCATTATCTGTTCTAAACAGCTTTGGCTGTCGTCTCAGTAGAGCAAATTCTCAATTGTATTCTTTATTATAGATACAAAGTCTTCAATTTATCCCACATACTTTGGCTGTCGCTTTAGTAGTGACTTTCCTAAAAATCTTGTCAGAGATATTTAGGATAATACATGATCTAACCTTTTTATCAAGGCCTCAAAATCCTCTACAGATATCTTCTCTAACTTGTTCTCCACTCCATGAAGCGCTATATCCACAACATCTTGGAGCAAGACATCCTCTATCTTGAGCTACCACATCCTAAAGTTGACGCTTCAGTCAAATTTCTCCACGTGGATCTTTGTTATCGTCACAATACCTCAAAACATTCATGAAAGCTCTGATACTAGTTTGTTAGGCAGGATCCCAAGAAATTGTCAAAAGCCTGAGACAAACACAAAACAAACGATAAAAAAACAAAAGAGAAAATTAAAGAAAGACACCAAATTTAAGTGATTCAATCGAAAGACCTACGTCCACGGGCGAAGGCAAGAAAAATATTTTACTCTATGTGAAGAATACAAAGGCTTCAGGAGAGTGTTCTAACTAAGCCCACAAAAGCACTAGTACAAAAACAAAAGAAAGCCAAAATAAGACAAATCTTAATGACCAACAAGGCCCAATAGCCTACTAAATTCTCTTATGTTTAATGCTTGATACATAAAATTCAAAGCCTAATGTCTTTATTTATAAGCCCAAGGCTACACAACTCTTCTTAACATTAACTAATGTGGAGCAAAGCTACAGAACAACGAAACCGAGATGAGGATTTATAGTTGCAAGACTGATTCTTGGAGGAGCAATGATGATTATAAATATTAAGACGGTCATCCTCTCAAATAGGGATGTGCTTTTGCAAATAGGAAGCTTCATTTTGTCATAGAGCTTCAAAGAATATATGTAAACTTGTTAGTATCGATTTAGCCAATGAGACTTTTGGAGAGGTAAGATATCTAGATTTAGATTTTTCGACGTGGGATTTAGGAGTTCTTGGAGGACGTCTTTCTCTTCTCAACACTAAATACTCAACAAACAATGGTGACTCTTTGGAAATATGGATCATGATAGAGTAGGGACTAAGACAAACTTGGACTAAAGTTGGTTGTGGTCATTTTCCTTGTCCATATCGACATTTCAGTTATTGTGCACCCATCTTCTTGTCAAAGAATGGTGAAATCTTGTTGCAGTTTTATTCAAATTTGGTACTTTACATTCAAAAAGATAATTCACGCAGATGCATTAACATTAAACTACAATCTTGTTGTCATACTTACGGTAGATGTGTATGTTGAAAGCTTAATCTCACCAGATGCCCTTAGTTCCACAACAAGGCTTGAGATTAGCCCAAGACAAAGTTGATTATCTTGTGTTGTAGAGTTGAAGGGGTGTAGTTGTAGTAAACTAGCTAGTGAAATTCTTATCACAATTATTTGAATGCATCTATATTTTTCCAATGTGAATGTGGAACAAAAATAGTTTGATGCACAACCACTAGAACTACTATATTCTTTGCCGTGAATAATGGTGTGTTGGGTTCAAAATAAGAGAGAGTTGCAAGGTTAAAAATTTGGTTAAAACTTGGAATGTAAATTGAAATTAGTGTTATAATTTCATTGATCAACCTTCAATTTATAGGCATTACGTCAACTAAAAAAACAACATTATTGCCTAAAAATCTCAAAAAAATTGAACAATTCAAATTGTTAAGTAAAAGTTAAAAATTTGAAAATATATTCTATTGTCAAAAAATATTATTTTGGTCTTGAAATTGGGCCACTAAATTTACAGAGGAAGTTGCACAAACTAACACTCCTCCTTGTTACTTTTGCTACAAGTTTCTTCTTCATGTCTTCAAACTTTGTTTTGAAAAAATATTTAGTTACAATATTCGAAAGCAACTCGTTTGTATCCCAATGGATCACAGCAATCTTGTCCTCTGCATAAGCTTTCTGTGTGGAATAGCATAAAATATTGGATAGCTTAGCGGTTGAAGTGTTTCCTCCATGATTAAATTTTTCATCCCCATCATTCTTGATTTCATCCACTAGAATAATGCAGAATGTTGAAACTTTTTTCAACTATTTAATAACCTGTAAGTTCAGTCACAGCAGCATTACATTTGTTGTTAACATTAGAAAGTAATTTGATACCTCCAATTGGAACATCAAGCATCTCTTCTTAAATTGCATCGTGATCTAGATTTTTTATCTACTTAATATTAGTCATGTCACATTGTGACAAATCTAAAGAAAAATACTTTTCCTTCATCTTCATTAAAAAAATTTCACTTCCATCTAAATCATAAATTAAACAAGCTTTATCCTTGAAAATTTGACAATAATTTTTTTCCAATAATTGTCCAACACCTAATAGATTTTGGCAGAGTTTAGGTACGTATAATATATCTACAATAAATTTGATACCTACAAAAGTATTCACTTCAACTGTACCTTTACCTTTTACCTCCTTGAGAACTCCATTTTCAATTCTCACAGTCTTATGTGCTTTGTGTGTCCACTATTAACGAGCCAAATATTATTTGTTTCCATGGTTTGAAAACACGTAAAAAGGCAACAAATGGTTGCTCCTCCTAAATATCTTTTTCAGCTGTCTCTGCTTCTTGAATTTGTGATTCTTTGTTTTTTCATTTGTACACCTTTGCAATATGGCCTAGTTCTTTGCAATTTCCACACACAATATCAGCTTTCCATCAACAGTATTTTTTTTCCAAGTGTGCTATTTTCTAACAATACTTGCAAGTTGAGAATTTTTTCTTGTCATTCCTCTAACTTAGTGTACAAAAAGCACCTTCAGGAACTTTGTCATACCTCATGCTCCTCCTTTGCTCTTGTGCTTGAAGACCATTGATCAATTCTACAAGTGAAATTTGTGAGAGGTCCTTGGATTCTTCTAAAGAATGTATTTTGTGGTTCAAACCTCTCTGAAAGTGTGACAAGGACTTTTTCCACAATTCTTTTGTTAGGAAACTCTTCATCAAGCAATGTAATTTTGTTTACAATTAAGGAAATTCTATCAAAATACTTAGTGATAGTTTCATCTTCTTGCATGTATCTAGAGACTCAAAGTCAAGTTTAGCAATTGCATCTATATAGTTATATCACTCTCTTGATACTCCAATTTGAGTTTTTTCTAAGTTTCTTTGGCTGTCTTGCAAGCCATAATTCTTGGAACATTAGTCAGTTAATGAATTTCAGATAAGGGTCATGGTGTTAAACCTCTTTGTCTTTTCTTCAGAATGAGCTTTAATTTGTGCCTTGGTAGGATTATTAGGAAGTTGAAGTATTGGTCTGTCTTCAGTCACAACTTCCTAAAGATCAAATGCTTCCAAGTATGTATGCATTTTTACTGACTAAATTTGATAATTTTCACTAGCAAAGACTTTTGAGGCTATCATGGAAGTATTATTGGTTGACAATTGGTATGGTTTGAAAAAAGTTATGGATTGTTGAATGCGTTCTTGGTTTTTTCAAAATCACAAATCCTTTAAGACCAACTATACCTCTGATATCGCTTGTTGGGATCAAAACAAGAGCGGTTAAAATTTTGGTTAAAACTACCTTGGAATGAAAATCGAAATTGGTATTATACTTTCATTGATCAACCTTCAATTTGTAGGTATTACATCAACCAAAAAATTAACATTATTGACTAAAAATCTCAACAGAAAATGTACTGAATTTAAGAAAGTTGAACACTTCAAATTGTTAACTAAAAACTAAAAATATGAAAATATATTCTATTATTGAAAAATATTATTTTGCCCTTGATAATTGGCCACTAAATTTGTAGAAGAAAAAGCATAAATTAATATGTTATAATTTTGCAAATGACCATTCCTTTGCATTAGCTGTGGCTTATACAAATCAATATAGTGATCTTTGGTTAGTGCCTATCCCCCTTCATAACAAGAGAATCTAGTTCGGCTGTTTTTTTGTTTCAAAAAATTCTTACATGAACCTGATCCATAGCATAGTGTCATGGACCTCTTGGTCCATAAACATTCGTTTCACTCCACGAGAGTTAAGTGGGATAATGAAAAGTGATATGGAGGTTTATGTATCAACTCAATAATTGGGGTCTATTAAACTATACAGTGGACATGATCCATGCAAGAATTTTCTATTTCTCCTTGCAAAAAATATTTGAAGTTGTATGAGTAGAAAGGATAGTGAAATACTTAGCTACACCAATCTAATTTTTAGTTTTTACTAATTTTAGATTCACTTGTAGACCTTATATCATGATTAAATTTTATAAAATCTTACTTTCATTAGTTGAAGTCATTTATTTCATAAAATTTAATCCACACAAGGCCTACAAGTTGTGGTGCGAGTCTATTGAAGTATTTCCCAATAAGAAAATCTCCCTATTACACAAACACAGAGAGAGAGGGTTTTAATAAATGTTGGATACTAAAATACTAATCATAATTACACCTGAACAGCCTAGAATGTAGTAGCATGCAACAAAACTACTTTTGACTCGATAACATCATTGTGCAATTGCTGAATACAAGCAGGTTTACTTCTTTGTTACCGTTGTGTTCTATTCCCCATAACTGATGAGACGAATTGTTAATTAAACAAGAAGCAAAAGTTGAAAAATAGATTAAAAGAGAAAACAAAATATTCCAACTGTTGCGCTAAGCAAGCTTCACAAGCAATCCTCAGGTGATTTAGATAAGTTCTTGATAATTTTATCATGTTGCCTTGTTGTCACCCAATCAAAGTAAAACTAGGCTTTGCCATGGTGAAATCCATTGTATTCTTTAAGATCTCTCCCTATCTATAGATCATAGAAAAAAAGATATACTCGGCCTCTGAGTCTTATAAAGGAATAGAGGAACAGCTCTAGTCCTTACCCATGATTCATAGCATCATAGTGCTTCAGTTAAGAATAGAAGACAAAAACTCTGATTTAATCAATCTCTCCTTTCTCAAGGTCATTTGATTCATTTGGAGCACTATTGTTATTAGGTTTTTCTTTATCATCATCAAGAAATAGCTTTACTTTATGAGGAACATACTAAAATTAAGTGCCAAATCTCTATACTTAAAAGGCTTTAGAGGCTTCCTAAAATTGGACAGGACAGGAATTTGAAAAACACAAGTCTCAACCCTTCAAATTTCAAAGGTTGCAAAAGCTTTTGAAACCAACTTCTACTTCCTCAGATTCAGTGATTTTCACCAATCAAGTAATAGATTTGCTCTTTGAGGAATATGTAAAAATAAGTCTCAAATCTCAGTATTTAAAATGTTTCAGGGGCTTCCAAAGATTGGAGAAGAATCTGAGAAACACAAATCTCAATCCTCCAAATTTCAAAGGTTGCAAAAGCCCTCAAAACCGAAGCGAGACTAGTTCAGAAAAAACAAGAAATGCACCTTGAAAAATGAAAGTGGGAAAGAACTTCTTCCTTCTAAGGAAGTAGAAGCTAATTCATACACGGAGGTAAACTATACCTCTTGCATAAAATGATTGGCTGAAAGTTTTGAAGGAGGACAAAATGCTTCACTTTGCAAGAAAATTATGAAGAATTCATTCAAAATGTTCAACCAGTCCTGTCTCAACTTGAAGATGGTGGTCAAGCCAGAGTGAATGAATCGTTGAGGGAACATAACCTTGGCACTACTAAAAGCCCTAAACCCATCTTTGTTTCTCCCTGAAGAAGAGTTGATAAAGTATGAAACTTTTCTTTGGGAATATCAAGATGTGTTTGCATAGGGTTACCAAGATATGCCTGGGTTAGACCCTTAAATAACAGGCCACTGACTAGCAGTTTCAAATGATAAACGCCCGATTAAATATGGCCAACATCGTTTCAGACCTGAATTGGTTGAACAAATTGAAACTAAGGTGCACAAATTGATAGAAGTTGGTTTTATTTGTGAGGTTCAATATTTGACTTGGTTCGCAAACATCATTCCGTTGAAAAAGAAAAATTGGCAAGTACACATCTATATGATTTTAGAGATCTTAATGATGCATGTCCCGAAGATGAATTTTCACTTTTAATCACTGAGTTATTAGTTGATGCTATAACTAAATTTGGTGCATTATATTTCATGGATTTAATTTTTTTTTTTTGGCTATAATCAATTTAAGATGAGCACCCGATGGTGAAGTGCTCGCAACTTTTCATACTCCAAAAGACATTTATTGTTACACGGTAATGCCTTCCGAATTAAAAAATTCTGGAGCAATATATCGAATATCCATGACAATCATTTTCAATGACATTTTTTATAACATTGTTGAGTGTTATGTTGATGATTTGATTGTCAAGATAAAAGAGAGAGAGAGAGAGAGAGAGAGATGAGAGAGAGAGAGAAAATCATTCAGTTGATTTAAGAAAAATCTTTGATAGACTCCAAGAGCATCAAATAAAAATAAACCCCCTAAAATGTGCATTTACTGTAACTTTTGGAAAATTTGTTGGGTTTATTGTTAGACACTCAGGAATTGAAATTGATCCTACAAAATCAAAGTAACCATGGAAATGTCTCCACCTCGTAACTTGTGAGAACTACATAAACTTGAAGAAAGACTGGCTTACATAAGAAGATTTATCAAATCTATCTGGAAGATGTCAGGCACTTACAAGATTAATGAAGAAAGGCGTACCATTTTTGTTAGATTATGCATGTCAAAATGCACTTGAAAGTATCAAGGAATACTTGTCCAAGCCTTCAGTTTTAATGGCTACCATCAAAAGAAAGCCATTGATCTTATATATTACAATTCTTGAAAGGTTATTCAAGGCATTAATTGCCCAAAATAATGGGAATGGATAAGAAAATGCACTATACTACCTTAGCCAAATACTTGTTAGAGCTTAACACAGTTAATCTCAATTGAGAAAACCTATCCGAATTTGATTTTGAGATACAAAGTGAAGGCATTATTTGTTGTCTCACTCAGTTAGATTAATTTCAAGAGTCGATTCATTGAGATATTTAATATCGAAACCTTTTTGTGTGGATGATTAGGAAAATGGTCTTTACTCTTGACAGAATTTCACATTATTTCTCAAAAGACAATCAAAGGACAAGTACTAGCTGAAACTTCGTAGCTGATTACCTACTTTCAATGATAAAAAAATTCAAGACGATCTCTTGGATTGTATGAAAAGGTCTACACTACCCGTACATTATCATGGGAATTGTATTTCAATGGAGCATCAAGTAAAAAATGAGTGGGGGCAAGCATTGTACTTGTAGCAGTATTAGGGGAACTATTACCTTATTCATTTTCTCTTCTATGCCTTTGCTTAAACAATGTGACCGAATATGACGCATTAATTATTGGCTTAAAAATTGCACTTGAGATGCATGTTGATTATATTAAAGTATTTGGAACTCTCAGCTGGTTGTTAAATAATTTTATAACCAATATGAGGCCAAAAATGAAAAATTAGTGTTTTACCATCAAAGACCAAGGCAATTAATGTCTCGATTCCAAGATAGAGAAATTAACCACATACAAAGGTCAGAAAAATAATAAAACAGATGCTCTAGCAAATTTAACAGCATTTTTGACCTTGCCTGAGTATAGAGATGTTAAAATTACAGTTGGGGAATGTTATTTGCTGCCCCCAGTATTAAGCCAGATCAAAGAAGAGGAAAATATACAATTTGGTTACTATCCTAAAAATTGAAAAGAATTCTATTTGGCATCACCTTTTATAAATTTTCTCATCCATGGGATTCTACCAATCCTAAAAACAAAGTCAACTTAAAGCGTCGAGCCCTTTGGTTTACTTACTTAAATGGCACTTCATAAAAAAGATCTTTTGATGGGGTTCTTTAAGATGTCTCTCAAAAGAAAAGACCGCTCATGCTATTCAAGAAACTCATGCTGGAACATGTGGTGTACACCAAACTGACCCTAAACTTGCTTCTCAAATTAAAAAAATGGGCTAAAATTGGCTGACCCTAGTAAAAGAAGCGGTGAAATTTGCAAGAAATTGTAAAGTTTGTCAACTACATTCAACTTTCATTCATAAACCATCTCATCAGCTCCACCCCACTATGTTATCATGGTCATTTGAAATATGGAGATTGGACGTAGTTGGCCCTTTTAAGCCATCTTCATCAAGATTACATAAGTGTATTTTCGTCGAAATTAATTTTTCTCATAATGGGTTGACGTAATACCTCAAATTGAAGTAAGGGTAGTGGATGTTGCAAATTTTATTAAAAATCCCTCATTTATCTTAGGGTTCCTTCAAGAATTATTTTTGATAGTGCCCTTTATTTCAGATGTGCACCATTCATGAAGTTGAGTGAAAAGTACAAGTTCCGATGTGGATTTTCTGCAAGTTATAATCCATCATCTAATAGACAAGCAGAAGCCTTTAATAAGGTTTTATGTAGCATTCTAAAGAAAATGATGTCTAAACACAAAAGAGATTGGCATGAACGACTCCTTAAGACTTTACGAGCGTACAAAACTACAATTTGTACATCAACTGGTTGTATGCCATTTAGTCTTATTTATGGCTTCGAAGTTGTACTTACCCATAGAAGTATAGTTACCATCTCTTAGAGATGTAGTTCAGCTAACAAATCCTAATAATAATACAGAAATTAGATTAGCTGAATTGGAAGCCTTGACAAGGAAAGGCTTGAAGCACAATTTCATTTATTCAAGGACTTGAAGTCTGTCAACCCCAGGTGGCTGGGGCATTTAACAAAAAGGTTAAATTTAGATCTTTCTCAATGGGCGATTTGGTATTGACCATTAGAAGACCCGTTGTCACTACAAGAAAAATAAAAAGGAATTTTGAAGCTAAATAGGAAGTCCTCTACATTGTCATTGAAGTTTTTCCAAAAAGCGCATACGAACTCTCAAACTTTGAAGTAAAATGTGCATCTGTAAATGGGAAGTTCATTAAAAGATACTTTACCTAAGTGATGCAAATAGTGCTTGAAAACTACGAACGGCTTGATCATGCATAAACAGGGTATGTAGGTGCAATTCCCCTAATTAAAAAATATATTATTGTCTCTTTTTATCCACAAGAATATCTCAAGTAGTTAAATTGATTGATGTTTAATATAACATTGTGTTGGTTATTATGTTTATTTGATGTTATACCAATATAATATGTTTCAAAGCAAAAACGGAAGGAATATTAAAGCAAATGAAAAGGCACATCAAGCAAGTATAACTTTATTAAAAAATATAATTGTTGATTACATTAAATTGATAGAGCAAATAGAGGTAATCACGATGAAAAGGAAAATGTGATACCAAAGTTCTAAAAAGGCTCTCGATACATCAGCACAAATATTGTAAGGATAGCGTGCAACCTATTGCACCTCAAAAGCTGGCTTGTTCAAGGATAGTAGCCTGATTTTCCAACACTAACTCAGTCCAATCTATAAAAAATTGGTTGAAAATTTGCATAATCAGGGAAAGAGAATTGGTGTCCCTAGTTTTTCTTCTCTTTCTAAAATGTATACAATAATGGATAAAAATTAGGTTTTACTAAATGATTTAAATCTCCCTTCAAATTATTGTTCGTCAATACACGTAAGAGTACATCAAATATCTGTCCAATGCTATTTTTGATCTTGATCACCTTATTCTCATCCATGGGGTCAAAAATAAGGTTTCCAAATCTTACTTTGTGTTCTTTAACCAGGTGACCTAATCATTACTCTAGCCATAGAGATCTCAATATCAATTTGACTAAGAGATCGAGCATATATACGGCCCTAGATATGTTCGCGCCCGTCTTGGTTTATTGCTCTTTTGAAATAAAGAAAACCAATAAAATCCATTATTTGCAAAAATGAAAGAAAATTAGCAAAGATTAAGAGTAATTGGACCTTAGAGCCCGATTTATCAAATTGGACTTTTGAACCCAAAATTTCTAGCGGGCCTTAAAGCCTTATCTATTGATTGTAGAGCCCAAAAATTCATGGCCCTTGAGGCTTGTTGTTGACAACAGTTCGTAGAGCATGAAAATTTAGTTTGTTAATTATGTGCCTTGGAGTCCAAAAGTGTAAGTGAGCCTTAAAGTCAAATTAATAAATTATGGATCTCAAGGCTAAAAAATTAAAGTGGGCGTTAAAGTCTTATTTACGGGCTTTAAATTGTTATATTTCTGAATTGTGGGCCTTAAAGCCCAAATTACAAAAATCGAGACTCAAAAGCATTAATTCGAAATATGAGGGTTCGAAGGACAAAGTCAAATACAAGTGAGTTTAATAACCTGGGTTCTAGAGCCATTAAATTTTTATTAAAATTTAGAAAATTATTTTGGATTTTAAAACCACAAGTCTGACCAAAAGGGGTCAAAGATTAAAGTCAAATATGGGCGGATTTAACACTCGGGCTGTAGAGCCATTAAGTTTTTATTAAATTTAGTCAATTAGTTTGGGTCTCAAAACCATAAGTACTACTAAAAGGCCTCAGAGGGCAAAGTCAAATATGAGTAGATTAAACAACCAATCCAAAATAATAAAAGTGGGCACGAAGGAAAAATATCAACATGCGCAAAAAACCATTGATAAAGTCCATATTTAACTATAAGGTTTTATGATTTTCTCCAGATATTGAGTCTTATTTATATCAAAATAATTTCTATGAACAATACTTGAAGGGGTAACTATTAAACACTAATTTTTTACAGTCAAAATTTACCCCTTACAGAATAAGTGGACTATATCCAATTTATTGTTAAAAATGGTCAACAAGATCACGTTTATTCAATAGAAACTTAAAATAAATATTTTAAATATATGCCTACATGTACACATGAAAATACCACTTCGTGTCTTCATGGAATACACATCAAGATGTGTATAAAAAAAAAAAAAAAATCTAATGTTTATTAACACGGCATCACAATATGTTGACAAAAGCAATACACCGTCAATGAAGTTGTCCTTCATTAAGGCCCATGTCGAAGACAAAATTGAAACCAAAAAAGGGCCATGCCTGTGATGGAAATTTTTAATTATCCCATATGGGTTTTATCTTAAATTTCAAATATTTGATCTAATATTTAATTTTGAAGTTTATAAATTTGACTTAGTAACTACCTTTGTGATAATTATCACGTTGTGATAATTGTTACGTTTGTTATAACCACTATTTGTAACATTTTTAGTTTTTTTTATGGGAAAAAATATTATAAATATATAGAGTGTTTTGGGTTCCTAAACCTGACATAATCTATTACAAAAATACACCATCGTATGAGATTGTCTAGATTTAGAAACACCTAAAAAAATATTTCTGTTTTTCTTTTTATCTACAGTGACCCATTACAGTGACCCAACAACAACATCAATGGCTAAAGATATGTTCCTTAGTTTTAATTCCGCATTCGATATTCTGTGATATAGTTTATGCATAGAATAAATTTCATTTTATAGATATAAATATCTACCATTTGGTATCAAAGCTTATTATGCCTTTGCCTTGATTTACATATATGTATATGTTGATTTGGATTTACTGTTGACATGTTATTGAGGAAATCTAGAATTATAAATTATTTAAAATTCATCCTGTGATTTATCCTTAATTAAAACATCTCTTTTGTTGTTATTTATTGTTGAGTTATGGCTGTATATTTTTTCTTGATGGACCATGATAATGGGTTGATGATTTTGATGTTTTTTTATTGAAAACTAAAATTAGAAATCATTAAAAATTTGAATTTACATGTTTGATCTGTGATTAAAATGCAATTTTTTGATGCCCAAATGGTTGGAAATATGTGCGGGTTGTGTTCGAGTCGCAACCGAGTCGCACAGACCTGTTTTGGTACAAACCGAGTAAAGAAGAAGATTAAAAAAAATAAAAAATTAAATAAAAGAGGGATCGCTGCAAATGGGGTTTGAAAACGTGACCTTTTGGACACAGGTCACGGGTTCTCACCACTGATCATCCTTGTGACTTGTGTAGTGTTAGAGTAAAACATTTTTATTAACTACTTCCGATAATAA
Organism: Cinchona pubescens; assembly: GCA_025175665.1. Lineage (NCBI taxonomy): Eukaryota > Viridiplantae > Streptophyta > Magnoliopsida > Gentianales > Rubiaceae > Cinchona > Cinchona pubescens. The sequence goes on along the minus strand of JANKKI010000256.1, from coordinate 273,942 downwards.
AGAATCAAATAAATAAATATGTCCATTTGTTGGCCAAAGGTTTTGATCCCATGACCTTTCTATCAGTGTCAAGGATTGTAACAACTTGAGCTACTACTATGGCTTGTTTAATTTTGGAACATTATTTTATTTAAACAAGCTAAAGTTCATTTTTGATTAAAAAACAAAAAAAAAAAAATTTACCTGGCATTGAAGACCTTCTGATTAAGAGTCAGTAAGTCTGAGCAGTTAAACTACTCAAACTATTTACTTCTGAAATGTATTATTTTTATATATAAGTTCCATCCAGTTTGTTATTGCATATATATATACACATATATCAACATCATATATATATGTTTGCGACATTTATGTAATTATTAATGTCTGTGATCCATATAAATATGTATGTATGTATATATATTTTTTTAATTATAGAGTAGCTGCATCATCTTTAATTAAAATATATATATATATATATATATACGTACATTAATTCTGTTGTTTTCAGATCACTTATAATATAAGACATTAATTATTATTATATCACATTTGATAGAATAAATCTTATCTTACAAGAATTTTTATTATATTATATAGTGTGATTAAATGGGTGAAATATAAAATTATATTCCTTAATTTGTCCATAGGAATTAAGGAAAGGAACATGATTTAATAGTTTCGTAATTTTGATTATATGAATTTATTTGAATTAGAAATTTAGCCTACAAGCTATTTCTATATCATGTAATTCATATTTATGCTTGGTATGTTTTGCATTGGTGAAACATAATAAATGTCAATTTGCCTCAAAATTTTGACATAAGCACGTATGTAATTATTTGTGTAGTTTTTCAACCTATGAATTTTTTTGATATGAAATGTGATATTCCCGAGCTCAAGGGTGACAACTATAAATTGTGGAAAGAAAGGATTCTTCTACATTTGGGGTGGATGGACATTGATTATGCTATCAGGAAAGACTAACCACCTGCGATTACTGAGAACAGCCAACCTAGTGATGTTGAGCTATATGAAACGTGGGAGCGATCTAATCGCCTCAATGTGATGTTCATAAAGACCAACATCTCAGCTGGCAATTAGGGTTCTATTGATCAGTATAATAATGTCTGAGAGCTATTGAAGGCCTTTGATGAGCAGTTTGAGTCTTCAGATAAGACCTTAGCAAGCACCCTAATCATGAAATTCTCTACCATGAAGCTCATTGGTATCAAAGGAGAGCGTGAACATATCATGCACATGAGGGACACTATTTTATAGCGGCTCAACTGAAAAATATTGAGGTTACAATGTCTGAGTCTTTTCCATTGCACTATATTTTGAACTCTCAACCAAAGCAGTATGGGCCATTCAAGATCTCTTACAACACACATAAGGACAAATGGTTCTTCAATGAGTTGATGACCATGTGTGTGTAAGAGGAAGGAAGGAAGGTAGCTTCCGGAAACTGGAGAGAGTGTGCATCTGGCAACTCAATGAAAGAACAAGAACAATGAAGCCAAGAAGAAGAGAAAGGAAAAGATGTCTTCTCAAGGAGATATTAAGACGGAATCCAAATGCTTCTTCTACAAGAAGAATGGGCACATGAAGAAGGATTGCCCCAAATTCCAGAGCTGGCTTCAGAAGAAAGGTAACCTAATCTCACTTGTATGTTATGAATCTAATACTGTAGATGTTAATCATAACACATGGTGGATTGATTCTGGTTCTACAATCCATATTACGAATTCTTTGTAGGGATTGCAAAACCTAAGGAAGCTCAACGGAAAGTGAGGAGTACATCTATTCAAGAAATAAGATGCGATCTCACGTGAATGCAATTGACACATGCAGTTGAGTTCTTAGTAGTGGCTTTGTTTTAGATTTGGAAAGGACATTTTATGTTCCAAATTTCTCTAGAAATTCAATTTCATTGTCAAAACTTGCACCTTTGGGATATTCCTGTTATTGCTCTAATGTTGAATTTAGTTTATTTTATAAATCTGACCTTGTTGGGAATGGTATTCTGTTTGATGGTCTTTTTCAAATTATTTTGCAAAACAATGCTACATTTAATACTTTTCATGTTCAAAATAATGATGGTGTTAAAAGATGTGTATTAATGAGGATTTCACTATGTTGTGGTACAAGAGGTTGGGACACATCTCCATTCAGAGAATCAAGAGATTAGTGGATGATGGAGTACTTAGTACTCTAGATTTTACTAATTTCGAGACTTCTGTGGCCTGCATAAAAGGTAAGCAGACTAACATGTCGAAGAAAGGAGCCAAGAGGAGTTCAGAATTATTGGAGATCATACAAACAGACATATGTTGTTTGAATATGGACGCATATTGTCAAAAGTATTTCATCACCTTCATAGATGATTTCTAACGATACATGTATCTCTACTTTCTTAATAACAAAAGTGAAGCACTAGACGCCTTTAAGGTTTTATGCAGGCCACAGACTGTCTCTTATACAATCTAAAAATTGTGAGATTCGATAGAGGTGGTGAGTACTATGGTAGATACATCGAAGATGGATAAGCACCTGGCCCTTTTCCAAGGTTTCTTGTTGAACATGGGATTGTTGCCCAATACACTACACCTAGTTCTCTAAGCCAAAATGGTGTAGTAGAGAAAAGAAACTGAACATTATTAGACACGATAAGCAGTATGCAAGCATGCTCAAAACTTCCAAAATCTTTGTGGACTGAAACTCTTATAAATCGAGTTCCAACCAAAGCTGTCCAAAATACACCTTTTGAGTTATTTAAAGGTTTGCCGAAAACCGAGTTTGCGGCATGTACTATCTCAGATCCAATACCTAATGATTCGTCACTGCCACAAATTAGGTAATTCTGAACAAGGTTAGCATTAGTGGGTATTTTATTGGATATGGTAAAAGGTCTAAGGGATATAGATTTTACTTATCCATCTAATGGTACAAGAATTCTGGAGTCAAGAAATGCTAAGTTTCTTCAGAATTACCTAATTTGTGGCAGTGACGAATCATTAGGTATTGGATCTGAGATAGAATATTCTGTTCCACAACCTTCCACTTCTAGTCATGGATGGACTATTGTTATTCACCACACTCTTCGAGATCAATTATGTGTTGAACAACCAATTCTTGAAACTTCACAAACTGCTGATAATGATCCAGTAGATCCTATTCAACAAATACCTGGAATTGTTGAACAACCAATTGAACAACATATTCCTCAAGATAATGTTGGAACAACGTTGAGAAGATCGATGTGAGTAAAGAAAACAACAATTCCTGATGACATATCATATGGTATATCTGCAAGAGTCTGAGTATAATATTTGAGTCGAAAATGATCCTGAAACGTTTTCACAAGCCATGAACTGTAATAAATCTGACTTTTGGTACAATGCCATGAAAGAGGAGATAGAATCGATGGCATCGAATGGAGTCTGGGATCTTGTCTAGTTGCCTATTGGTGCGAAAACCATAGGATGTAAATGGGTCTTCAAAACCAAGAAAGACTCATTAGGCAACATGGAGAGATATAAAGCAAGACTTGTTGCCAAAGGATTCACTCAGAAAGAAGGAATCGATTATATGGAAACCTTTTCTCCTGTATCTAAGAATGTTTCTCTTCGAGTCATTATGGCATTGGTTTCCCATTTTGATATGGATTTGCATCAAATGGATATGAAAACGACGTTTATTAATGGAGATCTAGAGAAAGATGTTTATATGAAACAATCCGAAGGATTCTCCTCTAGTAATGGTGAGCATTTAGTTTACAAGCTTAAAAAGTCTATATCGTGGATTGAAACAAGCTTCCCGTCAATGGTATTTAAAATTTCATGGTGTGATATCTTCGTTTGATTTCGAAGAGAGTAGCATGGATCACTGTAGATACCAAAAGCTTAGTGGAAGTAAGATTTTTTTTCTTGTTCAATATGTGGACGGCATCTTACTTGCAAGTAATAATAAAAGATTGCTACATGAGGTAAAACAATTTCTCTCTAGAAACTTTGATATGAAGGACATGGGTGAGGCATCTTATGTCTTTGGCATAAAGATCCATCGAGATAGAATTCGGTGCATTTTGGCTTTGTTTCAAGAGACTCAGATTAACAATGTTTTAGAAAGATTTCAGATCAAAGATTGTTCACCAAGTGTGGCACCCATTGTGAAAGGTGATAGGTTCAACTTGGACCAATGTCCGAAAACTTATTTTGAGTGGAAACAAATGAAAAACATTATGTATGCTTCTACCATAGGAAGCTTTATGTATGCTCAGGTCTGCATAAGACCTGACATTGCATTTTGCTGTAGGAATGTTCGGAAGATATCAGAGTAATTCAGGTATGGACCACTGGAGAGTTGCAAAGAAGGTAATGAGGTACCTTCAAGGAATGCAAGATTGCATGCTTATGTATAGACGGACTGATAATCTAGAGATGTTTGGCTACTCAGATTTAGACTATGTTGGCTACATTGATTTTTGAAAATCAACATCTGGTTATCTCTTTGTGCTAGCTGGTGGAACTGTGTCTTGGAGAGGTGTGAAACAAACCTTGATTGCAACCTCTACTTTGGGAGCTGAGTTCGTTTCTTGTTTTGAGGCAACTTCGAATGGTGTATGGTTGAAGAGTTTCATGTCTAGGTTTAGAGTTGTGGATTATGTTCCTAGGCCATTGAGGTTATTTTGTGACAATTCAGCTACTATTTTTATCGCCAAAAACAATAAGAGTGGCAGTCGAAGTAAACACATCGACATCAAGTAATTTTTCATTCGAGAACGTTTTAGAAAAAATAAAGTGGTCATTAATGAATAAATTAACACTGAATTGATGATTGCCGCTCCCTTGACTAAAGACATGCCACCAAAGATTTTTTGGGATCATATAGTTAGAATGGGACTTGGTTACATGATGTGACCTCATTTCACATGTACGTACATTTGATATTTTCAATTAAACTCTTATTCAGTTGCGTTTTTTCATATTCAGTTGCGCATACTAATTTGGTTATTTTAAAAAACTAACTTAAAATGGACCTATAATAAGCATAAGGCTTATTTATTAAGTTGAGTTATCTCATAAAAGGTTTACTATTGAAGATACATAATCCATAATAATACATAGAGGACAATACTTGTTTCTTAGAGTGCTTGTCACCATGATTCATGTATTTTGGATCTTACTTGTGAGATTTGATAGTTTGTATATGGAATAAAATATGTGGATCAAGAAGGAGAAATATTAGAACTTTTTGTTATCCCATGCGGGTTTTATCTTAAATTCTAAATATTTTTTCCAATATTTAATTCTGATTGTTTATTAATTTGACTTAGTAACTACCTTTGTGATAATTATCATGTTGTGATAATTGTTACGTTTGTTATAACCACCATTTGTAACATTTTTAGTTTTTCTAATGTGGAAAAACGTTATAAATATACGGAGTATTTTGAGATCCCTAAGCCGGACATTCTATTAGAAAAATACACCATCCTATGAGATTGTCAAGGTTTTGAAACACCCAGAAAAATATTTCTACATTGACCTATTACAGTAACCCAACAACAACATCAACGGCTGAAGGTATGTTCCTTAATTTTAATTCCGCATTCGATATTCTGTGATATAGTTTATGCACAGAATAAATTTCATTTTATAGCTATAAATATCTATCGGCCTGCCCTCTAACCGAAGATAATCCTCTCACCACGTCTAATCATGAAAGAGAATATGAGGGTCTATGTTTCCTATAACCACATGCATGTGGGTGTGCCAAACTTTATATAAGGGTCTCACTTTGGGGAAAAAAATGTACAATAACCAGAGGGTATACACACATAGCTGAGATTGAAAGAGCATACATAATAAAAATAGAAAAGAAGACATACAGACCATAAAATTTAAAAGCAGTAGAAATAAAAAGTTTCTGGCAGAAGAAAAGCAATTATGGAGAAGGCATCAAGAAAGAGTAGAGAGTGCAAAATACAGAAAAAAGAACAAAGAAGAAAGAAAGTGTCATAGAACAGGAACAAAAAGACAATTAAAAAGTGTTGAGAGGACCAATTAATCAGTACGGAATTGTTCCAACATTAAAAAAAAAAAAAATGGAAATATCAAAGGCTGGAATATACCAAACGTAAATTTTGGTAATGGTTTAGTTTACTCTCTTCCTTATTTTGGTTTCTATCCACTCTTTCTTTCTGTATCGTAGTATGATTGTGTAAATTTTTTTTTTTTTTTTTTAGAAATAACAAATGGACTGTTTTGGTTATAGAAAAGAGAAAATTAATATCGTTGGGATTGTTTCCTATAGAAGAGAAATCTTACCTCTGAATTAGTTTCCCAACCCTTTTATAATTTCTTTATCCCTGTAGATTAGCATGCGTAAGTGTTTATGTACTACTAAAATAGATTCTTACTGTGTGTAGATTAATAGCCTTATCAATTTGAAAACTACTAGTGCTTTAAACGTTAGATATGTTTAGCTAAAGTAGAGAGCATCAGATAGTCTTACCATGGATTAGGCTCCTCTCAAGTAATTGGGGAGACTTCTCTCCAGTACACTTTATAAAAATATAATTTAAAAATATTTTTTAAAAATAAAATCTATTCATAATGTAATTTATTATATATACTTACTATATATAAAATTTGAAAATAAATAGATTGAATTTTTCCGTTTGATTAAACGTTCTAATTTTTGTCTTGATTTTAACCTATTTTATACTGTTCAAATATTTCGTACAAATTGAATGATAAAATATTTACGAATAATATTGGTTTTGAGATATGTTGACCTACTCATCGAAACAAAATTATTGGTATAATTTAATAATTTTTATAAGAATGATCGATTTTAGTTGTTTAAATATAATAGATCATTGGAGAGAATTAGAGGGAAGTTTACTTGAGAGGAGCCTAAACCATACAGCATTTAAAAGTGACCATGAGTTTATGAAATTTAAACTCTAAGTTGAATTCTCCTCATTATTTTAAAATAAAGGAAACCAAACTTGGTAGTATGGAAAATTTTTTGATGGATTTCCACATGCATAATTTGCATGGTTTCTTCCAAATAACATTCCAAAATTGACTCTTCTAGTATGTAGCAAATAAATTGATTTCAAGAGTTAAATGTTCGGTTATTAAAAAAAACACACAGTCGTGCATACAAAAGCTTTAAAATTAAGTGAACTCGATTTTAAGTTGACAAATGAAAATTACACATGATCATTGTGTCAATTTATGCCTTGATTGATATTTTAATGCTTATTATTGCTTATCGAAATAATATAAGGCAAATCAAATGGCCTAATGTCCGTGTATTTTATTGCCATATAAATTATTTGGGCAACAAATGTACAATTGACTGGCCTTTGTGCCCAAATTAAATTCACTAGTTTTAGTAAGAATTAAATAACTGACTTTCATGCCCAAATTAAATTATTTGGTCTTAGTGTCCACTTATGCCAAAAAATAGCTTTCTCACTCAAAATTACCCTTTTAAGGTAATAAATTAAAGTGCAAAATGTATCAACGGTCACCAATGTATTAGGTTGTTGCAAGGTTATTGAACTGTATATTTTGTAAATTTGGTTACTGAACTACATTAAGTGTGTATTTAGAGTCATTCTATATGCGAATTTGGTCATTTAAATACCTTAAATGTGTGTTTGCAGTCACCATAGAAATAGAAGGAAGTGACTCTAGACAAACACTTAAGGTGACCAAATTTATAAAATAAATAGTTCAGTGACTTTATGTATAACAACCTAATAATTTGGTGACCATTAGTGTATTTTGACCTAAATTAAAATCATGTCACCTTAGTGCCAAAATTTGTTTGTCATGGTACCAAATTAGTGATAAATAAAACTAATTAGTTTTAGTGTCCAAATTTAAGGCATCAATCGATCTCAGTATCCAAATTTGTCCTATAAGATATTAAATCAAATTAAAATGACCTTCACGTCTACGATACCTTTTATGGTAATAAAAATTAAGACATCAAATAAAATAATTAGACCAGTCTTTGAACTTGTCAGAATTGTTTTTGCCTTTACTGGCCAAATTCTATTTAAATCAATTCTCTCAAAAGGCTAAAGAGAATTGATATTTAAAAACTATGGTTTGTCTAGAACTACATGTGCCTTAATTCCAATTCAGATACATAGGAACCGTCCAAAAGGTTTAGCCGCAAGATTGATATATGTCAAAATTGTGCCAAAAAAATTATGATAATTATGTCAACTTCGATTATAAAAATACCATATATACTTTTAAGCTCATTAAGTTTTGTTATAAAAGTGCTACAATTTACTAAAATAAATTAAAAAATATATATTATACACATCAAAATTGTCCAATTACAAAACTAAAATTTTGGTCCAAATAATTTAGTACGATTAGATGATTATACTAATTATTAGACACAATGAACTGATTAATCAACTGAATAGCTTACTAATTTTTAATTAATTATTCAATTCAAGCATTTTGATCAGATTTAATAAAATAATAAGAAAAACTCATTTATATTTAACACAAATGAATACGTGAAATGAAAAATAATACGTGACTTTTATTTATATTATTTATATACAAAAAAAATAAAATAGTGTAAAAAAATAATGTTGTTAACAACTATAGATATAGTGAAAACCAATTATTACTTATATTATCTATATAAATAAAAACGAAATAGTGTAAAAAATTCATAATATCTAAAACTATTACAAATATTGTTACTTAATTTTGTTTATGTAATTTTTTTTAATTATTAAAAATTGCATGCCATCATCATGATTTCACTAATATTAATTTATTTATAAGTTAAATTTTTTTTTTCATGCTAGTGTGTGTGTGTGTAGGCAATATATATAATTGGTAGAAATACATAGGTAGACCCGATCATTGACCCCACCTGTAGATTCAATTGTGTAGATCTAAACTTGTAGAATAAATGATATAAAATGATGTAAGTAAGATTTTATAATATCCAATCCTTACAAAAAGGTCAGCAAGTGGGGTCAGAAATCGGATCTACCTAAATAATTTCGTAAAATGAAAATTCTGCAATTTCCTTGAGGGAACCATTTCGTTGTACAAGGTTTTAACACACATGGTTATGTACTGTACAAACTTTTAAAATACAATTTAGATAGTTCTGTTATGGGACCAAAGAATTTTCCAATTATGTATAATTAGAAAAAAAAAAAAAAACACGTGCTTCACATGTGTAATACTCCTTATTTGTTAGAAATTTTCATTCTTTAAAAAATAAATAAACTACTGATGAATGATAACATATGGTACAAACTATAAACATTTCATCTGTTGAATTTTTTATGCAAAAAGTATATATTTTAAAATATATATTTAATATCTTCGCTATTTTCTTCACAATTATTTTCCCCTTTCTATTTTTTTAATTTTTTCACTATTGTTTGTTATTTGTTACAACATTATACATCAATTACATTTCTTTGTAAATAATTAAACAAACTTTCTCTTTTATGAGGACATATATGATATTATTTGCAACTTATTTCTATTTCTCTTATAGACGATTAGATTATGATTTCAGATAAGCGAAATGATGTCGATTACTTAATCAGTTAAAGATAAAAATATTTTCCATAGTATTGAACTTTTTAAATATATTTGTTTATTCTTTGTCGTTATTAAAAGACAAAATCACTATCAAGTACCAAACATCATTTTATAGATGAATTGTTCATATTCTTTTATTAGTGAAAAATATTTATATGAGATCAAATGATTTATGGATAATAATTACAAAATTAATTATAATTTGCTCGAGGTGATGACCTGAATCTAATGTCTCTATAAAGAACAAATACATCAAAAATGATTATAAAAAAATAGACAGCTATTATGTATGTTCAAATTGTTTCTTCCTTAAGTTCTATCGATAGGAATATTAAAATCGTTAAAAAAATAAAATAACTAATTGTTATTTTGTGTTGTTTTGAATGCACCGAATGTTAATGAAAATAATCATTTATCTTACTATAAAATACACACAATGCCAATGAAAAAAATACATGCTTCTAAAGATGTCCAAAATTACATGTCACTTTAAGTAGGATTTGATATAAACTTCCATCATAATTAATTGTCGTCAACATATGGTGTTAATATGTATACATATAGAAAATATATTTGAAGTGCTGTCTCTTCTTAAACTTATGATAACATTTCTTTTAGTATTCTATTAAAACTTTGAAATTTGAACTCTTTATTCATTTTGATGGCAAAAAATGTGGTTAATTTTGATCCAAAATAATTTATATTTCTCTTTTAGGCTTCCAATTTACAATTTATTAAAACGACACTATCATGACTTGATCATTTAAAAATACAAAATTTTCCAGAATATTTAATTTTTAGATATATCTATACATTCTTTATCATTACTAAAAGATAAAATCACTATCAAGTATCAAACATCATTTTATAGATGAATTTTGTTAAAATCTAGATGTGTATTAGGGATAAATATTATCATGACATCAAATAATATATGGTAATAACTACAAAATGAATCATTAAAATTTCAAATAACAAGAAAAATAATAAACCTAAGTAAAATATAAAGAACAAAACATCAAACTAAATTGATTACACTAATATATTATCTATAATATAGATTGGTATCACGTAATTTATTAAGATCATTATCAAAAGATGCAGATAAATTGTTGCTCTTTTATCTTGCTTTAAGATGTAGAAAACATTAATGAAAAAAAATCCTTTATCTTACTCTAAAATGCATGTAACTCTACTTAAAAACATGTATTTCTAAAGATATCCAAAATACATGTAATTTTTATATAATTTCTACGGCAATAAATTTTTTAACATATTGTGTAAATTATGTATCAGAATACAAAATATATTGGTTTTTGATATGATCTTAAAAATTACGCCTGATACATTCATCAATACTTTATCTGTCTTCGAAACTTATCTTTTCATCCTGAATAGTATCAAATGTGGTTAACTCCGAAATTGTGTTTTGATATAGTATTTTACCATGAAATTAAAATTTGTATTTATGAAATATATAAACAAAATTAAAGCTAATAAAAGTGTATGAATTTTGTTTCATTTTTTGCGTACTTTTTCGATTAATTCCTTGTATTGTTTAGCTAGATAATTAATCTACATTTTTATCATTTTGTTAAATAGAGGAAAAATTGCATTGTAGTTTCCAATGTTGATGTGCAACACCATGTATATCTGCAATTATTTTAGAATATTTAATAGTACGATTTTATTTGCATAATTTATGTTTGCTTTACATTACTTACCTAATTATTTTTTCTATATGTCACTCCAGTAATTTATGCATAGTATTCTTGTAGGTTTTGCAATGATTATTCTAGACTATTTTTGGCATGCATTCTACCATTAGTTGAAGTTTTTTTTTTTTACCTCATCAATAGGTAATCTAAACGAATATTGTTTTATCAAATACTATAACAACTAGCATTGTAGTTTCTAAAATTGACAGTTAAACTCAATACATACACGTAATTATTTAAAGTACTTAACAATATGATATATTTGCATAATTTGTGTTGCTTCTATGTTAGTTACTTACCTAAGCACTGTAAATGTTACAATGTATTTTGAAATATTTTGAGTATTGCATTGTATCATGGATTGAATTTATTTTCTTCCTCATCAGTAGTCACTGTAAACCAATATTTTACAAAATGGTGTTATTAAAGATATGGATTTTGTAATTAAATATTACTATTAAAGAGACATAAAATTAATAGTTACTTTTATCTCAATTGAAAATTGTGAGTTTTCTTTGTCACTTTGAGCTTTAGTTTTATTACTTGATTAATTTTCTTTTGTCAATATAGGGAAGGGAAAAATAAATCTAAATTAATCGTACTAAACATTTAAATGAGATCAAAATAGTATTATAAACTTCGTTATTTTTCCCACTTTTATAAATATTAAATTTTTATTTGTATAATTTTTAATCTTGTGATTTTTAAGTTGGAGGAAAACTTTCATATTGAAAAGGCAAAGGTAATCTTAAAGTGAAAGAAACTATTAACACTAATAAATTTGAAAGTCAATCCAATAATTTAACTTATCTGCTAAAATGAACAACTAATTAGTTATATTGTACATTGATACTAAACCACAACTTCATGTTGCAACCAAAACAAATGCACCATTAATCACATTATAATAGAGCCAAAAATGTTATTTGTATTGGAAATATATAAATTGAACCTAATTAATTAACATACAAGAGCGTATTTGAGTAAACAGTCAGAAAAAAGAAAATAATTATTTGTGAATTTATAATATATAAAATAGATATAAAAGACTATTTTATTAGGAATAAAAAATTTAAATGATTAAAATAAAATTTGTATTATTTTATTCATATAAATAATTTTTCTACTATTAAAAATTTATACCTTCTTATAGACCACTAATGCCTCAGTTTAATTCCTGTCTCTTATACACATCTAGATGTGAACATACATAATAGTTATAAAAAATACTTTTATTTTATTTGTGCTCAAATATAAATTATTTTTATACAAATAAATTTTTTTTCTATCTTATTATGCATTTATACTGAAATTTTCATATAAATCTAAAGAATTATGTTATAGTAGTTTCAAATATATAATGAATAATAGTAGTATTATAAATATATATAATCTTATTGTTTTAAATGAAGAGTGTTTTAAATAGGCCAATTATATTTAATGAACGGCATGTTAGACATAACTATTTAATTAATGGTGAATGATAAAATAATATTTGTATTCATCTTATACACAGTATAAATTCATTTTTCTACTATTAAAAATTTATACCTTCTTATTATTTATTTATGCCAAAATTTCATAAGTGTACTTAAGGAAGAAACAATTTGAACATACATAATAGTTATAAAAAATACTTTTATTTTATTTTTACTCAAATATAAATTATTTTTATACAAATAAATTTATTTTCTATCTTATTATGCATTTATACTAAAATTTTCATATAAATCTAAAGAATTATGTTATAGTAGTTTCAAATATATAATGAATAATAGTAGTATTATAAATATATATAATCTTATTGTTTTAAATGAAGAGTGTTTTGGATAGGCCAATTATATTTAATGAACGGCATGTTAGACATAACTATTTAATTAATGGTGTATTTGGTTGGAGTAGGATTGTATGACTAAAAAATAGGTAATGGTAACCTAAAAAATTTGGTAATTAGATTACAAAATGAGTAATTTAATTATATTTTTCTATGAATTATATTTCATTAAGAGCGAGTGTTTTAGACATCACAAAAGGAAGAAATACTTAAAAGGAGGGAAACCAAAAAAAAAAAAAAGGGATGAAAAAACTATGCATTCTTTTTTTTTCTAAAACATATTGGGGTTTCATTAAGATAATAGATCTCTTATCAGCCAGAATAATGAACTGAAGAGAAGCAAGTGGCTCAACCAGCCATAAAAAAGGATCATCCAATTCCAGGCGTAATTTCGCAGCATGATGTGCTGCTACATTGCCTGATCGTCTAACCCAGGAAATATCTTGGACAAGAAAATTACACAATAAGACGCTAATGTCTTCAACTAGCTGACCTAACAGAGATAAAGGAAGATCTTCCTCTTGAATGGCTTTAATAATATTCTAAGCATCCCCTCCAAGGCGAAGCCTCTTAGTTGAAGTTGCTCACCAAGAGGAACTCCCATTTTTGCTGCCAACATTTCCACATGATCTGATTCGGAAGGAAACGTTGTGGAGTTTAGAAGTAGCTCCTGCTATATATAAACTTGCCTCCTCCATCTCTAATGACTACGCCAAGACCACAAGTTCCTGAAATTTTATTTTACGCTGCGTCGAATTTAATTTTTGGATCCATCCATCCACACTCGGTTGCCAATAGACCTTTGATATGGAGGAAGGATAGATTGATAACCCTCCCTACTGTTCCAACAATATTGAAGTCAATGAAAATACTGGGAAGCAAACTATGCCAGGGATAGAGAATCTTTGCAAAAGCCCTCAAATACTTTTAACATTCCTATTTCCCCATAGAGCCCAAAGGATTAGCGTTACCTTGTCTCAATCCTCATCCTTTGTCCTCAAAAGCAACTCCTGAACGCATAGCTTCTCATCATTCTGTGCAAGTTCCATGAGCCGCCCATGCAGATAGGGCCAATTTCCTAAATTATGACTCTTTTATAAAATTATCACGCATTTGGGGTCATTTTTTTTTTTTATTCCAACTCCAAATATGTGAAAATGCGAAATTTGACAAACTCATTTTGAGATTGTGTAATCTTTTGTCGAAATTCTTTTTTATCATGTTTCTAATTGTATAAGGTATTAATAAAATAAATAAATAAATAGATAGATTTGTATTACATTTCAAAGTAAAAAGTAGAATGTGTATTTTCAAAATTCTAAATTAGTATTAATTTTGCATTTCAAAAATGCGGATCTACTTTTTACCCAAAGTCCTCCACATTTCTCTTTATTATTATTTTTCCCAAATATTTGGACTTTTAAAACGTTTAAAACTTTTAAAAAATTCGATTATAAATAAATAAAAGTCCTAACACTAATATCTTAATTTAACTAATCCTTTTTTTAGATATGGCAATTTAAAAGAATTAAAAAGTATATTTTTAATACTTAAATTATTTATATTTGAGTCCAAATTTTATAAAAGATAATATATAAATGTTCTTATCGGCATGCTTATGTTATTTGCAATCTATATCTTAAATGTAACATAATCATGTTATTTACCAATTCTCTTGTTCCATAAAATTATACAATTCAATTTTGTTACATTCAGCGTATCTATCTTTAAGGGTTTTGATTATCATTGTGTCTTTTCGTAACAAAGATAATATTTTTTATCTGGAATGGGCCTCATACAAAACATGCTTTTTTAAAGTTTCCTATTTTCCTTGAACCCTTTCCTAAATTTTGACCGATTAACCAATCAATCAATCGATACTCACCTTTAGTGTTTGCATAAGAGACAAAACAATTCGACCATTTGAATTACAATTTGTGTTAGAATTATATCAACAAATTAGATTTAAAGTATTTATTCATCATTGTAAAATTCAAGTTATGATTACGACCACATCTGGATGTGTGTTAGCATTTGTTATTTATTATCATCATTTTTTAAAAATTCTTAGATGTTTATAATAGTGAAAAATTATATAGGAAAAATGTAAATAAAGAGAAATATCTTTATTCCACATTCTAGAAATGCAAAATCACATGATTTCACATTTCAAAAATGTAGAATCTACTTTTGTATGGCATGTTTGCGCATGTTTAACATTTATGAAATGTGCAAATCTTTTTTTAATAACTTATACAATTGCAAAACGTGATAAATAAAAGAAATTTGAAAATTCAATCAAAAAATTATCCATTCTCAAAATGTCTTTTTTGTCAGATTTTGCATTTTAGAAATGAAAAGAAAAAGTACCCTAAATGCATGACAAATTTAAAAAAGAATCACAATTGAGAAAATTGGCCATGAAGATAACAAATCTAGATGTGATTTGAACTGCCACTGGGCATTCAAAAAACATGTGTTTATATTCTCAACCTCGACTGAACATAGTGGACAGCCTTGCTCAAGATGAACTCCCTTTGAGTTCAAACGAATATATAGGTTATAGATAGATAGATACCTTAATTATCTGAACTAAGATTTTGATTGGATGCTGTTAGATGTGATTCATGTATCACCAATTTAATTTGGATTTGATTTTTTTGAATTTTCTTACTTTACGAGAATGAAAAACATGGTATTACTGATTTGAAGACAGCTTTAAATTTTTTTAGAATAGTTATAGATACTTTACAATAGTGAAAGAGATGGAATTACAAATTTCGAGACAATTATAGACTCATGTATCATAATATACTTTAACTCAAGTACATATCTACCATAAGATAAAAAGAGGATTATCTTGAAGCACACTTAGCCATGTGGACAGTATTTTTTTTTTTTTTTTTTTGTGAAATTATGAAATGACAGATATATCCTTGGAAATAAAACATGTTTTCCAAAATAGCCGATAACTATGTAATTTTTTCATAATTATAAAACAATTTATATTTTTTACCAACAAAAATATCATATTGATATTTTAACCCTTGAAACTAAAACTTCTTATCCAAATAGTAGTTAACTGTTTATGGGTCAAATTGTAAAACTAGCATAAAAAACCTGCCACCCACTTCGACCTGAATTTCTCTCGTTGATTGGGTCCACTTCCTTCAACACCAAGAGGAAAGGCAAAACTGGTTGTTTGGCTTTAAAATTGGATATGGCTAAAACTTATGATAGACTAGAATGGCATTTTTTTACTACTATTTTAGGAAAATTTAGTTTTTGTCATACTTTTATAAACTAGACGTTTCAAAATGCATCAACATTGTTTCTTACTCTTTCAATTTGAATGGTGACAAAGTAGGATTACTAGGGGAATTAGGCAAGGGGACCCCCTGTCCCCTTACTGTTTATTCTCCATGCAGAATGTCTCTCTAATCTTCTCAATACTGCTTGCTCTAATAAAAGTGTCACTGGTCTCAAAATCACTAGACATGGTCCTTCTGTTTCTTATCTTTTTTTATGCTGATGTCTCCATCATTTTTTGTAAGGCTACTAGAGAGGAGGCTAAGGAGATCATGAAGATCATCAATTTTTATGGGAAAGCTTCTGGTCAATCTGTTAATTTAGATAAATCCTCTATGTTCTTCAGTAAGAACACATTTCTTGTCATTAAAGCTGAAGTTTGTACTACCCTTGAAAATGTCAGAGAGGTGACTCAAGGTAGCTACTTAGGTCTTCCTATGGTAGTGTCTAGATCCAAAAATTAGGTCTTCAAAGCCATAAAAGACAGGGTTGTTTGCACATATAGAAAGTTGCAAGAATAAATTCCTTAGTTTTTTGGTAAGGAGGTCCTTCTGAAGCGTAACAACAACCATGCCCATTTATGTGGGGTCTTGTTTTAAAATCCCTGTTAAGCTTTGTAAAGACACTGAGAGCACTTTAGCCAATTTTGGTGTGGGAAAAGGATGGGGAACATAAAATGCATTGGCTCAAGTGGAGTAAAATGTCTAATACCAAAAGTAACCGTGGCTCAGGGTTCAGGGACATCCATGTTTTCAACGAAGCTCTTTTGAAAAAACAGATATGGAGGTTTATTGTCCATCCAAATCTCTTAATTTCCAAAATCCTTAAAGCAAAATACTATCACAGAACCTCTATCCTTAATACTAAGAATTCAAGTGGTGCTTCTTGGTTCTAGCAAAGCATGTGCAGCGTTAGGAATTTTGTTATTGATGAGTTCAGGTATAAAATAGGGGATGGTAAATCTATTAACATTTGGGAAGATAGGTGGGTGATTGGCAATAGGGATGGCAAGATCGGCAACGCTAGTAAACCTACCAACTGTTCTCTCAATACTGTTAACCAACTTATAGAAGGAAGAAGTTGGAACATTAACCTTCTCAAACAGTTGCTTTGTATAGATATGGTTGCTAATATTGTAAAAATTCCCATTTCATTCACTAGAAACACTGATAGATGGTTCAGGATACATTCTCCCATAGGGACATACACTGTACATTCTGGTTATAAAACATTGAAGAGTAGACAAGAGGAAAGAATGAAAAGAGCAAACAATGGAGCTGAATTAAGCAAAACAAACCAGCAGACATCACTTTGGAACTTCACCTAGGGACACAAAATCAAGAAAAAGATTAAGCATTTTATTTGGAAATGCCTTAATAGGATACTTCCAACAAATGCAATTTTCCATTCCAGAACTGGAAAAGGAACTCCAAACTACACAAGATGTGATAAAGGGATGGACATAACTAAACACATTTTCTTCTTTTGTGAACATGCTGACACTATTTGGAAGATGGCACTACGACAGGGATCTGAAATGGGATGGTTTGGAGGAAGCTAGCAATGATTTTTGGAAGTGGTGGGACTTAATTAGAATGGCCACTGAAGAAAAGAATGACCAGGAGGCAGCAAACACAACTGCATATATCCTCTGGCATATCTGGAAGGACAGCAACAAACACTTCTTCAAAGGAAAATACATAAACCAGCTAGCAAAATGGTGGGAATTTAAGGAAAGCTTATTGACTCTACAAGATAGAAGATTTGGAGCATCAAATGAACTCACATCAAGTACAGAGTCAAGCAACGATCAGTCCGCAGACATAATTATAGAAGCATCAGTAATAGCAAATAAAAGAATTTGCAGATATTGGGACGGATTGCAAAAGACTCCACTGGGAAAATGATCAAGATCTGGGCGAAAAGAAAGGAATGTAGCAATGTTGCCATTGTCTTACAACTGAGGCAATCAAAACCTCTCTGATTATGGCATATTTAACTAGGCAGAATAAAGTGTTCTAATAAAAGAGAATAGACTCGTTTTAATTGGAAAAAAATAGAGTTGTGGATGATGTCGAAGTGGGACAGGGGGTCCCCTTGTAATCCATTTTAGTTTGCTTTTCCTGTTATGTTATTTTTTTTGGAATTCTGTAATTTAGTATGTCTAAGGCTAATATGTTAGCCTCTTTTGTAGTTTAATTAACTTCAATGATTAGTTAGGAAAATCACTTCCATAGTTAGCTAACGATGCCAGACAAGGGCTTTGTATTGGAACAGTTGCTCAACTTTGTACACATTCTTCATATGATAAAATACACAACCTTTTCTCCGTTGGAAAAAAAAAAGATGGGTCGACTCCTTCATCTTCTCCTCGAATCTCTTTGAATGACCCCTTAAATTAAGCTCGATTTTTCAGCTTTTAGCAAGCAGTGAACTAGAGCCTTACCTTTCAAATTTCATCAAAGAGCATATACAACCCTCACACGTTTGGTTGTTGCTCCTCCTTCCCCTCTCTCTCTCTCTCTCCCTCCATCCCTCCTTCCCTTTTGATTTGTTCCTCGATCTTCTACTCGATTGAGAAATTTCCTTTATCGTCTCTTCTCTAAGTTGCTTCTATGAAAATATCATTTATTTGTCCACTGATTTTTTTTTTAGGTTTATTTTGCAACAAAAAAAGGTTTTTAACTGCCAAGTTTTAGCTTAATGTTAGTATTTGTTTATTATGTATCTTGATCTATTTCTAGGTGAAATTTCTTGGGATTTTCATGACTAATATGATAGAATGGGCTTTTCTTTCCATCTAGACATTTTTTTCCTTACTTCGTAATATATGATATTTCTATTGTTTACTTTTTTTAATCTTCTTAGTGTTAATACTAATATATTTTCCTTTGGTTTATTGGTATTAGGTAACCACTGATCAACTGGATTTGTTACAGATCACTCATGAATTGATATTCTATCTCGGCCTGTGACAAGTTCATAATTGTATTATATTTTATGTGTCAACTACCACGCTTTCGTGTGTTGTAAGCAAGATTTGAGTTATTATTGACAAGTGAGCTTAATTTGGTTATTATCAGTTTTTGTAGGATTATAGTGAAAAAAAGTTGAAAAGGATGCAAAACGATGAAAGAAAATGCTTAGTACGGGACATGCACGAGTAAGAAGTTATTCCAGACACTGTTTTGTATTTCAAGCATAACTTTTGATCCCAAGATTCGATTGAGGTGATTCAAGATGAATTGGGAAGCTAAGGGATAGATCTACAACTTTTTTGTTTTACACTTTCTCAAATAATGGAAGCATCAAGGTGAAAATCGAAATTGAAGGTGGAGCACAGTGGAGGAAGCTAGCCCACATGCGCTGGAGCTGTGCAGCGCATGTGCGCTGTGTCCAAAAGCTTCAATTCCAGAAGTAGCTCGCACGCACATGCACGCTAAGGTATCTGTGCATGTGCGCGGAGGACAGAAACTGCCTGAAACTTACTGCCTCGCGCGCACATGAGAGCAAATACTTCAGCACATGTGCGCGGCGAGCAGCAGAAGCGGTTTTGTGAGTTTTTTGATAGATTTATCAGGTATTTCGACCGGTTGGACTCTTTTTCACCAGATTTCACGTTATTATCTGTAGGCATTATTTGTAACCCTAATTACTCATTATAAATACCCCAAGTTGGGTGAGAAAAAGGGATCGACACATTTATTTTCTTGTTGGCTAGGGTTTTTAGCAGAGAAATTCCTCTTTATTCTTTCATGCCACTTTGTGCCTAAACTCTTTTCTTGGTAGAGGGATTTGAAGCCATGGTCAATTCTACAAAGTTGTGAGATTTCTTGTGCTTGAATTTATTCACTTTTATTTCAAGTATTGATTATTTTTCTGCGATTAAATTTATGATTGTTCCTTTTAGCTTGTTATTGCTGCAGAATAATAAGTTATTATAATTAATCTACTGCTAGATTGTTTTAACCGCGTGTGCTTAATTCAATCTGTGAAGCAACTAAATTTGATAATTACTGGATTCGTGTTACTGAATTTAGGAAAATTAATCATCTAATTGGCATAACCGCGTGTGTTTGTGTTTAATTCTTAGCCTAATTGTTCTTATTGATTTTAATGCTTCTATTAATTAATCTTTGGCGCGTGTCTGGGTTAAATTAATAGTTAGGGTTAATTGGATCGCGTGTTGAAAATTAACCAACTTTAGAAAGAAATAAGAATCAACTTTGAATTGGTATTCATTTAATTCTTCAATTAGTGCTTTACATAAATTGAATTATCTTGTGTGTCAATGATCGACTAGTGAAATTGCCATGGTGGATATGACCAAAACAAAGATCTTTCTTAATTGAATTCTCTTTAGTTATTTTCTTGTTTTAGTTTTAGTTAAAAAGTATTCAAAACCCCCCTTGTTCCATTAGCACGAAAATAAACCCCGTTCTCTGTGGGAAGAACTCGACTCACCACTACTACATTAGAGTTGTTAATTTTGGGTGCTTACGACGGCTTTGCAACTCGACAGCAGCATCACATTTTTGCACACTGCAAAAATATTGACTAGAATAATATTTCACATGGCATGAAGTTTTAATCCTTTTACTATTTTTTTGGATTGTTTACAATATTTCCATGTTAAATAGATTCAAAATTATATGTGTAGTTGATAAACAAGCATATTTAAAGTCAAACAAGTGCAAGATTTCTAATCTAAAGGTTTTTATTTTTTTCCAATTTTTGTTATGAAACTTTTGTTAGTTTACTTCAATCTGCTAGATATTGGTAGAGGTACCCACTACAAGAAAATAGAGTTTTAGTCACCAAGCCAAGTCGTCACAAAAAGTTAAAAAGTCGTCATTAAAATACTTTAGAGACGACGATTCAGCTCGTCACTGTGAGTGGCTAAAGGCTCTGTGCTAAAGCACATCTAGATGTGTATAAGAGAAAGTCGTCCTGAATGTATTTAGAGACAGGTTCGTCACAAAATAGTGACGAGTATACGTAGTCACAAAAGGCACTTAAAAATGGTAACTAAATATGGCACGTCGTCGCTAAATGCTATATTTTATGACGACATTTTGTGGCGACCAAGTGCCGACCCTCCTTACCCGATGTCACTAAGTATGTACTCGGTCAACGCATTTAGTGACAATATTTTGTGACAACTTGTGACGACGGTGGAGTCACTAAATAAGCATTCGGTTAATATAATTATTTACGACATTTGTGATGACAGGAGAGGAGTAACTAAATATGTGTTTGTTCAATACATTTAGTGAGGACTAAAAGTAGTCACTAAATATGTGTTTGATCAACACATTTAGTGACGACTTTCTAAATTTTTTTGTGACAAGTGAAGTTTGTCACAAGTTTTTCAGACCTATAAGCAATTTTCCTTGGAAATTTAATTACTAACAATGCCAAAATCAAAAAAACACATTGACATTTTACTAAAATCAAATTATAAAACTAAACTTATAACCTACAAAATAGTATTTCACTATGTTCATAATCACAGTCCAACAAAGCATAATGACAGTTCAACAGCATAAAAGAGTGCCAAATAACTATAATAGTCAAGTATTTATAAGTTCCAACACCTACTAGATTACAATAATATCCATGTCTTCAAATATAACTAACATAAATTCAGCAATACAAAAGAGCCAAACAAGGCCTGCAACATCAAAAGCATGGGCAAGAAAAAGTTACACCTCTTCCCAAATAAGCTTGCTTTTCGGTGAGCTTCACTGCAAGATGAATCACAAGGAAAAAAGAAAATACGTTAAATAGCAAATTTATTAGGTCGATTAAAGTATGACAACTGGACTTATTAAACAAATACCAAATTCAATAAACATGTGTTGAATATGTTAAACATAAGGGAAACAAAAACGATAGGAAAACAAGACAGATAAGGAACTTCTTTTTATGAGATAGACAAAAATAAGCCTAATTTTTCTTCAATTGTCTAGTACACACAAGCATAATGACAAGCGCATAATGCTGAAAAGATATGCTGAATTACGGTTACTTTATCTAGCTATGGAAGAAAAGATGAAGGGGTGAAACAAAAACCAAATATATTAATGTGTCCAGTAAAGCTAATATATATATCTATGAAACACACACACACACATATACACCTGAGTTGAGAGCATAAATAAAGCATATCCTAGCTACTAAATTAAGCAAGATTCCTGACAACAAAAAGCACAAAAAAATCCCAAAAACCACAACCAAATAACAGGCACGAATTCCAGTAAGGTTAATATATACACACACACAAACACATACATACATAAATACATACAGGAGTTGAGAGAGCATAAATAAAGCACATCCTAGCTACTAAATTAAGCAAGACTCTTTACACCACAAAAGCATGAAGAAACCACCCAAAAACCACTTTTGACAAGCCATGTTATGAAGCAAGCAAAATAAAAGAGTAGGTCATAATAGGATGGAAATTAGCAAATACCCTCAAAAGATTTAAGTTTCCTAAACTAAAAGCTCAATGAACACTTTTGGACTTAAATTAAGAGAGATCAAATGAAAAAGCAGTTTAGGGAAGGGAACCTAAAACACTGAAAAATACATATGGCCGCACATCCAGACATGTCTCAAGGATATTCTTATCAAGAGAGCATTTCAACTTGAGTCAACAGAGCATTTTGTTGCATCGTATATAGTCATCTAAGAGTTCTTTAACTAATAAAGAACAAATGCCTGAAATTCATACTTTTTGTTCTGTTATATAAGAGACTTCATTTTGGATTACTCCAAAATGAATTTCATTAAATATCAGAAGATTGAAGTCAATCTTTCCGGCATATGTTCATAAAGTTGGAGATCAACCTTATCAAACTCCAAGTCATTTTATTTCTATTCTACAGTTCTAGTCTATATGATTGCAAAAGTAAGATATTGGTGTCTATAGCTCTTGTATACTTATATTAATTATTCCATAATTGAACTAAACATGCAAGACAGAACACTTGAATAATACACAATTTGGCTGAACAAACAGCTTTATCTATGAAGGCCTTCCCACAAAACACCATGACGAGAATATTGATTTCTTAAATGCCCATAACTTCTTAAAACGAAGATGACAACAACAATAAACCAAGTTTTATTATTCACAGTAAGGAGGGTCGGCGGCATGATTCTTTCACACCATTGCGCTTTTAAAACAACAATCAGAAAGAAAAATAAAACCGCTGAAAAAAGTAACTAGAACACCAATCAACAATCACAACTTGTCACAAGTCACAACATTTCAAGTAGATATTCCCATTTCATTTAAGAAAAGATCTCAACTTCAAATTAAAAAAAATTATACTCTTTTTAACAAAAAGAAAGCACATCTCGAGTTCACATTACATTTGATACGCTTTCTTACTGGGACTCACTAAAAATTAGCTCCAAAAGCAATCGCAAACCATACACATCTAGATGTGTATAAGAGACAGAGTTCATGATGTAAAAACACTTTTTACTAAATAAATCAATTCATATTACATAACCAAAAGAAATGACTCACTGATGTTTTTATCTCCTTTAATTTTCCATTAATGAATGATAGTGTGGTACCATAATATTTTTAGAATATGCTCAATTATGTGTAGCAATTATATTTTCTCATTTTGGTGGAAGATCATATATAATTGATGATAGCAATCCATACACAATTCAAAAAATGCAAAAGCTAAATGGATGATAACTTAAATTTTTTTCGGATTGCATCGCAACAAATAGACCAACTTTCTCAAGAATTGCATCCATCTTCGCTTCGGTAGCCATTTGTTGGTCTTTGAGCTCTTTGATCAATTCTTGTTGAGTATTGACTTGCTGGACCAAAGCTGTTGCACGTTCTTCAGCTTCATTTGCTCTTTGTTTCTCTTTTTCAACTTCAGTGCGATATCTTTCAAAGGCAAGAAGCTGCCCCTTTGGTGCTTAATTTCAATGTGATAAACTCTTGCAAACAAATTTGAATTAAAGTCAACAGCTGGCAGGACTCCCATGCTTGTCAATTTTTACACAGTGAAGATGTTATTTTAGTATGAGTCTTAACATGTTCGGCGAAAATAATTGATCATGTAATAATAACTCTAAGTACTCACCAATATTTCACTAGCCTTATCATTATACCATCTTGCCCTGTTTTTCGAGAAATGAGCCATGATAAGCATCAATGGCAGAAACATCTTAAGCACATCAACCTTGTATCTTAGACACAATACTCTTTGTTAAGGCGAAAAACATATGAAAAAAGATTTCATGTAAAATAAATCAAACTGTGTATACCTTTTCATCGATCATCCTTGCAATTGACTTTGTCCCAACAGTAGTTGGAGTTTGACATCCTGCACGATTTTTCTGATTTCTTGCACTTTGATCCTTTAAAAAAATAGATTTGAAAGGACACATACAAACAGAATTGTGTCATTACATAGCAACATGGTCATAACTTAAAACCAGTGAACTTTTTTTGTAATAGAATCACTTCAAAATCTATTTAAGGTTGATGCCTTGATTAGGATGAAAACTCTCTTTTCTTAATTTAAATAACTTTACACAAACAGATCCATCTTTCACATATCTATGATCTATCATTCAAAATTTCAAACTTCATACTTATATCCTATGAAAGTATGAACTCATAGAAAAATAGAAAATAAAAGAAATTTAAAACTAGTGAACATACCTTGAAATCTTTAGAGTCAAATTCCTCGCATAATTTAATCCACGCCTCTCTATCAAAGTCCTCAGGAACATGCTTCATTGCCTCTTCTTTTGATAGGTACTTCTGAAAGCGCTTATGTAGCCTATGTTTAAATGACTTCATTTGAGAAGTAAGCTGCTGGTGAATACGTTTCTTTACTTCTGTACATTTTCCAACCTCATATTGTTGCTACATTTACAAAAATCATGAAAATTAAATGAATCTTCTTTGGCTATTAAGATCTCATTATGTCTTGGATAATAGTTGAACTAATTTTCAAAGAATCAATACCGTGCAGCTATTGTATATGTCATCCTTCAACTCTAAGCTAAATTTGGACCATGTTGGATTACTCGAGGAGACAAGTTTACGAACAATACATCCACTCTCACTTATGAAATGCTGAGCATCATCCCCAACTACCCTTCCAGATACTTCATCTATACAAATAGACAAAGGTGAGCTTTTCCTCCTTCTATTGGCCAATTTTATATTCCTTGTAGGACCCCTCTTTGCCAATACAACTGTTCATTTATTATAAAACACAGAAATAGTTAGTATTGGAACACTTTAGGGGATTGACATAGAAGAAATGCATGTAATAATTGCATTGTATAGAAATAAAATTCATGAATTTGAGAAGTCAGTACTATACCATATAATATTCTTGTTCTGTTCATTGCCCTAAGAAAGAAAGAAAGCAAGGCCCAAAGCAAGAAATAATAGTATGATGCATTCTTGGCTCCCTATCTTAAGTAAAATTAAAAGAAAGGAAAGAAAAAAAAAATGCACCCTGACTAGATAAAAGGAAAATTGAACCCAACCCAAAGAAGAAAAGAAAAAGTAGAAATGATTAAAGTAGTTGAGTATAGATTAAGGAAATGTTTGCTTATCCAATAAACAAAAGAGCCGGATCACCTAGAGGAGATGTTTGCTCTTCCAAATCTTCTTCATTATTCTCATAGTGGTTGTGCTCATCTTCTTCATCATTCTCATGATGGTTGTGCCCATCTTCTTCATCATTTTCATGGTGCCTGTGCTGCCCAACAGTAGGTATGAGAGGTTGTTCAGTACAATGTGTCTGGGCTGTCAAATTTAAAGATCGCCTTGTTCTAGAACTTTTGCCTAGATTTCTTTGTGAAGCTGGCTGCTCTGGTTCATTTTCTGATTCATTCGTAAGATCAAAAGTAGTGGTGACCTTGTTAGGTGTAAGGCGTGCACTTCGTCTGGGAGAAGATTGCACAATTGGACTTTTCTTCAGACGTGGATCAACTGTACTCTTACTTAATGGAGCTCGAGCAGTACTTGAACCTGCCTCACTATTCACTCCTGCAGGTCGATTGGCATTTGGAACTGTTGCTTTCTTGCTTAGTCCTTTTCTTCCAGGTCCAACCATCTACAATAAGTAACAAAGGGTCAAAACATCATTATTGGGAAGTCAGTTGTAAATACTACTAGACAAGAACAAAAGATGAAACAATATTGCAAAAAATAAAATAAAAAATTGAAGACAACTTAAGTATACAAATTAAGATGTTGCACATAAACTAGTAAACAACTAGAAAATTCAAAAAAAATAAAATGCAAAGCACCAATTTGCGAAACACTAGTCATTAGGCCACAAGTCTTCATTTTCATCGTGAGAGAATGATTGATTTCCATTAATGTCATCATCATTGATAAAGTCATCATCATGAACTAGAAGGACCATTGATGAACCCTTCATTGCATTGGTATGAACTGAATTAGAAGGCAACATACTCTGCAAAGACAAAGTGCTCCTTGCAAGAGATGGCATGTCGAAGTTCAAATCAACGACTAGGTTTATGCTTGGTTCTTCTTCTTGATAAACTTCTTCATCTGGCCCTTTGTCTAGCCGTTGTGGAACATCATACAAGTTACGAGGACTAAACCTTTGTACAACATGCCAATTTCTACCTAATCTAAGATCATTCAAATAAAAAACTTGGTTAACTTGGTCCGCTAGAATATAAGGCTGATCATTATACCATGTTCTAGAAAAATTAACACTACAAATATCCCCTTCTTTATCAATATGTAATCCATTCCTATCTCCAGTGTTCCACCGTTTACTTTTAAATATCAACACCTTCTTCTTTCCTACTAAGTATTCAACTTCAATAATATCCTCCAATACCCCAAAAAAATCAACAATGTTATTTCCATGCTCACCCTTTACCACAACCCCAATATTTTAAGTTTTTCTACCCTTTTCCCTACTCGTTGTATGAAATCGGTAGCCAGATACTATTTTCCATGCAACCAGTGTACTGACTAACTCTATTATCTGGTCCCAATGCCAAAGATCTTATTTCATCGTTACAGGTTTCAGGACAAGATAAAACCTATATATAGTAGAACAACAAATTAATGAGTAATTTATGAATTTTAAATTTTGTAACAAAACATGGTACTTTTTTGGTCTCTTACACATTGGGACCATGAAGCAAATTGCTTATCATGACGTTGATCCACATTTGCATTACTTTCTACTGCAAGCTTTTCTTTGTACTCCCTAAATGAATGAAAGTATTATAATGTAATCCTTCGGCCTAAAAATATACTATATTTTGATCCTAAAATTCTGAAGCGCATAATGTTGTAAACAAATTAGAGAAAAAACTTACTGTATGTGTTCTTCTAATTCATCACAATTGTTCAGTACAAATGTATGAAACATCTCTAGTTTAGGTGAACTTAAAACACCTACTTTATATCTACCAAATGGAGAGACAGGAGCTTTGGGAAAATATATAATACACCTGATGCTTCTGTCAATTCATTATTGCAGTCAACTCTATTGAAAATTGTGTCAACATCATGCAAGTACATACTACAAAAAGTTAGGCACTCCTTGTCTATGTACCGCTCAGCAATGCAACCTTTCGGGCGATCTTTATTATGGACATATCCTTTCAATGTCCCCATTTTCCTGTACATACTTAAAATGTTTAGCTTTTAATTGCATATTTTGTGTGAAAAGCACATATAAAACTAAAATGTCATCGGTTACCTCTCGAATGGAAACATCCAACGATATTGCGATGGACCGGCAATTTTTGATTCATATGGTAAGTGAAAAAATTCGTTCCAACTTGCACAGAATGAGAGCAATGTTCCTCTCTTCTTCCTGTAGAACATCTAAAAAAGAAGTTTTTTAACACAACTTCTTGAAGAATTCACTAAGCTCAAATAAAACTTGTCGAACTTCTTGTGTCAAACTTTAAGGAATTGCATTGAATGAACACTTCAAAGAAATTTTTTTATTACAGTTTTTCATTCGAACAATTGGAACTCTTCACCTTTTATGCAGCGAGAGACATTTGAAGCAAAACCATCAGGGAACTTAATCGATGTCATGAATTGAAGAACCTTCCTCTTTTCCTCCTTGGTTAGATGGTAGCAAGCCATCGGCATGGTGAAAGAATCTCCATTTTGTTTCAAGTGCAACTCCTTTTTCAAATTCAACTGCATTAAATCCTTACGTGACTTCCACGTGTCCTTGGACTTTCCATTAATATCCGTTAAGGTAGCTAAGAAGCTCTCAATAACATTTTTGGCAACATGCATGATGTCTAGGTTGTGCCGTAATTTAAGGTCTACCCAATAAGGAAGATTGAAGAACACACTTTTGTTGGTACAATATAATGTGTATATCGGCATTGCGCTTTCTCTTTCTTAGATGCACCTGTTTTGAATATTTATCGAAAGAGTTCATGGCATCATTCAATATTTGAACCTCATTTAAAATTTCATATTTGACACCCCAGCACAACAGTACTGAAGAATTTCTCATTTCTACTGTTGAAAATTTTCAATCCTTGATTGGGTTGATATCTAGATGTGTTATAAGAGACAGGTGTAGAGGCTTATGATGCTACACAAGGGAGAAAAATTCAAAAACGTGTATCATTCATGCAAACAGGGCATGAAAAATGTCCTTTGGTGCTCCACCCAGATAACATTGCATAAGCTGGAAAGTCATTTATACTTCATAAAAGAGCAGCACGTAAATTGAATTTTTCTCCCTTGTGTGCATCATAAGCCTCTACACCTTCCCATAACTCATTCAATTCATCAATCAAGGGTTGAAAATACACATATATATCCTTTCCTGGTGATTTAGGTCCTGGAATTAACATTGACATAATGATAAAAGGATCTCTCATGCACTTCCAAGGGGGCAGGTTGTAAGGGACAAGGAAAACAGGCCATTTACTATAAGCATTACTAAGATTACCAAATGGGTTGAATCCATCAGTTGCAAGGCCTAGAACCTAACACTTCTTGGGTCATGAGCAAAGGAAGGATGAACTCTATCAAAATGTTTCCATGCTTCACTGTCAGCCGGATGCCTCATGATGTTATTATCATCAACACGCTTCTCCTTGTGCCATCTCATATCATTCGCTACCTCATCATTGACAAACAATCTCTGCAACCTTGGTTTTAGAGGAAAGTAGCGAAGAACTTTTCTAGGCACCTTGTGACCTTCTTCCTTAAAATGTGGCTCTTTGCATTTATCATTAGGACAGGTGGTATTGGATGCATATTCTTTACGAAAGAGAACACAATCATTCACGCATGCATGAATTTTTTCATATTTGAATCCCAAATCTCGAATGATCTTTTTGCATTCATAGAAAGATTTAGACACAGAATCACTATTTGGAAGAGCTTTTATGAAAATTTCAAGCGAACCATCAAATGATTTGATAGTCCAACAACTCATGGTCTTTAGGTGAAGTAGAGAGACAATGAATGACAATTTAGAGAATTATCTAGACTCAATACTTGCACCCTGGGTAAAGGTGTTGTTTAGCATCATCTAACAATCTTAAATATGTTTCGCATTGTTTCTCTACTTATTGAAGAACAACCAATATCCACATCAACCCTCCCCACAATTAGCACGAGAAAGGTCATTTAACATGTCATCTAGGTCATCATCCTCATCTTCATCATGGAACCCTTCATGCAGTATATGCTCCTCATCTGAATCATCTTGATATGACTCACCATGATATACCCATGTAACATAATCTTTACTAATTCCATGCACCATCAAATGATGCTCCACAATTCCTTTTGATTGATTACGAAAGTTATTGCAAGATTTGCAAGGACATGAAATTTTAGTGGACTGATCTTTATTAGAATATGCAAATTTTAAAAACCCCTGAACACCCAATGCACATCGCTCGTCCCTCTTGTTGTCAATTGTAATCCAACTCTTGTCCATATCCTAAATATGATTTTCTTAAAAATTAGACAACTTACTTAAAATCAACCGACTAAATATGCAGTATTAGCCACTAAACTAATTAAAAAACTTAATTTCATTCCAACACTTCGAAACAGAAAACAATTTTTGTATAAGTTCAATAACTTCAAAATTAATGAAGTCAAACATTCAATAACCAATAAAGACAAAAAATGGCACTTTCACATATTGATGGAAAATCATCACTAAAACATGTTTACATCTTTCCATGGACATCTTCATAATATAACAAAAAAAAAACTGAACTAAATTCCTATCATCAACTCATGTTTTGTAGTAAAATAATCAAGTACTTGCTAAAAATTTGGTATAATTATAAAGGTACTAAATAGCACTTACAATGTTATTTTGTGTAGAAGCTACTTGTCACGAATTCACAAGCTCTAGCAGTCACAAAGAGTTCCTCCAATAATGGGCATCATTATATGTAATTAGTAAATATTCACCAGGAGGTTCAAGAAATGTAACTACCACAACACTTGCTAGAAAAACTTTTTATTGCTTGTTTTGACATTTTAATTACTATTGGACAACAAGATACACCATTTCCAAAATCTACAAGCCTATGCCAGAAATACAAAGAATCTGCCAAATCACATGAATTAGAATCACACATCCTACTACCTTAGTCATGCATGAAGTGATCACGGAAGCAAGGTCTAATGCATACAAGTGTTCACCAATAAATTCCTTAAAGACTACACAATTATCCAAAAAGCAAACTGCCTTAGACATAAATATCATGAACTTTGTCTCCTCGAATATGCAGAAATGACATCAATATACTAAATAGAAGTTCAATAGGAAGAGGAAGGATTCAAATCACCAACTGGTAGAGGAATCAAGAAATTCCTAGAATACCTTCATTTCAAGTTTCTGATTCAAAATCACATTTCGTGAAAGTTGAGAATGCATTATATTCAAGAAGAACAGCTAAGAGTGATAAGAGAATTAAATTATTAGTTTATCTATAACCATCCACCCTCTTGCACAATGATTCTATAAAAGATCCCATGGTAACTTTTTTTTTTTTTTGGATTATTCACAAAAAAAATGGATCTAAAAAAATAATCCCTCCAACTACCCAAATTAGGACAGGGATTAACAAATTTAAATTCGTACAAAAATAACTAGAAATCACATATAACAAAGTCAAAAACCCTAACTCAAGAAGGGGGGTGTGGCTTGAAACTTAAAATTAGTACAATCAGAGAGGGATTTTACCTGCATGTGGTGGCGGCAGCGGTGACTTGAGGATTTACTTCGAAATTGGTGGTGCGGCTTCAAGGGATGGTGTGAATCAGGTGGAAATTAGAAGAAAAAAGGGTGTGTGCAAGAGGGTGGATGGTGGTAGATGAGGGTTGCAGCAGTTTATGGTAGTGAAGCAGTATGGAGCAGTGTGGGATGGCGGTGTTTTAAAGCAAGATGGTGGGCCGAGAAGAAAGTTAGGGGATTTTTTGTTAAGAGGGTGAAGGAGGAAGGGGAAAAGGTGGATTTTCACTTTCTGAGTCTCGACCACGTCGTTTTCCCGCTGCAGCGGTGTATATGATGCGGAATTCTGATTCGGGTCAAGGACCGGGTTCTAGTTCGGGTTCGGACAATTGTTTAAAAATGTCCCTACATTAAACCTTATTGGTTAATGTGTAAATTTTAAATTTGATGTTAAACCTCGCATTTTTTAACATATTGTGTAAATTAATTAGTTATATAGAGAAATAATATATTGATATTTTTCATGTTTCTTAACCTTATGATAATATTGATATTCTAGACTCTTCTATTCATCCTGAATGGTATCGAATGTGATTAATTTCAAAATTATACTTTGATAAAATATTTTAATTTGAAATTAAATTTGGTTTCATTAAATATATAAATAAAATGAAGGTCAATAAAAGTGTGTGAATTTATTGTAGGTTAATCCGCAATCGGGTTAATGTATAAAAATGTCTAATAATACATTAAACCGCTTGTGGGTTAATGTGTAAATTTTAAATTTGATACACATCATCGCCTTTTTAACATATTGTGTAAATTAATTAGTTATATAGAGAGAATATATTGATATTTTTCATGTTTCTTAAACTTATGATAATATTAATATTCTAGACTCTTCTATTCATCCTGAATGGTATCGAATGTGATTAATTTCAAAATTATATTTTGACAAAATATTTTAATTTGAAATTAAATTTGGTTTCATTAAATTATAAATAAAATGAAGGTCAAGAAAAGTGTATGAATTTATTGTAGGTAAACCCGCAATCGGGTTAATGTGTAAAAATGTCAATACATTAAACCGCTTGCGGGTTAATGTGTAAATTTTAAATTTGATGTTAAACCTCGCATTTTTTAACATATTGTGTAAATTAATTAGTTATATAGAGAAAGAATATATTGATATTTTTCATGTTTCTTAGTCTTATGATAATATTGATATTCTAGACTCTTCTATTCAATCCTGAATGGTATCGAATGTGATTAATTTCAAAATTATATTTTGATAAAATATTTTAATTTGAAATTAAATTTGGTTTCATTAAATATATAAATAAAATGAAGGTCAATAAAAGTGTTTGAATTTATTGTAGGTTAACCCGCTATCGGGTTAATGTGTAAAATGTCAATACATTAAACCGGACTTTGGTCAAAAGATCAATAATAGTTAATTTGGATAGATTCTTTTAATAGTAAAGTTCTTAATTTGAAATTTGATGTTAAACCTCACCGCCCAGGGGGGGCACCCCCCGCGACCCCCTCCGTAGTGGCAATATATCGTAGGGCAATACAGATGCTCTTAGTATTTTTTGTGGATGTAGCAATGGTGGTCTTCATTGCATCTGCAGTAGCCTACTTAGGCTACTTAAAAGATGCCAATGTGCATCATTCGGTTTGTGAGTTAATAAAACAAAAATATTAAGTTTATTGTACTAAATACTTGCAAAAATAGTAAATAAGTAGTTATAAGTCAATTGAATACTTATTGTTTAACAAAAATATATTTTTCTGAGTTAATAAAACAAAAATATTTTAATAATAACAGTACTAATTGTTAATGAAGTACTAAAATTTTGTTGGTAAATCATTGTATATGTAAAAGTTTGTTTATGTGAAATTAAGGAATAAAATACTTATTGTTATCTTTCTTACAAAGTATCAAATTAACAAGCCAAAAAAGAAACACGTTGTTTATAGATTAAACTGGAAACTTGCAATTATTTTAAATTAATAGTTATATATGACTCAAATTAGAACATGTTGTTAAATAATGATTTACTAACAAATTAATTAACAAACCGAAAAGAATTATGAAAATCATTCTTGTATTAGTATAATTTATAATGCACTTCATAGAAATAAATATCTAGTATAATTTATAATGCACTTCATAGAAATAAATATCATGCATTAATTAAATTTTTAGGACAAAATTAGAATATTAGAGAGTCAAAGAAAATTGATTAAACGTAAGTATCACATAATAAATTTTTGAACCACCAAATTAAGCTTATATGAAAACCATCTTAAGATAATAATATCTATAGACTTCTAATTGGGCTACCAAGTACCAAGCCCAATTAGTTACATTATGTTTCCTAATTTGTTATCTAATGGGTCAATATATATCTTAATGTGTTATCTACCCACTTGCAAACCCGGCTACAACATACTAACACAAGCCAACTAAATGGCCTATTTGTCTTATACATGCATACATTGGTCTGTTTTGTGGCAACAAATTGTTTGGGCTTTTTTATATATAGTTGGACTTTCGAATTATAATTAATTTACTTGTTGGGTAAGCATCCAATAAGGTAGTCTAATTAATTTTTTTCACCTCATTTGGGCCATCATACTGATTGTTACAAAATATTAATTAATTTCTTTAATATTTAGTTTTTTTAATGGGGCCATCATATTAGGGAAAAGACAATTTTTTCCCCTTCAATTACAAATGTTGGATTAGAATATATATAAAAAAAATTTATAACTCTTTATTGGATATAAAACTTAAAAATATATATCATGTATAAGATATTTTTTATACACATTTAGATCAATATTTATTTTATTATTTTCATTTAAAATAACACATCTAAATTCTTTAATTCCTATAATCCAAAATTAATATCTAAACAAATAATTACACAAACTAGCTAACTTTTTTCAACACAATAGCAATTCTTCAATTTCAGAGAATTCCTATTTGTAAGAACCCACCACACTACACCATTCAGGATGAATATGAAAAACTAGAATATCAATGATTATCATACATCCTGTCTCTTATGACAAATCTAGAATGTATAATTTCTCTATATAACTAATTAATTTACACAATATGTTAAAAAATGCGAGGTTTAACATCAAATTTAAAATATCGTAACTAAATCCTAGATATTTTCGCACAATGTTTCGCCTAATCTTTATTGATGACGTCGTCACTATTTAGTCACGCTATCTTTATACACATCGAGATGTGTAAAAAAGAAAATTTTAGGTTCCAAGTTTAAGGTCATGTATTGACACAATTATGTTATCTGTCTCTTATACACATCTAGTTTTTCGTCACTAAAGCCTCATTTTCCTGCAGTGACCATTTTTTTTTTTTTTTTTGTGTGTTTTTCATGTTCATGAAAAGTAGTGTGGTGGGTTCTTACAAATAGGAATTAATACTCTGAAATTGAAGAATTTTATTTTTGGCTGTTATTTGGGATTTCCATTTGTGCATTTGAATATTTTTTTCATTTATTAGCTATGTAATTTGCTTTTGTATTATAGTTTGTAGATGCATCCTACATTGGTTTCTGAGGTGCATTTATTTGTTTTAATTTTTCTTTTTTCTGACTATCCATTATGCAATTTGGTCTATTATAGCTTTAGTCAGTGTCCTGAATGTTTAGCGTGGGTTCATTAGCAAATAATATTCCTTTTCGATTTTATAGATGAGTAGCAAATGGGACTTTTAAAATTCACAGGATCTCCCTTATTTATCATTGCGTACGTATAAAACACTTATGCCTTCATGTATTCGGCTATGCACTTACAGATTTGAAAATCCAGAAACTAATCTTAATCACAGCTTTACTCTCTATATTTAGAGTTGTTAGTAATAAATTTTTTAGTCACTTATAGAGGTAATGTCCAAATGGAAAATAATTCATAATTGATTTTTTAAGTTTCTCAGATCTGGAACCATGGTATCAATTGAATTCTTAATTTTTAACTAGAAATTTACAATCATGGATTATTGAAAATTGTCGTCTTAATCTATTTTAAGGTGAGATTTCTTTGGATTTTCCTGCTTTTTATAGGGGTTTCAGTGAGATTTTTACCCTATTTTATAGGGGTTTCAGTGATTATCCTTCCAATGCAAGTGGTATTCACTAAGTAAGCTCAAAAACATGCTTTCCAAATATTTATCTATTAAAGGATTATTACTTTTCTCTAAAAGCAGCAACATCCTTTGTGCCTTATGTAAACATGAAATTTTCCGTAGCTTAATTTGGAAAAACTCAATTTTTATTTTAATCATGTAAGATACCTATAAGAGACATGTCAACGAAATATACAATATAAATTTTACCAATTGGTACATTTTACAAATACAGGGAAAAATTTATCACGTAATGTAAACATCAACCAAGAGTTATCAAAACATATAAACCTCAGCCAATTTGGTTCATGAATATGATTTGATAATTCTCTTGGTTGAGGTTTATATGTTTTGATAATTCACAAATTGGAGCTTTATTGCATTGGAAGGTTGCAAAATAGTTTTATGTTTATTTTTTCTGGTTGACATTTTCAGACCAATGTTTAAACTTAATTGTTTTAGGCTGGATTGTACCTGTTATGGTGGTTTAAAAAGGAGAAGGCCTTACTCTAATTCCCTAGCACTATTATTTATAATTTGATAATTTTGTTCTGTATATTAATAATCGGGTGGGGTTAAGATTTATTGTCCTAAATATAAATGCTAATTTTAGCTACAACTTCATGTATTATTCGAAAGAACAAAATAGTTGCACGGCCTGGTACCATCTAGTATATGCATAAAGTTCAAGCCTTGCTGCCTTTGAAAGCGTTACAATGACCAGATTAGCCTTCTTTTTATTTTTTTGGCTGCCTTTTAAAGCGTATAATTGGTGAGAAGTTTGTACTTCCAAGTTTACCTTCAGTTTTTTATGCCATTTGTTCCTCATTGTACATTTTCTTTTTTTCAGTTCCTCATTGTACCTTGTTTCACGTTTACTACTATATTTCTGTGATCTAATGATTCAATAGTCCACGATCTTTAAGATCAGAAGAGTGTACTTTTCTTATTGGCTGTATTTCTACAACATAATAACGACTGACCACATAACTACTACCTCTAATCCATTTTCACGCAAGAATTGACAAAGTTATTAAATTACATTAATTTTAGAGAAAGATAGTTCAAAATATTTATATTACCCTTTTATATTAAATTCTCAACTACATAATTTTTCTTCCCATTAATATGAAGCCAAGGATAAAGTATAGAAAAAAAATCATTTAATATGATGAATTCTTAAAGTGACAGAATATGGAATAAATTATCTTATGTCTAATACCATAGTTATTAGAATCTAAAGATTACAATTGTACGATTCACATTTACAAATTTGATCTCAATCCTAAAGGTAGGGTCACTATTATAGTAAACACTTTGAGTTGGGCCTTTAAAATCATATAATTTATGCCTATATTTACTAAGTTAAGTAGGTAGTTTGATAATTTTTCAATCACATGCTTTATTTCATAACTTCATACTATTCATACTATTTTTTTTAGTTTTTAATCAAAAATAATATTAAATTTATGATAAAACAGAACATTTTATAGTACGAGTATATAATGTCAAATATGGTAAATTTAAGTTAAAGAAACTCATTTTGTGATAATATAAAATTTTATATTTATTTGTATAAATTATTGAATTTTAGCTTTAAAAATAAATAAAAAGTTATATTTTTGTGTTTTGGGTAATATCTCATGATACTATCAATGATCCAATCCTACAAGGTTCAAAATGATTTTATGTAGGTTCCCGATTCTACTATCCTTGGCATGGTTGTTAAAATTCTGATCATGGATCTTAGGAACTTATGATACTACGATCCTAGCTTACCTAAATGATCTGGATCCCATGTAGGATCTAAAACTCAGGAAGATCAGATAGGATTATACGATTGCTCGGTAGGCTTTTAGGATCTGCCTATCCTATCTGATCTAACAATCCGACAAAAGGAACTCTTATGGTTTTGGATTTTGTTTGGTAATGCTTTAAAATTCTAAATCAATTTGCTGACTCATGTACATTAATAAATCAATTTATTTATGTCAATGTTAGTCCAATTTCATACATTTTCACCTAAAATCTAAAGAACTCTATTTCTATTGTATAAAATGTATTAATTTTATAAAATGAATGCATATCATCAAATCCTTTTTAAATCTAAATGTATTTTAAAAAATAGAAAAAAGGCCCAAAAGTCAAAATAGAAAATTAAAAAGATAAGAAGTCGTTAAAATAATTGATACTTTGATTAATGATATTGGAGTCCTTAAACTTTTTTAACTTTTCAATTCATATATTTGGTAATTTAGTTTTAAAAGTATTAAAATATATATTAAAATCAAGTAATTTTTTAAAGAATAAATATACCTTGGAATAAAAATGAACTTCTGGTAGATACGATTTGGAACCTAAATAGAATCGAATAATAAATTAAAATAGTAATTTGAACTATCTAACTTAGCCAACGAGTCAGCAATAGAGTCACAAAATATAAAAATGGTATAGTTGAAATCCTGAAACATGTTGAGCACTTCCAGATGAGAGGTTTGATCTTCCAAGGAGGATGTAATAACTCTTTAATCATTTGACAAAGTGTTTCTGAATCGTCTCAATGGTAATGTCTCGAATTTGAACCCTATCATAATGGTGTAAACTTACCAAAACTACATAAGTATCTTATGTGTGTGTTAAAGGTTTTTTGGTAGAAAAACTATGTAAACTCACAAATTGGATCATCATTAATAGAAATGTTTCATTTATGTCCTGATCAATATACTTGCATGTCATGAAATATATCAAACTATTATACTTTTTATATTTAATTCACATGTATTATTATTTTTATCATGATTTTTATGCTTTATTAACTCAAGATAGATTATTAATTTTGTCATTTTAGACGCTTTTAGTAGGATCTTAAGATCTTATGATTTGATCATTCAATCCGATCCTGACAATCTCAAATTGATCCATTATCTAAATCTATAAACTATGCATGTATGGTCAAATTAAGTTTAGATTAATAAAGGATTCTTAGTGTTTTTATGTGTCACAGGATTTTCTATCACATTTCCTTTCTCACTCCCTGCCACAATACTTAATAACTAGCAAAATTCTTTTTAAATATAGTTATAATTTTAGTATAGGAATTTTGACAATTGATTTGGTGGTAGGACAGAGAATGAGATAGATTATCCTTAACGCGTTTATATGTCATTGGATATTCTATCCCACTTCATATCCCACTACTTAATGAACTATCAAGATTCCTTAAATATATAGTTATAAGTTTTAGTAAAGGAATCTTGGCAACTAATTTGATAGTGAGATAGAGAGTGAGATAGGAAGTGTGATAGAGGTCTTTAGTGGGTTTATCTATGCTACATGATCTTCTATCTCCTACTACCTAATGAACTGTCAAGATTCTTTTTAAATATAGCTATAAATTTTAGTGGAGGAATCTTGTCACTTGATTTGGTGATAGGATAGAGAATGCACGTTTATATGCCACATGATCTCTATCCAACTTCCTATCTCACCTCTTGTCCCACTATCTAATGAACTGCCACGATTCTTTTAGGGCAAATGACTCAATAGTCCTTGAACTTTTACTAATAATTCTATTTGCTCCCTAAATTAAAAGTGTTTATCAAATTTCTAAACTTTTAAATTTGGTTTTAAATGGTCACTGGATGTCAAAATTCAGGTATAGTAATTTTTACTTTGCCTCCCGAAGGTTTGATTTATTATCAGTTTGACATTTTCAAGTTAAAAAATTAGGCAAAATTATTCCACATCAATATTTTTGGATAAATGCTTAACTATTAACTAGTTAATTGATCAAAAATGATAAAACTAATATTTTAATATTTTTTATCTCAATCATATATTATGTTCTAAGATGTTGTTGAGAATATTATCCTTTTATTAACTAGATTTTCAGGTTATTTGTCTCTTATACACATCTAGATGTGTATAAGAGACAGATAACTTATATAATTAATAAAATAAGAAAACAAATAAGGAAAAATGAAAAATAAAAATGTGAATAATTGTTTAGTTATCTTATGTGTATAAGAGACAGGATTAATTTCAATTTAACCCCTTAACGTTTAAGGCCACTATTACTTTAGTTTCTAATGTTATTTTTTTGGCGCTTAAGTTCTTCCGTTAAATCCAACTCAACATTCGTTATCCTTTTGATAAAAATACCCTTAGTCTCTTTTCTTCTTCTTCTTTTTTTCTCATTTTTACTTGATTTCTCTCTCACAGACACATTCTCTCTCATTGTTGACATGATTCAACAATTTTTTATCATTTATCACCATGTCTTAAATTTCACTAAACTCTGTTTATTTTCTTTTAAGATATTTTGGATTTCATGGAAAATTTTGTCAACACATAATTTGGGGATAAAAATATCATTTTATACTGAAAATTTAAAACCATTAACTTTGACCATTAGTCCAAGGACTTAAGTGCTTAAAAAATAATGTTAATTTTTTGAGTTGTATACTGTTGTAAATTTTAAAGGGGTAAAGTGAGATTGAAGCTACTATTATCAAAATTGTATCATAATATATAAAATATTGATTTTACAAAAGTAGTACACTGATAAAGGGAAGAAATATTCTTTTTAAATAATTTTCTTATAATTTTTAGCTTTAACAAAATTGTTGAAAAGGTAGTATTCTCATTTTTTCTTGATCAAATTAGTCAATTATTTAATGTTCGTAAAACTATTAAATAGGACTAAATGCTTTATTTTATGGACTTAAAGGGAGAAATAAACATTAATTGGTACCTTTGAGGGACAGAGCAAAATTTATCATACTTGAATTTGACATTGAGGAACCATTTAAAACGAAATTTAAAAGTTTAGATGTGTAGGGACTTGATAGACACTTTTAAAAGTTGAGAGACCAAATAGAATCATTGGTAAAAGTTAATGGATTATTGAATATCTTTTACACTTTTTTAAATATATACCAAATTTTTATACAAGAAATCTTGGTATATGATTTGGTAATGATACAGAAAATGAGAAAATTTGGTATTAAAATCAAAAGTAACCAAATCATTCCAATATACATGGCTTTTACAAAATCAAAAGTACAAAGATAGGGGGACAAAAAAAAAAAGAGAAACAAACTAATGTTGATTTCAGATAAGCTAATGAAAAAAGGTTAAGCATATACATATAATAGTTATTTGCTCAAGCTTTGCGTGAGTCTGCATAGATTTTTTTTTTTAAGGTTATGTTTGTTATACATGTGTAATTGATATTGTTATAAGTGAAATTAAATCTATTTAAGCTTGTATATAGCTTAAATTTACGACAGTAAAATCAAAATAAATGTTTGGTTGTTAAGTCTAGAAAGATATATGTACATATATTTATACATGATGTTGAACATTGATACATGCACATATTTATAAATTGGATTCAATCCTCAGGAGTAACAAAATCCTATCTTTGGTAGAAACAAAGATAGTTAGGATTGATAAACATTAACAAAAATAGGAGGTTAGTAATGCTAACTAATTTAACCTTAACAAGCAGCTAACCAACTTTAATTCAAAATCTAAAGTTTGTGCATGTGACGATAACTAAACAGCTGAGCGAAATTCCAAAAATCAAAATTCTATCCATATCAACCTAACTATATGGCTGCTGCATATATATATCATAAACAGAGACAATGCACTACTGCTAATGTGCATAAAGTTTTAGAGAAAAGATAGATATAGTAGAAAGTCATATATGAGGCGGTTTTGAAATGCCTGTGTTGATTGGTAGCCTCAGTCATGATATTCCTTTTTCCAGATGCTTTCTTAGTATATTGCTGTGGAAGTTGTGCAGAAGAAGTTAGTTGCTCTGATTTTGTAGAAGCTGTAGGCAAAGAGAGTGTTGAAGTAGGGATGGTTGAAGTATATC
This sequence comes from Cinchona pubescens, assembly GCA_025175665.1. NCBI lineage: Eukaryota > Viridiplantae > Streptophyta > Magnoliopsida > Gentianales > Rubiaceae > Cinchona > Cinchona pubescens. The sequence goes on along the minus strand of JANKKI010000256.1, from coordinate 232,191 downwards.
ACCTTACTTCCTTTTAAACCATGATTTCTGTCTTCAATTTTGAATTGTATTTTGCTTTGAAAATCTAGAACACATTTGAAGAAGAAGGAATATCATTTTTACCAACTGTACTTGTTCGAGAGTTTGAGTTATCAGAAGGTATATCTTGAAGGTTCTCACCAAATGGCAGATTAACAGAAGCTCTCATTAATTCAGAATATATAGACAGTCCTTAGGTCTCTTGCTGTATTTCTTGTCCAAATAAGCAACTATTTGGAGCAAAGGCAGTATCTGTTTGCTATAGAATTCTTGACACATCTACCAAGAAAGCCTAAGAATCTACAAAGTGAGCCATTGTTGCACCTGTGTGATTATAAGAACTGGCAATTGATACAGTATCTGTATCAATTCCAATTCTTTCCATACTTTCCATTTCCTTCTCAATAAATTCATGAGGAATAGGAACAGCTTTTAAAGCTAATGCAGAAATATCTTCAATTCAGATTCTTGATTCTTATCTAGTACAGATTTATGATATCGAGTCCGACAACGTTTATCTCCTTCAGCATAAAACTCTTTTAAAATAGCATATTTTCTCTTAGGTGACTTTACTAATACTGTATAAGTTAAAGACAAAATGTATATAAAGTTGTTAAAAAGAAACTAAAATATGAAAATGCAAAATAAGTGACTAAGATCTAGACAGTTATACTAATCGTTAACTCCTGGGATTTCAATATTATAGTTTAAGCACAGTAACTAAATCTGGAACAGGTTCAATATGAATAAGTTCTCAAAAAAACTTACCAATAAACAGTGACATGCTTTAATTCTCCAACGCTATACAAGTTAATTTCTCAGTATTAGATTAAGTAGACTTGCAAACAAAAGAAAATCAGATGTCAGAATAATTTATCTATCAGAACTTGGGTCTATATACAGATATCAAACTTTAATAATATGCTGAAGTCTCTTGTAACACTTCATCCAAATCTATAAATACATGTACTAATTACTTTTAAATCTATCCAGATTCCTACAACTCTCTCTACAACAACAGATGCTGAAAGTAAAATATTCCAAATGATTTGCTTTGTTAATAACACATCTCAACCTAAACAATCTAGCCATTAGTAGCTATATTAATATATGTGATTATGCTCAAATTTGCAAACTACTTGAGAACACTTTCATGCTTGTTCTCATAGTGTCCAGCAAAAGGCATAAGGACATGCATGTATCTATTATATTTGTAATGATCTTTAGACAGTATTTTCTTAAAGACATGGATATCTTCAAATCAAAAAGCATGATCAGCCTATAAAATTTCAAATATAACTTCATCTTAATAACACATAGCTTAAATCTAAAACATTAATTTATCATTATAACTTGGATATGTTTGCATTCATAATGAAATCATCATTAAACTCTAACTGAAAAAGAACATATGCAAAATCTTGTCAAAAATATAATCAAATAGCTCAAATCTGGATGCAATGTACCTATTCAAGCTACACATATCCAACAAATAACTATTTTAAAACAATGAAAGCAAATACTCTTCAATCCACTTCACTGGCTCTTAAATAAAGAACTAAATTTAAAAAAATTCATTGATTTACTTCCTTATAAATCTACATGCATGATACACAGCTTTATTCATATACACGATTATTTATATCAATACAAAAGAATTGAAAATCGTTTACCTTTGGTTTGATGGTGAGCAGCGGGAGTAAGACTTAGGGAAACAGTGCAATTTTCATGTGTTGGTCTTATATAATATTGCCACAAGCACTCCCATGCAATATTGGGATCCAAAAAAAATAAAGAAAAATTACAATCATTTGATCAAGTTAATGGCAGATCAGATGGCTAGACAAATGCCACCTAAATAGCAATATCATCAAGGAATTCTATGTTAGTGGAGAAATGTTTGGAAAACCGTTAGCGGAGGGACCTAAGGAAGCCTTAAATACCCCCAGGCTATATGCTCCACTAAAGGTTATATCAGTCTTTACCTCAAAAGGATCCAATAACTAGTTAATAGCTAACAAATGCCAGCAACCAACATATTGTAGTTAAATACTAAATTACCCCTCAACAACCATATAAAGGACCATTAGGCATTTGATATAAACACTCCAAAGTGTGTGTAAGGTTTGTATATAATTAAGATAAGATTAAGATTTTATATATATATACGCACACTCTTTGTCCCCTAAACTTGTCACCATTTATTTCATTCTACTCCAAACTAATTTTTTTAACCACTTTGTCTCCTAAAGTTTTTGTTTCTTGACACTTCACCCAAATTTTGACAAGAGTTATAAAACCAACGAAATATTCGTGAGTTCTATGCATGTATTTTTAGTGTATATTATGGTAAATACTATAATATACACTTCATCGTATCTTTAACGCTATGTTAAATGTCATAATATACAATAATATACACTAAAGATATGTGCATAGAACTCACGAATATTTCGTTAATTTTATAGTTAGTCTATCATAATTTGGGATCAAGTGTCAAGAAACAAAAACTATAGAGGTTAAAGTTATCGAAAAATTAGTTCGAGTACAATATGATAAATGATGACTAGTTTAGCGAGCCAAACTGAATTTAGACCATAATTATATGAAGGTTAAATACATTAAAACCCCTTAAAATTTTAGCTATTTCGCAATTTACCCCTTAATATTATCTTTTTATTAGTTTACCTTCGGGACTAATAGTCAACTCTAATTATTTATAACGGGGATGCTATTTAATAGTAAAAAAACAATTTTATCCCTATCTTGCCATTGGATAAACAAAAATACCCATGAATGTGGGTATTAAAACATGTGTTCTCAAAATTATGTGGTGAAGACAAAAAGTATAAAAACTTGAGGAACTAACTGTAATTTTATAAACTTTGTTTCTTCCTGAAGCACATAATGTCAATCTACTTTTGCATCAAATTTCCTTGTCCAACAAAGTTCATACCTCCGGCAAGCATTTAAGGTGTCTAGATTTCCTAAGTCTCTCATTCACAGCACACACTGTACACACACAAAACATTCTATGAAAACGAAGTGAATCGAGTATTCTTTTTTTTTTTTCTTTATGTCAACCCAACAATTTCTCTTTCTCTATACTCCATCCTTTCTCCCGCCAATAACTAAACCTGCCTACAACCGTGATAATTTTTGTAGGAGGAAGCTAATATTGTTGAATAATTTTGGACTTGGATGAGTGCAAGTTGAAAACAAAGTGGGTTGTTCTTTTTTTGCATTCTACCTGCTCGATGAAATGCCTTCAAGAAGTCAAGTGTTGAACAATTAATTTGATAGGTTTTTAATTTGTTTATCAGCTATTGAATTTGCTAATATGGTCCCTCTATAATCCTTTGATTATTCTTAAACAAAAATAAGGGAATTAGAGCCGCGAGAAAAATTGCCTTTCAAATTACCAGTTCAATTTGATCTCGTTGACCATTTAGTGGTGATTTTTTGGTATTTTTGGTACCAAAATACAAAAATAGAATTCGATCATATAATTTTTTACCCATAAAAGTGACTGGAAAGTCTTCTCTATCGGTGGCCGACGCTAGTACTGCCACGACTCCACACCACGACAATCTTCCATGGTCAACCTTTGCAATACAACAGTACTCATTAATGGTTGTCTTTGTAGTCCAGAATTTTATTTTTTATTTTAAAAAAAAAAAAAGGAAACCAAAATTTAAAAATGTGTAAATGAGGAGATGCAAAATTACAACTTATGAAATAGGGTACTTTTATCATTTAACAATTTGTAACAATCATTTAGATGAGTTTGACTAATAGAAGGATTAAATTGAGAAAAAGATAAGGTTAGAGGTTTACTACTCTAAGGATTATTAACCCTTATATGAACTCCAATGTGTCTGAAACCATTCAGGAGATGGACAATGTTGTGATACAAGTGAAGTTTGGAAAGCAAAGAAGAGAAATTAACAGAAGGTAGAAGACAAGATTTTACATGATTGTTTGGTGGAGTGGATCAAAATGTTATCAATAATTTCACTACGTTAGGAGACTAGTCACTCGATATTGAAAAGTATGAGACCTTTTATTTTTTAATTATTTTAATGCATATTATATCAACTCCGCATTACATAGTAAATAATTAAAATTTACTCCTTGACTTCACCTACTTTTTCAATACCCCTAATATCTTTAGTGTCTTCGCAATACTAGTAAATTTAATGCTGTTCTTCTTCTTTGTGTTTGTATACATACAAGCATATTTGACATACATGTTTACTTGTAAATGGTGCTAAATTGCAGACATACCAAACATTATTATCCGATTAGATAAGTTCTATAAATGGATAATTAAAATCCATATCTACTACCAAAATGCAACTGCACATGTAGCAGACAATATATCCTTTCTACCGGTGAAGTTTCAAATAGTATTTTTATGACACAGTAATTCGACAAGAAGAAACTATGTATCATAAACCGCCAAACTAGATTTCTCTTACTAAAAGGGGGAAATTTAAAGGCCACAGCTAATACATTTTATATAAGGCATAGCTAATGCAAAGGTGTGGTCAATTGCAAATTTATTCAAACTTATTTTACTATTAACGGATATAGCAGTTCATAGCAGTCCTAGTTCTCGTGATGCAAAACATATAAGAAAGCATTTATATGGGGAGTAATCTCTGCTATACCATTGGTATAGATGCATAATACATATGCAAAAAAATAATTTTGAAATTTAAACAAAGATAATATAGAAAGTACACCACTTGGTGTTAAAAAAGGTGCTACACGAACTTTGCTAACCAGTGTAACTAACAATTAACCCTTCAACTTTGCAACAAAAGATAATCAACAGTCTTGGTATAATCTCAGCTGTGAATGTTGCCTTTCTTTTCCATTAGGTGGCATTAGGTGAGACTAAACTTTCAACATATGCATCAACCCGACACAGGATAGGAAAAGCATGTTGCAATTTAATCTCAGGGTACCTATGTGAATTATCTTTTGGATTGTATCATTTAAATCACCAAATCCGAACCAATTTGCAACACGATTTCACCATTCTTTGACGAGAAGACGGGTGTACAATAAAAGTACTGCATATCTTTATAAGAAAAAGGAACAGAGCCAACTTTAGTCCAAGACTGTCTTACTCCATACTCCATCATGATCCATACTTCTACAGAACCACACTTCTCTGACATGTATTTTGTATTGATGAGAGAAAGGCGACCTCCAAAAACTCCTAAAATACCGCCAGAAAAATCCGAATCAGGATATTCCACTTCTCCAAACCTCTCATTGGCTAAATCAAAGCTTACAATTTTAGATATATATTTGTTGGGACCAATTTCAAGCGAAATTTCAAAATGAACCTTTCTGTTTGCAAAAGCCCATTGCTGATAACTAGGGCTTCCATCTCTATAAATATAATCTTCAATACTTTTCCAAGAATCAGTCTTGCAACTATAAATCCTCATCACACCTTCATGAATTCCAACAACTTTATAATCGTCATTCAACTCATCATACCCGAAACCATATCGAGCATAATCATAAGGCTTAGATTGGAAACCCGAGCACGGCAATTGCATTAATTTTTTAATTGATGGATTCCACAAAAAAATATGGTTTCTATCAATTAGAATGCAAAGCAAACCATTACAAGAACCCAATATCGTAACTGGTTTATCAAGGCATTTATTAAGGTATTTCATGTGATGATCAATATATGTTACCTCCTCGATTACGGGCGAATAAAATGCGGGCGGAAGGGGAGACCACTTGAGGCCATAAGTGGGGCAACCAATACTATATATGAGCCTATGGTAAATGTACTCGTCATTCCTAGATGATTGATCGAGATGGGTTGCGATGAATTGCTTGCTTGAGATCAAAGAAAGCCAAGATTTTGAAACGCACCTGTATCTCAGGAGGGATTTGACTGGAAGCCTTGAGAGTATTTCAAAGATGAGTTCATCAGGAAGAGTTGGAATCCGTGGAGTAGATGTAGATGGGCTATAAAATTTGTAATTGGTAGTGGCTGCTCTTGTTTCTCTTTGAGCAGCAGCAGCCGCCGCAGCAGCGCTTGTGATCTGACTTGTCTTTCATCTAGGGTATGAAGAGAGACGGGCCACTCACTATCATAAGACGTCCAAGGTATTAATATATCCTATTAACGTATGTGAGGCCTCTTTGTTGGGTTGCCCCCAATTCTTAAATGTACATAATAAGATCTTCTATCTCATATTTTTTGTTATTTTTTTTGTATTATTTAATAAACTGTCAAGATTAAATGATGTTATTTTAGTAAAATAATTTTGACAGTTTATTAGGCGGTGTGACAGCAAATGACACCAGATGTGGAGTCCTTAGCCTAAATGTTACAATATCTTCTATCTTATATCCTGTATCACTTCCTGTCACATCATTTAATGAACTGTCAAGATTAAATAATTTGATTTTAGTAGAGTAATCTTGACAATTAATTAGGTGGTATGACAAAAAATGACACATGTTAGACATAAAATTTTGGTGCCATTTATTTGAATACTCCGGATTCTCAAATGAAATCTTAACTAACTTTAATTAGTTTTTATTTATTTTATTTTTTTAAATTCTTTGGATAAAATATCTCCTAACAGACACGTCAATTCACCACCACTACTGCCTATAACTCTTGCCGACCTAGAACTCTATTCCCATCACCACTAGACATGGCAGTGGCCGTGGCCGTGTCGAGAAGTGTCTGGCTAAACGCCCGACGAGTTAAGCCTCCTAATATGCCAGGGGTGTCGGATTATCTCATATTGGGCCGGACCTAAATAAAGAAATACTTGGCCATTGCTGGCCCTTGTGTTAGGTATGCCAGACTTGGGTTGACCCCACAAGTTGGCCTGGGGGCTGGCTCTATTATCTGGCCCTCAAATTGGTCTACTTTTGATTTTGAAATTAGACCAACTTATTAATTATTTTATTTTAAATTAGTAATTAGTACTCTTAATTTTTAGTTATTATTCAATCATAATACTTAATAGTCCAAGTTTATTACTCATTATTTCAAATTATTATTAATTTGTATGCCTTTTTTCATTACTTACTAGTATAAATTATATATAACTGATTAAAAAAAAAAAATAAGTTATTAGTTATTAAATCAAGTTATTATATAGTACTTCAAGTTATTACTTATTATTTCAAATTATTAATTATCATTGCAAGTTTATTTAAATTTATTACTTCTTTAGTTATTTAAATTACTACTAACTAACTGAAGTTGTTTATATTATTTGAACTATTTTAATTAGTATTTCATTTTTCATTACTTATTATTGCAAATTACAATATATTAGTCAAAGAGAAAAAATAGATAAATGTTATTACAAAGAAAAAAAAGTTATTTAAAATGTTGCAACTTTTTTTTCTTTAAAAAAAAGTCTGAAATTAACTAGTGAACGAGGTGGTCAACAGGTAGATCTAAGTGGAGTGGGTAGGTCATGGACTAGGAAGTAGGATGACCTAGTGACGGGTTTGGAAGATGATGGGTTGTGCAATCTCATGTTACGGGTTTGAAAAATTTAGAGCCTAAACCGGCCCTTAGTACTTAGACAGGTTAGGACCAGCCTACTATAATACCAAGACAGGTCAGGACGAGTTGGGAAGTCCAACAGGTCAACCCGACTTATTGACATCTCTAATCACCCCTATAACTGCTGATAAACAATACTAACAACAAACTATTAGTACTGTCACCACAGTCTCCTAATAGACAACCCAGATCCACAATCATTTCATGTTCCATCACCCACCGAGAAACCTCCATAACTCTCCTTATTCAAAGACTAAAAGCAAACACAATTAGCCATTCGGTAACTAAAAAAAATACGCCCCTATTCTTTTAATTTACGATCCAGATTAACCTTATTGCTGATAGACCATTATATAATCTAAAGTGTTTTGCGAAAACGTTAGGTTAAAATTTTTTTAGGACAATAGTTGGTTGTGATTTTCCTGATTGTAGGGGAAGAGTTGGAGTACTATATGTGGCAAGTATTGAGTGGTGGTGACTGTGTTTATTTTCTAAGTGTATAATTATCAACACACACTTCAAGTTATAAAGCTGCTTACAACATTTAGACTACAATTCACAAACCAATAGATGTAAATGGAAGATTTGTAACTAATGGTAAGAGGATTGTTCTCACGAGAATGACCAAATAACAATTATTAGAATTCTAAGAATATCCATACTATTTAGACAAACAATTAATTCAAGTGCTGATTACTACAAAATAATACTAAAAGTACAATAAAAAGTTCAGTTCTAAATAGCAATAAGATAGAGGATGGACCGGACTAAGAAAGTTGCTTCCTCTACTATGGTTGACACTTCTATTAATTGTCCAATTTTGTGGGTCAAATTAGGGATTCACTCCCAATACTAACCAATTCCTTGGCCTGACAATTGGTTCTACTATATTTTTCAACATAGTTTAGAAGAATCAACTAAGAAAAGTAATATCTTGACCCATCAATCACTCTTCCATATCTAGTGAATGTTTAGTCTAGGTGGCATTAACATGCAATGGTCGTGTATAATGTTAAACCCATTCCATAAGTTCAAAGATTCGCCACTTTTCTTACTGCATAATTTTGCACCACTTAATGGACCATCAACTAAAATTCTCACACATAGCAAAGTTCACTTTTTTTTAGTCCAATCTACTAACTTTTTAGCTACACATGATTAAACTAGAAAGCAACACATAAATAATGCAAAGGATCAAGAAAATAAAAATCAAAGTATATATTCATACTCATACTTGATCAACAAGAAACGATAACAAAACTAACAATATTTATACCAATTTAAGGTTAAGAGAAAACCCAACAACTTTAATGAAGAGAGAGAACAATTTTTACTACATTAAACTAGAGAGAATTAGTCACAAAAATCTGAAAATTAGGCAAAAATCTAAGACCTGTTTGAATTTATTGAAGGTGGATGTTCATTCATCCCCAAGCACATCGGTTAATGTGATATTTATCCCCTTGAATTACGTAATGGCTTATTGATCCCCGATTCATGTATCATATTAAATGTTTATTCATAATCTCCTATCTTGTAACTCTATAAATAAGAGACTTTGGCATCTCACTTGTAAGTCTTTTGTAAGGCTTATGAAAGTAAAAAATATAGAACATTGGAGAATTTTCTATTATTTCTCTATCTACTTTTCTCTTGTCTACACTTTTAAATTTCCTACTTTAGTTAGTTTTGTAGACTAGCTTAATAATCTTGGCTTAGTTTTATAATACATTATCAATACGAGACTCTGACCAATTGAGATAGAATTTTAAATCAACATAATGAAGGTACGTAGAACTTTCAATATGACGAAGATATGTAGAACTTTAATTATCACAGCCAATGTACAATTTATTTTAGGTATTCTCTATTATTATCTTTTATTTTTATACTTTCAATTGTATCAACATAATATTATTAGAATTTATTTTGATTAGTTTGATCCAAAATTCAAATTATACCAAATTTGAATTTGACCCTTAGCATAATAGGCAAGAACTTTCTATTTTGAATTTTGGATGTTCCGAAATCTATCTGGATTCATTGTGTCTTGAAGACACAATTAGAAAAAAGGCAAAATACTATATTCAAGGAATATGAAACAAAATACTAATTACTGTTATTATATAAAATGTATTAATAAGCTGTCTCTTATACACATCTAGATGTGTATAAGAGACAGGTTATATATCATTAATGAATACATATTAGAGAAAATATTCTCTACTTTTCTTGCCTCAAATATGCTCCTGAAGAAGCAATATCGGCAAAGAGTTTTTAGAAAATATTCCAACTCTCATGTCTTCTTATGATTGAATGAAATAATAAGTTATTACTCAAATTAATCTCGTCCAATTAATTTTGCTCCATTCCCCGAAGTGAATGTGATAAAAGTTTAAATAATACTTATGGAAGTAGAGATGGTCAAAGCCAACATATTCATGCTAGTCATATTAATAAACACTATTCGAGTTGTAGCACTATATTTTACCATCAGAAAGTGGTAGAATTGTGAAGAGACCAAAGAGAAAGATAACAATCGGCAGAATAATAATATGGAAATAAATATTATCGTTATAACATGAAAGACCATTGGTCATATACATGTCGTACACTAAAGTAACTTGTTGATCTTTATCAAGCATTATTAAAAGACAAAGAGAAAGCCATAGAAACAAGTTTTCTCTATAATGATCTTGACCATGGTAATTGTGCTATTGGTTTCTTCCTTGAAGGAATTATTGATCGTTTGATTGACAGTGAAATTCCTAAGAAAGAAAATACCTTGGTATTTAGTATATTTTCATTATAGTTTTAAAATTCTATGTGTCTTTTTCTTTTACATTAATTCGTTATCTTATATTGCTTTATTATTGTATTTATTTTGTTTTGATATACATTCAAAGGTATATGAGATATGAGGATATATGTCTCTGACAGTGCAATAATATATACACATGATATTCAAAAGTAAGAATATTTTTCCCACCTGAAGTTGAACATTTTTGTAGAAACAAATATTAACACCATAAGTGGTAGTGCAAAAAAAAAAATTAATTGAAAGCTCCGAGCAAATATATGTCTCCCTAAAAGAACAAAATTGATTATAATTAGTGCACTGTTTGCTACTTAGTCTCGAAGAAATTTATTAAGGTTTAAAGATATCCGTTGAAAATGATATCATTTTGAGACTATAAATGAGAAAATTATTGAGTATCTATATAACATCAGGAAATAAATATGTTGTGAAAAAGTTACATGTCTTTCCTTTTGGTTTGTACTATATTAGTACAATTGAAGCACATGCTATAGTAAACCTGAAGTTTACTGCTTCAAATACTTTTATTGTTTGCCAATGATCGGTTAGACCATTCCTTGTCAATTATGATATATAAAATTATTGAGAATTCATGTGGACATCCATTGGAGAACCAGAAGATTTTTGAATTCAATGAATTCTCTTGTGTTGCTTGTTCTCAAGAAAAATTAATTATTAGACAATCATCCATTAAATAATAGCGATTGAATCCCCTGCATTTCTAGAATAAAATAAGGGTAAGACCTATGGGCCTACTTGCCTTCATGTGTACCATCTAGATATTTTATGATTTTGATAGATGCATCTATTAGATGGTCACATGTGTACCTGTTATCAACTCGCAACCTGAAGTTTCTGAAATTGCTCGCTCAAACAATTAGATTGATTATGAACACGATTTTGAAATTATGCAATTAAGAAAATTTGTCTTGATAATACTGGTGAATTCAGGCATCTGATGATATCTATTAAACATTCTGAAGCCTAGTTCATAGCCTATAATGATCTAGAAGAATTGTTAATCAAATGTCTCCAATCAATAGTTAGACTATTGCTTTGGAGAACAACTTATCTTCTTATGTATAGTAACATATTATGCTACATGCAGTAGCATTTATACGCATCAGGCCAACAAAATATTTTAAATTCTTCCCATTATAATTAGCTTTTGGTCATGAGTCTAATTTTTCTATTTGAGAAGCATTTTCGATTGTGTGGTACATATTCTTGTTGTTTCACCACAACGTACAAAGTTATGGGTTATAAAGATAGTTGGGAATATTTGTTAGATATGAGTCTCCCTATATGATTAAAATATATCTTGAAATATTAAAATGGGAATTCATTATGGCACGATTTACATATTGTCATGAAAATATTTTCCCAACATCAGGAGGAGGAGATAAGTATCTAGATAGAAAATTGAATGTAATGAATTATCAAATTTTGATCCTCGTACAAAGTATGTGAACTTGAAGTTCAAAAGATAATTCATTTGCAAAATATTGTGAATCAACTGCCAGATTAATTACTGACCTAAAATGAGTGAAATCTCATATTCCAGCTGAAATGCTCCAATTCAAATTGGTGTCCCAGTAAGACAACCTATTAATGCAAATGATAGTTAGCCATGCATAAGGTATGGCTAATTAATCGGTTCCAAATGATAAGAATTCTCATTAGAGAAAATGAGCAAATATTAGAAGGCATGGTTGTAGAATAGAGGCGGGTACTCCTAAAGAGGCACTAGACATAACTAATCATAAAAACTCCAGAAGTGGATCAGGTACCTAAATCTAATAAAAATGAAGAGATCTCGATAAGTTATGTCAATACTGAAAAAGATGGAACCAAAAAAATATTGTTGTCGACAACATATTATTGTTCATAATATCAGTTGATGTTTTGAATAAAAATCGAGAATCTTGAGCTTGAGTATAAATTTGTCGAAGAATATTGATATAGAAATTATTGAAAGACGCAATATAAGAAAATTCACGTTCAAGACGAGAAGACTTTAGACCTGTAGTCTAAATCTTTAAAGGTGTAGAGCCGGTTGTACACAAATATATATTCTTGCAAAAACGAAATGAGAAAAATTAAACTGTGCTATATAAAGCACACCTTGATATGCAAAGTTCTTGGAAAGATTCAGTACTAATTATGATGAGACATATTTTCCAGTGGTGGATGCGATCACCTTTAGATATCTAATTTTTTCCAAGTATGGAAATTCATGAAATATTGAAATGTGTTTAATGAATATTGAACATATTTTTTACGGCTCATTTGATATCGATATCTATATAAAAATCCCTGCAGGATTTAACATGCCTGAAACATGTAAAGTTTCACAGGAACATTGTTCAATGAGAATACAAAAAATTTTGTATGGATTAGATTAAAACAATCTAAGCGAATGTGATATAATCGCATCAAAGAGTATCTATTGAATAAGACTTATAAAGATGACCTAAAAGAGGTTCAAAAGATAATGAATTTATACAAAAGATTTGGCAAAGGTCTATAGTTCGAATACTTATCGAACGAAAGTTTTGTTCATCAATGAATTTATACCGAAAAGGTATTAGAACGATTCTATATGGATAAAATACATCCATTGAATACCCCAATGGTTGTGAAATCGCTTGTATCAAGAATAATGATTTTTTGTTCTCGTGAGAATGGTGAAGAACTTATTAGTTTTGAATTACCATATCTCAGTATCCTAACAATGTATAAATTCATTATCAAGATCTATAAGATCTCTTATACAAAGATATTGGGATGATAATTAAGCATATACTCCAATATCTCCGAGACGTTATTGATATGAGCCTATTTTACTCAGATGAATCTAGATCAAAGTTAGTTGGCGATGCAGATGTTGGATATTTATCTGATTCAATATATTAGCTCGATCTCAAACAATATATTTATATATGGAGAAATTGCTACATCATGGCGTTCAAATTTAATCACTACTTCTTGCAATCATTGCTAAAATAATTGCAATACATGAAGTATGTAGTGAATTTGTCTGGCTAAGGTCATTGACCCAACATATCCAGAAGATATGCGATTCAATATTAGAAGTTAAACTTCTAATGTGTATCATATGAAGATTATGCTTCTTATGTTGCTCATTTAAAGGGAGACTATATTAAAGGACACAGTATTTAATATATTTCTCCAAAGTCTTTTATTCCCTTATGATTTTCAGAAGAATTATGGGAAATTGATATCCAACAAATTTGCCAATGTGATGATCTAGCGGATTTATTTAAAGGTGCTATCAACAATAATATTTGAGAAGTTAGTTTGTAAAATTGGGATGTATCGTCTTAAGGATATCAAGTGATATTTTCTTGAGGGGAGTAAAAGTACACGTTGTACTCTTTTTTCCTTGGTAATGGTTTGAGCGAGCAATTTCAGAAACTTCAGGTTTTTAGTGAGGCAGCAGGCAAAATTGTACCATAAATATAGAATGTCTCACTGTACTCTTTTTCCTCTACCATGGTTTTTTCCATTGGATTTTTTTCTGCTAAAGGTTTTTAACGAGACAGTAATTTATTGCGTATTCTTTTATGCACGGACATCCAAGGGGGAGTGTTATGAATTCATTGAAGGTGGATATCCATTCATCCCCAAGCACATCGGTTAATGTGATATTTATCCCATTGAATTATGTGAAGGCTTATTGATCCCCTGATTCATGTACCATATTAAGTATTTATTTCCATAAATCTCCTATCTTGTAACTCTATAAATAAGGAACTTTTGTACCTTATTTGTAAGTCTTTAGTAAGGCTTATGAAAGTTAATAATATAGAGTATTGGAGAATTTTCTATTATTTCTCTATCTACTTTTCTCTTGTCTACACTTGTAAATTTCCTACTTTAGTTAGTTTTGTAGTCAAACTTAATAATCTTGACTTATTTTTATAACAAGAACTAGAGTTTTTCTCTAAGGTTAAGGAAGAGTTTTTCTAAAAATAATTATTACATTAACTATTATGTGTTTTGGTGTATTAGTTAGGAGTACATTACAGCCCATAATCCAAAAATAGCCAAAAAGTTCAAACTTTTTAGGCTAAAACATCTCGAACTACCATGGTTTGAAAGTGAAACTGGGTTTCTTCAGATTTGCAATTTGGTCCTTTGATTCTTGAGTTCTTTAGAATTTGGCTTAGCAGCTTGTAATTTAATCCTACAATACAACCCAAAAATATATAAGTAACCAAAGACGATATATTAATCCGATAAAATTAACACTAAAAGCTGAATGCTTAACAGATGCACATGAAAATACTAATTACTACTAAACTAAAGAAAAACACACATAAGAACACTTAAATTAGGAAAAACACTATCAAAATACTAAGATTTTAGTTTAAAATAACTCTTTCATAGAGTTATCACACCCCAAATCTAACATTTTACTAATCCCCATCTAGATGTGAAAAGAAACAGGAAATTAACACATTTACAACGCATGAAACAACTAACATATAATGACTCCAAACAGCTTACACCACCAAGGGAATAAAAAGAAATGGAATGTCGAACATGAAACAAATGGTTATAAACATCAAAATGAAATATTTAGCTCAAGAAACGTAACATTTTCTCCCACCCTCCCTTTGTCAAAAAGTAACCACAAGTTTTCCTCCCAAATAAAGCTTTAACAAACTAATATTAAGTGTAGTGTCAAGTTAAATGAAAGTTGTTTAAGATACAAGTGAAATTTCTACTCTTATCTCACATTCGCTTAGATTGTTTTAATCCTGTCTCACAACAATATAGATTTGGTTCTATCTAAGGTGATATATGTGTCTCTTATACACATCAAGAGTGATTTAAATTACCTTGGTCATGACAATTGAAACACTTGGACCAAAAATCCCCTAAATAGAGTCCCAAGAACCTACAAGCCTTGACCAAAACTAACCAGACTTTACCAAAACACTTCTAAAGCAAAACACTAACTTTAGTGTACTAAAAACTTGATCTTGAAGATTTAGTAAGTTGAACCTTCGTTATCGAACACAAAAGAAAATATTTGCATTGTATTTTTCTAATAGAGATATATACAAGAGTTACATAAAAGGGGAATAAAAAGAAGATTTGATTTTCCAACTTCTTCCCAACAAGAAAGACAAACATAAAAATAAGATTTACATTAAAGGGAAATACACAAAAATATTTTACATTCCAACTTCTTTTTCCCACAATTACACCCAAAAACTCCCAAACAACCATCATAAGAACTCTAAGCCATAACATTGATGAACTTTAAAAATTTCAACAATGACTAAGGTGATGAGTTCCAAAAGAGGATGAATAAAAGGAAGTGATTTGGTTAAGTTTTGTGGCTACTAAAGAAAATAGGATACAAAGTTCAAGGGGGACACTAGGGATAAAATTTGATACATGTAAGGAATTTAGGCACAAATGGTCCAAGTAAGGCCTAGATTATTTTTGAAATCTAAGTTTCACAAGTAATAGACAATCAATATGGAAAGTGAAACCTTACAAAACCCGTACAATATAAATGATGTTGTATTTGAAATGCAAAATAGACAAATACTTAATGATGGCCTAAATCTGTCACTTTACTCAAAAAGATATTTTAAAAATCTTGAAGTACATAAACTAAATTAACTTTCAATTGAAATTGGCATTGAAGAAATATTTAAAGAAAACAAGTTTTCAAAAAAAAAAAATTATCTCAAGTGGTAGAAAAATAGGTTGAGTTTCAAAAATTAAATCCATTTTTTGAAATTTGTTAAGCATGAAACTCCATGATTCAAACTTCCATTTTGTTTTCCAATTCCCTATAACACATAAAAATATAAGCACAAAAGTCATTCCCAAAACATCACAACATAAAAAAAAAATGCCACCACAATTTTCAATTTATTTAATGATGAGTTACAAAATGATCCTACTAATTACCCAAAATATAATAAGCAATATAATTAAACACTTAATAATAAGCATAAATAAATAACTAAGAATAAAGTCCTGTAAAACCAGCCCAAGAACTTACTCACAAAAAGAAGGTCATCGTGCCAAACATGAGTTCGAGGTTTACTCTCATAACCAAGCAAATCATTCAAGGCAAGTAGCATCATTTAAGCACAGTCATGAATATCCATCAATCATCCATAATAAAGAAAATAAACTACTTGACCTCAACTAATTTATCCTCAATTAATTATTCATGAAAAGAAAAAGTAAAACTAGCAGTCCACTAACCAAATAAACTAAGTAAACTAGAAATACGAACACTAAGTAATGCAAGTGAAAATGTATCTCTCAAGCGATATGGGGGAAGTAAATGGGGAAGAGCAAGTAAATAAAGAGAATACGAGTCTTCTCATGTGCAAAAAGAGTCAATCCTCATCATCATCCTCTGCATCTTCATTATCCTTCTCTTATACACATCTAGATGTGTATAAGAGACAGATTGACCAATCTGACAGGCGTGGGTGAATCCAATTATTGTATAAGGTAGCTTGGAGAGCTTGACCAATGAGGGTAAGATTGGTATGTAGGACCATTTAGCTATAGATCCAATAGCTATGGATTCATTGCGTTCCTCATCGAGTTGGGAAGGATAATAGACATATCCCACTGGCATGTTGATGAAAGGGGCTTGTGGAGAAACTTATGAAGGTGGTGCACTCGGTTGATCAATTCTCAAGTCATGCTTCTGAAATTCCCAAACCATGTCGTGTACATAATTGCCATCAATGTGTTCCCTTGGATATATTTGTTACTCACCGGTATCAACCTGATAATCTACATAAAAACATGATCTTTCCCAAATCAACAGATAACCCTTGTATAATAGCTTAAACCAACCAGGTCTTATACCTTTGAACAAAGCTCAGAGTACTCAACTCCAAATAGTACAACACATGAAGTAAAACCAAAATTTAGACACAAAGTTGAATGCCACTCCTAGGGAATCCCAAGTGCTTGTTTCCTCTAGCATTCATTTCCCATTTTGCACCTTCATAGAACAAACTATTTTTTATGACATCATAATTTGGTTCATAGTTTCAGTTGTCCATGAGATTTGCCCTTAACAAATCATTTTCCTTCCCTCAAATCGCATAGGTTATAGCAAAGTTCTTTAACCAAGTTATTGTACCCTGGTGTGAATTCGATATTAAAGAATTCCTAATGGCGCTCCCTCAACTGAGTTTCAATCTTATTATAGATCCACACATAGCTTCCCCAGTCACTAGCCAAATCAAAACTCTTCTATTGAATTATAGCATGTTTTTCATTCTTCTTAAATATTTTTTTTGCATTTTTGCTCACAAACAAATTTTTATTAAATTTTCCATTTTTCTTAGTAACTTGACATCTTGCTTCAATTTTTCTCTTTTTAGAAGCTGAAAGGGTAGCAGCGGTCTTTCCCTTTCCCTTATATCTAGCCATATTATCTTAACAGTTCAAATGCACACAAATTACCCTAAATAAACACAATCAATTCAAATAAATACAATCCAACCATGTGGAATGGTCAGGGAATTAGATTTAGGCAAAATTAACTCAGTTTCTCCTCAATTAACCGCAAATCAGAGTTGATGTTTATAACCGCGAGAACTGTATTCCAAGAGCAAAATTGAAGCAATTTTACCCATAGAATTGACAATAGGATAACCTCTCCTTGTTCTTGAAATTGCCCTTCTTTAGCATCCCTTGTGCGATCAAACAATTCAAATGCTTAAGAGACCAAAATTCGAGAATCGGGTGGAATTTGACGTGAAATTGGTGAATGGAGAAAGAATTTTCATACATTGGAAAGAGGAATAAGAGACTAAGGTTTTGGTTCAATTGGGAGAATGAAGTTTTTGCTGAAAATTTGACTGGGTGTTGAATTTATACAAACCTAGGATTCTGCACCGGGTTGTCATTTTTTGTACTATGACATTCGACACCATGGTCGCAAAATGTAAACGAGGGTTACTATGTGAATGGTTTTGGACTGCAATGTCAGATTTTCCTTCTTTGAATTTGTTATTGAGGTCCTAGACACTTAGTAATTCTTATCAGTCAGCATTGTAATGTCAGTTTTTTCTTCATGATTTTGGTATCGCAGTGCCAATTCCAGTAGCTCCCTTTAAGTTGACACTGCACCATGTCAAACACTTTAGGCAATTTTTTCCATGAACTTTTTGTGACCGTGGTGTCAAATTTTTGTTCTTCATTTTGGCACCGCATCGATCACGATGTCAATTCCAAGGAGACCATTTGATTTGAAATCATGCCTTGACACCGTGGTGTCAAACACTGGAAAAATTTCTAGCTTTCAACTTTCAACCAATTTCTTCCCAAGAATTGTTCTTCACCTACAAACATCAAAACAACATTTTAGGGAACATTTTCACTTCCATCTCATCAAAACACTTAAGAATAATCAAATAACTATAGTAAACCTAATTTTTGCAATAAATTAAATATAATTAACTACCCAATTAACTAGATAAACATAAAATAAAACTAAAGCATAAATTATACACAAGAAGAGTTTGGATAGAGTGATTGTTTATAGTCATTAGGTTGAAAATGGAAAGGTTGCGCTTCAATTTTTACAATAAAGGTGTATGGAAAGTCAACATACTATTTAGGCCTGGATGATATAGCTTCAAGCAATGCCCGTTCACTTCGAATATAGAATTGGACACTTTTAACTCCAATTCCCTATGTGGAAGAACTTGAATGACCTCAATCTTATACTATCCCACTTAGACTTAAACTTTATGAGGAATAATTTGAATCTTGAATTGTACACCAACTGTGATCCCTAGGGTTGAAATTGTTCTTGATAATTAGCTTGTCATGCCATGCCTTGGTCCTTTCCTAACATATTTTTGAATTTTCAAAGGCATTCCTTCTAAATTTATCATGCTCATTCAAGTCCAAGAACCTTCGGTCACATGCATCTTTCAAAGCCAAATTTATTCATAAGTGGCTCCATTGTATTGGTTCTCCAACTCCACCAGAAGTTGACAAGGTTTTCCATGCGCCATTTTATATGGTGACATTCCAATTGGTGTCTTATAGGTGGTTCAATACGACCACAGAGTGTCATCCAACTTTTGAGACCAATCTTTCCTTGATTTTCCCACGGTCTTTTCCAAGATACTTTTGAATTCCCAATTGGAGATCTCAACTTTCTTGGAAGTTTGAGGGTGTATATGCCAAGGCAATTTTGTGTTTTATCCTATACTTAGCTAACAATGACTCGAATTGGGCATTTTTTAAATGAGATCATCCATCAATTATTGTGGTCTGAGACACTCCGAAATGAGAGAAATGCTTCTCCTTAGGAAATTGGTAACTATCTTGGCCTCATTAGTTGGTGAGATGATTGCCTCCACACATTTTGACACGTAGTCCACAGTGACCAAGATGTACTTATTTGAGAGTGAACTTTGAAATGGCCCCATAAAGTCAAGACGAACAATCCCCTTGCATTAAAGACTTCAAGCTCTAGAATTCCATCAAGTGGTATCTCTTGTCTCACTTAGGGATGTCCCTAGGAGTTGGCACTTAACACAACTTAGTAAAAAATCTCTTCGATCTTTGAAAAGGTCTGACCAATAAAAATCACTTTGCAATACTTTGGTTGCAGTTTGTTGGGTTCCATAGTAACCACCATATAGGGAGGAGCAATAATGTGCTAGAATATCCCTAACCTCTTTCTCTGGGACACATTTTCTCAACACTTGGTCATTACATTACCAAAGTGGCATGGTTCATCTCAATAATAATGCTTCACCTCAGAGAAAATTTTCTTTTTTCGGTCGAGGTTCAAGCACAGGGGAATGGCCTTAGCCATCATATGGTTCTCTAAATCCGCATGCCAAGGATGACCCTTCTTGACCATTAACAACTTATCCACTAGAATTTCCTCATGATTAGGTGTCTACTCTTGCACAACAAGTCTTTCCTCTTCTATCCTTGAGATGGTCCTGCCACGTTTCTTTCTTTTTTATCCACAGTCTCCTAATCGAACTCCTACAAAAGAAGAATCCATCTTAGCAATCTAGGCTTTGCATCTTGCTTTGAAAACAAGTGTTTCAAAGCTGAGAGATAGGTATGGACTACGACTTTTGATCGAATCAAGTAAGAGAGAAATTTATCAAATGCAAACACAATGATAAGCAGTTCATTTTCAGTTGTGGAATAATTCACTTGTGCCTCATTCAAAGTCCTACTTTCATAATGGATGACATGCAACACTTCTTCAACATTTTGACATAACAATGCACCAAAGGCATAATCACTAGCATCACACATGATTTCAAATGACAATGGCCATTTAGCTGCTATAATTATCATGAAAAGTGTGTGTTTCAACATATTGAAAGAATTTAAACAAGCATCATCAAAGTTGAAAACCCAATCTTTTTGCAACAAATAGCAAAGGGGGCCAACAATGTTGGAAATTTTTTTGATGAATCTTCTATAGAAGGCCTAAAGGACCAAGAAAACTTCTTACCCTTTAACATTACAAGGTGCCGGTAGTTTTTTAATAATCTCAACCTTTGCTCTATCTACGTCAATACCTTTAGATGATATATATGTCCCAACACTAAGCCCTCTTGAACCATAAAGTGACGTTTTTCCCAATTAGGGGCCAAATTGGTTTCCTCACAGTGACTCAACACATTTGCCAAATTTAACCAGCGATCATCAAAAGAAATACCAAATACAATAAAGTCATCCATAAAAACTTCGATGCCTTTTTCAATCATGTCATAAAATATGGCAAGCATGCATCTTTGAAATATATTAGGAGCATTACATAGACCAAAAGGCATTCTCCAGTATGCAAAGGTCCCAAAGTTTTCTCTTAGTCTTCCTATGACATAGCGATTCGAAAGTTACCGGAGTATCAATTGAGAAAATAGTAAGCAAAACCCACTAACCTCCATGCGTTTGGTCAATAAAAGAATAAAAATGGTAGACCCTTTTGGGTATCCTCATTCAATTTTCTAGAGTCAATGCATAGCCTTCAATCTGTCACTAACCTAGATGAAAGCAATTTGTTTTTGTCACTAAGCACTTCGGTAAAACCCCTTTCTTTAGAACTATTTGGGCAAGACTCATCCACTCACTATCACTTATAGGTTAGATTATACTAGCATCAAAGAGCTGGATTACTTCCTTTGTAACAACCTCTTTCAATATGGGGTATAATCTTCTTTGTGATTATCTAGTTGGTTGTACCCTTCATTCATAAGAATCTTATGCCTACACAAAGTAGGACTAATGCCTTATTATGTCATTATTGCTCCAAGCAATAGCACCTTTATGCTTCTTGAGCACATCAATCAATTTAGCTAATTGCTCATAAGACAAATGGGCATTCACAACTACAAGAAAAGTATCATTATCACTAAGAAACATGTATTGCAAATGAGGAGGTAAGGGTTTATGTTCAACGATGGGGGGTTCATTGTTCGGAATACTTGTTTACCTTTGCCTTTCTCACCCAATTCTTCATCTTTGTGTGAGTGCTCTTCCTTTTGAAGCTTTGTGAACTCATGAGTCTCTTCAATGTGTGGATCATCTTCCTTCAACAATATTCGACCTACAAAAGTCATAGACAAGTTCATGAATCATATAAATACTCACAATATCATCATAGCGGAATAGGAGATTTTGGGAATCAAAAACATTAAAAATCACAACTTCATCATTAACCCTAAACTCCAACTTTCCCTCTTGGATGTCTATGAGAGCACGTCTGGTGGCCAAGAATGGCCTTCCAAGATTGATGGACATTTTATTACCTTCTTCCATGTCCAAAACTATGAGTCCCAAACTTTCTCAATTTTGATTATCACATCTTCCACTATTCCCCTTGGATATTGGATGCTTCGATTGGCTAATTACAACGTGACACTTGTAGGCTTCAGGTTTTCTCCATTAAGCTTATTTTACAAAACATAATGCACAAGATTAATTGGAAGCCCCCAAATCACACAAGGAACTTTCAAAATGGATACCACTGATATCACATAGAATAGAAAATGATCTGTGGTCCTATAAATTTAGAGGTAGTTTCTTGGTAATCATTACACTACACCTCTCTGTCAAGCAAAGAATTCCGTCCCTATGTAACTTCTTTTTCTTGGTGAGGACTTGTTTCTTGAATTTGACATAACTTGGCATGTTTATAAATGCCTCCATAAAAGGGCTATTGATTTCAATCTTCTTGAAAATGTCCAAGAACCTTTTGAACTTCTTGGCATTCTCATCATTTCTCATCCTTTATTGGAATGGGATTTTGATTGGCTTTGAAACCTCCAAACATGAGTCCTTATCTTCATGATTCAATTTTAGAGCAATTTGGGAGTTATTAGGCTCATCAAACATTTTACATTTGCCTTTAAAAACTCTCCATCCTCATTATCAAGAGTTACTCTCCCATTGTTCTCAACCATATCCTTTGTATCAACCAAAAGTTGAGACTGTGCTGTCTCTTATCCTCTTTAACATTTTCAATCAACTTTTTACTAGATCTAAGCATGATGTCTTGTGCATGTTCCCAGTTGTTGTCTCTTGGAAATGTCTCTCTAGGATTCAGAAGAGTGTCACTGGCAAGATTACCGGTGGGTTTCTCAAGATATTTCTCTAGTCATTTTTTCCAATTGAGTCTCCAAATTTCCAGTCGAAGCACCTTGATTTAACAAATTCCTCATGGTCCCTCCCAATGCTTCATGCTCACTTCTATCCACTTCACTTTCTCTTCTAGCCATTTCAATTTACCTTCTCATTTCTTCAAGTTCCCTTCTAGTCTATGCAAGTTGAGCATAAACATCTTCTATCTTTCTTTGAAGAGCTTGACCAATAATCAAGGGTTGTTAAGTATAGGGTGGTTAAGATTGGTAGGAAGTGCTTACTTTGGGATTTCAAAAATTGGACTGGAAGGTTCTTTGGTGAGGTGGTTTTTATGGTTTAGATGAGGAGGCTTGCTTTTGGATATTTTATTAATAGGAACTTTGGGGTTATTGAGATGATTGACCACCCCATGAAAAGTTACGGTGGCTCTTCTATGAAGGATTGTATGCATTCCTATAAACACTTTGGTATTGTCTAGGTTGAGAGGATTAGTTTTCCATGTAGTTCACTTGCTCATTCCCATGGATAGTTCCTCACGCGTGCATTGGCCATTTGGATGATCTCCTGAGCAAAAATCACAAATGAGTGTTGAAACAGCATTCACTCTCCTCATATTCTCCAAAGCTCTTGTAAGGTTGATCATAATATTTGTGATTATTCTATTTTGGGCCAACAAAGCATCCGAATGATCCAATTGAAGCACTCTACCTCTTTGTCGTTGAAGTGGATTTTGAGGTGGTTGTTGTTGAGGTTGAGATTGAGAAACCGGTCCATGTTAGTAGTAGTTGGAAGCCATGGTGTCGAGCAAATATTGAGCTTTCTCTAATGTCTTAAAAGAAAGTGATCCACTAGTTGAGGCATCCACAATTGACTTAATCTCTTGGTAAAGAATATTGTTGAATGTTTGGACCTACAACCAAAGTGGTATGTCATGATGTGGTCATTCTCTAAGAAATTGTTTGAATATTTTCCATGCTTCTCCAATCCCTCTCAGACATCTTGTCTAAATAAGACTATTTTATTTCTTAGCCGAGCTGTCTTTGAAGGAGGAAAAATACTTTGCTAGGAACTCTTATGCCAATCCATTCCAAGTTGTGAATATCCCTTGGTCATGATTTTGCAACCACATTTTATATCTATACCTCAACAAGAATGGAAATTCATTCATTCTATCACAATCTAAGTGCACTCCATTAAACTTCAATTTAACAAGTACCTCTTCAAAATTCAACAAATATGTCTAAGGGTCCTTATTTGGTCCATCCTTAAACATAGCATGAGCTTGCAACATTTGTATGAGTGTCAGCTAGATTTCAAAATTGTTAGCATTAATGTGGATCCTTGCTATACTTGACACATCTACTTTCATCACTAAGGTTGGTATAATATAGTCTCTCAAGGGTCTAGCATCACCATGCAATCCTTGTCCCTCATTACTGTTTCCACCTAGACTATTGTTGCCTATGCCTTCTTTATTTTCCATGTTCTCAAGATTCTCATCCTTTACCCTCCTATTGTTGTTTTCCTCCTCCATTGTCGTTTCTTCTTGTTCTTGTTGTTGTCTTTTCAATTTCTAGATTTTCCTTCGTACCCTTTCAAGTTCCCAATCAAGAAGTAGAACAACCGCTTTCTCAGGGACCATACACTACAAAGCAAACAACAAGAACAAGTCAACTTCCAAAAGCAATGTGCTAAAGACAATAACCAAGCAAAGACATGAGTTCACTACGTTATAATAAAATAAAAATTAAATAACTAAAGAAAGAATAAGAGACAGATTAGTACTATCCCTTACGCAACTAGTTTCATCAAGAGTATTATAAGGACTTACTAATCCTCGGCAACGGTACCAAAAATTTGATGTGTATTTTCTAAGTGTCTTAATTATCTCAATGCACACTTCAAGCTATAAAACCAATTATCTAACTTAGGTTACAATCTATATACTTGCAAGTATATGTGGAAGATTTTTAGCTAGTGGTAAGGGGATCATTCCCACAAGGATTGCCAAATTACAACTACTACGATTTGAAAGATATACGTACTATCCAGATAAGCAATTAATTCAAGTGTTGATCACTACTAAATTATACTAAAAGTTAAGTAAATACATTGAGTTCTAAATTACAATAAGATAAAGGATAGGCCAGACAAAGAAAGTTGCTCCCTTTACTATCATTGGCACTCCCTTGATCCAGCAATTGGTTCTACTCTATTTTCTAACATGGATTTTTCAAGGATCAACTTAAAAAAAGTAATATCTTGGCCCGACTAACATTCGTCCGAATCTAGTGATTGTTTGGTCTAGGTTTAACATGAAACGGTCGTATCTAATGCTAAACCCATGCCACAAGTTCAAATATTGGCCACTCTTCTCACGCATTCAAAAAAACTATTTACTAGAAAGCAATAACACATAAATGATGCAAAGGAGAAAGAAATTTTAAATCAAAGTATCCATACTTATCTTGTTAAACATCTAATGTAAATACAGAGAACTAAAAAATTTATACCAAATAAAGTTCAGAAAAAACCCAATACTTTAATGAAGAGAAGATAACAAATTTTACTTTTAAACTTAGAGAGAAATAGTCGCAAAAATCTGAAAATTAGGCTTAAAACTAAGAACTAGAGTTTTCCTAGAAATAACTATTACACTAACTAGTATGTGTTTTTGATGTACTAGTTGGAGTACATTGCAAAGCCATCAGCCAAAAATAGCCAAAGATGTTCAGCGGTATCGTTTTCCACCTATTTTAAAGTTGGCACCCGGTCTAGAAGTGAAATTGTGCTTCTTTAGATTTGCAATTTGGTCCTTTGATTCATGAGTTCTTTAAAATTTGGCCTAATAGCTTGTAATTTAATCCTGCAATACAACCCAAAAATATACAGGTGAGAGAGAAAGCAAAATATGTTAATAACCCATAAAATTAACACTAAATTCCTAATACTCAACTAATGTGTTGAACCCCAATCATGTTTTTATGATGACAAATTCTTTCTAATGGTTTAAAGTTGAGTGTGCAAAAAGATCTTTAAGTAATAGGTAGTTTGGACATTGAAGATCGTCCGAAGGATCAAGGCTAGGACACAAGGGAACATCCAAAATTTGACTAGAGAACACTAAAGAAAGAATGCATCTTTTAGATGCAAATAACTGTCCGAAGAACAGTGTTTCGGATGCAAAATACTGTCTGAGACAAGGAATCCGATGCATAAATGATTGGACGCTGAAGATCATCTGAAGAAAGGAGCTCAAAATGAAGAAGATTCTATCAGAGACAGAGGATGCATATAATCATCCAAAACACTGTTCATGAAGCCATAAGATGCATGGACTTCCAAACCACCGTTTGAACTCCTAACGACTAGCTTTTAACAGCTATTTTTTTTACCGTTGAAACTCAAGATAATTTCAGCACATCTTTCATCTATATATAGCCAAAGGACATCAAAATGAAAAGAATAACCACTACATTCAATACAAACACTTGTGAAAACTATTTGCAGAGAAATATGCTAAAATATGCTAAAATATTAGGGGTTGTATGGTAGTTCTCTTGGCTCAACTAGAGGAAATTAGTGTGAGTAAAAGTAGATTAGTGAGTGATCTTCAAATGCAAAAGTGGAGGGATAACAAGTGTACAAAAGTGAGGTTGTAGTGTAAAACCCTTTGGCTAAACTAGAGGGACTTAGTTGGTATAAGGGTGATCCTACTTTGTGTACAAGAAGGTTATTACCTCACCTTCTTTGCAAAGGCAGTACTAGTAGATGTACTCCAAGTTTGAGGAGCTTGGGAGTTGGGTTTGCATTTCTTAATTTCAATTTTCATATTTCTCATTTGTCTTTGAGCATTAATTGATTGAATATTTATTTTTGATAGTTTGCACTTAAGTGTTTATTTGTTGCATAAGGATAGCTGAATATCGTTTAAGCACATTAAAAGATTTGTTCTTAGAGACAACCTAATTCACCCCCTCTTAGGTTGTTTGGGCCAACAATCGGTATCAGAGCTTGGTCTTTGATATTGAGCTTAACTAGCTTTTGAGAAAAGGTCATTATGGTAATCAATAATGCTTTGTTTTTTGAGTGGCATTATATTATTAGACCTCCCATGTTTAATGGTACTAATTTTGTTAGTTGGAGGGAAAGAATGGAAATATTCATACAATCTATTGATATTACATTGCTGATGAAGGTCCTTTTGAGGCTAATATTCTTGATGAAAATACGTAAAGGTTAAGGCCTAAGACTATATATGAGTTAAATGCACAAGAGAGAGTAAAATTAACTTTGAAAGCTAGAGCCATGAATATGTTGTATAATGCCTGAGATGTTAATGAGTTTACAAGAGTAAACGGATGCAAATTGGCTAAGAAAGTTTGGGATAAATTGAAAGAAATTTATGAAGGTAGAGATTAAATAGTGTGTGAGTAAACAAAAGAAGTCACTTCTTGTGGCTAAATATGAATCCTTCAAAATGAAATCTCATGAAAATATGGATAAAATGTATTGTAGGTTTAATGATATTATAAAGGATTTGGAAGGCTTAGGTAAAGATATTCTTTGGGTGAAAATAATAGAAAGATTTTGAATTCTTTACCTAAGGGTTTCATACTTTATCAACTCTTCTTCGGGAAGAAAAACACTTACAAAGATAGGTTCAGAGCTTTTAGTAGTGTCAAGGTTAAGTTCCTTCAACTCATTCACTGTGGGTTGACCACCACCTTCGAGTTAAGATGGAGCCGGTAGAACATTTTGAATGAATTTTTTGTAATTTTTTCCTTCTTCTTCTTCTCCTTCTCCTTCTTCCTCTTGCAAAAGATTTTTTGTCCTTCTTCTCTAGAATTTTCAGCCAATCATTCTTTTGAAGAAATACAGTTTACCTCCTTGGATGAATTAGCTTCTACTTCCTTACAATGTCTTGAAGTTCTTTCCTATTTTCCTTTTTCAACGTCCATTTTTTTTTTTCTTAACTAGACTCACTTTGGTTTTGAGGGCTTTTGCAACCTTTGATATTTGGAGGATTAAGATTTGTGTTTTCAAATTTCTCTCCAATCTTTGAAAGCCCCTGAAGCCTTTTAAATATAAAGATTTGAGACTTACTTGTACTATGTTCCTTACAGAGAAAAGCTATTTCTTGACTAGTGAAAATCATTGATTCTAAGGAAGTAGAAGTTGGTTTCAAAGCCTAATGTAACCTTTGAAATTTGAGGGGTTAAGACTTGTGTTTCTTAGATTCCTTTTCAATTTTAGGAAGCCCCTAAAGCCTTTTAAGTATAGAAATTCGGGGCTTAATTTCAGTATGTTCCTCAAAAAGAAAAACTATTTCTTGATTGGCGAAGATCATTGAATATAAGGAAGAACAAGCTCGTTTCGAAGCCTTTTGCAACCTTTGAATATGGAGGGTTGAAAGTTGTGTTTCTCAGACTCTTAGGCTTTAATTTTTGAAAGCCCTTGAAAACTTTAAATACAGAGATTCGAGGCTTACTCTCAATATGTTCCTCAAATAGCAAACCCTTTTCTTGATTGGTGAAAACCACTGAATTTGATGAAGAAACTTTGATTTGCCATAATCTTGATCAATTATGACATCTTTCATGCCCTCTTTAAAAAGGGATTTCTCCTTCTTGAGCAATAATTTCTTTTGAGCTCGTGGGGGTGACCCTTTTTCTCCCAATATGACATTTCTACTTTGACTTCTATCTTCTTGAAAGATAGTCACGATTGTTACTGGGATACAGATTGGTCTAGAATTAGTGAAGTTGTCTGGTATAAGAGTTGTCAAAGAGACATTGTACACTTCCGATTGGGATTTTTATCAATTGTCCTTCATTTGGTCGACTTTTCAATCTCAATTTCAAAACAATCTTTTGTCTTGGGGCTTTTTGTGCCATATTTCTTTCTTTCTTTTTTGAAGATTCAATTTTTACTTCAAAAGCTTTATCCTCAAGAAGAAGATAAAGTGGTAGAAGATTCAGGTTCTCCTTTTGCTTCTCACTTTCCCTCTTTTCCTTTATCTCCTTTGAGTGGGTTGAAAACGCGGGATTTTTATAAAACTTTGCATCCGCATAATTCACGTCCTCGGCACCAAAAGGACTTGAGTCCGCTACCACTATTTTTTTCAATCCTTGTGCCATCCTCCAGCTTTTTGAAAAACTTAAAGCATTGATGGAGTGTCGCTAGCAGAATACTATTAGTATGAATGCAAGGACAACCTAAAAAGTCATTGTATAAAGTGTCACCGCTGATCATATGAAACAACGCCTCAGTTTCTAGGTCCTAAAATTTCATTTTCAATTCGATGGTGTGTAATGCTCTTTATCCCATTTGGTTAAACCCATGGATTGTCAAGTTTGATAGAGAAAGATCTCAGGCTGACAACCCTATGAATCGAATGACTTCCAAGGAAAGAAAATTTATTGTGGATCTACAATCAAGCATTATTCAATCTAGATGTTCCAAACATGTTCACAACAATGCCACAGACATAAAAATGCCAATTATGATCATATCCTATTGGTAACTCTTCTTCATTGAAAGTGATATAAGCCAAGCATAAAATACAAAACTCTTTTGACAATGGTGGACTAAAACCATCGCATAGAGATCAGGTATTATCAAAGCTTGTACTAATGCCCACCTTAGATCTTTTGGCATTTATAAAGTGTCATAAATGCTTAGGGGAGCCGAAATGCACTTAAGATGTACTAAGACATTAAATTTAATTTGTTGATAATGTGGCGCATTCCATAAGTGAGACTTGATGTGATTTTGGTATACCACCTTAAGTGTTCAAACTTATTTTCACAAGTTTTAGGTGAAGATTGTGCATCCTACTCTTGAATTGTAGGTTCTTTATGAATGGACTCTTTTGAAGATGAACCATTTAATTTCTTACTTCGTCGCACTTTTTGTGGTGACGACAATCGTTGACCAAAGCACAAAGTGATTTTGTTCAAGGCTTTCAAGCTTAAAGACTCTTCTTCTTCAAAAACCAACATGCAACATTGTTCCACAATCTCATTTTCTTCATCTTGTTCATTTTTGAAGAATTTGAGAGAGAGATATTCAATTAGAGTAATAGGCACTCTTTCAGGTTGAACATATTATTCCTCTATCGACACCATCTTCTTTTGACACATTTTCTTTTTCTTAAGAGACTTTTGTTCTTTTTTCCATCTAACCTTCATTCCAAGACGAGTAATGTGCAAAGAACGTGAAGCGGTTTGCTTTTTTGGTCCTTTTATTTACACAAGTTGGCCACTTTTCGTCCTTTGCACTTTCTATTTTTGAATAATTGTTGTAATTTTTCAGGAAAGGCTCAGTCATGAGCTTTTGAAGTGTTAGAATTGTTGGATTTCTCGAATAAGGCATATTAGGATAAGCATAAACGTATGATTTATTGTCTACTTCAAATGCCACTTTGATTGCACTCTTAGGAAAAGGAACCATTAGAATAGGGGTTTTCTTCGATTAAGAAGATATTGTTAGCAGTGGTAGACGAATTGTTTTCAAGCCTGAGATTTTCCTTATCAACCATTGAAAGAGACAATAAATCATACTTTTGTTGATAAAATGCTTATTGTTAATGGGAGACTAGGAGTAGATGATAAGGGCAATACTTTGGACCATTGACTTTGTTAACCTTAGCGGGTCTCTTTGGCTCCACAATTCTATTGGCTTTTCTTTTATTAACTGCTTGAAGATATACTCCACATCCTCGTTATGAAAAGTGTGCTTTACACTATTCTTTTCCTTCAAAGTAGGTTTTCTTTGACCTTCTTTGTCTTTTGAACTTGAACTAGGATTGCCATTACCATTTTTCTTGACGGTATTAACAAAAGTTGCCATAGACTTGCCTCTCTTGACGGGTTTCTTGCCTTCATTTTTATTTTCTTCCAGAGACTTATCTTTTTTAGCACTTTATTTTTTTTTTAACTATTTTCTTTTCAATACTTGAAGCTTGTAAGATAAGTAGATCCATCAAACATTTGGGATTCAACAGTCTGAACAAAAGTTACTATTTCTGGCAATAGGTTGTTGTATAACATTTGGACTGCTGATTGCTCGGTCAATTTCTTGGTACATTGGAGATTTAAATTCTCCATCTTGTTGTAAAATCATTAAACTTTCATTAGAAACCTTGTTTTTGAATTCACAAATTGAGCTCAATTCTTTGCAAATTACATCTGTATGAGGATCGAGCCAGGTTGTAAATTGGGTATAAACTATTAGTTAGATCCTTTTAGGGACTGGACAAATTGACAGATCAATAAGGCATCACTCTAGATGTGAAAAACACTCTTTTAATCACCACAAGCTGAGTAAGAGTAAGCTAAGTGTTCTTGTGGTAAGCCATTGATTCCGTTGAATATTTCAAAATGAGGATTTTGATAGCAAAGGGGTATCGGATTATATCCTAATGAGAAGAATATGGTTTACAATATCCAAACATAGAAGGATTCATAAATGCTTAGAATTCTCTATATTCTCGGCTATTAATGTTTTGAAATCGATATCAGCTTGTGTCATAGGTGTACTTGAATTTTGGACGTTTTCAGGAGTTTACACATGTTCTCGAGCCAATGTACTTGCTTTACTAGCCACTTAGGTAACCAAAGCATCCATTTCAACGTCCTTTTCAGCCAGTTTTCTTTGTAATTCTTGCGCAGCGTCCCTTTCAGCCAGTCTTCATTGCAATTCTCGCGCTTACTCTTTAAGACTGGTGGTACCAGTAAAAAGGACTGGCATTCCTTTATTTTGGAATTCATCAGAAATTTGTAACTTCCTTTCAAACTCCATTGCTAATTTCTAAGAAAAGTTATCCTCTTTGAATAGAGACTCAGATCTCTGTATAGAGGATTAATTGAAGAGGAAACCACAAGTCTTCGTGGACTATTTGATCCACTTGAAGAAGCCATTGTCATATTGGAGTTATATTCCATTGAATTCTCTTCAATGGTAGACTTGATTATCGCTATGACTCTTCAGATAAAGCTCGAGACATCATTCTTGCTCGCGATCGAGTCACCGGGAGATCATATGGTGAAAACTGAGACTTGGACAAGCGAGAGGATCGAATCATATAACGGGATAGAGATTCTTCTATTGCAAGTCTTTTCAAACCCTTATCGAACTCATGTTCAATTAATTGTTTTGAAGAAAGAACAGGATTCATTACTTCCTTTAATGGGATGTAAACTTCAGAAGTTGGGATCTAGAAATCTTGTTTTCGAGTTTCTTTTCTATTTTTCCTTAATTTTGTCTTTGTTTGAACGGGGAGTACATTTGCAAACCCTTCAAAAACTTCAAGCAACTCTTTTCCTTTTAACATTGGCGAGTTGAGTTCAACAACTCTAGGCTTCAAGGCTACTATTGTCTTTTTCTTATAAGCCTTTGTAGAAGTTGTAACCTTAATCTTTGGATTCTCAAAAATTGGTACCTGAGACTTTAGGGAAGAAGTATTTTCTTCTTCTTGAACAAAAGTTGCTATTATAGCTTCGGTTGATGGCAAGTCAACCACAAAGACAATGATCCAAATAAATTTGATTGGGTTTGAGATTAACCTCCTCAATCATGTTAATGGCAACATGGTTTTTGCTGGTGTTGGCAACACTAGACTTGTGAAACCACCTTTGAACAGGGTTTGCGCCTTCTATTGGAGTCATTTAAACCCATTTAACAATTGCATTCGGACAAGTCTTGTGTTGCTTGCTAAATGACCTTGAGATTGGAGTAATTGTTTGATACTCCTTGAATGATGTCACATTCGAAGCATTTTTAGTTTGCCCTTTTGTAGCTCTTGTAGCTGGAGCACTTCTTTTTTGCCCCCTTGCAACATTGGCAGTCACAAGTGAGGTAAGTTTCTTTCGCCCCTTGATGGCTTTTGTGGTCGAATTGAGATCTTTTGCTTCATGACAATTAGGACGAGCTTCTTTTTCCCCCATTGCAATTATGGTGGTCGAGATGACCTTTTTTTACCCCCTCGAGGCCTTGGTGCTCAAAGCGAGTTTCTTTTTCACCTTAGCATGCAATTGCCAGTGGAGAAAACTGGGATGTAGTCAATTCCAAAGAAATCTTCGAGTGGTCCATTGTGAATGTCGCCATGTAGTCGCGCTTTCTTATCCTTGTCTACCTTCCGCGTCTGGTACTTGGAAGCCAATGAAAAAGAATCATGATTTTTTGTGCCATCTTAAACCTTTAATAGAACACAATAAAATTAATTAATTCAACAATTAGAGATGAAAAGGAGAATGAGTCCCACTAGGTGTGTCAAAAACTATATTGGGAAAAAAATTAATATTTTACACATTAAACTCTCGCTCAATTTAGTTTCACTCGTATGATTTGCTCACATGAGTTTTATTTGTTGAAGTCAAATCCATTCAAGATATTAAATCTTTTAATTACGTTCCTTAATTAATTTGAGAAAAACACCTTTTGATTCTAATTGTAAATTAATTAATTTGACTTCCAAATAAATAAACGGGAATAGAGAGATTTATAAACTATTTATTTTCGGCGTTATACCTAAGTAGAGTATACTCAGCCTGCTTATGTACTGGTTACCGGGATCAAAACTTACGTAGTTCATGTAAATTAAGATTCACTTGATTTTTGGGCATTAAATTTTGCCCGTTTTGAATTTTATGACGGGTTATTTGAATTTGACTCATTTCTAACCGATAGACTTTTAGTTAATGGAAAACTCCACAAAATAATATATTTTTATAATTCTTGAGGCTAAATCCTTTAGAGCATTTTCTTACATATCCGAATTGGAATCAAGTCACATGTAGTACAAGACGAACCATAGTTTTTAAATATCCATTTTTTTAGCCTTTTGAGAGAATTGATGTTAAATAGAATTTGGCCATTAAAGGCAAAAATAGTTTAGACCAGTTTAAAAATTAGTCCAATTATTTTTTTTAATGTCTTTATTTTTATTACCATAAAAGGTAACATGAACGCGAAGGTTATTTTAATTTGATTTAATGTCTTATAAGACAAATTTCAGTACTAAGACCAATTGGTGCCTCAAAAGGCAAATTTGGAAACTAAGACTAATTAGTTTTGATTTATTACAAATTTGGTGCCATGACAGGTGAATTTAGGCACTAAGGTCACATTATTTTTACTTGTTACATTAAAAGGGTAATTTTGAGTGAAAGAGTTATTTCTCGACATAAGTAGACACTAAAACCAAACAATTTAATTAGTGCTCTCTACTCTTTATCGATGCCTTCTCTATAATTGTTTTTCTTCTCTTGGGAACATTTTGTGTCTATTACTCTTATTTTTTTTATGTTCTTTAACCTTCTTTTTTATTTTTGCTATGTATGCTCTCTCTGTCTCGGCTATGTGTGGATACTCTCTCGGTACTTCTTTTTTTTTTTTTTTCCAATGTGAGACCGTTATATAGAGTTCGGCACACCCACAAACATGTGGTTACAGAAAACATGGTCTCCCTTTTTCTCTTCCATGATTAGACGTGGTAAAGGGATCATCTTTAATTATTGCGCAGATATGGTCATTTTTTCGTTTCAATTTTGTCATACAGATGTTTCAACGTGGGCCTTAATGAAGGACCACTTCATTCACCATGTATTGCTTTTATTGACAGGCTGTGATGCTTCGTTAATAAATATTAGATTCCTTTTTTTTTTGGGTTGTGCATTCTGGTGATCATCATGCCATAAAGCACGAAGTGGTCTTTTGACTATTTCATGTCCATATGTAGGCATGCCTTTATTCATTTGTTTGTTTAATTTAAGTTTCTATTGAATAAACGTTATCCTGTTTACCATTTCAATAAAAAATTTTAGCCAACATATTTTGTAAGGGGTAAATTTTGACCATAAAAAATTATATAACAGTAACTTTCTAATAAATTTTGACCATAAAAAATTATATAACAGTAACTTTCTAATCCTACCATGTATCAGGTAGTTGTGTATGTTGAAAGCTTAGTCTAATCTAATGCCCTTAGTAGCACCTAATGGAAAACAATGCAACATCCACAACAAGGTACTATAGTTACCGAAAACTTTTCCCAACTCTGTGAATTGCATGACGTACCGATTTATGTGTATCGAAACACGAATTATTTGCATCCTAAAATGTGACGATTCACGTTTCAAAATGTCAAAGATAGTGAATTCTTATTTATTGAGAAAATGAGAAAACATTATCTAAATTTATCTAATTAGAACTATTTAGTATTGAATAAAGAATAATAGTTCGTAAAAGTTGAATATTTTTTTTCTATAGTCAATAAAAGTTAAACATTTATTAGAAATTTAATGCTATATCCCACCAACTACCTTCTTATCTCTATAATGTAGCAATTTTTTCTAAGAAGTGGCATACTCCGACTTATCGACTGACCCTACCTTACGTATCCGATACTTTAAAAAGTGATGAATCGTGTCCCTGTACCCGTACTATGTTTCTGGTAACTATGGATTATTGAGTATGCCTTATATCTTTTGTTTTGTCCTACATTGGTTTGGGAAGAATATTTCTCTCTCACTCAATGTTAAAAATTAAGGGCCTTAGTTAAGGTTCTAAGTGCACCAAACTGCCCAAGAGAGTTTTAGTGGGCTTTTAGGGCTTTCATGAGCATCCAACCTTTTCTCTTATTTGGGCTCTTTTGTACTTTTGTTATAATGGTGCCTATAGCCCATTTTGTGGAGGTCTCTCCAAATTTGTATTCCTCTTAAATTAGAGGATTTCTCCCCTTCGCCCGTGGACGTAAGTCAATTTGACCGAACTATGTCCCTCTGTGTGTCATTTTTTGTTGCAATATTTCTCTTATTTATATTTGTTACTGTCTTCCCTGTTAAATAATTTTCGCAAATACCCGAGATTCCGATCCTAAGAAATTGATATCAGAGCAAAGTTCCTGGGTAAAGTTTATTTGATGGTAACGAAGTTTTGGACTGAGAAATTTTGAATCCTGGGTTACTCGTTGGCAAGCAGTTTCTTCTTGGTATTGGCCTTTTTGTTACTCTCTTCTTTGTGTATTGGATATTTGAGGTTCCAAAACTCCGTCAAAAAACCTTCAAGAGTTTTGTTACACAATTTTGTTGATGATGAGTGGGCTTGTGTTGACAATAAATTTGGAATTCTGTTATACACATCTAGAGTTATGTCAATCCTAAATGAATCGAGAATTTGGGCCATTGAAATTTTATGAAGAAGGTGGAGAATTTCGCTTTGTAAAGATTTGCTATTTTACGACAATTTGTTATGCGATACAAGTCAAGGTAGATTTGTTGAGTATGCCTAGTATCTTTTATTTTTTCCCACATTGGTTTGGGAAGAGTATTTCTCTCCCACTCAATGTTATAAATTGAGGGTCTTAATTAAAATTTCAAGTGCACCAAGTCAATAAAGTTTTAGTGGGCATTTAAGACCTTTATGGCTATCCAGTCTTTTGTCTTATTTGGACAGATGTACTTTTTTTTATAATGGTACCTATATCCCACTTTGTAGAGATCTCTCCAAATTTGTATATTTATCTTAGATTAGTGAATTTCTCCCATTCACCCACGGACGTAGATCGATTTGACCGAATCACGTAAATCTGTGTATTCAAATCTTTTATTGTTATATTTCTCTTTGATTATCTTCATTATTTTTCCTGTCCTTTTTAATATTTATGATTCATAGTTTCTTGTTGCCTAATTACTTTGTGTTGCAAAAATATTTGAATCTCTATGGGTAGAAAGCTACATATGTAGTTGCATTATGGTAGTAGCTATATGGAATTTAATTGTCCATTGAACTTATCTAATCAGATAAAATATCTGGTATGTATCCTTGGGAAAATATTAAGGTAAATTTACAGATTTATAACCTGCTACCTTCTAGAGTTAATATTAGTGTTATGAATTTTGTTTACATCAATTGATTTATTTATTACACAATATTTAATCTATACTACAAGATATATAAACAAGACTGTAAATTGAGTCTATCTAAATATTTCCCGTATGCTTGTATGTGTACAGAGAGAAACAAGAAGAATGGCATCAAATTTACTTGTATTGTATAATGAACTAATTCCACTAACTACCCCTTGACTTATAGCCATTTTCCACTTCATACCTCAGTTGCTGCAGTCTTGTCCCACAAATTGAAAGTGAAGTGATTACTTTAAGATGGAAATATTTTGTGTAGGTGGTGAAATATGGATGCGACCTGTATATGGGTCGATATTATGACATAAAAGGAAGTAGATGAGATTTCTTTCAATGATTATCCATTTTTTAAGCCAATAGATATCTTTAGTGTCTATTGACATACATTGTATATAGAAAAAATTAAAATTTTTGTATCTGGAATTTTCGTCGCATTGGGCGAAAATAGGCTTGCCATTTAAGGTACTATAGCTCATGATATTTTTTTTAAAAAAAGGGTAATTTGGTAGGGAATGTAAATAAAGAAGCTGTCATCAAATTATGTTCAAATAAATGTGGTCAAATGAACTTTGATAGGCATAGGATCTTCTGTCCTATAATCTATACCACTCACTGTCATATTACTTAATAAACTGTCAATATTTGGTGATGTGATTTTTGTGGAGTAATTTGGACAATTCTTCCATTAAATGGTGTAATAAAAAATGGTACAGAGTGTGAGATAGAAGATCATTAGTGACTTTGATATCACTTTGATTGAGGCAAATGGGGTCTTTTCCATTGCATTGATTTTACTACGTGTTTACTGTAACAGTTATTCTTATGTTTGCCATTTGGTTTATCTTTAGGGAAAAAAAACTAATTCAGTCCTTTGCATTTGGAATATAATTAATTTAGTCCCTTATTTATCATAATAGATCAATTTTGTTCCTCATCTTTAGAAAAATTAATCAATCAAGGCCTATGATCGAAGTCATGGACAAATTAACTAATCAAGTCACGTGATAATCGTATAATTATTAACCTATCATACATGTGTTGTTAATGTATATGTCAAATTATCTACAATTTCTATCACAAGCCTAAGGATATGTTTGATAAAATTGAAATTTGAAATATGAAATTTGAATATTGAAAATTAAGTATTGAAATTTTAATTTGTTGAATTCGTTAAGTGTTATCTGTTTAGAGTAGTCAGTTGAATTTAATATATATATATATATATATTATAATTTGATGATAATATTATATTTTATTTTTATAGTAGGTTAATTTTTTAAATATTATATTTCCAAATAAATAAGTTAACTAATATAGAGTATGTCTGTGAAAGCGAGATATGTACTATGTGCAAGTGCGCGTTGATATGTGAGAGAGAAGGAATATATTGTAAGTGTATATTTATGTGTGAGATAGAAGAAATATAGTGTATACAAGTATGTTTTCATTGTGAGAGAGAAGGAATATATTGTGTGAAAGTACTGTTTATGTGCAAGAGAGAAGAAATATAGTGTGTACAAATGTATATTTATGAGTGAGGTAGAAGAAATATGGTATATACATTTGTATTTGTATGTGTAAAAGAAGGCATATAGTGTGTTCAAATATGTGTTTATATGTGACAGAGAATGAATATAGTATGTACAAGTATGTTTATATGTGAGTCTAAATGGAATATAGTGTATGCAAGTCTGACTGTGTTTATGATTATGTTTATATATGTAGAAAAGTGTGTGAATGTGAAATAAAGAAAATTTGAGTGAATTTTGTTAAAACTATTAAAGAATTAATCAAATTAAGTGATAGAGTTTTCAATTAAATTTTATATAAAAATTAAGTGACACTTAATATATTCAGAAGTATGACAATTTTGTTGTTAAAAACACTTAATACAAAGAAATACTTAATAAATTAAATTTAAGCAGCTACTGAGACACACCCTAACTACATCGAGATTGTGCTTTTGTAACTTTTCATTTTTGACAATTTAATACTTCGTGGCTTTTGCCACGACATTAATGAATGAAATGATTTTAAAGCTTTTTCAAAACAAGCTTTGTTGCCTTAATTTTCTCTTATTTACACATAAAAGCTTCTTATATATATATTGTCCAGCGCACATTTAATTTTGCTTGAATTATCTTCACAATTTGGTTTAATACTAAATAGGGTGAATTACAAATACGCAATTAATACTTGCTCCGAAAACAAATTGCTCCGATAAGAGACAGATCTATCGAAAGCTTTCAAAAGACTAACTTTGCCATAAGATTGTGCCCTGTCTCTTATACACATCTAGATGTGTATAAGTTTTTGAACCATGGTTCAGGAATTATTGATAATAATTCCTCTCTAAAATAAATTTACCTAAGTATTTTCCCAAGATAAGCCCTTGCAATCTGAGGGGACAACAGGTTAGGCAATATCTTTGTAAATATTTTGTTAACAAAGTTGCAGAGAGAAATAGACCAGAAGTTAGAGAAAGTGTGAGGATTCGGTTTCTTAGGAAAAAGGACTAGCAGTGTGCTATGTATGCTCTTGGGTATACGACCTCCAGCAAAAAACTCCCGTACAGTATTAAAAATATCCTTAGCCACAATGTCCTGTGATGACACATCATTTAAGAATTATAGGACTGGAAGTAATGTAATTGGAGGTATGGATTAAGGAATTACATACACAATCTTGTGTTTGGCATATCGTATGATTATATTCTGATCACGCATGCTTATGTTATATTTCACGTTTTATGTTAGCTTGATATTATAGATGTATTGTTACCGATGAACCATGGTTCATCTTTCGTCAACTCCAGCCGTTCGGATTGGACTGTTGACTCATGTTATGGACCAATTGTATCAGCACAGGGTCGGCCCTTTGGTTATATTACGTTCATGGACTCATGTACTCTACTGAGTGCCGGGACAACCTTTTCTAGTAAGGCAGCACTAGAATGAATACTCAGTATCAGTTACGGCATGGAAACTAGTAAATGAGCCAAGTTGTTTAGTTTTACAAAATTTTAGAAAGTCATGACATGCCTACTTGTTATGTGAAATTATATATGTTTTTGATCAAGTATATGATGTTTTTGCAAACTATGTATACAGTGATAAGCATAATTGTTTGCATGTTTTAAAAATCCTTTTTATGCATATGTTTTATAAATATACGTATGGTTCACCATGGAGGAATAGTTACTTGCTAAGCAACGTTTTGTCCTCACCCCACATATTCAACAATTTTTACAGTCAATAGGGAGCACGAGTACGTATAAAGGTGTCAAATGTAGGTGGAATTGGTGATTCTTAGGTTGAAGTTCAAGATTTTTTTATTAGCATTTAATTTCTGTTATTAATATTAAAATTTGTGCTTGTAGTTCAAGGACAAGTCAATTCTTTGACTTAAGTATTTTGTGACTTTCTATGTTAAGCTGAATTTGTATCGCTAGGGGATTTTATTATTCTTTTTAATTTAGTGAAATATTTATAAATTCTATGGATTAGTTATGATGCCTTCTAGTTGAAAATACGTCGAATATTATGTTTCAAGTTTTAGCAAGCTCGGGGCGTGACAAGTAATCCATCAAGTTTCTAGTAACCTTTTCTCTGACAATCAGTCAAAATCCAAATCCGATTTTAGATTGAAGGCGAGAAGGATAGGCAGAAGCAAAAGGAGAAAGGGGTAGGGGAAGAGGGAAGGAGTAGAGAAAGGAATGAGAGAGAGAGTAGAGGAAGATAGAGGTTGAGATGGGTGGGGTAGGTGAAATGTTGAGGAAAGGATGAAAGAATGTAGAAAAAAGAAAGGGATGGGAGATGAAGCAATAAGAGAGGGAGATATTCCAGGTGGGGTGGGATAGGACGGGGCTAAGGGAAAGGTGAGGGAAGGTAGAGCAAATAGGGGAAGGGGAAGGAAATAGATGAGGAAGAGAGGACAGGTTAGATGGGGCGAGACGGAGACTGAGGGAAGGGTGAGGGGTACAGAGAGGTATGGGAGAGGAAGTAGTGAGGGAGGGAGGCAAGGGTGTGCCGCAAAGAAGACTAGGGGAAAGGTGACGAAGATGAAGGAAAAGAAAGCGATGGGAGGGAAGGTGGCTACTAACTGGTGGTGGTGAGGGAGCTGGAGGTGGGGAGGCAGAGCTAGAGCGAGAGAAAGATTAGATGAAAAATATGGTATAACTAGGACTATGTCATTTAGGTATAAAACTACATCGTTTTGTAAATTAGTTAAATGACAAAATCGTTGAGTTTTACTAAACTGGATTTCTAAATTTGCCTCGAATAAAGTCAAGTTTTTCACTTGTGGGCCAATTTTTGTTAGCTCTGATGAAGAAAACAGACAGAATGGCCAAAATAATAGGTTTTGGAAAGTTTGAAGGTCAAAATGAAGCATTCAATAATTGGTGTTAAGTGTTTAGGGGCCATTGAAGTTTTTCACCTTAAGATGTGTAATCATATACATAATATTATATAATAAAGACAAACCCTCATATTGTCTCTATATGATTATGCAACTTATTTTGCAAATTTGACGGTAAAAAATCAATACTAGAATAATGATTTTCAACAATTAGGAATATTTTTTTGATATTTAGTATTTTAGTTGTTAAGTTGAATTGTTTAGCTTTATTTTGAATCTAGCTAGGTTTGTTGAGATTTTTAGGGAAACAATGCTTCTTTTTTTTTTTGTTAATGTATGGTTATAAATTGAAGGTTGATGTTCAGTGAAATTATAACACCATTTCAATCTCCACGTAAAGATTTTAAACAAGTTTTAACTTTTCTTGTTTTTAAACCCAACAAGTGGTATCAGAATCTCAATTTTTCTTAAAAGGATTTTTTATTCTAAGAAACTAAGAAAGATTCAAAAAATCAGCAGCCTTTTTCAAACAATACTTCAAAATGAAAACCACCTATATTTCTTTGATAGCTCCACAAGTTTTTGCTGGTGAAAATTACCAAATTTGATCTATAAAGATGCAAATGTACTTGATAACATTTAACTTTTGGGAAGTTGTAATAGAAGATAGATGGTATGCGCAAGATGATGCTGCTGTCGAGTTGCAATGCCGTCGTAAGCACCCAAAATTAACAACTCTAATATAGTAGTGGTGAGTCGACAGCAGCACTAAATATTAAATAATTGAAGATAATTCAATTAAGAAAGATCTTGGTTTTGGTCATATCCACCATGGAAATTTCACTAGTCGATCATTGACGCACAAGATAGTTCAATTTATATCAAGCACTAATTGAAGTTTATACATAATTAACCAGAACGGATACCAATTCA
Source organism: Cinchona pubescens (assembly GCA_025175665.1). Classification (NCBI taxonomy): domain Eukaryota; kingdom Viridiplantae; phylum Streptophyta; class Magnoliopsida; order Gentianales; family Rubiaceae; genus Cinchona; species Cinchona pubescens. The sequence continues at coordinate 189,908 of JANKKI010000256.1, read as the reverse complement.
ACGTTGATTCTTATTTCTTTCTAAAGTTGGTTAATTTTTCAACACGCGATCCAATTAACCCTAACTATTAAATTAACCAGACACAGTGCCAAAGATCAATACAATAGAAGCTTTAAGATTATACAAGAACAATTGTAGTTAAGACACATAATTACATGCGCCTTATTTCATTAGATGATTAATTTCTGTAAATTCAATAACACAAATCCAGTAATTATCAAATTTAGTTGCTTCATAGAATGAATTAAACACACGTAGTTAAAACAATCTAGCAGTAGATTAATTCTAATAACTTAGTATTATGCAGCAATAACAAGTTAAAAAGAACAACCATAAATTTAATCGCAGAAAAGTAATCAATACTTGAGATAAAAGCGAATAAATTCAAGCATAAGAAATCTCATAACTTTGTAGAATTGACCATGGCTTCAATCTTTCAACCAAGAAAAGAGTTTAGGCACAAAGTGCCATGAAAGAATGTAAAGAGAAATTTTTACTCTAAAAACCCTAGCCAAAACTAAACTAAAAGTGTCGATCCCTTTTTTTCTCACCCAACTTGGGGTATTTATAATGAGTATTTAGGGTTACAAATAATGCCTACTGATAAGAACGTGAAATAGGGTGAAAAGAGTCCAACCGGCCGAAAAAATCCATCAAAAACTCAAAAATACACAATTCTGCTGCTTCGCTCGCAAATGCGCTGCCTATTTTGGGAGCATGTGCGCGCTAGGCAGTGCTGAAAAGTTGCCAGCGCACATGCGCTGCACAACCCCAGCGCATGTGCACTAGGCATCACTTTCGGCTTCGATTTTGACCCTCATGCAGACCGAATTTGGGAAAAAGCAAAACACAAAAGTTGTAGCTCTATGTCATATCTTTCGAAAAAATCTTGAATAACCTCAAATGGAGCTCAGATAAGAAAGTTATGCTGAATCAACCAAACTGTATCAGAATCGCTCCTCGCCGGTACACATTTTCCAATTTTGCGCAATTTTGAATAAGATGCCTATAGAATCTTGGAAGAGTCAAAACACAAAAGTTGTAGAAATCTTCAATATATTTCCAAATCATTCAAAATCATCTCAATCGAAGTTTGGACTCAAATGTTATGCTTGAAATACGAAACAACATCCAAAATGGGTTCATACTCGTGCATGTTCCATTCTGAGCATTTTCTTTCATCTTTTTCAATATTTTTCAGCTCTTTTTCACTTTAACCCTGAAAAAACTAAGAATAAACAAATTAAGCTCAATAATAACTCAAATCTTGCTTACAACACATAAAAACGTGGTAATTGACACATAAAATATAGTACAATTATGAACTTATCAATAGACCTATAGCTCAACTTTCTAGTAATCCCACCTTGGTACAAATTAAAGCTCATTTTGAAGAAAAGACGTAGAGGTTCAAAGCCATGACTGTCATGCAAAATTCAATAGCTGGCTTGCGTCTGTTTGATAACTCAACTTAATGTTGAAAATTAATTGCTTATTAAGAGATTTTTGAATTCAACATGTTTGATAACAGAATTCTCTTATCACTTAATACATTAAGAGCTACTTAATTTGTATTCAAAATTTTAAGCGAAAACATTTTTACTTAATCTGCTGAATTTTAAATAAATGTGCAAACACATTGTCTAACACACACATACTCTCTCTCACACATATTCACACACACTTTCTCTCACTTGCACACACACACTCTCACACAAGCATATACTCTCTCACACAAAAACAGACACTTCCTCACATATATACATTGTCTCTCTCACACACACATACACACTTGGTCTCTCACACACATTATCTCTTGTAATTTTTTATACTCATATTCACACACACTCAAACACGTGCATATTATCTCTCACTCACATACACACACTCTATCACACACAAATTTTCTCTCATACACATACATACCCTATCACACACACATTCTCTCTCATATACATTTATACTATCCTTAATTATTCAATTTCTTTTCTACGCATATATGTGATAGTGATAATTATTTACAATAAATTAATACATGTATGAAGTGACATATTTAATTCAGAAATTGAATCCAGTTGATTATCAAATAGAAATAAATTTATTAATTTAGCAATTAATACTTTCAGAACTTACAATTCGGACTTCAGAATTCAGTATTCAGTATTAACAAACGCCCCCTTAGTGTTTTTTATCATTATGGCTATGTGAGTCAACCAAACAATTGACTATGGGATGTTAACAAATTGGATTGTTATTAAGTAACAAAACAAGACAAATGCAAATTTGAAACTTGAAAAGGGACTTTGAGTCTCTTAAGATTCAAGAAGATGAAACTATCACCAAGTATTCTGATAGAATTTCCTTAGTTGTGAACAAAATCAGATTGTTTGATGAAGAATTTCATGATAAAAGAATTATGGAAAAGGTTCTCATGACAATTCCAGAAAGGTTTGAATCCAAAATTTCCTTTCTTAAAGAATCCAAGGACCTCTCACAAATTTCACTTGTAGAATTGATGAATCATGATGCTCTTCAAGCACAAAAGTAAAGAATGACTATAAGGCATGACAAAGTTATTGAAGGTGCCTTTCATGCAAAAAACCAACAGAATGACATGAAAAAGTTCTCATCTTGCAGGCATTGTAAAAAGACAACAGATTTGGAAACGTATTGTTGGCGGAACTCGATGCTATTTGTGGAAATTGTAAGGAACTTGACCATATTGCAAAGGTATGCAAGTTCAAAAACAAAAACTCACAAACTCAATAAGCACAGATAGTTGAAGCAAATGTTAAAGAAGAGAAACTCTTTATTTAATGCTCATGCTTTTATGCATTTTAGTACATATAAATTTATATTGGTTAGAATAGTTTATGGACAAATACATAGCATTTATTTGTGTTTTGCATTTTCAAAAATTAATTAAAAGATTTAAATCCTTGACAGATTAAACTTAGTTGTAAATGTGCAAGATAAAGGTACAATTTGAAATAAAGACTTATATAGGTGTCAAACTTATTATAGATGTTTTTAAATGTACCTGAAATTTATCAAAATGTATTAAGTGTTAGACAGTTATTGGAAAGGAATTATTGTGTAGTTTCCAAGGATAAGGCTCATCTAATTTATGATTCAGATAGAAGCAAATTTTTTCAAGGATAAGGCTTGTCTAATTTATGAATCAGATGGAAGCAATTTTTTCAACCAAGATGAAGCGGAAATAGTTTTCTTTGGATTGGTCATAATGGGACGAGACTAATATTTCGCAAAAATATTCAGACCATGCTATAATTTAGGAGGAGATGGTTGAAAATGTTCCATTTGGAGGTACCGAGTTACTTTCTGATGTCTACTTACCGTTGTTGTACTTGAACCTACAACTTATGAAAAAGTTAAAAAATATCTGATATGCATTATTCTAATGGAGGAAATCAAGAACGATGGTGCTTAAAATTTTGATGATGGACCATATGAATGCCTCAATAATTTGTTTCATGACTTACACAACAATTATCATGTATATTTTAACCTTGATATCCAAATTTATGCATTCTATAGGATGATTGTCCTTCAAAGAGAACGATTTGAATGATCTCTTATACACTTCAGATGTGTAAATCTAGATCCAAAATAAGACAGTTATTTACTGAAGTTGCTTAATTGTAGACAAGATTATCAAAATAATCTTGTCTATTTTAATGAACTTTCGTAGTAGAATACCAAATATTTTCTAGATGTGTATAAGAGACAGATCTAACAACAAAAAACATTGCATGCAATTTATAAAGAAGTGTTAAAGATGTTACTTCATTCTTCAAATTTTGTGGTAAAAAATCAAGGCTAGAATAATAATTTTCAACAATTATGAATATTTTTTTGTTAAGTTAAATTGTTCAACTGTTTTCAATTTAGCTGAACTTTGTTGAGATTTTTGGGGAACCAATGCTTATTTTTTTGTTAATGTATCCCTAAATTGAAGCTCGATGGTCCATGAAATTATAACATTATTTCAAGCTCCATCAAGTTTTTAAGCAAGTATTAACCTTTCTTGTTTTTGAACCCAACACTTATTTGCATCTCTCTTACCCTGAATGAGAGCGGTACCATCTCACACGCTAACTTAGGTCCCCTCTTTTTTTCTCACACCTTTCTCCTGTCTCCACCATTCTCCCAGTCCCTGTCCCTTCAAATGTATTTTCTAAGCCGCCGTTCATGCTTAAATTTTTTTTTTTTTTTTTTTAAAAATCCTCAACTTACCAATGTGTTTCATCCCTGTCTCTATTCAAATTCAAATCTTATCATGTTCCTCATCTCCCTAATCTCTTCAAAAGGAAAAACAAACCGATGGAGTGATAAAGATTTTCCACACTCTGGTATTATAGATCTACTGCTTCGCCAATTCAAGTCATTGGAAGCTTTTTGTTACTTGCGTAGAAACCCTACTATGCACGAGAATAGAAGTAATATGAAATTTGAAGATCAAATAATATATATTGCTGGTATAAATATTTTAATAATTAAAACAATGATCATAAACAAAAGAATGCTTGTCTTTTTTAAAGTAACAATAATACCTTTATCTCGTGCATAACACAGGGATTTAGGCTAGTAAAACATAAAATTAAGAAAGCAAAATTCAAAACTAGGAGTTATAAAATTAAGAAAGCAAAATTCAAAATTTTTTATGCTAAATTTATAAAAATAATAGTGAATTAATATAGTTGCAACATAGATATAAACAATACACATAGGGTAGCACTGATTATAAGATGTATGTTGTGAATTAGTAGCTCTATATTGTTGAATAAATATATTATATACTTGTAATTGCTGATGATTTTGGTGATAGTTTGTCCTACCACATAAATTCTTATGACATGTATTTGTTTGGACGACATAGTTTTGATCAGAGAAGATAAACAGAAAAAACATATCAAATATATGTAATTTGATGTTGTAAATTTGAAACTTTAAAATAGTTTTTGGATAGTTTGCAATTATCGTTTATCAATTTTGTGGTAAAAGTATCACGATGATCTAATTAGATTTCAATGATGATATTCTCATACTCATAGATAGCTAAGTTACACCTCTGTCAATTTATTAGAAATAACCCTTTAAGTTATCTACCTAATTTGCTTCAAATAAATAAATATTTATTTTCCTAACTTATTCTAACCAATATAATTTTATATTTAACATGTATAGTTAATAGCCAATACTTATGTAATAATCCATAACATACTATTTGTTTTGCAACTCTTTTAGAAAAAAATAAATCAATTATAATCATATAGCTGTCTTGTAAACTATCTATTATAAGCACACTAACAGAAAATTGTTTTTTTTTTCTTTTAGTCAAGTGGTGACCTAAATCAACAGACAAAAAGTAATACAATCAATTAATGGCGACGCCAATAAAAATACATACTATTAAAATTATTTTTTAACGTGTTGCGATTACATAATCAGAACAAATAATGTCTATTGACATTAAATAGCTAATTACGAATAAATATAAAGTTGCAAGAAAATGCAATGAAAATATTGATCTTACACGATAACATTCACACATACTAATTTTTACTTCTTTTTTTTCTTCCAATTTATTAGTTATATCTCTAAGTCAACAAATAAAAAGTAAAACAACCTATAGTGATGCCAATAATAAGACATGCTATTAAAACATTTTTATAATGTACTATGATTATATGATCACTTAAGAATAACGTCTACTGACATTGAATAATTAATTATCAATAAATAAAAAGTTGTAAGAAGGTAAAAATCTAATTTGATCTTACCACCTTTTTATCTTTTTGTGATATAAAAAATTATTGTTCTTATTGACAAAAATGAATTGAATATAATTAGATTGTAAGAATGATATCATTCAGACATAGTTAGACTAAACATCCTCCTACTTTTACAAAAATTATTATTTAAGTATAGATATCCATATTTAAAATTAATTTATTAACAATTATATATAGGTAAATATGGCATAATTAACATAAATATTTATTTTTGTAACTGATAGTTAATAATTCATACTTACTATGATGATTTATAATACATGCCTTTAATTTTATAACATTTTTGGAAAAAAAATTATTGATCTCACAAGGTAAAAGTCACACTAATTTTTTACTATTTTTCCTTCAAGTATATTAGTTTTATCTTTAAGTTAACAAACAAAAAGTAATACAGTTAATGGTGACACCAATAATAAGACAAAACATTAAAACTAATTTTTAATGTATTACGATTATATAATCACTTAAGAATAATCTCCATTGATATTGAATAATTAATTACCATTAAATATAAAGTTGCAAGAAGATACAAAAAAAAAAAATTGATCTTACAACATTTTCATTCTTTTGTGATATAATAAATTATTGTTATTTTTTATAAATATTAATTGAATGTAATTAGGTTGTAAGAATGATATCATTTAGATATAGTTAGGTTAAATATCTTCCTACTTTTATGAAAATTATTATTTAAATATATATATATGTAATTATAATATAGGAGTGTTCATCTTGACCCGTCGACCCAAAAAACTTGATGAAGCAGTCCATTTGACACATTGAACCGTTAAAATATGGTACACAAATCGGTTAATAAAAGCGGGTCAAGTAGTGGGTCAGGCATTACTCTTATAAGGGTTAGGTAACGGCTCAAAAAATTTGCTACCAGGTGCCCACCTGGTCCATATATAGGGTCAACTCTGTAATTTTGCATATTATGCCATAATATTAATGAATTTTTTCTTTTACCCTTTTATAATGGTATATGTGTAATTAATAGTCATTCTATATATTTTTTAAAAATTTTGATATTAAAAAAATATAATATTAACTGTCTCGAATACCCATCATAGAACCCTATTTGAGACAGGTACCATTATGCATATTAACTAATAACCCGGTCACTTAATTTCTGGATCTGCTATAATCGGGTCAGGTCGGATAATTAACATTGAATAATTAACTACTAATAAATATAAATTTTCAAGAAAATGCAACAACAAAATTGATCTAAACACCTTTTTTTAATCTTTTTGCGATATAATAAATTATTGTTCTTTTGATAAATACTGATTAAATGTAATTAGGATATGTAAATTAATTTACTAACAATGATATATAGATTCAAATATTGCATAACTAATAAATATTTATTTTCTTAATTTATAATTAATAATTGATACTTATATTATGATTTATAATGCACGTTTAATTTTATTACATTTTTGAAAAAAAAATAATTATAAGAGGTATGCATAAATTGAGATTTAAAAAAAAAAATAAGGATAGTTAAATATAAGATTAAGTAACTATTTAAATAGTTTATCTTTTACCTCTATTATTTACCAAGTAAATTTTTTTTAGTCTAATGTGCCACATGTCGGCTTGTTATGTCTCATCACTAAAAGAGCTTTCGCTATAATAAATATATATAGATTTGGGTAATTTTTCTTTACCCCTATTTTTCTTTTACTTTTCTTTTCTTTTCTTTTTTCACTCTTTTTTAATAATTGAAGTTTGATAGGATAAACAGATTTAAACTCTTGAACGACGTGTTGAGGCCACCCTCGAAGACCAAGAGGTATCTGGTGCCTCAACTCTATTATTTTGGATACTGAATTCTTTTAATATGCTTCAAGAAGGAGCCTATATGAATGTTATTAGATTGTTCCATAAATTGAGATGAAAATACTGAAATTTGTAGCTAGTGGGATAAAGGGGAAGTTTTTGTTTTTAGTAAAACTTTATTTGTTGTCTTGTAGGCTTATAGGTGAGGTGTGTTCATTGAATTGAAATAATATTGAATTGAACAGGATTAGATGTTCATGAATTTGTTTCTTTTTAAACTCTTTTATTAAATTGATTACCATCAAACACGAAAATAATGTAATAAGTTGGAGTGGCCAATAATCAATATATGGTATATCAACAATGCCCACTTCTTTATTTATTTATTTTTTTATCTCTATTTTCAAGTTTTATATAGTTTTTAAAATTAGAATATTTTCTGTCACTGGTGGATTTGAATTTTTTTGGCCGAACATGTTTTGTTGCTCATTCATACTTTTGACTATCTAAGCCATTCTTAATCTGTATCTTGAGTTGTAAATTACTGATTATAAGGTGATTCTATCTGGAGAGCATGCATGTTTATTTGGACATTTTCTGTTTTAACTTAGTGCACCATAAACTTGGGAAACTTCATCAAACATGCATGGGGAGGGTATGATTCATCTTGCCACAAAGTTACACGAAAAATAATCCAGCTTTTTGTTAGGCTTTGGACGATTATGGTCTAAAGAGCATGTGGCCACCAATCAGATGAATGCTCTTTTTTTTTTTTTTTGTTTCTTTTTCCTTTTCTCTTTCAAATAATTAAGAAGTAAAGGTGAGGCTCGCAGCTCAAAATTCATCTAGTGATAAGTGCATCACGCATAAACATTCAACTTCTTCAAAGGCTAATCGAAACAATATTCCTTAGACTCCATAAATGTGGCAGTTAAGATATGACATTTTGGGAAAAGGGTGATTGTTTAAGAATTGGTTGTGGGGCTTACCGACGGTCCTTTCGTATGTACTACTTCATTATACCACTGTAATTTAACTTTAGAAGCCTGCAACATGATAACCAACTTTAATTGAGCTAATGAAATATAAAACGAATGGAGAATTTAATAAATTAAAGAGTCATCTGTCCGGATATTCACATCTATATCGTGGAAACCTACATGCACTCAGTTACATATACTACAGAGCATGTCAGCAATGGTTTATCAAGAGGGGGAAATACTTACCTGAACCATCTGGAACGGGTAGGGTCATATAAACTCTTTAGTTCAGATAAATTCACATCTACCTCTTTATTTTAAAAAATTAATTTATTTTAAAGAGAAGAGGTGGAGTAGGATAATATGGACTTACCTGGATTAAGGGATTTACGGGCCCACCCGTGGACCGGATTCAGGTAAGTATTTTCCATCAAGAGGGGCCATTAATACATGTTGATATTGAAGAAGATTTCTTGAGTTGAAAACGTCCATTAGGGGCCCTATTATTTTGCTCCCCTAGAAAGATACACTTTATACCATTCTATGTTCGTGTGACAATTTGGTACGGATAACCTCTCCATTTAGAAGTAAATGGGCGTGTCTCTATTTATTCCTAAAAACATAAATTTTAAACCATATTTTTAAAAAATCAAAACTACTCAAAATTTAAATCATGTTCTATATAAATGCTTTGCAAAAAAATTTTTTTAAAAAAAAAACAATGATTTTTTATTGTTTGATTAACCTATTTTATATTTCATCAAAATTTTAAAAAAATTCGGGACCATCCAAATGTGATATATAATTTAATTGTGAATTTTTTTTTCAAATGAATTAAATTTTTAATATGATAATCTACTTAATAAGATAAAACTAATGGTATATTTAGATTATTTTCTTTAGTTTTAATTATTCAGATAAATAGATAATAAATGGAGAGAAACTAAATAGGGAGGATCCAAATCCTTATGATCATATCTATTCAGATCCATTGCTAACAAATGATAAATCAAATTTTTAAAATTAATTATTCTTTGAATACATGAAGTTCCATATCTGGATGTAATACTTCCAATTGTTTTTTTTTTATTTATTTCATTTCAATTTTGGTACATAATTAATACAGTCAGTAACTATATGCAACTCATTAGTAACCATTACACATCGAGGATGAGTTTGAAGCATTCCTTGAAATCGTTTTCTTACACCCATAATGTTTTCCTTTGGAGCTTGCATACAGACAGTGTTACTTTGGAGTTTGGAATAGCAAACAGTTAATCTATAATACACATGTATTGAAGGCCTAAATGGTAACAGAAGAAGTTCTCACTTTTTGTTGCTGGTGGTTAGAATTCACAAATTTCTAGAAGTTTTTAATTCCATCTTTTGAAAATTCATTGCCTTCCTAGTTTTGTTTGTAAATAAATTTTATGAGCCTAAGATCAACAAAGACAAAGATAGCTGTGAAGAATACGTACGTTACATTTTCATGTTATAGTTGTTTTTATGTAGAAGGCTAAGAGAAATATAAAATGTTATGGCAGAGAGAAGTTTTTAGATGTGTATAAGAAATTTCAAATATTATCTTATTAGACTTAAAAGATAATTACAGTATGTTAGGACATTAAGATAATTTAGTTATATTGCAATTGATAAAATTAAAATCTGAAATTTGAATATTGAAAATTAAGTGCTGAAATCTTAATTTACTGAATTCATAAAGTTGTATATGTTTGATAATCAGTTGAATTTGAGTACTGAATTAAAATATTTTACCTTATATATATTATATAGTTTGATTATAATATTATATTTTTTTATAATAGATTATTTTAATTATTATATTTTTAATACAAATAAATAATTTATTAATATAGATTACATGTGAGTGAGAAGAGTGTGTCTGTGAGACAGAGATATTATGTACAAGTGTATGTTTCAATGTGAGAGAGAATGAATATAATGTGTACAATTGTGCATTTTTTTATGTGAAGAGGAATATGGTCTATACAATTGTGTGTGTTTATGTGTTGGAAAAAGGAATATAATGCATGCAGATGTGTGATTTTGTGGTGCAAGAGAGAAGAAATATAGTATGTGTAACTATGTGTTATGTGTGAGAAAGAAGGTAGTGTGAGAGTGTATATTTGTGTGTGAGAGATAATAAATATAGTGTATGTACTTATGTGTGAGAGAAGGAATACAGTGTGTTCATGTGTGTGTTGGTGTGTGAGAGAGAAGTAAAATTTTTTATGCAAGTATGCGTTATATGTGAGAGAGAAGAAATATAATGTGTGCAATTGTGTGTTTATATATGAGAGAGAAGGAATATACTATGTTCAAGTGTGTATTTATGTGTGAGAAAGAAGGAATATAGTCTGTGCAAATATGTATTTTTGTGTGTGTGAGAGAATGAATATAGTATGTGCATGTGTTTATGTGTTAGAGAATGAATATAGTGTGTGCAAATGTGTGTAAAAAAGTGTGTGAATGTGTAATAAAGAAAAATTAAGTGAGTTTTGTTATACTAATAAATAATTAAACAAATTAAGTGATAGACTTTTAACTTAAAATTTATTCATGTATAGAAATTAAGTGACACTTAATACATTCAGATGTAAGAAAATTTCGTTATCAAATACACTTAATACAAAAAGTATTTAATGAATTAATTTTAAACACTTAGTGGTCAAACACGACAAGTACTATATCATATGGCAAGCAGTTCCGGATTCGGCTGATAAGTTTGGCATATAACTCGGTTAAAAAAACAAAACTGGAGGAATTGGATTCAAGTTTACATGTGCTCATTTTGTAAAGGACTAATTTCACTATGCACATCGACTGTATACTCAAGTTATCACTTTGTACCTTAAATTTTAGTTTTAGACACTTTACATTCACAACTTTCAAATTTATCCTACTTTAGTCATTTTTTAATATCGTTAAAAAAGTTAACAGAATCTTTGTTTTCTGTACCCAAAAACATCTTTATATATCCTATTGAAAATATTGTACACACGAAAAATTCCATTAATTTTTGAGCTTCTGTTAAAAAAAGACTGAAATATGACAAATTTGAGAGTTCGAGATGTATGGTAAGTGTCTAAAACTAAAATTTGAGATACAAAGTGAGAATATAGTATAAGTTAAGGGGAGCAAAATAGAATTAGTCCATTTGTAAATGTTAAGCTTTGAGATAAATTTTGGATTTTATAATAGTGGACGACAGGATAACATTAACGGTGCTCTTTCATAGACTAAAATGCATATTTAGTCCTCAATGTCTGGACTAATATATAAATTGGTTCCTAAAGTTTAGGCCAAAACAGATTGAATTCCTAAAGTTTTAAAATTTAAACAAAATAAGGACAATTGACGGAAAATTAATACATTTCTAACAAAAAACAAGCCAGATGCTGTATAAAAGACAAAAATCTTAAAAATGAGAAATAAAAACTTTAAAACCATATTTAACATTAAAATCTCATTTTAACCTAAAATATTAATCAGTTATAGACCTTTTTCTTCCCTTTAACCTAAAACTCCTCTTTCCTCTTGAGTCCAAGAAACTCTAATCCTTCAATATCTTATGTCCCTTTGTTTTCGAAACACTTAAAGACGATTATCAATTCCCTTTATTTCCTTTGGCTTATCCCACTAACCTAAAACTCATCCCATATGTTGTCAACTTCTCATGATCTTCGAAGAAAATGGAAGGAATTTATAATGTCTTTAAGCAAGGCAAAGTGATAGAATTGATTAAAGGATTATGGTTCTTCTTGAGTTAAAGGAAAAGAGGAATTTTGGGTTAAAGTATGAAAAGGGTTAAAACCCGACTGATATTTCAGAGTTAAAATGAGAGTTTAATGTCAAATGTGATTTTTAAGTTTTTATTTCTAATTTTTTAAGAGTTTTTGTTTTTACTTGTGGTTTTTAATTATTTTAAGCATTTACTTAACGGCTATGTGACCAGCACATGGCCTGTTTTTGTTAAAAATTCTAATTTTTCGTCAATTGTTCTAATTTTGTTCAAATTCTGAAACTTCGGGGACTAAATCTATTTTGACCGAAAGTTTAGGGACCAGTTTATTAATACCCCAAACATTGGGGGACTAAAAATAGAGAAAGCATTTTACTCTATTTCCATGGTATTTAGCAATATTTAAGTATTGATTTTTACTATAAATTTGAAGGCACAAATTTTGACTATCAGTTAATACACATTATTTATGTATGTGAATTTAATTTATAATCCCAAATTTTCTCTCTTCTTATTATTTTCTTTCTTTTTTTTTGTTTTTTTTTGTCTATACAATATTCCACACAGTCGTGAATCTTACATCATACCCGCCTTCCCATTTGTGTTCTTACTTATACAATTCAAACGTGAGTATACTAATGAATCGCGATTTAAGAATGAATGAATGAACGAATGTGACAACCCCAATGCATTCCTGTGAACACCTCGTCACGGCCATACTTAAACACTCCAACCAAAGGGAAAAAGACTTGGCTAGAATTGGATGTAAACAAAATTACATACTAAAATTTAAGATTTAACGCTGACCAAAAGGTCGGGTTCAAAACTAAGTTTCCATCAAAGAGAACAACACAAAAGAATATATAAAGAGCTGTCGCATCAAGGAACACTAACAAATGAATTACGAGGGTACTCTCACTAAATTGTGTAGCCCTCTTATGACCGTGCCCATAAGGAGGTTCAATAATTACCTCTCAAGTGATTTAGCAATATGAAGCAAACACACAGCAAAAATCATATCACCCCTATAAGAACCGAAGCCGATGAATTTCACTCCTTTGAGAGATTCATATGATAATCAGCTTCCGCCTTGAAATCCTTTTCCGCAAGAGTTTGGAGATGGATCAGTATTTGCTCTTCATCCAATGATGTGTATGCAAACTTAACCTGAATCGTGGACAATGAAGGGAAAAGCTTAGTCAACCACACAAAGGAAAGAAAGGATTCACCAGGTGAAGCTCCTAAAAACACCAATTCCAGCTGTTTCAGATTTTGTAATTGAGGGAGCTCAAATCTTCGAATCCAATAATGCCTCGTATATCTGACAACCTGATGAAGAGACATCGGGAAGAATGGATAATTAATATCTAAATAACGGAGGAAAAAAATGAAGCAATTAATCAAAACTGTGTATCAATACAAAATGACAATCACTCATGTGTCACTAAAAATATAAAAAAAAGGGAACGAAATTCTAGTCAAATGTGTAAAATTTAGTGTTGGTGATTCACTACAACTAGTGATCGTGAATTTATAAATTATTTTTTCCTAATCAAAATCATTAAATAATCTAATGTTTTCATGCACAATCAAGATTACAAATTTAAGATCACTTGTCAAAATCAATTCACGTGGAAAAATTTTAATAAATCACTAACTCCTGATTTTAGATCAAAACTCAGATATAATTTTTTCTTTTCACATCTAGTGATTTGATAAATAGTTTTTGTCACTTTGTATGGATGCATTGATCGTTAAATATCTAACCTTTTCATGCACAACCAAGACCAGTTTCTCGAAAGTGACCACAATAGTTTGCATGGTCTCGAGGCCACATGATGAAAGATTCTAAATGGTTCTTGTTAGGAAAGGGGTACCGGTGTAGTTTGTACACAAATATCGGAGTAAGCAATGATCAAGATCAAATTTCACTTCTTCCTAAGTACTGAATAAAATAAAAGCAAACAAACCAACTAAGCAACAATATCAACAGACAAAATAAAGTTGAAAAACTAACAAGCACAAGGTACCAGGTTTTTATGTTAAAACCCCAATCGGGAAAAACCGTGGCACTTAATCCAGTCAAATGATCTCCACTATGCAAATAATAGGAGAACAAAGTTCAACCCAGAGTATTCAGATGACATCAAGATCAATATCATCAGACAGAAGTGTGGATCAACAATATTCTCTTCCAAAATACTACTACTTTAAAGGAAGTGAGTTTGGAAGGATTTTACCAAATAGAGAGTAAACTGAAAATCAAAACTAGTATATACGTAGAGATTGTTGAGAGGAACTTGTGGTTAAAATCTCATCAAGATCGGGTTTCGTTTCACTACCCCATCGTGGCTTGAAATTCACAACTATTCTTTCTCACTATAGCATTCAATTTTGTCCCCTTTTTCTCAATTTTCTTTCTCTTCACTCTTTCTCACTTGTGGCTACTCACTCTTTAAGGAAGAAGAAGACTTTTTTAGGTCTTTAATTCATGGGCCACCCATGTGAGAGGAACTCAAGCCCAACAATCTCCACTTTCACCTCATATGAGGGCATCACCAAACCGAGTTTCTCCCTAGGTAGTACCTTAGTCAACATATTAGGACCATTATCATTAGTATGTATTTTTTCAAGTGACAATACCTTGGAATCTAGTAGATCCCGAATCTAATGGTACCTCATATCAATATGTTTTGACCTAGAATGAAATGAAGAATTTTTTGAAACATGAATGATACTCTGGTTGTCACAATGAAGAACATACCTCTCTTACTTCATGCCCAACTCCTGTAAGAATTTCTGTAGCCAAAGAGTTTCTTTGCATGTTTTAGTGACTGTGATATACTCTACCTCTGTAGTGGATAAGGCGATATACTTTTGTAACCTGCTTTGCCATGAGAGAGCACTGTTCTCCTTGCAAAAGTTATCAAGTACCCAGATATGGACTTCCTAGTATCAAGATCAAGAACTGTGTCTACATCTGCATATCCATCCAGCATAGTCTTGCCATTGCTGAAACACAAACACAACCTAGAAGTACCCTTGAGATACCTCAGAATCCATTTAACTGTCTTTCAATGCTCTCTACCAAGATTTGAGAGATACCAACTGACTACCCCAACTGCGTGAGCTATACCTGCAATGGTGTAAACCAAGAGAGATAGATCAAGCTACCAATGGCAGAAGCATAAGGAACTTTCTTCATCTCTTCTTTGTCTTTTTTCACCCCTAGGACACTGTATATTACTCAACTTGAAGTAACTTGCAAGTGGAGTAGAGACTTCCTTAGCCTTGCCCATGCTAAACCTGTCAAGTATTTTATTAATGTACTTTTCTTAAGACAACCAAACCTTTCCATTTTGCCTGTCCCAAGCAATTTTCATTCCAAGTATCTATCTAACCAGACCCAAATCTCTTTATTATAAAGGACTTGATTACCTCCTTTTTCAACCTGTCATTCTTCAAAGTATCATGGCCAACAATTAGCAAATCATTAATATAAACAAAAGAATAATTAAACCACTATGAAAAATTCTTTACATACACACAATGATCAAATGTAGTCTATTCATGGTCCGTTATGAAGGAGTTAAATTTCTTATACAACTATCTCAGTGCACGTTTTAGACAATACAAGCTCTTCTAGAAATGGCATACAAGGTTTTCTTTGCCACTTTCTTGCAAACCCTTCAGTTGCTCCAGGTAAATTTCTTCTTCCAAATCACCATGTAGAAAGGCTGCTTTCATATCAAGCTATTCAATTTCCAAATTGAAACTATATGCAATTCCAAGAACAACCCAAATAAATGACATCTTTACCACATGAGAGAATATTTCCTAAAACTCTACACTTTTGTTCTGACTAAATCTCTTCACCAACAATCTTGCCTTGTATCTTGGATATGAGCTGTTTTCTTCATTTTAGTCTTTAACCTATATACCCATTTGTTTTTGAGTTCCCCCTTGCCCTTAGGCAATTTCACCAAGTCATAAGTATGGTTTTCATGCAAGAATTTTACCTCTTCTTTCATGGCTTTCAGCTATTATTCTTTCTTTTCATGCTCTAAAGCCTCATTGTTGTATTCTGGCCTATCTTCATTTGTCTGCAGCAAGTACTCATTAGCATTATACTTGTTGAAAGGCCTTTTCTCTCTGATAGATCTTCTAAACTGATCTTGTGGTGATTTAACTGGTAGTGGCTCTTGCTCATGTTCATTAGCAACAGGAACATCATCAATCCTCCTGCTCTAGCTCAACTCTCCTATGATCAAGATGAACTGGTAATAGAGGAACTGAATCAATTCTACTGGAACTTCATTCAAGGATCTCGCTTTATCATCTTTATTAATACCTTCAATGGTTTGATCTTCAATAAAAACATCTCTACTTCTGATTGCCTTCTTATCTACAGGATCCCATAATCTGTAACCAAATTTTTCATTTCCATAACGCAAGAAAATGCACCACTTTGATTTGGCATCAAGCTTTGACATCTCATTTTTGGAAATATGAACAAATGTTCTACAACCAAAATATCTTGAAGTGTCTTAATGACATATCTTTCCCTTTCCATAAGAGACTGGAATGTTGTCCTCCAAAGAAATTGAAGGAGAAAGGTTGGTCAAGTCGACTACTATCTTCATTGTCTCACCCCAAAAGGGAATTAGATCAGTTTAGCATTAGAGAGCATGTATCTAATCCTTTTAGTGATTGATCAGTTCATCCTCTCTGGTATACCATTCTCTTGAGGAGCTTTTTGGTACTGATTTCTCCAGTCTGGTTCTATGGGATTTACAATACTCTTTAAATGGTTCGCTGTATTCAACACTGTTGTCAGCAAAAATACACTTCAATTGCTTGCCAAGCTCTCTCTCAACTTTGCTGTGAAAGTCCATGAATTCCTCCAAAACCTGGTCTTTAAAGTTCAAGGTAATGAACCCCACACTTTTCTAGCAAAGTCATCAATAAAAGTAACAAAATACAAAGCACCACCAAGAGTCTTGTCTTTCATATAACAAACATCAGTATGCACCTACTCTAATGGATTTAATTTTCTAGATAGAGGAAATTTTTGAAATACAACTCTGTGTTGTTTTCATAAACGCAATCAACACGAGTTTAAAGTGTATTGCCTCTTACTTCAGGAAAGGACTATTTTCAAACTAGTGTCTAAATACCTTTTTCACTCATGTGTCCAAGTCACCTATGCCAAAAATAAATGGAAGAATCTTGAACTGTGTTCAATTCCACTTTATTCAACTTGCCTTGCATCCAGTAGAGGCTTCTTTCCTTTTGCAACAATAAGACTCCCTTTAGTGAGCTTCCATTTACCCCCTTCTTGGTTGCTATGGTAGCCCTCAACATCATACTTGCCTGTGGAAATAAGGTTAAGACGAATATCAGGAACATGTCTAGTATTTTGCAAAATTAACTGGCAAAACTCTATCTTTGTTTCCAAGTATATATCTCCCATGCCAACAACTTTTTAAGAGACTTCATTTCCCATCCTAACATAGCCAAAATCTCCAGCAATATAGGTTGAAAAGAAGTGCATATATGGATTAACATGAAAAGATGCACCTGAGTCAGCAATCCATCACAATCATGACAAGTAATATTGACACAACCATTATCACATAACACAAACATACCATCATGCACTGCCACTACTGCAGTAGTTTCTTTATCTTCATCATTTTCTTGCTTCTTGCCTAACTTTTTCCTCAACCTGTTCTCTTTTCAAGAATCTACACTAAGACATATGATGCTCCATTTTTTAACAGTGATAGCATTTAATATCTTTTCTATTCTTGACTTAGACTTGCCTCTGGATTTGTCATTTTTGTTGTAGAGAGCTCATCTCTTGCTTCTCCCATTTTCTTTCTTTCTTTTCTGTCACCAGGGCATGAGAATCGCTTTTAGTTCATTTTTCCTTCCTCTTGAGTTCCACTTCATTCATCACAGTGCCTTTTGCAATTTCTATAGTCAACACCCCATTTAGGGTTGAATTACTGATTGATACCACTATTGTCTCCCCACTGTCAATTTGTAAGCTGAATTATAATAAAGCCTACAACTTATCATCCAAATTCAGATTCAAGGTAGTTGCCTAGTTTTATCAAGTCCTGAAATTCACTCAAGTGGTTAGACATGTCAGCACCATTTTTTTTACCTTCAACAAGTAATTTGTTTAAGACAAGAAGACTTATTTAAACTAATTTTCCTTTCATACATGTATTTACGTTTCTTCCAAAGTTTATCAGCTCTAGCATCTTTAGCAAAATAGTGGAAGATGCTTTGGCTAATCCACTATCTGATGTTACCAACAGTTTTCACCAAGTATTGACTAAAATGAAAACAAACAAACCAACCATGCAACGATATCAATAGAAAAAATAAAGTTGAAAATAAACAAGCACAGGCCACTAAGATGTGTACGTAAAAACCCAACTAGGAAAAACTATGGGACTAGTCCTATCAAATGATCTCCATTATGAAAATAATAGGAGTACAAAGTTTTACCCAAAGCATCCAAATGACAACAACATGAATATAATCACACACAAGTATGAATCAACAATATTCTCTTCCAAAATACTGCTATTTCAAAGGAAGTGGGTTTGGAAGTATTCTACCAAATAGAGAGCAAATTGAAGATCAAAACTAGTAGATGTGTAGAGCTTGTTGAGAGGAACTTGTGGCTAAAATGTCATCGAGATCGGGATTCATTTCACCATTTTATCGGGATTTCAAAGTCACAGATCTTCTTTCTCACTATAGCACTCTTTCTCCCATTTTTCTCAATTTTCTCTCTCCTTATTCTTTCTTAATTGTGGCTGCTCACTCTCTAAGGAAGAAGAAGACTTTTTTATGTCTTTAATTCTCAAGATAAAGATGACTTGGTAAGAGGGTGATGGGCCACCCAGGTGAGAGAAACCCAAGCCCAACAGTTCCCTGACAATCGAGACATTTCAAACTGTAATAAAGCGGGCACGTTCACGAATCTTATTGGAATCCAAGCTGTAGCAAATGAAATGTTAAACTGAAAAAGATACAAGATTAATATCAGAAAGCTCAAACTTTTTTAGAATATCACTGTCAGCAATGACCAAGAACTTGAGATTTGGGCCAAAAATTGTCACAAACTCTGTACATATTAATCTCGGTAGAGATAGTTCCGTGAGACAAGGGAAAATGCATAAAAGATAACTCAATGTACTATCCTTAACGTATTCCAATGATCTCAGTCTAAACCAAAGACCATCCCGAGGAAAGTTCCATATTAGTGATCTAATCCTGCTGGGTATTTTTGTCAATTCATGCTCATCCTCTACCACCTGACTTAGTTGATACAGGAATTTTATACCACCAATTGAACCAAATTCCAAAGCCCTAACTTTCTTTTGGATCGTGAAATGAATCCACCTTTCAATCCTTAATTTGGGCCTATATTTATCCAATGGAAAACCTAGAGAGAAATACTTAATATATCTGCACACGGGGCCAAATGCAACTTGAGTGGTTCATTAATCCAGGTTACCAATTGACTCGTGTCAAATTTGGAATCTGATTACCTATAGTTTAAGCCGAGAGTATCAGGTCTATGCCTCGACAGATTTCTCTATCTTCAAGAAATAACACCTGTCCTACTTGCTTCCTTGAGGTTCAAACTTGATAGAATTGTATTTAGGATTTCATCGGGCAAGATACCATTCTTTGTACATTTCCTCATGTTAGGGATATTGAAAGAGATGTTAATGGGTATATATAAATTCTTGTCGGATATGTAGAGATTCAGTTTAAATCCTCTTTTGAAAAAAAAAAATTAGAAGATGTATTGAGTTTGATGGTTTAATTTATACTACTATTAATACTACATAGTCAAGGACAGCAGTTCTATTCAGTTCAAGATTAGGGGATTCCTATTCAGCTCATAAATCAGTAATAGGAATATAAGCTAGTCCTACTCCTATAGTCCTATTCTTATCTATAAATTGGAATTCATGGTTAATTTTCATTGTTAAAAAAGAAAAATACTTCTTCAAGTACTTTAGAAATAGTACTAGGAGATTTAGGGGAAAAAAGGGAATTTCTAAATAATTAAAAAAAAAATGGGCTTTCAAGAAATATACTTTTTGAAAACTTTCTTGAAATATCTATCTATCTATACTATATTAGTAGAGTGAAAATTTAAAATGCTAAACAGTAAAAGTAAAAAATGAAATATAAAATTTAGTATTTGAATTCAAATTAATTGCCTAAATCTTATATTTAAGGGTAAATTACACAAAACCCCATGTATTTCCCTAATGTTCACGTTACTCCGCTATATTTACTAACTTACATCCCACCCCCTTATAGTTTGGGGTTTTCTGTAAAGTGGATGAAAAATGGAAAATTTCACAGAAATACACGAAAAGACAAAAATAGGCCTCCCACTCACCTCTGCAACTGTCCCTCCCAACCTTTATCGATCATCTCTCTTTCTATCTCTACGTCTACCGTCTTCCTTCTTTCCACCAAATCAGCCTCCCTAACCATCCCTCTCTTCCACAAAATCAGCCACTGATTCTATTAAATCATCAACAAATTTCATAAAATCAGCCACCAATTCTTATCAAATCAGCCACATATTCCACAAAATTAGCCACCAATTCTACCAAATCAGCGACAAATTTCACCAAATTACCACCAATGCTACTTAATTATCCTTTCTTTTCCCTTCCTTCCACCAAATCAACTACCAAATCCTACCAAATCAGTCTCCCTTTTCTCTTTCTTCCGCCAAATTGAACTTCTTTCACCATCCCTTCCAACAAATCAACCACTAATCCAACCAAATCAACCACTAATCTCACAAAATCAAATTCAAATAAAATGGCGAGGGGAAGATATTAAGAGTCTACTGAAAAAATGAAAGAGAGGAGGAGGAGGAGGTGGGAAAAAAATAGGAGTGGCAATAGAAGAAAAATACGGGAGACAATAAAGAAGAGATTGCGGGCCTAGATGGGAAAAGAAAGACAAGGAATGAAGGGTTGGTATTGACGAGGAAAGGTTCTGGGATAGATAGAAAGGGAAAGAGACAGGGGTAAGAGTAATGGCAAAGAGACGGATGCAACATTGGATGGTGGGCGAGAGGTAAGGGTAATGGGAATTGTAGAGGGAAATGGTGGGCAAAGGGTGGGGGTGACGAGGAGTTGCAAAGAAGGGAAGGGCGATGATGGTTGTGGAAGGCTTTTTGTGTTGAATTACTCTATTAGCCCACCTTAGAGTATCTAAATTACCAAAATAACCTTTTAAGTCAAAAATTTTGAGCGTTTGAACGTTAAATTAACAGAAAAGCTAAATGTTCCAATTTAAACCTAAATCATAAGGTGCGAGATGTAGGTTAGAAAATCATAGGGGAGTAAAATAAATATTAGGCAAAGCACAGGGAGTTTTGTGTAATTTATCCTATATTTAATTAATTTTATTAATTCAATACCCTCATATTATTTATACCTATATTTTGAGTTATTTTTCCAATAAAAGTTTATGAACTAATTATTATGATCATTATGTAATTGTCAATTGTTTAAATACATGTCACATATAAAGTTATGTTATTTTATAATAAATTGAGAAGCAAATATTTATTTATTGGAAACTACTTTACTAAATATTTAAACCTTTGTACCTATTAAATTTGAAAAATGTATAACATAATCATGTATGAGTAATTTTATTCTTGCAACACATTTATAATACTTTTATTTAAAAAAAATGACAAGGGAGAATTGCATTTTTTACCTGTAAAAAATTTTAAAATCTTGTGGAGATCTCAAATTATTTTTTAAAATTTGTCGTCCCTCAAACTATTTTTTTTATCACACAGAAGTACCAAAATTTATTTTTAAACATTTTTATCCCTCAAATATTTTCATAATCCATATAGGTGTCATACATATATATATATTTAAATTTAACCCTTTTGTCGTTGAAGGTTTTTTTTTTTTTTTTTTTTCATATAATGGCTATATATCGACTTCGATATAGAAAAATAAAAAACACTATCCTTGAGATTACAAAAACAATTGAGGATGAAAAGGATAAAGTAAAACTTAAGAAACTTTCTTGAGATTACTGAAAAACTTGGGAGTACTTCTATGTTATAGAAAGATAATTGAGAGATGGAAAGTTTAAAAAATTGTATCTCCAGGAGATTCAAAAAATAGTTAAGAGACTAAATTTACAATTCTCTTAGTTGATAATTTATTATACCACAAAATAAATAAATAAATCAAAATTAAACATTTCTTTTTATCTTTTTCAATTCTAACATTATGTTCATTAATTACTATTATTATGAGGATATAAATATTTTACGATAAAATGTAGTTTTCTCCATTTTTTGGTATTTGTTCATATAATCCCATTTACATTTACAAGTATGCTTTATATGTTGAGATCTAAATCACTTATATAGAATTTTTTTTCCCTTTTTCATCTAGATTATAACTCACATATTTTTTTATATTCCCAAGAAATATGAACAATCAAGCTCATAAGTCTCTCTTACTGTTTCTCGTCACTTCTATAGAAATAGATTTAAAATTGTTTTAAACAATGAAACAAAAGAAGAGAAACTTTCTGGCTTACCCTTGACATGTAAAGATCACGAAACTTTAAATTCAACCCAAAAGGCAATTCCCACAAAACCATTTTCCTTTTCCTTGTTTTGTTTTTTTCTTTTCCCCTTCAGGGCATCCAATCCATACAAAGTTTCCACTCCCCTATATAGGAAACATAAAATTTTCCACTAGGCTAGTTAATTTTCTATGAAATTAACTATTTCTATTTTTTTGTTTCTTAAGAAAACTACGGAGAAAAGTTAATTACAATTCTGAGAATTAAGTATAAACCAGTGGTCATATGATTAATCAAAAACATGTTTCATAATTGATCCAGTAATACAAGTCATGGGAATTCATTTTTTGCTAAAATTTTTAATTTTCTTTTTATCAAAAAAATGAAGTTTTAGTTCAACAAAATACTCAAATTTACAACAAAACCCAAGAAAATCTAAAAACACCCCAATATCCAACCAAAACTGTAAATTGACAATATTTGATACGTCATAAGAATCACTGGTTCTATTATGAAAGCGATGTCGTAAACTTGGTGCATGAACTACAAAATAAAAATATTACACAAAATTTATTATGAAACCATGTAAACAGGGAAAATTCACAATTTTACAAGAAAGAAAAAGTAGATATTACAAGAAAATTCCAAATTTGTAGATTACTAGATATTACCTGTGTATTCAAAGGAATGGCTGGAGAAAGCATCAGAGGTGGCTCCTTATGTTTTTCAACTATTATGTGGTGGGGAGCCATCGACATTTCTAGTTCTACCACTTTTGATCAATACTCAAATTACTGATTTTGTGGAAGGGAGGGATGGTTAGGGCTGTCTCTTATACACATCTAGATGTGTATAAGAGACAATTGATCATTATTCGTTTGGTTTGGATTTATAAAATTAGAAAATAAGATTATTCAAACCAAACAGAATATGATTCTTTTTAAAATATGTTCTTTGATAGCTCAAAGAATATGTTAGGTCCATCACACAAATTTCTATACTTCTATTTCATAACTAAAGTAAATTTACTTTAAAAAAATAATTTTCTTCTTATTTTTTTCACTTCATTCAACGAATAAATTTGCCTAATATCTAGTGTAAATTGTGTTAAATAATTTCTTTTGGTTGGAAATAAAATATTAATAAGACTAACTTCATAGTTATTGAAAATGTTGTGATAAATGAGCATCCATTTTAATGTAATATTTTTTAATATATTGAAAGAATTAATATTGAAGTGATTAAATTTCATCATTAATGGAAAATTTTGTCTAATTTCACTTTAATTAGCGCCATTGGAGAAAAATTTTAGATATTCACTGTAAAATTTTATTACAAATATGAAACTAATTAATGATTAACTTTAATGTGTATACTACATTTTATTCAAAATTATATCAAATAAGTGAAAGTCATAAATGATAGTAATTGAGAAAAGATTTCGTGTATAAATGTAGTATATATAGACAACCGATTACATGTATGTATATATGGTAGATATATGAACAAATATCTAAATAAGTATAAATTAATCTTTACCATACAACCTCACAAATTCGCCACAAGCTGTTTGATGATGACATTTTTAGTTTCTTATTAGTTTTTATTCAAATATTTGAGGCATTGAATTAAACCTAACTTTGTAGTCTATTATGAACAATCAACACAAAATAAGGAATATAATACACCTTATGAACTGACTTACACCAACTCAAACCGATTACAAATTGAATTATTGGTTTCTTTCGATAAAATTTGGTTTTAATTTAAGACTTTGAAAACCTGCAAATAAAAAGCTTGGTTTCAAAATTCATTAAAAGAAATAAACCGAATTGTGAACTACCTGGTGGTTTACATTAAGGATCACTTTAGGAGCCCTCCGTTCTCTTCCTTTCCCAAAACTTTATTTTGCAATATTTAACCCTTCTTGTTGGATAAAAATACCCTCACGATTTCACATCTTTTTTTCTAGTTTTAGTTTTTTCCTGATCTTTATTCTTTCCACTTAATTTTGTTCCTTTTTATTCCCCTAGCTTTATGGCATTGTGAAAGGTTATGTCTTCTACATCATCGATCAATCTAGATCAAATATGTTCCAAAGAAATCTAGAAATAATTTATTTTTTACGATGAGAACTTTTAATTTTCACTAAAAATCTAAAGCCCGCACAAAGTTAAAAGGGAATAAGTGTGATAGATTTGCATTGGCTAGTGGTACAAATGACATCACCTTCATGATGCCATAAAATTGGAGGTGGATAACAAAAAACAAACAATTCAAACCTTATTCCCATTAAGTGAAGTCACCTGTATGAATCTTGCTACGCCATTACACTCTGTCATGAACTATAGCCTCTTAATTCCTAGATGGACAATATATTTAACTTAAAAGTTACCCGCCAAATCTTTTTTCGATCTTCCCTACCCCTCTTACGTTGATTTCTCTTTTTAATATCTATTCGCCTGGTCTACTGACTGTCATAGCAGATGACCGAATCACCTTAAATATGTTTCTCTTATCTTCTTATCGATATGTGCTACTTCAATCTTATCCCAAATATGCTCATTGCTTATCTTGTCCATCCTAGTATACCTACACAACCATCTTAATATATGCATTTCTGCTACTCTCATCTTTTGATCATGTGCATAATTCACTGTCTAATATTCAGACTCATCTTTTGATCATGTGCATAATTCACTGTCTAACATTCAGACTCATAAAGCTTCACAGATCTAATTGCCATGTTATAAAATTTATCCCAAGTCTTAAAGGAATTTTACATTTACGTAATATTTATGATACCATACTTCATTTTGTCCAACCTGTTTGTATCTGATGTGTAACATCTCTATCTATACTGCCATCACTATGAAGAACTGAATTTAAATAGATTGTTAAAATTTTCACTTATCGGTATCTCTTGATCTTCAATGCTAACTCCTATTCTATTCCTACGTGCATTCTTACTAAACTTAAATTTTATATATTTCGTTTTTGATCTACTAAGTCTAAAATTTTTTGATTCAAGTACCTCTGTCCAAACCTCGAATTTAGTATTTACCCTTCTTTTGTCTCATCTACCAAAATAATATTATCTACAAATAATAAATACCATGGTATTGTATGTGCCTAATAAGTTTATCTATGATTAATACAAAAAGATAAAGATTTAAAGTTGAATATTGGCGTAAGTCTATATTGATAGTGAACTCTCGTCTCGTCCCTCCTGGTGTCCTCACATTTGTTATCGCATCTCTATACATATCTTTTATTGATTCAATATATGCTACTTTGACTCCTCTTTTTTCTAAAAGTTTTCAAATAACTTCTCTAGAACTCTATCTTATAATTATTCTCCTTAAAAGATGTGTAAATTCTTTTTTTATCACAATATTTACTTGATAATTAGTCTCCTTAAAAGATGTATGATTTCAGCAATCGATCTACTTGGCATGAAACCAAAGTGTTTATCTGACACTTTAGTCTCATTTCTTGATTTTTTTTCTATCACCCTCTTCTAAAGTTGCACATATGACTTATTAACTTAATACTTATGAAATTGGAGCTGGTTAATAGTTGAAAAACATAAGGAGAAAGAATAAAAAATAATGAAAAGAATAAAATAAGAAAATATAACATTTCGTAAATAGGATGGCATTTTTGTCCAACATCTTATTAAGTACAAAATAAAGATGAGGGCCAAAATGATACTCCAAGAAAATAATGGTGGTTTATGGCCAATAATCCTAAATTACATATATGTACCTGGAAGTTTGGTAAAATTACAAAACAAATGTTTATTTCCGCATCTAACCCTTTGAATAGCCAAATGTTTATTTAAGGCCCTTCCCATTTGTTAAACCTAAGTTAACCACTTAAACCAAATAATGTTCAGAAAAGAATATTAGCATCAAAGAAGATAATTTTCAAAATCAAAGAAATTGAGATATACTCTACTTATAATTCTTTTGAATGAAATTTCAACTTATACGAAAGAGTATCCAAAAATTAATGGGAGAATTTAAGGGGTAGAAGTCAAAATACACATTAATTGTTTGTTTTTCTCTTTTTACCTTTATTTGCTCTTGTTACAAGCTACTGTTACACCACGTTTGGTATGTAGGAATGGTCTGGAATGGAAAGATTTTTCCAACTTATTCATTCTATTTTATGTTTGGTACAAGAGTTCTAAATTGGAAAGATCATTCCACCAGGAAAGATCATTCCTACTAAATCCTGAAATCCCCATTCCTCAAAAAGAAAAAAAAAAATTGAGGAGAGCTCTTTCCAACTTCATTTTAGAAATAAAAGATTACGAGATTTTATGTTTATTCGAATTTATTCAAATTTTATTCTTTGCATAGTTTTAATCTTTTTGAAAGTAAACACATTTTGAAAAAAAATATGGTAGTATATAATTTGTTAAATTGAACAATTTAATTATTTGAGTTATGTAAAATTTGCACGAAATAAGAATTTTAATATTTTCAAGAGATTGCAAATTTTTAGCAAAAGTGTAACTACATGGTTGAATTTTAAGATCCAAATATATAATTCCTCCATGCAAAATAGATTAAATATATAAATAAATCACAATTTAGATACTAGAAAATGATTAGTTTTATGTTTGTTATGTTTGCATAGCTATATTTTAAAAAATATAATGTTATAAAATTATAACATTACAATATAATTTGCAGAGCTAAACTGTGCTATTTATTATATATTTGAATAAAAAAAGTATTTTCCTTAATAAAAAATATTCAAAGTTTTTCAAGCCCATAGAAATATTAAATAACATGAACAAAAGCAAAAAAATGAAAATTTGTTATACTTCTTAAAAGAATCAAGGATATTTACGTCAAATTAATTTAAAATCTTTTCAATTCTGACATTTAAAATTGATTAAGAGTACCAAACACTAATAAATGAATATCCATTCCATTCTTCCTTGAGTTGCCAAATATGTAATGAGAATAAGCATTCTTACTTATTTTAGATAGAAACACATTTTACCTTGAATGACCATTCCATTTTTACCAAATGTGAGAATAATGTAAAAAAAAAAACCCTGGCAAGACATCACCAGCAATATAATTTCGTCTACCATTAATTGTCACTGAACACGAACAACCAGTATTAAATATTTTTGTCTGGCATAGATCATCAAACTTCATTTTTCAAGTAGAATAAATTTTTAACCAAACAATTCCAATTATATTATGAATGAACACTAATGCCATTTTATATTGGCACTATTTGTCATTAAATTTCAGTAAGTATATAACCAACATTCTTCTGGGGGGCCAAACATAAAAATCCAAGAAAGAATACTTCTTTAAAAAATTAAAGCAAAATTCAATTTTAAATTCGTGACAAGAAATAGTATTCATTTGAAATACCAATTTTCATATATAATGCAATCAAGAGTAAATCGTCTTGCTCCATATCTAATTAGTAAGAAAGGCCTACAACATCCGTGTGATCTAAGAAAGGAAGAAGTTAAGTGGAATAGCTATTAGTTGTGGGTTTAACATCATGTTATTAATGTTAATAAGTAGTAGTAACTTCACAAACAATGTGATTTTAAACATCACTAACACTACTTATCAATGTTACAAGAGAGTTTTTATTTTAACGGATAAGTGTCTAAAAATTAGAATGGGGTCAACCTAAAAGTTTAGGAAAGAGAGATAAGTATTAAAAGAGTTTGTGATTTATTGGAAGATTATAACATATAATCTAGGGGTGTCAATCGTGCCATGTCGAGGATTATTGTATTGTGTCATAATCGTATTCGGATTATAAGACGTTAACCCTAACCCTACCCAATTAATAATCGTGTCGTATCATATTTGAGTTATCTAGTACCATATTGTGTCGTGTTTGATCTTAAATACTTAAAAAAATTTACTATTGATATATGGTAGTAGTAAATTAACCCAAAAAAAATTAAGATATGTAATAATAACTCTCTGAAGTTTCTGTACAAGTATAAATAATTTTTTCCTTTAAATTGTAAAGCCATAGTGATCTTAAATACTTAAAAATTTTATTATAATTTTATGTTTATAATGTGCATGTTTTACTCCGAATTCAACCTTAAAATCTTCCATAAGAGAGAATTTTAATATAAATAAAAAATAGAAAGCAAATTATACATGAAAGTTAAAAAAAGTGCAATATAATTTTAGAAATAGTTTTACATATTTTCAGATATAATTGCATAGAACACATTAAAAGTGTTAATTGTGTCGACCCATTTATTTTCGTATTGTAAACGTGTCGTGTCATAATCGTGTTCGTGTCATAAAACTCCAATCCTAACCCGCTAAATATTCCAAATTTCATATCGTGTTTGTGTCATATTATTTTATCGTGTTAAAAATTGATACCCCGAATGTAATCTTCCCTTTTTTCTTAATGTTAATAAAGGATTAAACTGTCCTGATGATACGGATGGCGATTTTGGGAGACAAGAAAACGGTTTGGAGAAAAGCTGTACTAGTTATTAATGTGAGTAGAAGAGAGGAAAAAGATATTTTATCGATTGTTTCCATTTATTTTTAACACGGGGTTTGTTTTTTAACAGAAAACAATCTTAGTGGGCATAAATTTTATTTAAGCAAATGATTTTGTTTTGTAAATTTTACTGATTTCGTTAGTGGTGTTTGGATGTTGTTACTAAAAGGGAGGTAAATATAATTTGACTAAATCTCTCTGGAATGGTACGTAATTTTAGTAGATTTCATCAGAGCAACACACAAGAAAAAAACATCATTTTGGCCAGTTATCTTTAGGGTCATATCTAATTTGGTCCCTTATATATTATCGCTAATCAATCTAGTCCCTTATCTATTAAAAAAAAAAATTTTTTGACTAGTTGAGAATTCGTAATGGATTGCTGTTAGATTCAAAAATAAAATTATCATTTTTGTTCCTAAGCATTTTTGGGCACTTGTCCAATTTAGTCCTACCCAATATAATTTGTATAGATTTGGCTCGAAAGTAAAAGAAAACATAAAATCCTTGCAAATTTTAAAAAATCACCAAATTTTCATGAACATTCTATTGTCATTCATAATATTCACAGCAAAAATTTTATTTTAAAATCTATTAGAATGCCACTCCAATAGGTTTGATTTGAAAACTCCACCCAAAATACCACTCCGAAAAAATTCGTCCTAGAAATGTTTAAAATAATAAAGAAAATTTTCTAAAACTTGAAAATTTTTTAGTAAAATTTTCAAATATTGCATGTATTAATAGAACTTATATTCAGGCTAAATACAAAATTTATCAATAGCATTACCAGAGCATTCCCACTTTATGAAAAAAACAAAATTTTTTAGTTTAAACGTTTCTAGAAGTTTTGATGATTTTTGGATTTTGATTAATGTTATTTCTAATCTCAATATTTTCTGCACCAATAGAACACATTCCAGAAGTGGTAAATTTCTGATGTATTTTATTAAAAATTTTATTAAAATATTATGTATGATAATAGATTTTTTTAATGAAAATTTGGTGATTTTTTTTATGTTAAAAAATATTTTTTAACATTAGAGTCAATGTTTCTTAGAAGAATTACCAAAAAAATTATTTATTTTGAGTAAAAGTTAAAGTATTAAAATTTAAATATTTCGAGACAATTTGATAATATTCGTGTTTATTTTGGTAAGGAAATTTTAATATTTTTTTACTAGTAATACACTTTCCTAAGTGAAATTCTAGGTGAATCTATTCAAATTTTGTTTTTGTTTGTATGATAATAGAATATTAGCCTACACTTGTCCTGTGACCTAGGTTATGGGTTCAAGTCACCAAGGAGTAGATAGAGATCCGCTGCAGATCCTTGTGTGTGTATATATATATATATATATATAAAGAATTCTCATGAAATTTTTGGTCTTTTTTATATCTTAGTATTTTATGTTTTTTATATGCGAGTTAAATCAGATAAAGTTATACCGAGTAGGACTAAATTATACAAAATTTCAAAAATAAACAGCCACGTGCTAGTCTTGACACTAAGATATGGATAAAACCAGAGAATACAAGATATTCACATAAGTACTGCATTAGGTTTTTGTTTATGTTTATGTTTATGAATTATATTTTATTTAATGAGATACTCATGTATGTATTGGTTGTTGATGCAAGGAAAGAATAATTGTATTGCTAAGTGTTTTGAGATTCGGTTGCTGAGAGTGACTAATTGTCCTAGTCTTCTTGTCTAGTGAAAAGGAAGTGTGGATAAATATTGTTTGTGGGAAGTAGAAATGACAGGGTAGTTGGGCTGGCAGGTGAAGCTAGTTTTGTTTATAATGACAATCTTATAGCACATATGGGATGCCTGAAGAAGGGAAGAGCAAGTTTTAGGAGCAAAGCAAGAATATTGAGAGTCTCAAGATTAAAACCAAAACCTTAAATACAAGATTATCAAAATGATCAACTCAAGGAGAATACAGTTGATAGCTAACGAACAAGATTAACTAAAAATGAGCATCTCAATGACAGTTGACAGGTTACGGTCAAAATTACAAATGTTTGAAAGAATGATGTCTCAAGGGATGGTTTCTATTACCTTTCACCATCCTGTTCAAGTTTCAACCCACTTCCCGTCATATTATTCACCACAAGGGTTTATTCGGTTTACTACAACTCCTCAGGTATATTATGAAGTTTGAAGTGAATTCTCAATAAACAATAAATAAATAAATAATGCCACTACATGCTATAGATGAAAATGAAGACGAAGATGGAGATAGTGATGATGATGAGGAGGAGGTGATGGCGAATGACTGTTAAACATTCTCATTGGATATAAGTTTGATAAACTTTGTATTTATTTTCTTTTATTCTATTGTTGGGATATTGTTTAAATTGCACATTTGGATTATAATGGTTGATTTTAGTTATTGGCCTGCATACTTGAATGTTTATTTTGCAAATTTAGCTAATGGTAGGTTTTGGGTTTAATAATTTTTTTATTTTTTTTCTTCATCAATTTAAATTTAGTGATAGATTTTTCCTTCACAATCATATTTTAAAATTTTTCATTATTCACTTGCTACAGAAATTTTTGTCACAAGATATATATATATATATATCTTGCGACGAAAAATCCATCGCAACATTTTTAACTTTTGTTTTTTTTTAAGCAAGCCACTGGAACTATAGTGGGGACGCTACTCCCCAATTTTATTAATAGTTCTCAACAAATAATACAAGGAGGGGACAATGCCAATACCTCCAAAGCAAAAATGCATAGCATAGTCGTAACTAGCATTGGTGTACTTAGTTCGTATATAAGAAAATCCCTTACGATCCAACCTGAGAAGATCACAAATACATGAAGGAGAATTAAAGGAGTTAAAATGCAGATTACAAAGAAGATCCAAACTCCCTAACTTGGCTAACGCATTAGCAACACAATTGGCCTCACAGAAGGTGTGACAAAGTCTACACACCGAAAATCCCTTTTCAAATAATAGCTTTTGTCTTTTGAATTATGGTATCCAATCTCCCAGGTATCGCAGCTGTGCCGTTAAGCATGTTAACTAGAATTTGGGAGTCGACATCCACCTCAACTTGGAAAAAATGATTTGCCGTGCATTGTTGAAGTCGTAGTAGTAGTCCAAGTGTTGGAATTTTTGTAATTATCCAAATATATGATCCAATATTTAATTCTGATATTTATCAATTTGACTTAATAAATATCTTGTGATAATTATCACATTAAGATAATGATTACACTTGTGATAACTATTTATTCTTACGGCTTACGTTTTCTGATGGGAAAAACGTTATAAGTATACAGAGTATTTTGGGTCCCTAGGCCTGACATTCTATCAGAAAAATACACCATCGTATCAGATTGTCTAGGTTTAGAAGTACCCAAATAATTATTTTTCTATTCCTTTTATTTTGACAGTAACCCAACAACATCAATGGCTGGAGGTACGTTTCTCGATTTTCTCTCATTCCGCATTTGATATTCTGTGATATTATTTATGCACAGATTAAATTCATTTTTATAGATTAAGAAATCTATCATTTGGTATCAGAGCATTTATGCCTCTGCCTTGATTTGCATATATGTATATGTTGATTTGGGTTTACTGTTGACATGTTATGCCTTGATTTGCATATATGTATATGTTGATTTGGGTTTACTGTTGACATGTTATTAAAAAAAAAATTCAGAGGTGTTGCTGAATGGTTTAGAACCTGAGACCTTCAGGTTAAAGGTTAGATAGTCTGACCAATTGAACTATTCAAATTGTTTAGTTGTAAAATGTCTTATTTATATATATTATACTTCCAGTTTGTTATTTGAATATATATATATATATATATATGTGTGTGTGTGTTGTGATTTTTCTGTAATTATTAATGTCTGTGATCTATATATATATTTTTTAATTATAGAGTAGCCGCAGCATCTTTAATTAAACATATATATGTGTGTGTACAAGAGACAGCTAGTGTAATTTTAGAGATCACCTATAATATAAGACATTAATTGTTAATTATAGCACTTCTAATATAATAAATTTTATCCCACAGGAATTTTTATTACATTATATTGTGTGATTAAAATGAAATATCTAAATTATATTCCTTAATTTAACCACAGGAATTAAGGAAAGGAACATGATTTAATATTTCGTCATTTTGATTATATAAATTTATATGAATTTATTTGAATTAGGAATTTAGCCTACAAGCAATTTCTATGTCATGTAATTCATATTATTACTATGTTTTGCATTGGTAAAATATAATAAATGTTAATATGCCTCCAATTTTGATATAAGCTTGTATGTAATTATTTGTGCAGTTTTTCAACCTGTGAATTTTCATGATATGAAATGTGACATTCCCGAGCTCAAGGGTGACAACTATAAGTTGTGGAAAGAGAGAATTCTCAGTCATTTGGGGTGGATGGAAATTCCTTATAGCTATTCTTCTTGTCAAGCCACCTCACTTGTTCTTTGGGGCAATCCTTCTTCATGTTGAGCTTTATGAAACATGGGAGCGATCTAATCATCTCGGCGTGATGTTCATAAAACCAACATCTCAACTGGCATTCGGGGTTCTGTCGATCGGTATAATAATGTCCGAGAGCTATTGAAGGCCATTAATGAGCAGTTTGAGTCTTCAGATAAGGCTTTAGCAAGCACCCTAATAATGAAATTCTCTACCTTGAAGCTCACCACTATCAAAGGAGTGCGTGAACACATCATGCACATGAGGGACAAGGACAAATGGTCCATCAATGAATTGATGACCATGTGTGTGCAAGAGGAAGGAAGGCTGCTTATGGAAACTGAAGAGAGTGTGCATTTGGCAACTCAAGGAAAGAACAAGTACATTCAAGCCAAGAACAAAAGAAACAAAATGCGATCTCCTCAAATGAATTAAGAAGGAATCCAAGTGCTTCTGTCTGTAAGAAAAAGGGGCACATGAAGAAGGATTGCCCCAAATTTCATAACTGGCTTGTAGAAGAAAGGTAACCTAATCTCATTTGTATGTTATGAATCTAATATGACAGATGTTAATCATAACACATGGTGGATTGATTCTGGTTCTACAATCCATATTACGAATTCCTTGCAGGAATTGCGAAACCTAAGGAAGCCAATGAAAAGTGAGCAGTACATCTATTCAGGAAATAAGATGCGGTATAAGAGAAAGAAATAACATGCAGTTGAGTTGTCACAAGTGGCTTTGTTTTAGATTTGGAATCCACATTTTATGTTCATGAATTTCTCTAGAAATCACCTCAGAGTTGCCTCAAATAAGACATATTCCTGTCCATTTTTCTAATAATTGGATTTAATCTCTTTTATAAATCTGATGTGTTATATTAATGGTATTATGTTTGATGATCTTTTTCAAATTAATTTGCAAAGCAATACTACATTAAGTAGTTTGCATGTTCAAAATAATGTTGGTATTAAAAGATGTGTTATGAATGAGAATTCCTCTATATTGTGGCACCGGAGATTGGGACACATCTCCATTCACAGAATCAAGAGATTAGTGGATGATGGAGTACTTAGTACTCTAGACTTTACTGATTTTGAGACTTGTGTGGCCTGCATAAAAGGTAAGCAGACCAACATGTCGAAAAAGGGAGCCAAGAGGAGTTCAGAATTATTAGAAATCATACATACTGACATATGTTGTCCGAATATGGACACATATTGTCAAAAGTATTTCATCACCTTCATAGATGATTTCTCACGATACATGTATCTCTACTTGCTTGATAACAAAAATGAAGCATTAGACGCCTTTAAGGTGTTTAAAGCAGTATGTTGTCTGTTAGAATTGTCTTATATGTGTTATAGAGATGATTACATATTTTCTTGATTGATATATCATGAAGAAACCGAACATTATTGGATATGGTGCGGAGCATGCAAGCATGCTCAAAACTTCCAGAATCTTTGTGGAGTGAAGCTCTCAAGACAGCTGTGTACATATTAAACCGAGTTCCAACCAAGGCTGTCTCTTGGACACCATTTAGATGTGTATAAGAGACAGCCCCAAGCCGTAATCTATAAAAACTAAGAGACAGCTTATAACGCTTTTCCCCATCAGAAAACGTAAGCCGTAAGAATAAGTAGTTACCATGAGTGGATATTTTATTGGATATGCTTGAAAGGTCTAAGGGATATAGATTTTATTGTCCATCTAATAGTACAAGAATTGTGGAGTCAAGAAATGCAAAGTTTCTTGAAAATGACCTAATTAGTGGGAGTGATAGATCATTGGGTATTAGATCTGAGACAGAATATTCTATTCCACAATCTTCCACTTCTAGTTATGGACGGACTATTGTTATTCATGACACTCCCCGATATCAAGTACGTGTTGAACAACCATGTTCACGCACTCCTTTGATTATGTTGGAACTTCATTGAGAAGATCTTAGATGAGTAAGGAGAACAGCAATTCCTGATGATCATGATTTGTATATCTGCAATCAAATTCTTTATAATATTGGAGTAGTCATGATAAGGAATTGTTTTACAATAATATCTTTTATATCAAATCTAAATATCATTATAAATTTATACCTCCTGTCTAGCTTTATACTTTCGACATTGCAAAGAGTCTGGGATCTTGTCGAGTTGCCTATTGGTGCAAAAACCATAGGATGTAGATGGGTTTTCAAAACCAAGAAAGACTCATTAGGCAATATCGAAAGATATAAAGCTAGACTTGTTGCCAAAGGATTCACTCCAAAAGAAGGAATCGATTATACAGAAACCTTTTCTCCTGTATCTAAGAAAGATTCTCTTCGAATTATTATGTGCATTGGTTGCCCATTTTGATTTGGATTTGCATCAAATGGATGTGAAAACGGCGTTCCTTAATGGAGATCTAGAGGAAGATGTTTATATGAAACAACCTGAAGGATTTTCCTCTAGTAATGGTGAGCATTTAGTTTGCAAGCTTAAAAAGTCTATATATGGATTGAAGCAAGCCTCCCGTCAATGGTATTTAAAATTTCATGGTGTGATCTCTTCATTTGATTTTGAAGAGAATATCATGGATCAATGTATATACCAGAAGGTCAGTGGGAGTAAGCTTGTTTTCTTATTCGTATGTAGACGACATCTTACTTGCAAGTAACGATAAAGGATTGCTACATGAGGTGAAACAATTTCTTTCTAGAAACTTTGATATGAAAGACATGGGTGAGGCATCTTATGTCATTGGCATAAAGATCCATAGAGATAGAACTCGATGCATTTTGGGTTTGTCTCAAGAAACCTATATTAACAAAGTTTTAGAGAGGTTTCGAATGAAAGGTCTATGACATTGTTCACCAAGTGTGGCACCTATTGTGAAGGGTGACAGGTTCAATTTGGACCAATGTCCGAAAAATGACTTTGAGCGAGAACAAATGAAAAACATTCCATATGCTTCTGCCGTAGGAAGCCTAATGTATGCTCAGGTTTGCACAAGGCCTGACATTGCATTTGTTGTTGGAATGTTGGGAAGATATCAGAGTAATCCAGGTGTGGACCACTGGAGAGCTGCAAAGAAGGTAATGAGATACCTTCAAGGAACAAAAGATTACATGCTTATGTACAGACGGACTGATAAACTAGAGGTGTTTGGCTACTCGGATTCAGACTATGTTGGCTGCATTGATTCTCGAAAATCGACATCTGGTTATGTCTTTATGCTAGCCGGTGGAGCTGTGTCTTGGAGAAGTGCTAAACAAACTTTGATTGCAACCTCTACTATGGAAGCTGAGTTCGTTTCTTGTTTTGAGGCAACTTCGCATGGTGTATGGTTAAAGAGTTTCATGTCTGGGCTCAATAGTAGAATTGTGGATTCTATTTCTAGGCCATTGAGGTTATTTTGTGACAATTCAACTGCTGTGATGTATGGCTAAGAACAATAAGAGTGGTAGTCGAAGTAAACACATCGACATCAAATACTTAGCCATTAGAGAACGTGTTAAAGAAAATAAAGTGGTCATTGAACACATTAACACTGAATTGATGATTGCCGATTTAAATTAACTAAAGGCATGCCACCAAAGATTTTTAGGGATCATATAGTCAGAATGGGACTTGGTTCCATGATATGACCTCATTTTACATGTACGTACATTTGATATTTCCATTGAAACTCTTATTCAATTGTGTTTTTCATATTCAGTTGCGCATACTTATTTAGCTATTTGAGAAAACACACTTAAGTTGGACCTATAATAAGCATAAGGCTTATTTATTAAGGTATGTTATCACATAAAAGTTTAGTGTTGAAGAGACATAATGCATAGTAATACATGGAAGACAATACTTGTTTCTTAGAGGACTTTCGTCACCATGATTCATGTATTTTGGATCTTACTTGTGAGATTTGATAGTTTGTATATCGAATCAAATATGTGGATCAAGTGGGATAAAACAGGGAATTTTTGTAAATATCCATTCTGACTATGATGTGTATAAAACTTCTTTAAATGCCTCTTAATGTGCATAAGAGATTCTGATAATTAGCAATTCAGAGATAATGTATCTTATAATTATCTAATGAATATATTGAAATGGGAGACTTAATCTATAAACGTTATAAGTATACAGAGTATTTTGGGTCCCTAGGCCTGAATATCAAATGCGGAAAAATACACCATCGTATCAGATTGTCTAGGTTTAGAAGTACCCAAATAATTATTTTTCTATTCCTTTTATTTTGACAGTAACCCAACAACATCAATGGCTGGAGGTACGTTTCTCGATTTTATTCCGCATTTGATATTCTGTGATATTATTTATGCACAGATTAAATTCATTTTTATAGATTAAGAAATCTATCACCAAGAGCCTCAGCTTTATACAGCATTTAATACTCCAAGTTGGAGCCGTAACCAAGATGTTTAGCAAAGCCAAAAATAAGGTCGCCTTGAGTGTCATGAAGGACACCCCCCACAGCCCTTAACTCCAGTATTTTCAATTGACGTACCTCCAGCATTGATCTACTGGATCATTATCTAGATGTGTATGTTTTAATGTCTTGTAAAACACGTAGTTCAGGTAAGGCATTATCTTCTAATATTGATTGACATGAGGTTTTCTGCAAGACAAATCATACACTGTCTCTTTCCACCAAGTAGCAGTCTTGGAGAAGAAAGGTGACCTTATTTACCAAGGTACGGACTGACCACAATTTGGATTCAGAAAGGAAAGTATTTCTCTGTAACCATATAACATAGCAAATTATAGATAGCAACAATGAAATTATGGTGCCTTCAATTAATTTGAGCCTGTAAACCACCACATTTGACAAATGAGAAGTAAATCCGCTTAACGAATGTGGATAATTCCAAACAATTGACTGAAATGCTCCCAAACTTCATTGAATTAGCGTCTGGCCGTTTGGCAAGAAAATAAATAATGCTCAAGGTGTCCTCAATCTCACAAAAAGGACACTTAATGGCCAATTGAAATCCAAATTCCGAAGATGATCTGGGAAAGGCAAGAAGTGATTAAGCACCTTCCACATAAGATGAGAGATTTTAAGTAGAGTTCTAGCACTCCAGATGTACTTCCGAGAAGCTAATTTAACCAGAGGGCGTCTAATACATTCATAGGTTGCTTAAATGGAGAAATAGTGAGTCGAAGAAGAATTCCAAATCCAAGTGTTTGGCTCTTCTAACAAGAAAATTTCCTTGGCTCGAATCTTGGACTTTACCTGGGGGCTTGAAATTTACTCCGGGAAGTTAGGATCCTAACCAAAGTCATTAGAGAAAACTGTGTTAAGAGGAACTGAGACATTACTGTTTGGTAATAGAGGACCATCACCTATTCAATTGTCGACACATCACAATCCCCCTTTCGAACAAGAACTTGCATATGGTTTTGGAGCTTGTATGGCTGTTTTTGTTGAGCCTTCATCATTCTCCTCCAAACTAATGAGGTAACAATGGGGTGTGTGCCATACATTGCCCTCATAAAAACAGCCATAAAAAGGAAGAATTATAGAAATTCCACCAATGTTTTAAAGTGAACGCATCAATAACATCATGCAGACTGCGAACACCTACCCCATTCTCTTCGGCAGGACAACAGAGTTCATACCATACCCTCCGATGCCTCTTAGGTTTGTCATCTTTAATTCCCCAAAAGAAATCTACAAATATTTTCTCAATAGCGATCACTAAATTTTTTTAAGGATCTTGAATGGCCACAATGTGAATTGGAATGCAGGATAACACATGTTTGATCAGGATAAGTCTGCCACTTGAGGACAACAAATGCTATTTCCAACCAGCTAGCTTGACATTTGTCTTATCGATAAGATATTAGAAATTAGCCCTAGTTCTCCTTCCTTTAAAAATCAATCACCCAAGGTACATAATAGGTAAAGGAGCCAATTTCATATTTGGATTTGAGTTGCTCCACCCTTCTGGCTAAGGCCTAGAAAGCAGAAGCCGACAAAATAAAAGAGCTCTTAGAGAGATTAATACTCTGGCCAGAACCTTTTTGAAAATCCTTTAAAAATTTCATCAAAGTCTTCAGAGAGTTGCTTCCTGTCGCTAAATTGGAATCTGCACGTAGGCACACAACCAAATTTTACAACTGTTTTCCTATCATTATGGTATCCATTGCAAAATTCGTCACTATGCCTTAGCGACATGGTATTACGCTACAGACAGTTTTCGTCACAAATCAATTTAACTATCGATTTTTGCACAAACTATGTCGCTAAATCCTATTTTTCTTGTAATCCTATAACATCACTTTGATGTAATAATTCTTTAATTTGTTTGCTTAATAGCTGACTGTATAAGATGTGTATTAATTACATTAATTGTATGTGGAACAAGCTAATCTTAGTCTTACGTTTCAGATCCAAAAAGTTTCTAAATTCTATAAATCTCATGAATAATTATTCAAGACATATAAGATATATTCAATATCTCCTACTCCTTACCCTTCTTGCTGCTTCCTATCTCCTTGGCTATCTCTAAATTTTTGGATTTATATTTATTTGTGTATGGGAAAGAAAAATAATATCTCTAAGATCATGAGTTTAGCATTTTACATATTTTTATTTATCACTCGAACCCATAACTGTCTCTATCATGATCTTAATTGCATTTATCAAATTTGTTCACGTGTTGTGTAATATACTGAAACCGTATAGTTTGATTAACGTACTGAATAAAAGGATTAAGGGGAGTTGGTTGAGCTTCTAGAAGGAAGTTTCTTACACAAAAAGAGATATTAAGGGCCAATTTGATATTGTAGACTGTTAGGGAAAGTATCAATGAAATGCCCCATTCTCTCTCTTAAAACCTCTCTATCCTTATTTCTCTCTCACCTTTAATTTTGTTCTTCAGTTAAGGTAATTTCTCATCCTAATTCCAGTTGAATTAGGAATCACAGCTTCTTTCCTAGCAATTGGTATTTAGAGCTTATGCTTTTGGGCAAATAATGGTGGAACCCACGAGATAAAAAGCTTTAGAGTTTTTAAATTCAGGAATCATGACAACAAGATTCAAGAAACTAGCCAGCAATAAACTGTTCTACTGGACAAATTCAGATCTTAGAAGGACAAATGGAGGAAACTAACAAGAAATTGGAAGCATTGATTTCCTATATAGACGGGAAATTCAATGCTATCTTAAGGATGATTTGTAATTATAGGAATGAGGAAAATGTGAATTTGGAAAAAAA
This sequence comes from Cinchona pubescens, assembly GCA_025175665.1. Classification (NCBI taxonomy): domain Eukaryota; kingdom Viridiplantae; phylum Streptophyta; class Magnoliopsida; order Gentianales; family Rubiaceae; genus Cinchona; species Cinchona pubescens. The sequence goes on along the minus strand of JANKKI010000256.1, from coordinate 148,714 downwards.
AGTACTCCTCTTCCTCTCACTCCACAATCCAGAAATAAGGAGGATCTAGATAATGGATTTCTGATGAGGGACAAACATCAAAAAAAATACAGGGTTTTGGGGGCCAAGAACTGAATTACCCTTGCTCCAGGGGGAAATTTCCTAGGGAAATGGACCAGGAAATGTGAGAAACTCTTTTTGGTTCATCAAATTCTGGACAATAAAATATTAGGGATAGTGGAAATCTATTTGGAGAGCAAGGTTGGATAATTTGTACTAGGGGTTCAAGAAGATAATGAAGGACAGAGCTTCTTGGGAAGAATTTGTGGATCGAATTTGTCAAAGATTTGAACCTAGGGGTGCAATAGATGTGATCAAGGAATTTAATATGCTGCAACTGAAAATGGTAGCATAACTTGTTAATAAAAGTCATCAAATGTGAGCTATGCAGAATAGGTAGAATTTATTGTCAAACTTTGTGGCTTGTTTCTATATTTTAAGCTTTGCAAATTGGCAACTTAGACATGTGGGATATATTTCCAAAATCTTTTCTAGGGGTGGCTAGATCATGCAAGATTTTCAAATTTGAAGCATGGTTGAGCATTAAATGGATGAAGAAAAATGTTGTCCATTGTCGGAGAATTCACTACTGTAAATAGGTTGCATTTCTTCAATTGTAATGTGTCCCAAGTTCAAGTTCTAGTTTGAGAGTTCAATAATCAAACTCTAAATTAGTTACTTAGGGTTTTTAGTTGAGTCTTCAATTTGTCAGTGCCTAGTAGAATTTCAATGTTTGCTCAAAGAAAGAGTTGTATTGTTTGTGAGTGTTACCATTCTTAGTAACTACTTTAATATTAATACGTTTATATTAAAGTAGAAATTTGTGTTATCAATTTGATTATTTTCTCTATTTGAGAATTGAATTTTGGGCTCGATATCCAACAACAACAAATGGGATATGTCAAAGATTATTAAATTTGGGAAGAAGAAATCTTTAATATATGTTGGTAAGAGATCCACAACTCTCCAAACAATATTTTGTTTCTAGTTTCATTAGTGGGTTAAAAGAGGAAATTAAACCTATATTGCATATTATTAAACCTACTACCATATTACAATGTTGTGAAATTGCTGAAGTCCAAGAGAAATCTGTAAAAATCAGTAATAAAGGTAGGAACCACTAGCTCTACATAAAGGGATAGGCAATACTGAGGGTAATGCTTCCAAACTACCCCTGAATCTTGGAAAATCTGGTATCAAGGAAGGGGGAAATGAAACACTAGGATTTCTCCTCAAGAGATACAATTCATGAGGAACAACAATCATTTTTTAAAATATGGAGTGAAATATGCCCTAGGTTTTGTGTGTAGACTGAAACACTAGAATTTTATTTTGGCTAATGATGTGGATGAGAAGTGGGAATTCCCAGATGTATATAAGAGCAAGATGATGACACTGGTCATCCAGGTAAGGAAGTGGGAATATCATTATGTGCCTTGTCTGAAGTAATTAAAAGAAAGACAATTCTGCTTGAGGGGAAAACTAAAGGTGAACCAATCAATATTTTAGCAGATACTGGTAGTACTACTAGCTTCCACAATCATGCTGTAGTAAGTAAACTAGGAATTCAATTGGAAAGATATCTTCCTTTGAATGCCACTATAACTTATGGTAGTACCTCATTAGTTATGGTATATGTCCCCATTTGAAATGGCAAATTCAACAGTATACCTTTAATTTTTCTGTAAGGTTGGTGTCCCCATTTTAAATGGCAACATTATACCTTTCTAAATTTTGTTATAAGGGTGATGGAGATTGGTGAACAGGATATGGTCTTGCGTATGGACTATGTGAGTAATTACAATCCTGTTACTTTTGGTTTCCAACAATTACAGATCAAAATGATTGAGAATGGATCTGAATTGTTGTTGGAAGGGGTGGTGGATATGTCTATCATCGAGATAATATGGGGAAAGGCTGTGAGGAAATTTGATCACCTTATACAAAAAAGGTCTTCCACTTTCAGTTTGAGCAATTCAACCCATGCCAAGTAAACTACCATTCCTAAGTAAATTTCTAATTTATTTGAAGAATTTGGTGATATATTTGAAACTCTAAAACCTTTCCACCACAGAGAAACAAAGACCACAGCATAACCCTTAAATTTGATGCCCAACCTTTCAAAATGAAACCTTATAGATACCCTTACTCCGAAAAAACTAAAATTGAAACCTGAATGGCTGATATGCTGAAAAATGGTACAATACAACCAAACACCAGTCCATTTGCTTCACTTGTTCTTTTGGTCAAGAAGAAAGACAATACTTGGAGGTTTTCTATAGATTATAGGAAATTGAATAATCTTACCATTAAGAATAGGTATTGCATCCCCAACATTAATGGAATACTTAATGAACTTTTTGGTTCTAAGTTCTACACCAAAATTGATCTCAGATCCAGACCAGATTAGAGTTAAGGTTGTTGACACACACAAAACCATCTTTCAAACACATCAGGGTCACTATGAATATTTATTGATGCCTTTTGGGCTCATTAATGCCCCAGCCACCTTTCAATATCTAATGAATCAGATCTTCCAACCTTACCCTAGGAAATTACAAGTATATTTTTTGATAATATCCTTGTATACAGCCTTGATTTTGATTCCCATGTGACCAACTTAAAAACTGTCCTTTATCTTTTTAGAACCAACCAATTATTTGCCAAACCTTCTAAATGCACCTTTGCTTAGTTGAAAGTGGAATATCTTGGTTATATCATTTCTTCAGAAGGAATGGAGATTGGATGATAACAAGGTATACTGTGTACAACCATGGCATATACTTGAGGACATTAAAGAACTCAAAGGGTTTCTTGGGTTAATTGGTTATTATAGAAGATTCATCAATGGGTATGGTATTATTGCCAAGCCACTACACATCTACTTGTTATAAAGGATAGTTCCAGTGGAATGGGGAATTTGATCTGGCTTTGAGGCTCTTATAAACATCTAGACACTGCAATTATTTTAAGGTTGCTAGATTTTTCACTTAATTTTGTCATTGATGTGATAAGAGATGGCATTAGGATGGAGGTGTTCTCATTTTCAGGAGGGACATAATATTGCTTTCTTAAGAAATGTGTTTAGTCCTAAGAACTTGGGATTATTTGTGTATGAGCACTGGTTCTGGTTGTGGTTAAATAGAGGCACTACATAAAAGGATATCGTTTTGTCATAAAAACTGATCACCACAGCTTAAATATCTATTTGGGCAAAGAATAAGCAGACCCTTGCAGCAAAAAAGGTTTACGAAGCTTCTTGGGTTTGATTATGAAATACAATACAAAAAGGGGTGGAAAATGGTATAGCATATTCCTTTAGTAGGAGGAAGTGTTAGGAAGACCAAGGGTATTTATTATCCATATCCATTATACAACCCGATTGAGATAAGAGATGTAATTCAAAGTTACGATGATAACAGGGAATGTCAAGAAACTAACTGTTGCTTGCGTGATTGATCCTACAACACAAGATGATTATGTTTATGAGAAGGATTATGGAAGTGTAAGAGAAAGATTCATGTTGGAAAAGAAAAAGGTCTGAGGAAGAAAATTGTTCATTCCTTACATAGCTTACCCTTGGGTGATCACTCTAGGCAGAATTGTTGTTTGCGAAGAGTTAAAGCTATCTTCTATTGGTGATGGTGAAGGCTCAAGTGGTTGAATTGATAAGAACATGTGTTGTTTGTCAGATAAACAAACATGAGAATATTCTACCCAAGGTTTCTCCAACCACTACCTATTCTCTTTACAAGCCTGGTCTCAAATCTCCATGGACTTCATTCAAAAGCTTCTCTTGTCTATTGAAAATGACACTATTTTGGTGGTTATTGATAGGTTAAGTAAATTTGCATATTTCATTCCCTTGGCTTATCCAATTTCATCAACACAAGTGGCCAAACTGTTCCTAGGTCAAGTTTTTATGCTACATGGATTGCAAGATTCTATAGTTTCTAATACGGATAAGCTTTTCACCAGTACTTCTTTGCAAGAGAACTTTTTAAACTTCTAGGAACACAATTATATCTTCGCAACTATACCACCTTCAAACTGATGGATCGAGTGAGAGACTAAATCAATTATACAATCTAGATGGTGTATGACATGTGACATACCTCAGAGATGAACACAATGGTTACCTTTAGCACAATGGTGTGGTATAACACCAACATCAAGATTACACCTTTTGAGGCTTTATATGGGTATCAGCCTAAGCATCTTCCAGTTGGGTATCATATAGAAACCATTGCCTGCCAGCTACATCTGGTCTTCCTAGAGATAGGCAAGCTATGTTGCAAATAGTTCATCATCGTTATCTTTCTACTACCTAGAACATAATGAAACACTTTGCTGACAAATAGAAAATTGAGAAGGAGTTGGTCGTGAGTGATCAAGCCTATCTCAAGTTGCAATCATATAGCCAACAATCAACGGAACTTAGAATTCAACTGAAACTATCATAAAAATTTTATGGCCCTTTCACTATTCTGGAAAATATGGGATAGGTTGTCTGTGATTGCAATTCCTTAGAGGGTCTAGGTTGCACCCAGATTTTCATGATTCTTATTTGCAAAAAATAATTGGTGAACACCAAAATATCATGCCTGACTTACCTACCTTGGGAGAAGATGATCAAGTGTTGATATTTCCAGAAGCTATTTCATTGTAGAAGAGCTATGATGAGGAATGGAGAGCCCGTAGTACATGTGTTGATTCGGTGGTGCAATTTGAGCCTAGAATAAGAGACTTGGGAGGAGTCTAGACTTCATTCATACTCAATTTCCCAATCTCCAGCCTTGAGGACAATGTTGCTTTTAAGAGAAAGGGTTTGTCATGATCTTAATTGCATTTTTATCAAATTGCTAATGTGTTGTGTAATATATAGAAACGATATACTTTGATTGATGTATTAAGTAGAAGGAATAAGGGGAATTAGTTGAGCTTCTGGAAGGAAGTTTGTTACACAGAAATAGATATTAAAGGCCAATTGGAATTCCAATGGTCAGGGAAAGTATGAATGAATTAATGTTCCTGTCTCTCTCTTAAACTCTCTCTTTATCTTTATCCTTATTTTTCTCTTTGCCTTAATTCTGTTATTCAATTAGGGTAATTTTTTACCCTAATTCTAGTTGAATTAGGATTATAACTTCTTTCTTTACGAACTAAACTACACTTCATTTTCTAGCCATTTTACGGATTATACTTACATTTAATGAGGTTATGTCTTTGTTGTATAAGGAGATACATTCAAGTGTCCTCTAACAGCCAAACTACTAAGATAACAATTTTGGTTATATTACCAAAATATGCAATTGAAAAGAAGTAATGACCATTGGTAAAAATGTTATTTCCATCTTTAAAATCCATTAGAATATTGTTTAAGATACATATGAGATAAGTATTTGTCCATAATTAATATACTTCTCTTTTTTTTGTTTTTCTTCTCCTCGTTGAAGAGAAATGTATAAAGAGTATGTTCAGATTCGGAGAAGAAATGTATAAATATGTTCAAATTCGTGAAGCATGGGCAATTCAATGGTTTTGGGAGGCCTAAGCCAACTTAGACTTGAGGCTTTTAAAAATTCTACATAAAATTAATATAAATTTTCATATTTTCTTTTATTTCCTATCTTTTGAGATGCAAAATTACTAAATAGATTTTTATACTTAATCTCATCTAATATCTTTCTCAATTGATAATATAACTAATCCATTTAGTCTTTTTGAAGACATTGTTTGATATCAGGTAAGATTTTGTTAATTTAAGGGTCCATTTGGTTAGATGTAAAATGTTTGACTTAGTAAAATATTTTTCTTGAAAAAAATATATATATTAAAAAATATATACACCATGCAATATTTTGGTATTTGGTTGGCAATGAAATTTTATTGAAATATAATTTTAATGTTTTTTGTCTTTAATTTTATCAATATGAGTTAAAAAGATTTATAACAAATTTAATAAATGCTTCACAAGTACCCATGGTCAATAAAAAATTGATTTTGTTTAAAATTCAAGTATAATATAATGTAGTATAAAATCTGCATATTGATACTTATAATATTGTGGGACCAACAATGAAAAGAAAATGAATGGACAAGAGTTAGAAACAATTGAAATTATAAAAGTTGGTATTTGTAATTTAATGTCACTTTTGAACTGTTTGAAAAATACGCTCAACAATTTCATAACTTCTTTTCAACCCGAGTAAGGAAGATTAGAAAATATTTTACATTGAAAATTATTTTCCTGTGTTTGGCTCCAAACATACTCTAAGTTTTGAAAATTTTCTTTCCACTAAAACAACCAAAACATAATTATTATCATTATCCTATAGCCAATATATATATATATTATGTAAAGAATCAATACTTTTTATATAATTACATGTGTCAAATGGAGTCTAACCTCCTAGTTTTCAATTTCTCTCAAAACTTTTAGTTTTGAAAATAAATCTAAACAATCAATACTAAAATGATATTGTATTTCATATTTAATGTTTTTTCCGTATTAAGATAGCGATCTTGCAATTTTCATTTTCTATTGTCTAATGAACTCAATTTACAATCCAAAATAAAAAACAAAAAATATTTTCATATATTTTGAATTGTTTAAATCTACTTTGAAGTGAATAAATTACTTTGTCTTAAAAAAAAAACAAAATAAAACAAAACCACCTTTCTCCTTAACCCTTAATGACTCGAACTCTATGACCAATAAGTTATAAAGGAAGTGTCTACTATATATAAGAGATTCTAAAAGATTTTTATTGTAGATTTTCAATCTACTAATAACATGTTTCTCGTGAAATTGAATTTTTTTTAATACCACACCAAGACATCATAATCATACACATGGACGTTTAGGACATTATAGGTTTAAAGCAAACATAACATATTTTAGATTGTATATTTAAGGTTTTATTCAATATAAAAGAAGATTGAAAGTGATGAGAAAATATAATATTAGATGACTAAAACTAAAAATATGTATTTATAGAGGAAAAAAAGATGTTAGAAAAAAGAAATATCTTGATTATTAAAAAGAAATTTCTAAGAAAATAAACCTACTTTATAATTATTATCATAATAAGGCCAAAATTTTGGAGCAACTTTATCTGCCTTACATTCAGACCAAAGAATACAAATAATACAAAATCGAGATGGAATCTTTAGCTACCTTACCCGAATCAATAACTAAGGCAAGCTTTCCCTTCAAAAACATTCTAACATAATTTTGCCATGATATTCAATCCATTTATTGATATGCATATAATCTACCCATAAAAAGCCAACATTATTTGATATTCTTTGATTAACAAAAATAGCATACCACTATACAACCTTTAGCTTGACAATAATTCTCGCACCTATATTCTCGAATATATTATTTTAGACATCTTCCAAATTTAGTATAATTTTTTTAAAAAAACAATTAACACCATTCGTTAAAACCAATTGAGAAATGTACAAAGACTATGTTAAGATAAATGTAAAAAGAATACATGAAAGAAAAACTATGATGGAAGGGATGCCACTCACAAGGATATTTAACAATGCTTCAATGCTAAAGATTGCGTATTCGTAGGTTAGAATTTGGATAGTTGCTAAATATTGTATGTTACTAGGTTGGGATGATGAAGATAGTTGATAAAGATTAGGTGTTCCTAGGTTGGGATTTGGATAGTTGCTAAAGATTGCTTGTTCCTAGGTTGGGATGATGAAGAGGAACTTAGTTTGGAAGCTCGTAGAACGAGGATTGGAATTGAAGTCGGAATATATTAATAATCATGGATGGAATTAGAGTTGGAATAATAATATGATTTGTATGTATTGAAAGTCAGGGGAGTTATATGTATTTTAATTTTTTTATTTTTTTTAATATTATTTTTTGTATGTGTGAGTGTGAACATGTTTTACGGATTGCAATAAAACGTTTCTATCTATTAGAAATTGTCTGGTATCTATTTATTATTTATGTACTTATGATATACCATAATTAATATAGGAAAATAGAGTATACCTCCCTTATAGCCTTAGAAAATTATGCGAAATAACCATTTACTATAATTCTTTAATTTTTAAAAATCATTCAAAGTTTAGCATATGTACCATTTTTTGTCCTTAAAGTTGATTGAAAGGAAAAATACATGTATACCTGGGAAAATATATAAACAATAAAATCAGTTAAATATATATCACATATAATTCTTTATTACTACTTAATTTTTATAATTTGTTCTCAATTATTATTTTTCAGGAGTCAAATATGAAGATTTTTATGCGGACATTCGAGATTAGATCATGTTATTTTTTCTTATGTTTGACATCATTTGATTTCGCTCATAAAATATTTATACCATCAATTTAGTTAACTAATTTGACTTATAAAGTTCACAATATTTCTATAAGAGACATTATCACATGTTTCTAGGCTAATATATAACTAGTTTTGTAACCCGTTCATTGAATAGGAATAATAAGGAAAGCAAGACATCACAATGCAAATAGAATATGTGATTATGTGTAAAAAGTACAACATGAATCTTATACTTCACACATGTATTAATTTTTTTTTCCCATTTGAATTTGTGTCCCTCGTGAATGAATTGATATCTGAAAAATAGATAATTGAGGATGTATATGCGATTTGAATCTGTAAGTGTACGAGTTACCGAACCCATAGGGACTAGAAAATTTACTTTTAAAATCTCAATTATCTATTAAATTACTAAAATCAAATTTTATCCAAGTAATCAATTTGTGATTCAATGTAACCAAAACCTAAACATAAAAATAAATGAAAATCCAAAATTAAAATAACCAAACTAATTATCAAAATCAACTAAACTAAAGGAATGATTTGAATTGATTGGCAAGGCTTCGTATTTAATCAACTAGATTGCTTTATTCAGTTGATGAAAATTGATTTGATTGATGTTCTTGTCACTAATAAGAGTTTTCTAATTTAGTTATGAGACCTCCCTTGAGTGTTCCCCACAACCATCTACCTACTCCCGTTAGCTAAGTAGTCATTACATTCACTCTATGGATCACGAAATCTACCCCTCGGTTAAGAGTTTCGCTTTTAACAAGCGAGACTAATTAAGTAATGCTTAATGATCCTAACATAGAATTAAATCCCTCGATTCTAACCCTATGTGATTGTTCAATTCATGAATTGGCCAAGTTCATGAAAGCATTAAGTACATCTCATGAAAGCATTAAATACATCAAAGTATAAGAGACCAGATAAATATCAATAATCAATTCACATATGTAACATCATGCAACCATCATTGATTTACTAAATAATCACCCTAGCCAATCTAGGGATTTAGCTACTCATAATGATCAAATAAAAATCCAGTAAACTCATATAATCCATAATTCAATTTAATGAAACCAAATACAATAACAATCAATGAAAACAAAGAGAGAAAATACCCCCAATGTAACTATGAGGTTTCGGCCACTCGAAGAAAGTGGGGAAGGGAGTGTCGGCCTCTTCCAATCTTCTTCTCTGATGGTAGATTGATGTATTGGCTTCTCAATTATTGAAAAAAAAAATACTAAAAATTAGACTAGAATCAATACTAAGCCTCCGAAAGTTGAAAAATGAAAAAGTGAGAGTAGAGAAAAAGGGGCAGCAGTTCGGCCCTCTCTTCAAGGCTAGCCTCCTCCAATTCTCTACAGAAAATGATGATTATATAGTACTCAATTAGGGTAAAAAGATTTAGCCCTGATTGGAGTCTCCAAAAGATATCATGTTCTTTTTTTTTCTCTAATCAGCAATCTGCCAGAACAGTTGCAGTGATTAAATTTCCTCTGCGAATTTGACCCTGATATTGTGCGATGCTGCCAAAGCTCAAAATAGAAAAGTTGTAACCTATCTCTTACCTGTCCATCAGATTTTGAATCACCTCATTTGGACATTGAACGGCTGAAATATGCTTATTTTACTAAACCCTGATAGATCAGTGACGGAAATTCTTTTGTTTCAATTTTGTGTTAAGAGACTTGTAATGGGTTTTTAATAAATCAAATTACTGCAACCCAAAAGTATCCTTAGCTCTTAATAATCCTTATAATTCCAAAGGTTAAGCCCACTTGTTGATAATTAATCTAATTCAACCCCCAAAAAGACTCAATTTTATACAAAGACACCTAAGTTTCTTGATTTACTCAAAATAACCATAAAACAATATAACTTCCATAAAAAGGTTTTGAAAACTAACAAAATCTCATATAAAAATATAGGTATAAATATCTATTATCAGTAATTAATGCTTTGTACAGTGAAAATTGTAGATTCAATAACAATATGATAGCTTAACTACTTTTTTTCAATTTTTACATGATAAAACAATCGCACATAATACAAATAATAAAAGACCGTGAATAGAATTAAAACACAACCTTGTTTGTAACAATAAAAGAACATCTTATGAAGTAAATAAACAAAAGGGGAATAAAAAAACAAATATGCAATGTCTTTAGCACTACATTTAATAATACCTTGCTGGGATAGCATAGATATTATTATTTGAAAATTTCAATATTAATTCAAGAGTGATTGATCCATTGAAAAAGTAATTTTATCTGAATATTACACTGTCATAACATTTACCTTTGTAATGTTTTACCCCTTCACTATAAGAATGTTCCGTAATTTAAGTCTAGCAATAAATAATATCACTACCCTAAGACAATACAACCCCTCATATTGAATAAGATAGTCTATGTGGCAAGATACATGCTTAATGATCAATCCCTAATTTTGTATATATGACCGGATCTCGTTGCTTTTTTTTATAAATTTAATAACATATTATAGTGGTTTTATCATTTTGTACAAATGTACTGTAAGCCTAATTTAATGCATCCCATTTCCCAATTCACAAAAAACACAATATTAGTGTCCATGATATGATAAAGCTCAAGGATGTAGGCAGTAACAATTTGTTATTTAAAATGGAAAATACTTACGTAGACCCGATTTTTTATTTTACCTGTAGACCTTACGGTCAAAATTAAATTTTATAAAATTTTTGTTATATCAGCTGATGTCATAAATTTCATAACATTTAATTTATACCACAGAGTCTATAAATGAGATCAAAAATCAGATCTACATAAATATTTTCCATTTAAAATAGCCGTACAAAAGGCAGCAACAGTACATAAAGGATAGAAGAAGAAATTTTCAATAAAATTCAAATATTTGCAAAGAGTTAATGTCAGAGCTCTTCAAAGAAAAACCATTACAAAATGGATAGTGAAAGAATATTGGATAAGAAAAAAAAAATAGAGATGATATAACATCTGTGGTCTAAAATTGGAGCCCATGTTGCCAAGAGGGATCAGCAAGGGGTTCAATAGGTGGGCAAATATTTAATTAGATCCGATTTTTTATTTTAATTATAAATTCTGTGATGTTGTTCAAATTTTAGAAAATTTATGACATTAACGGATATAAATAAAATTTTTAATATTTAATTATGACCATACAATCTACTGAGAGGACAAAAAATTGAATCTACTAAATATTTTCCCAATAGGTGTAGTCACTTCAGTCAAAGATCACCTTTATCAATAAAGAACTTTCCAATTACTGAATCCACTTTTTTTGCCACATCCTGAATCAATAAATTCTTGTTATAGTAAAATATTTACGTATACCCAATTTTTTATCTTATTTATAGATTTATGATCAAAATTAAATTTTATAAAATCTTTCTTACATCAATTGATGTCATAGATTCTATTACATTTAATCTACATCATAGGATTTACAAGTAGGATAAAAAATCAAATCTATCAAAGTATTTCCCCTTGTTATATGCTAACTCATATATAATCTCAGAAAAAAGAAAAAAAAAAAATATATATATATATATATATATATATATATATGGCTCTTATACTCATACCATGGGGATATACTTTAGATCCAATCTTTAACTCTACTTGTAAATCTGTGGTGTGGATTAAACTTTAAAAAATTTATGACATCAGTTGATGTAAGTAAAATTCTTTAATGTTTAATTCTGATCATAGGATTTACAGATAAGATCAAAAATCAAATCTATTTAAATATTTTTCTCAAATCATTAACTTAAAACACAACCACAATACCTCAGAAGTCAAAATGACGGAACCTCCTCCTCTTCCTATTTTCTCTCTTTACATTATAAAAAATTTATAAGTTACAAAATAAAAATAATGCTTAAAAGACTGGAAACCAAACAACTTAATGTTGGAAATCTAAAGCCACAGTAACTCCACCTTCTTCTTGAACTCCCATATTTAAAAAAAAAAAAAAAAAAGCAAAAAATTTACAAATCGAAGTAAAGATTCTAACTACTTGTTTAATACTTAATCCCCATAAAAATATAACTAAATCTATGTCCATGGGCATATGCAACATCCCTTGATGTTGAATACATTTGAGTGACATCAACCTCTTGTTGAAATTTAATACCGATAAAAAAGAATCACAACAGTTGCAAAATATAGCAACAATGAGGCAAAGAACTTGTTGACCCACCTAGATAACATGACTTTTAGTGCCAATTTGGCTCACCGAACCTGTTCTAGTTGTATGGTTAAATTGGTATCACAACATTATTTAATTATACTATTATTAACGTGGTTGGGTGGTTAAATTGACATCACTAAATTCTTTTATTATATTGTTACTACTATTATTTATTGACTACTTAGGCACATATTTTTTTGAGTGCCACATATGCAGATATGTTCCAACTATTGTTAAACACATAGTTGCTATTGCATCTTAATTAATTGTTACTCTAGAGACACCTTTACTATAAGTGAGTGCATCAAGAATGAAATTCTATTATGTGTAGAAAATTTTATCACATACAAAACTTCCCATGACCTCAACATAATTTGTATGATTATCAGTTTTTTTTTTCTTTCCAATCAATTTCAAATACAATATTTCACACATGTAGAGTGTGCCAATAGAACTAGTATATATTTAAATGAAACGTGTATATATATATAGTGTATATATATATATAGACATATAATATTATGTAATATATCATGTGAAATATATTTAAAAATTAGACCCTACATTCATCTTTGTGATGAACTTTAGAATAAGTATTTATATTTTTCATAACATTTTATTTTTTAATAATATTTTAGATTTAGCAACATTTCACAATCTTTATACAAAATGTAATTAGAAATTCTTCTTTGTATTAGGTGATAAATTGGAGTGAATATGACAATGAAGTGTAACTCAAATGGTAAGACTACACTTCCGCAGTAACCTAGGACATAGATTTGAATCACCAAGGGGGTAGGTGAAGATCCACTATAGATCTCTTTTTTTTTTAAAAAAATAGAAAAAGTGAAATTTCTATGATTGGGTTCGAGTAAACAATCTTTGTAATTACACCGTTTACAAAGTGAAATTATCTTCGGATTCGATGATGATATAATTCTTGTGGGCTTGATCTTTAATTGTTGATATGTTGACAACACTCAGAGGGCCACAATAGGTTTGATCTTGAACTATTGAGTTCCTTCTATTTCTCGTAGAAGAAATTGATGAAAGATATATACACTGAGGATTTGAATCTTGATCCTGATGGAAAGGACATTGAAGAACATGAACTTTGACTGTCGTAAAGGATGTGGCACTTCGTTCCTTGTGCTTATTGATCTCCCATGTTACTAAAGTTTTGCTCTTCGAAGTGATGACGTCCTTGTGTTGTCGAAGAACACGACTTGTTCTTGGTATAGAAGATGTGGCAACTTGTGGTCATGCTTGTTGATCTTTAACGTTTGAAGTCTTTCTTTTCGATGTGTTGATGTACTTGGGTTGTTGCAGAACTTGACTTGCTCTTAGTGTAAAAGATGTGACACCTTATTGTCATGCTTGTTGATCTCCCACGTGCAATTATAATGTTGAGTTGCTTCCCTTCCGTGCTTTTCTAGTTCTTCTCCCTCTTGGAAGTTGTTTCCCTCTTTTCAACCGAGAATGGCATCCATTTTATAGGTTAAGAAGGAGGATTTTAAAGTAGGAAAGTCAATTAATTAACCTAATTAGAGGGTAAAGTAATTAGGGTAAAGTAATTACCATAATTTGTTTAATTGATTTTCCTGATTTTCTCAATTAAGAGATTTTATCTCTTAATTGATTGTAGAGGATTTTAGCCTATTGGGTTAAGAATATTATGTGGCCTTGATTTGCGTGTCTGGCCCAATTTATAAGGGATGCAGGCTTGACTAGTCATTTTTATTAGACCATATTTAAGAAATTAGGTTCAAGATCTTGATTTTGCCAAATCAAAAATTAATCGAGATTGTACATATATAATTAAGATTTTATTATGTTTAAGTTCAAAAAAATTAAAACTATAATTATATTTGTATAAAACCGCTTTTAATTTTTAAAATTATTTGAATTGTTTGAACTATGAAATACATTTATTAACTTAAATGACATTTATTTGAATATATACACACACATATAGAAAGATTATTTTCAACTATTGAATTTAATAATTGGTTAATTGAATTAGGAAACCACTATTTCATTTTTTTTAATTAATTAACATAATTCACAAATTTGATGAATTAATTTCAAACAAAATTCAAAATTATCCAAAAATAATTGAATTTATAATCAATTTGATTCGAAATAGATTTTAAATTTGACTAATCAAATACTTGCTCAGCCCCTGATATATTAAGATTCAATCAAACTAACTAAATAAGAACTTCCCAATTTCAAATACAATGTGACTATCATTGTTTATTTTCCTTAAATTTAACAATTTAGTAGTTGATGACGAAATGCACCTTAGGTAGTAAGACACTTCTCTATGACTTAGGTTTGAGTCACTAGAAGGTAGGGAATGAGAGATGGATTTAAAATAATATTTTATCTATAAATTCAAAACATTTTTTTTCATAAAAAACTCTAAATATAAATTGCTTATAATTATCATAAAATATGAATTTGATATCCAAAACTTAAGTGGTTTATTTCATTCAGAATAATTTTCAATAAATCAGCATTGCAAGAGAAGATGAATATTTATATTCAATTTCTTATAAGAAAAAAATTTTAATTAGTAAAATTTATATATATTATTACTCACTTATGTTTGTCTTTGTACGATTTAATTACTAATGGCTATGTGGCTAAAAAGATACTAAAGGTTTTATGCCGTAATCAATATTTTACTAATATTATTTTATTATAAAATATGAATATAGACATCATCATGTACATAACACGGGCTATTTAGTTAGTATGTTTAAAAGAAAAAAGATGACAACAATCTTATCTAAATTTTGTAAAATACAATGAAAACAATATTTACGCAGCAAACAGAAATTCATATTTTAACACGGATAAATTAGAGACTAAGGTTAGTCCAGGAAGAAGAAACCGAAAAAGCAGTTCTCCTGTAATATACATGACTTGTGAAAAAGGTACATACTATTGGTGTGCAATTTCATATATATATATATATATAGACACACATACACAATAAGGTAAAAGAAGGACTACTACTATAGCAAACTCCATTTCTTTGACACATGGACATAAAGCTCTTTTTTTTTGCCCTGGCTGGAATGGTAAAAAGAAATGGCTTGTAAATTGTAATATTGACATTTTTGCCCTTCAACGTTACACACATTCACTAAATAGTGGGTAAATGTGAATGGACTTTATAGTCATTACAAATTATATTGACCATTGAACCTTTCAGACTAAAACTTAGTATCCAAACAATAAGATACTGTTTAACGGTTCATTTGCCAAATAATACAACCGAAACTATCTCTCTATCTTGTCTCAATATGCTAACAACTATCCCAAATTTTTTGGGCCAATTTCTTGGAATATAATCCGCTTTTTAAAATTTGTAGCGCAATGTAATTGTTTGTTGGGTAATTATATTTTGTCCCCCTAAACTATAAATATATACAGTTTGCCCTCAAATGACACTATTCATATATTATCAATATTGAAATTATTAAGATAATCTAGTTAAATATCTAAAACACATTTGGTACTATATTTTATTTTTATGTATTTACATTTTGATAGTGATGTGATAATTATTTAAAAATAAGCAAAAATAAACTATATGATATTTCAATATAATCTATATCAATGTATTTCTTGGTCAATTTTTGAAATGTTTGGATTTCATTTTATATTATTTCGAATTTGAATGTTTAACTGAGTGATAGAACAATTTCTAAATAAGCTTGTTTTCTATGAAAAAATTTTCTGTAAAGGTATTGTATGAAAATAAATTTTTTATTAAAATTTGAGATTTTTTTGATATCTCTTAGTAGTTTATGCTTTTAATATTTGGGTTATTCCATGCATATTGCGATATTGGATAACTTCTAATATAATTTAACAGTTTCTCACATTTTCACTCCCTAAAATCCAAGATATCAATGTGTTATTATATTTTATTTTTTTCCTAATTCATTTAAACTATCAAAAATCAATAAAATATGTGAAAAATAAAATATGATACTAAAGTTATTTTAGTCATCTAACTAAATTTTCTTGATATTTTAAAAATTTTAAACGATGAATATTGTGAATCGAGGGTTAAGTGTATATTTCTATAGTTCAAGGAGACAAAATGTAATTACACTTATTGTTCAAGGGGTAAAGTGTAATTCCACTTTGCAAAGTGCGAAATCTAAATTGATTTCGCACTTTGCTTTAATTTTTTTAAAAAAAATTACAAAACGGTCCTCCTACACCTTATAATAAGTGTAATTACACTTTGTCCTCTTAAACTATAAAAATATACACTTTGCCCCCGATTCACATTATTCATCCTTTAAAAATTTTTAAAAAATCAAGAAAATTTAGTTAGCTGTGTAAAATATCCTTAGTCAAAAGTCATATTTTGATTTTTTCAAGTATTTTATTGATTTTCGATAGTTTAAAAGAATTAGAAAAAATATATAATATAATATATTAATATCTTGTATTTTAAAGAGTGAAAACGTGAGAAACTGTTTAATTATATTATATCCGACATCACAAAATGCATTGATGTATGTTACATAGCAATATTATATAGTTTATTTTTAGGATTTTTTAAATAGTTATCCCATCACTGTCAAAATTTAAATGCATAAAAATCAAAATATATTTCTAAGGTATTTAATTTGTTTAAATAGATTATCTTAATAATTTTAATATTGGTAATAGAGGAATAGTGTTATTTGAGAGGGGAAAAATTTATATTTCTATGGTTTAGAGAGGTAAAGTGTAATTACCCATGTAGGGCAGGGAGTCAAAGTGTTATTGTTTCAAAAAAAATTCAAAAAAAATAATGGAATTTCGCACTTCCAAAGTGCGAAATCCCATTGTTTCAAATAAAAAAAAATTGGACTCTATTTGATTATGACATTTTAAAAGTGTGTAATCAATTGGATTATGCACTTTTAAAATGCAAGAGTCACCATTCCAGAAAACCATCGCTAAATTAATCACATTTGTTCGATAAATTTTAAAAACGAAATTGGCCAATTTTTTTGTAAAAATTTGGAAATTACGAACTATGAGACAAACTATTGAATAGATATCAACTATCCAATACATTTTAAAAAGGATCCTAATTCGAGTACTTTCATATTACAAATAAATGTGTAACATAGTTATGTCCGAGTAATTTCATATTACAATCCAATTATATATTTTGCCTTAACTTTACTTTGTACCTTGAAACTTGTACACGATTTTCAGTTTGTATTTTAAATTTCTTTTGGACACTTTACACTCTGAACTATCTAATTCTCCAATTTCAATCCAAAATCTAATTCCATCCACACAAAAAAGGGTTTTAAGGTGCATGAACAATACACACTGTTAAGTTAAAATTATCCATTAACAACGCGTATTGTTCATGTACTCTGCTAAAACTGTTAGTTTTATTGACGGAATTAAATTCTGGACTGAAGTGGAAAAAATTAGACAGTTCAGGATGCAAAGTACCCAAAAAAAATTTAAGGTACAAGTGAGAATGCTATGTAAAAGTTTGTGGGTGCAAAGTGGAGTTAGGCCATATACTTTTATCAAAAAATTGATAAGAGAGAATTGTAAATTTAGTCCTTAAACTAATTTTCAAGGTTCATGGAGATCCCTTAAATTATTTTTAGATTTTTTTCATCCCTCAAACTATTTTTCAGCCCACAGAAGTACCCCAATTTTTTCGTAAACTTCTTTTCCTCTCAAGTATTTTTTTAATCCACATAGACCCTGTATTTTTTTTTTAATTTAAATCTTTTGTTCCTCAATTTTTTTTTGTTTTTGATATCACGGCAGGATAATTCTTTGATAAGAAGAAGAATACTTGAGCGATCTCCATGAGATTACAAAAATAGTTAAGAATGAAAAATTTTCCAAAAAGTACCAATTCTATAATCCCGTTACAGACCACCACTTCGTTGCGATTTAAATTTTTTTACAGTACAATACTATGTACAAGTTTTAAAGCATAATAATAGAATACCTAACAGAAATATAAGATTCCCCCATCTTTAAATAACTTAATTAGTGTTGGCCTCAACCGGGATCATCCGGATTTTTGGTTCAATATGTAACCACGAAAATGGAAACTCATGTAATGTGAACGACGGAAGACAAAATTTCTCATAATTTTCTTTTTCATAGTTAGAAAATATTTTACAACCTAAGAAAAAATATAATTTTAGACCCCAATGTTTGGAATGTAAACCAAGTTGGTCCCCAATATTTCAGCAAAAATATGCTTAGTCCTTATGCTCATGATTTCAACCAATTTTGGACAATTTAAAATTTTTTAATGTCAAATTCCGTTGTGCCTTTAGGAATTTGAGGAAAGAGAAAAATATTTTTTAATGTTAAAAACAATTTCAGCTAAATAATGATACATCACCCTTTAGGGTTAATTGTACTAAGAATGATTAATTAAACTTGAAATGGAAAATTTGAAAATAGATAATGTTTGAATATTTTTTAAATGATAAAATGTGTATTTGTTAAGAAATTAATCATATACATATACTAAATATTATTATTAGAAATTAAATTCACATATATATTATCAGTTAACATTGATAAAAATATCTTAGTGTTATTAGGGTGAATAAACATGTTAATATTAACTAAAATTTGCTAGAAATTATAATTTGCCAAGTGAACAACATTCAATTATCAAATTTGATAAGTTAATGTTAACAATAAAAATATTAAATCATCAAGTTCCCAATTCGAAATGTCTCTCTATACAATCTAAGATTTTGTATACAAGATGATTATAAATATGATGAATTATGATACAACTTTATAAATTAATATTTCTTTTATCGGGATAAAAGAAAAATGTTTAAGGAGTCAGAAAAAACTTATTATATGACACTTGATATTGTTAATTTCGGAGAATTTGTGTCATTAAATCTGGTTTGATTGACTCTAGTTTAATTAACATTAATGTTACATTAATTTCTTGTAATCAAATAATGATAATAATACTAAGGACAAATTTTTATCACTATTATATTGTAAAATTTTAATTTTTAAGGATAAAATTTTACACTATATGTATAAGATTAATTTATTAAGAAATATATACTTTATCATTTGAGAAGTTCAAACGTTATCTATTTTTAAAATTTTATTTCAAATTTAATCATTAACAACTGACCCTTTGGTCTTAAATCTTGTTTCATCTGATATTTCTAGGATGTAATCATTAATTAGTTGAAATTAGTTTTCAATACAAGATCATTTCTTCTCTTCCCAAGTCTCTAGTGACGCCGGTTGATTTGACATTGAAACTTTTAGATTTATGCTTAAAAGAAAATTTTATTATTATTATTATATATATTTGTATTTAGGGACCTGTTTTGCATTTCTAGCAAACTTGGGAAGCCAATTTTATACAATTCTCTTAGCATTTATCACTTTTTTAATTTTTTTTAAACTTAATAGCCATGTGACTCATCGTGGCCATTTTTTGTTGAATATTTTAAATTTTCGTTAATTGTCCTCACTTTGTTCAAATTTCAAAATATTATTGATTGAATTTATTTTGTCCGAAATTTTGGAAACTAATTTATGAAATATCCCAAACAAGAAGGACTAAAAATGCATTTTTTTCCAAAGGCATAAAACGTCTTCAAGAAATTATTTCACGCCTTCAACGATAGTGTCCCTAAGGAAGGTGTTAGGACTAATTCTATTTTGCACCTCTCAAATTTATATTCAATTCTTATTTTGGACCTTGAATTTTAGTTTTGCACATTTTGCACCCTTAACTTTCAAATTTATCCCACTTTAACCACCTTTTTTAACACCGTAGTTAATGAAATCTTTGTATTTGCACGCAAAAAATTGTTGTACATCCTACTGAATTTGTCATACACACAGAAAATTTTCACTAATTTTTTAGATGACATTTAAAAAAAGGGCACGAAATGGGACGAATTTGAAAGTACGGGGTGTAAAGTATCCAAAACTAAAGTATGAGGTGTAAAGTGAGAATCGGATATAGTTAAGGAGTGTAAAGTAGAATTAGTATGGTGTTATTACGATATTCCACTGGAAAATTCTTACATATCCTTGACATAGTGCCGAACACCTTAGTTCAAAAAGGAACACATGACTTAATATTGGGTAATGTGTTTTTTTCTTGTCCTAAGAGACACATGACATTATATTATAGGGGAATTTTACAATCCCGTCGAGGAAATCATTCTCTTGACTTTAAAAACTTGTACAGTACAAGTTTTTAAAGTATATAGCGTTGTACTGTACAAGCACTTAAAGCACAAGAGAATGGTTCCCTAAAAGAAACCGTAAAATTTTCCAATATTATAAATTTAGGCTTGATATATATAAAAATTTCTCTATCCCACTTCTAGCATAACTCCACGTCTTCACTTGGCAGCTGTCCTAGTGTCCTACTCCCATACAATATCAACAAACCACGCTTTCGAAAGTAGCAATAGTATATTTAACACGTACAAATGTTCACTGGCCTACCTTTCTTTACGGCACCAAAATCAAACCCTAGCAATGGAAGCCAAAACACATCAATATTCAAACAAATTAAAAGTCCCATACATTCCTCATGAAGTCATAGCTCAAATCCTCTTAGAGCTTCCAGTGAGGTCTCTCTTGAAATTCAGGTGTGTTTCGAAATCTTGGCTTTCGTTAATCTCGAGCCCACAATTTGTCGAATCCCATCTCGTAAAATCGTCTAACAATGATAAGTACACCTACCATAAGCTCCTTTCTTGTGTTTTAAATGTAAGCACTTATGACCTCAAGTCGGGTGCTCTTCAATCTGTATTGAATGAACAATCCTTGATGGCAACCGATCATGTTGATCTTCAAATGGATTATGCCGGTGATCCATTAAAACAGAAATCGATTATTCTTGTAGGTTCTTGTAATGGATTGGTTTGTATTGAGATCGATAAAAACACTCATGTGATTTTGTGGAATCCATCGACTCGAAAAACCAAGACACTGCCTCCTCTAGGTAGACATGCAAGGTTATACGGGTTTGTGTATGATACCTTGAAGGACGATTACATAGTGATAGGAATTTTGAAGACAAAGGTTAAGCTTTATAAAAGGAAAATTGATTCTTGGCTGAGTATTAAAGATAATTATCACTATAGTTCCTATCATCAATCTAGTTATTTGGCAAATGGAAAGGTCCATTGGATCGCAACACTTTATGATGTTTGGCACTGGAAAATTGTTAGTTTGGATTTAGCTAATGAGACTTTTGGAGAGGTGGAATGGCCAACAAAATCTGGTTCCCGAGATTGGACTCTAGGAGTTGTTGGAGGATGCCTTTCTCTTTTTAATTATACAATAAAAACTTGTGTGGATGTTTGGATTATGATGGAATATGGAGTGAGGGAATCTTGGACGAAAGTTGGTTCGGTTCCTTTTTTTAATCCTCGTACAAATTTCTTCTTCTTTTCTGCACCTGTTTTCTTATCAAAGGATGGTGAAATCATGTTGAAGTTTAAGTCCCGTTTTGTACTATACAATCCCCAAAATAATTCAATCCGGGAACGTGAGAGCGGAGTTAAAGGTAATTATTTTATGGTATTGGAAGATATGTACCTTGAAAGTTTAGTTGTGCCCTGACCCCTGATTGTGCCAAATGCAGTAGTAGTATTCTTCCGTTTTGATTTTAGAAGATTGCATTTGTACAAAATAACAAAACCACTAAAACGTTTAGAAGTTCTGATTAATTAATGAATTATCCTAAATAACAATCACTACTAAAATGTTATTTGATCGACCAAAAAAGGAACGAGATTCAAACCAATATCTAAAATCAAGATCCACAAATATACACTTTAGAGAGTGATAATTTGTAATTTTTTGTAAATCATTTTCCTTTCAGTAGTATATTACCATTAATCCTTAAGAGACAGGTCATTCACTATGAAGATTCTTTTTACTTGCAAATGTATTGTTATAAAAAAATTACAATTATGGAACTCCCTTGGTTCAGTTAATATTCATGTTACCCTAATAGTTTGCAATCTGTAGAAAAAGTAATGGATTTGTGCAAAAAATAAAAAATACCTAACCCTAATACCCCTCCGTTTGCGACCTCCAGAAGGATAGGATGTGTTTTGTTAGATTACATGCTAGATTACATAACGAATCCTTTAGATCAAAATTTTGAACCTCCTAACATTTGCTTAACCGAATATCTGCAGGAGCAAACAACAAAGAGGTTCGTTGTTTGCCATTTTTTTAATAATTCTATCTCTTTTTTTTTTTTAAATTCATACAATACAAAACCTTTAAAGTACGCTTCCAAACCACAAGATTGTTTTTTGAGTAATTTTACTTTTTTATTAAAGAATTATGTACATTTTTAAAAATTTGTATAATATAAATTATTGATAAAGTTTTGCCCGAAGCAAAACAAACATCGGCACATACCACATTATCTACGTCAGTGGAACAGACTACTGAGGTTACCAAATGTAACAAGCCCATTCTGGTAACAGCCTACTTGTGTCTTGTGTCCTTGCTAAAAAATTTATTCAAATGCACTACATAAAGCTTTTAAAAAAAAAAAAATAGGGATTTAATGAGGTTTGCAAGAATTTACAGACATTGATAAAGCTGTATCATGCTCCACAACCGTTGGCGGGGAAAATTTTTATATGGATTAAATTGTACGGTGGAGCCGTACACTTTGTGGTGTCTATTGTTTTATATTCACAAAATTTTTAAAAAAAATTAACGAGTTGGTGGATGTTGAACAATATGGATTACAAGATGTACAGCTCCACTGTACACTTTGGTCTATATAAGAATTTTTTCACTGGCAGGGAGATGGGAGGGACCACCATCTCCAAGATTTTTTATATCATGTTTTTTTTCCTTTAAAATTATTTAAATTATTATTACTTATATTATGAAAATTAGCTTTTGTCCCCTCTTAAAAATTTTAGAAAATATAAAAAAATTCTTCCCTAGGTATATATTTATATAGTTTTATTAACCAAAAGTTTTGAAAATATATTATTTTCCTTGATATACTTTAAAATTTTCATTAATACCCTTCAAATTAGACTTTACCCTAAAATTTTGCAAAAACCAGTTCTCAACAATATGTCTATATAGTTTTTGCCCTTCACAAATTCAACACTTGGGAATACCCATGCTCAAACGATTAGCAATTTCATATCATATATATGATATATATATATATATGTATATACATATATAAGAAAAAAGTAAAGGTCAAACTATTTTGACCCTCTAAACTTATCACCATTACCTCATTGTGTCCAAACTAATTTTTTGATTACTTTGACTCATAAAGTTTTTGTTATCTTGACATTTCACCCCAAAATGTGATGGAAGGAAAAAAAAAGTAAAAGAATTTTGGTGTGTTCAATGACAGCAAGAAGGGTTAGACTCAGGAGTTGAGACCTGAGGAAGCAAGACTTATATAAAGGGATATTTGGGGAAAAATTTTGACTTCTTGTAAAATTTAGGGGTGCAAATTATAATTTTTATTAGGGTATAGTCAATTTTCAATTTTAAAAATAAGGAAACAATTTAATTGTGAAATTCTTGGTGGTAGGCTCCAACCTGTCTTTGTACACATCCATTGGTCGTTAGAGTAGTGTCAAGGGCTAGTGGCACGTGTATATAGAACATCCCTTGCTTTTCTAATTTTCGTCAAATTTTGGGGTGAAGTGTCACATTCCAAAATCGGGAGTTGCAACACGTTGTACCCTTACCTTCTAACGAGGACACTAGGTTCAAAAACTCAAATTTTCGATCACTTGCCATAAATAAACTACGAACACCTGCAAAATAATATTATGTAATGGAATGAGCAAACACTTGTCCAATAAGTATAACGTAGATCAAATCCTCTTCCACGAGATTGAATATGTTACATAAATTTAACTTTGCAAATCATGTATCACATATTAAAACGTGTGTATGCATATATAGGTACATTTTTATAAAAATTACAAGTACTATACAAAACACTTATATATAGGTAAGTGGCAAGTAAAAGTGAACATTTTATATCCATAACATAAAGTAAAACCGAAAAATAGCAATACATATTCATAACATTGGGGTCAAGGGTTTCTCAAGGTTTAACCAACAGTCTTGATATCTAGTACTACCTATTATACCCATTAGACAAGGGCCAAATATAGGCCAGTTACCCTTCGTTAGATGGAGTCAAATATAGGCTTGCTACACTCTGCAAGATGGAGAGATAGAGACTAGTTCCCAACAACATCACCAAAGTTATTCCAAAATTCAAATCATTTTTATATCAAAATAAGAAAGTATACATCGCACAAGTATTATATTTAACCAAACTGCCACTTACTAAATTTATATTAAGAAACATTAAATTAATCATACTCAAATTAAATTTCATATGTAACATAATACTTTGCAAAATATAATTTTCATAAAATGAGATTTTAAAACATGAAAAATGTTAGAAGCACTTACATTTTAATACAATTCGAAACACGTGAATTTAACTTAAATAATTAGAAATACACAAACTAATTTAAAAAACGTTCAATTCTTAACTCAAACTAATTTTTAAAATACTCTAGAATTATATATAATCAGCCTCACTAATACTCAAAGCAAAACCCGATTTTTCCTGAGAGCCAATTAACTGTCGAATGTCGAGGCGTAAAAGTCCCACCCAAACTCCGGTTGAACTACACATCTAAACAAATGTCTTTCTTTCCTAAAAATGTTTATTTGCTCCTGCCAAAATCAATAGCATCCTTGTCTCTTTCATTTCTTTTGTTTTTCTTTTTTATTTTCTAATAAAGAATCACAACATGAATGGCCTCACAGCCTTAATCTTATTACTATGCTTGATATTCTTCAATAAAATAATCTATATCATGCAATTATTATTTTATAATTATTTTATTTTCTTGCCTTAACAACACTAGCCATCCCTGTATTGTGGCTTATGATTTGTTAGATATGCGACTTTATGTTTCTTTTTCTCTTTTTTTTTTTAATTTATTTATTTTATACAACAAGTTCTTAGCGCAACTTAGTACTTTTTTTACAAAATTACGAACGAAACAAAACGGGTCCTTGGATTACCACCACCACTTGTGGTCGAGATCAAGTGCTTGTTCTTCTTCTTCTTTCTCCACTCCTTGTACGGTTTTTGCCCTAACTTCCAATAATATGTTGTATAATTGTTTAATAGTTTACGTATAATACGACACGTACAAAGATATGATTGCTACAATAATTGAGCAAGTAAAACGCCCTATATGGTGATAGAGGAAAACGCTACACGACTAATAAAGTCATTTCTAACCGAACATATGTGGCTTGCGTTTTGGCTTATATGGGCTACATTCGTTTAAGCGGGACACAATGCATTTCGTACATTCGTTTAAATACAATGAACCTTTGAATATTTGCTTCTTTGATGACAAATACAGACTAAAAGTTCCATATCTTGCCAGGGAGCCCCTTCAAATCTGTCTCAGAGAGAAGACAATTTATAAGAACTCAGTGCATTGCTCCAATGCTCAATACAAGAAATACATCACCAACTAGTATCATCTACGAAAATCTTGCAGTCAAACCAGGTACTCATGAAGAATAGTGTGAACTACGTACTTTGACAAGGCTAGAGACAAAGTTCAATCCCACTAACTACCATGATCCAAGATTAACAACTTTCTTCTTGAAGACAAAAACTTGGGAAATATCTCAGACCCTTGTCCCTATTTGTTGACAATTAACCAAGTGAGGGCTGACAAACCTATGCAAAATGGAATCATGCTTCAATAACAACAAAGCATAATACTCGCAGAATTTTGGCTGAACAAGAACAAGATGTTAAGTAACTCGGTATATGCAATTCATCCACATCGAAAAATATACACGACATGGTAAGCACGGTCAATTACTAGATACAGTCATGACCAAATGTATGAAGATTCAAGTCACTGGCACAAAACATGCTACAAAATGCAGACCAAGACGTTCAACTACAACATCAGCAACACCAACTATCTAGATTCAGCAGTTCGCCAGTTCCAAAAGGCAAACATAGTCAATTACCTCGAGCAAATTTACAATCAAGTATTGGCACCAAATCTGCTACAAAATGCAAGATGCATATTCTCAATCGTAACTCCAGCTTAGAACTTGGCTATGATAAGTAAATTCAGATAAAATAATAAGTTCCTATTATCACACATCACCAGAATACTCTTCTCCAAGAACCACAACACATAATTCCTGGAGCAAGAAAGTTAATGAACAAACTTATAAACCATGGAAAAACCAAAACCATAATTTCTCAACTTCAATTTCTATTCTAGTTCATAACCAAGCACACTAGAGTCAAAATTCCCTATTGGATTTTGATGGAAACAAAATAAATATGGTTCACTAATCGCCTAGCCCTGTTACAACAGACCCAAAGGTCTAACCTAACTATGTGAAAATGCAATGAACTACTGCATCCCTATCGACATTAGAAGTCAGCATTATCTACTCTATCCACAAGCCCCGTTCACCAAATTCCTCACATTCCTAGCTGCTTCTGCCTCCTCATCTCAACTACCTTCCTGTGAGAATTCGAATGCAATGCTGAAGAAAATGTAGGACTACAAGCAGGGCGATACTCGGGCACAAGGCGCCCTGACTTGTACCGCACCCCACAAGCATTACAAAGTGTTTTTGGACCCATCGGCCCTGCCCGCCATTGAGGGGTCTGATCAGCTTGGCAATGCAGGCATTTCCTCCCAATACTAGCACCAGCATTTGTCCTCGTTGACAATGGTGGTAAAACCGAGTCCTGCCGGTTATTCTTGATATTCACATAATTCCACCATTGCCATTGCTGGATTGGCAAGTCACCGAAAACTGAGCTTCGCTTTCTTCTTCTTCTCTGGCTCCGTGGACGAACAGGGAAACTAGCGGGCATCAGAAGGCTCCCACAGCTCATGCCAGCACTGCCATTGCCGCTGTTGCCACCATTGCCATTACTGGCATGCTACTACTGCTGTGCTCGACTACAGATACCGGGCTCTGGTGGTTCAATCCATCAAAATCCAGGGTCTCGGAGAAAAGGCCGAAGCACGTCTCCAACGCCGGGAATGTGTCCTTGTTCGATAACCATTCCAGTTCTTCCTCCACAAATTCCTGAATAAAATGGAACAATACTCATCAGGACTAAAAATTTCGACCCTTCGAGCGCGGAACGCTGAGTCAGATAACTGAGTCAACCCACGAGTCCACTCAAAGTAGTATATTTCCTAAAAAATATTGAATTTTCAATTTCTAATACCACAAAAATTTTGCCAACTTATTCTTCATATTCATTTAATTATTTATTTGGAATACCACTTAGATTTAATTATCATGGGGACCAACTTTGTAAGGTACCAAGAATGCAAATAATCCCGGGGCAGGGCATTGAATATTCCACTGGGGTAGAGTTGTCTTTTACCAACAAAAATGCACCAAATTATTCCGCATGTATTATTGCTCATTTAATTCATTCATCCAGCTCAGAAACATGCTGTCAAATTGACAAATAACAACCCCATGCTCCGGTGTTAAAGACGCGCTGAATAATTTCATTTCCCAAAGTACCCTTCGACTCCGTTACTTGTTATTTGTCCACTCACCCTGTTTTGGGGGTTATAAGGGCAAAATCTTCCTAAAAAAGTTAGGTTTTTTTTTTTTGTTCTTCTTATTGGGCATTTTCCAGTTACACCGAGTCAGACAACTCGGACTTTTCTCATCTTAACATCTCTAAACCAAGGCCAATCACCACAACGATATTTACTCAAATGCCCTTATCGTTCACATCATGTGCAACTCGTATAGAGATAAACTAGCCGTCCAAAAATGTCAACAACCGACTGGAATCCAACTCAGTCAGAATCACCCGAGTCAACTCAGTCATCCAACCGAGTCATGACATTCTCAACTCCAAGTCCATGCAAACCACCCAGACTCGGCCGAGTTTACCACAGACTCGGCCGAGTTTACCACAATGACTCGGCAAATAATTATCTGGGCTCCAGGTATTCAAGAAAATAACCTTTACGAAAGCATAGCAAGCACTTACAGGGAAAGAAGATGAACGGCTGAGATCATCATGTTGATGGCTAATTAGGGTATTTGAGGAAAAAAATGAATAAGGGGATTCTTTTAAAAAAGAAGAATTTTTATTTTTATTTTCTTTATCTTCTTCACCATCATCCAAGGAGAAGTTGAGAAGGTCATCTTCATCAGCCAACAAGAAACAACCTGCTTCTGCAACATCTGGGTTGTGCAAAGCATCCATTTTTGTTTTGTGGGTTTTTATTCTTACTTTTTGGTTGACAAAATAGGGGCAGAAAAATGGATGAAATTGAAGATAAATAGATAGATGCACACAAATGGGAAAAGGAGAGTTTGGTTTGAGTTTGCTTTGGGAGGAGAGAGGAAATGAGGGCAGCTCTCTTTTTCCTATTATTTGTTATTGAGTTGAGTTGGGACTCAATTTTGTTGTAATTTTGGTTCTGAATAAATATAGTGGTTTAACTTTTAGTTGGGATTGATGTGTATCACATGTTCACATGGTGTATGCCAGTATTATAATTTTTAATTAATTATTTTTTACTAGGCAGACTAGGAGTTAAAAATTCAAATGAATAACTAAAAGTTATTTGTTTGAATAACAATAACATGTGTTTTATAATTTGGGTTTTTTTTCCATTTTACTGTAAAAAAATATTTATTTGAAAAGACAAAAAAAAAATGAAAAAGATTTGGTGTTGAGTTGCCATTAGACGTTAGTAAATTCTATTATTAAAATCTTTAATTAATTAATTTTGGATTAATTATATTTATCTCCCCTGAAGTTTGACTAAATTACCAATCCAACCTTAAAATTTGATAAAATAATAATCAACCCCTTAAATGTTAAAACGTTTAACCAATTCTATTGGTTATCCTTTGATATATCGCTAATGTTAGCAAAATGTTAGCGTTAAAGCCAAAAATGCCCTTAAAAAGTTAGCAGTAATATTCTTGTAGTCTTCCAAAAATACCCCAATAAATTACATCAAAATCCATAAACCACTAATCAAAAAGATTAAAGATAACACTTTTGATATATTTCTATTTTACTTCAATATAAACCAAAAATTTAAATTCTACAACTACTATATAAAATTTCCATAATTTTTTTAATTGAGAAAAAGCTTTTTTTTTTTCCCTATACCCAGATGCATTTTGAATCCCAGATCCCATTATCATTCAATTAATATATAAATTCCAATGCTTTTGATAAAAAAGAAGATTGAAATACATCTAAAATTTCAATCACAGTTAACCCAATCCCCCGACTCCGAAAAATAGTGAATTCTACATTGTTCACGGCTCGTTCAACAAAACAATGCCTTTTGGATGACCAAGTCTAAAATTTTAATCAACCTCAAGTCTGCAACTTTCGTCAACTAAATTTTTGACAGAAGAAATATGATCCATTTTTTCCCTGCTATCTTTGCTGCGGTCTGCTTTTGGTTTTCATTATCTCAGTCCCGATATCTGGGATTTTAATCAACCACCAAACAAAAAACTAGAGCCAATTCCTAAAAGGACTCCTTCTATTTCCTCCTCCTCCTTGGCGACTACTGCACCCTTCTTCCTCTCCCGGACTGCAATTCTCAAGGGGGGATGGGAGGAGGTAGGAAACTGTGAGGTTCAGGAGGGTAGGATTTGCTGATTTCGAGTGATGGGGCATTTGGTCCTTTCACATGCTTTATTTGGGAATTTAGCCTTTCTACTATTCCGTCAAGGAGATTTAGCCGGGTTACCTTTGAAGGGGGTGTTTGTTATTTTTCCAAACGTCAAAGTTTTATTTGTAATTTGGTCAAATATTAAAGAAATAAATATAATTAACCCATTAATTTTTACTATACAAAAGTAGGGGTACAAAATTCAAACGAATAAGTAGGTGTTATTTTCGTATCACATGTAGAAATTCATTTCAATGATTTTAAAATATTATACCTCGACAAATTTCATCTTGAAATAAAGAAAGGAGAAGATATTGAACAAGCAAAAAGTTGTGTAATTTTCTTCCTCTACAAATGTAAAATTTGTACATTTTTTTTAAATTTAACTTTATTGGAACATATAGTAATACTTTCAGTTCAAGTAACCTTCACACGACATTATACCTTTCACTTGACTTCTAATCAATCTCTAAAACCTACCCATCATGATTTTGGGGTACGGGCATAATAACAATAAGAAACCAAGGCAGATAGGACCATTCATTGCAAATAAATAAAATTACAAAAAATAAAAATTGATTAGAACATGGGAAGTGAATAAGTTTATTTTTATTGAGTTAGAGTGGTATGGATGAATGTGGACTAAATGATCTATGACACATACTATGGTTCTAGTTCACTTAAAAAAATTTCAAGTCTGATCATCCAGAGTTTGTTGGGGAAATTTTTAAGTGGTAGGTGCTATGGACCTCTTAGTCTACAATCATCCACATCACTTTAACTCAATAAAAATAAATTTCTTCAAGGTTATGTTAATGATGTAAACTAAAATGTCCATGGCACTTATCATGGATTCGGTTGATCTAAAAGTTTTCCGATACAAAAGGACAACAAGTAACTTAGGATATGTATTGGTTGAGTTAAAAATACTTTCCAGAAAAACTTTCTCAAAATTTTCTCAGTGTCTAACCAGAAAATAGTTTTCCATGTAAAATATTTTTTATTTTTTCTCCAAGCTAAAAGCAACATATGAAATTTTTGTTCGTAAGTTATTTTCAGGAGAATTTGAGAGTGACATTAAATTTCAAATATTTACTTCTATAATTTCATTTACTAAATTATTTTTGTATTCAGTTTTAATCCATTTGTTTTGCTATGCATTGTGGATCCCACTTTAATATAACTACCGTTATGTATATTTACCACTACATTGTATTACC
The DNA here is from genome assembly GCA_025175665.1 of Cinchona pubescens. Taxonomy (NCBI): domain Eukaryota; kingdom Viridiplantae; phylum Streptophyta; class Magnoliopsida; order Gentianales; family Rubiaceae; genus Cinchona; species Cinchona pubescens. The sequence goes on along the minus strand of JANKKI010000256.1, from coordinate 117,119 downwards.
ATTTAATTTTAAACAAATTTAATATATTGTTGATCATAATTAATTGTCAACTATTCTACAATTGTTATAATTTTTTAACTCATATTGATAAAACTAACAGATGAAAAATTAAAAGATTACATTTCAAAGTATTTTTATTTTGTCAACCAAACACTTGAAAATTATATGAAAAATGAACTTTTTCATATAATATATTCTCCAAGGAAAAAAATTTCCAAAGTAAACATTTTACATCCAACAAAACAGACCCAAAAGAGTGAAGACCAATTTAGTAAAACAATTTCATCGAAAATTCCAAACACAAATTAAATAAGAAGTACTTATGAGAAAAATGCGCTAAATTTAAAAGGTTTTTAAACAAAAGATAAATTACAATGAACTCTTTGTGGTTTGCCTAATGCTCACGTTATCGCTATGATTTTCAAATCTACAATCGTGTCCCTTTGTGGTTTGAGTTGTTTTATAAAATGAATGAAAAGTTAAAAACTTAACAACTTTGTAGAAAAGTTCAAAATAACCCTAACATAAGTACCTTCTACTGTCCGAAAACCCTTCTGTCAAAAGGAAGGGGTTGTGTTTAATATTAAAATACACAAATAGTAAGAGCCTTGATTAAAGGCTTTAAATGACTAAAATAACCCTTTAAATAAAAATTTTTAGACTCATAATGGTCACTTAATGGAATATTTAACAGTTTCACTTTAATCCAAATCACAAGGAGAGTAGATTATAGGTTTGAAAATTATACGGGGGTAGCGTGAACATTAACTAAATTACAAGTGGTTACTTGTAATTTACCCTTAAATAAATAATTTTCAGCATTATACATATTTTACATCTTACCCCACATTTGGTATACAAGAATGGGCTGGAATGGAAAAGGCATTCCAAACAGAATAAGTTTAGAACCGTAATAGGCAAGAATGCTTATTCTTATTTTTAATGTTTGGTGATTTAAGTCGGAATACAATGTGTGTTTCATTTTTTATTTAATATAATTTTTTATATGTGTAAATATAATGGATTTTAAATAAATCTAGTCTCGTATACACATTTTATTCATGAACTATTTCTACAATTAAGAAAAATTTTATATATTTTGACTTAAATTCTACTAAAAAATTACAAAATTATATTAATTTTTTTTCTTATATTCAAATCATTAAATTGTACAACTTAATTATTTGAATATAAATAATTTAACTCTTTGAATGTAAATAAAAATTAAATATAATTTTGTAACTTTATAACATTATATTGTATAATCTAACTACTTTATCTCAATGATAGAAAAATTATAAATAATTATATTATGCATTCAAATAATTATATTGTACAATTTAATAATTTAATGATAAAAAATGCATATTAAGTTTATTCTACATTCAAATAATTAAATTATATAAACTAACTAATTATACAATATCTTATTTATTTATAAAGGAAAATGATTACAACTATGTAACTAAAAAAATAAATAAAATTTGAAAAGAATTTGATAAATTTGACATCTGTATAAGAAATTTATCTTTTCAAATTGGAATTGAAAAGGCCTTTTCTCAACTTTTTTTAAGGAATGGCTTTCCAGAATATAGTAAAAATGAACTTTCTTTGTGCAATGGTCTTTTCAACTTAAACTTCCTATACTAAATATGAAAGGGAAAGAATAAATTGGAAAAACCTTAACATATTATTGTGTACCAAATGTTGGGTTAAAATATTGGGAAAATGAGGATATGATTGTAAAATGGAAAAGTTTCAAGGGTTTATCATCAATTTAATGGAGTTTCCAGTGCGATAGAGAGAGAACGCCGCTTACTCACCGGTTGATCGACCACTCCGATGCTACTAAGTGCTAAACCCCATCTTCCATTAAAACTCCAATTTAGAAGTCATTCAACAAATCAATGACTAACCAACTCCACTTAGTGGAGTTGGGCAGGAGATGTCTCATAAAACATTCTCCACTGTGAGGTCAGGGGTTCAAATCTCAAGCCTTGCAGAAATCCAGACAGCTGCCAAAGCACCTTTATCTAGTCTGGCACCTTTATCTAGTCTGGAGAGAATTCTCCAATCCCTTAATAGTACCCAGTTGGGTCCCCTTGTATCTGTTGGCCCCAAATGCAACCTAAGAGGGGGGGTGAATTAGGTTATCTCTAAAGACAAACCTTTTTTTAAGTGCTTAATAGAAATTCAAACTTTATGCAACAAATGAATACTTAAGCACAAATGAATATAATAGATATTCAACGGTTTAAGCTTAAAGAACAAATAAGAATGAGATAAAGAATATCAAACCAAACTCCCAAGCTTCTCAAGCTTGGAGTACATGCACTAGTAGTGCCTCTTCAAAGAAGGTGAGGCAATAACCTTCTTGTACACAAAGTAGGCTCACCCTTGCACCAACTAAGTTCCTCTAGTTGAGCCAAAGGGTTTTACACTACAACCTCACTTTTGTACACTTGTTATCCCTCCACTCTTACACTTGAAGATCACTCACTAGTCTATTCTTGCTCACACTAATTCCCACTAGTTGAGCCAAGAAAGCTAGACTTCTCAAACCAATACAACCCACAATATTTTAGCCTATTTCTCCTCAAATAGCTCTTACAAGTGTTTGTATTGAATGTTAGTCTCTTTTTATTAATCTCAGACCTATCTGTTATTTATAGCTTAAACCTGTCTCTTATACACATCTAGATGTGTATAAGAGACAGAGTATATTTAATGTGTCATTTACCTTCGTTCTGACGGCCGATGCCGGCAAGAATGCGTCGAACAGTTATAAAATTTATAAGATCCTAATCCAACTATTAACAAGATAACGCACAACAAGTGTATGGCAACAGTAGTTTATGTCTGTCTCTTATACACATCTAGATGTGTATAAGAGACAGCAACCACACAGAGCTTCGGACGATGGTAATCGTCCGACACAAAGAATTTGAAGCAAGCCTCGGACGAAGAACAGCGTCCGATAAATTTCCAAAAGACAACTTAGGGGGAGCCTAAGTTTATTCTCCCCCTTGAAAGATGAATAAAATGAGGACACGGAGAAGGAGAGAATTCATGCAAAAAATTATGATCAATAGCACTTATGATCAAACAATTTTCGCTTATTCTTTACTAAAAAGCATCATGAAAACAATGAAGCATGTGTGATGCAATTTCTTGTAAAAACAGATTCATTTTTTTTTTAAAAAAATGCTCCCCCTTTCTTTTGCAAGTAGTGATATTTATAGACAAAATTTTGGGGATACAAGTATCCTAGTATTCTAAACATATTTGACCATATAGATGAGTAATATTCAAGAGAACATAGTTCAACTTGATAAATGAAAGCACACAAAACTTTAGATGTTACCCATTTCAATATGATCTTAGCTCATATGCCTTGAAGCACCCTTCATAGATAATTTATCTTGAATTCCTTGGTGCACTCCAAGCATACCTACATACAAAATTAAGCAACAACTTTTGGTACCCAAACTTTCTTGGGTCCAATTGGATTAGTAACATGCTTAGTCACCCAAATAGAATTTATTCCTAATTTTTCATTTCTTTTAACATAACAATTTTTCTTTATATGGCCATGTTGATGACAATGATTACAAGTAATGTTCTTATTGCCATAAAAAGAAGATTTAGATTTAACAAAGCATAAATCATTTTTCTAAAGGTGATAAAATTTTTGTTCAAAAATATATTTCTAGTTTTTTTCTTTTCAAAAACATTTTCTTTCTTTGTTTTCAAAGTAACATCAAGATCATCTAATCTCTTCTTCAATGAAGCTTGTTCTTCCATGATCTTGGTTTTTCCAACGAATTTTTCTTTCAAGACATCATTTTCTTTTGTTAAAGAATTATTTTTATGCACAAGTTTTGAGTTGGCACTCAATAATAGTATTAACTTTAATTTTTAACTCTTTGTTCTTAGCATATGATTCTTTCAAACATTCATGCATTTTAAAAATAAATGATTCAACATCTTCATCATCATTATTGCATGAATCATCACAAGAATCACAACTAGAGGTTACCTCATTATCGCCAAGTGCCATAAAGGCCATTTGAGCCTCCTCATATTCTTCTTCAACTTCTCCATCCGAATTGCAATCATCCCAAGTGATTTGGAAGTTGTTGAAGTGAGGCTTCCTTGAGTCTTTTCTCCCTTTTGATGAAGCTTTAAATGCTATGCTTCTTTTTCCCTTTGCCTCCTCATCTTGTAGCTTGTTTTTCAACTTCAATTCAAATGAGGTTAGAGAATTGATCAAAGAATCAATAGGCATAGAATTTAAATTTTTAGACTCTTCTATGGCAATGGATTTAGGTTCCCATTCCTTAGGTAAAGCATTCAAAATTTTTCTATTCTTTTCACCCAAGGAATATTCTTTATCCAAATTTCTTCCAAGTCCTTTACCATATCATTGAACCTCAAATACATCTTGTCAATGTTCTCATGAGGTTCCATTTTGAAGGATTCATATTTAGCCACAAGAAGTGACTTCTTTTGCTCTCTAATATCTTCACTTCCTTCATGGATTTCTTTCAATTTGTCCCATATCTCCTTGAGGTATGCAACCTTTTACTTTAGAAAATTCATCTGCATCCAAAGCATTATACAAAATATTAATAGCTTTAGCATTTAAAGATAAATTTATTTTATCTTGTGCATTTAACTCAAATCTGGTTTTAGGCCTTAATCTATGAGTATTTTCATCAAAAATATTTGCCTCAATAGGACCTTCATAAATAATATACCATAATTCAATATTAATAGATTGAACAAAAATTTTCATTCTATCCCTCCAAGGGGCAAAATCTTATACCATTAAACAATTTATTAATGATTAAATTATGGTAAAGATATGTAACAGAGTATTATTGGTTGCCATGATCTTTACTCTATTACATGCAATTTAAGCAAAAATAAAGAGACCAATGCTCTGATACCAATTGTTGGCCCCAAATGCAACCTAAGAGGGGGGGTGAATTAGGTTATCTCTAAAGACAAACCTTTTTTAAGTGCTTAATAGAAATTCAAACTTTATGCAACAAATGAATACTTAAGCACAAATGAATATAATAGATATTCAACGGTTTAAGCTTAAAGAACAAATAAGAATGAGATAAAGAATATCAAACCAAACTCCCAAGCTTCTCAAGCTTGGAGTACATGCACTAGTAGTGCCTCTTCAAAGAAGGTGAGGCAATAACCTTCTTGTACACAAAGTAGGCTCACCCTTGCACCAACTAAGTTCCTCTAGTTGAGCCAAAGGGTTTTACACTACAACCTCACTTTTGTACACTTGTTATCCCTCCACTCTTACACTTGAAGATCACTCACTAGTCTATTCTTGCTCACACTAATTCCCACTAGTTGAGCCAAGAAAGCTAGACTTCTCAAACCAATACTATAACCCACAATATTTTAGCCTATTTCTCCTCAAATAGCTCTTACAAGTGTTTGTATTGAATGTTAGTCTCTTTTTACTTAATTCAGACCTTGGGGTATTTATAGTTGCCAAATATCTGCTTTCAACAACTTCCCAATGGTCTATTTTCTATCTACTGGAAAACTAGCCGTTGGACCTTTCGGACGGCCGATGCCAGCAAGAATCATTTTTGCAGACTAGCCGTTGTAAAGATACAGGAATTCTGTCCTGCGTCCGACACTGCGTCCGTTCTCTGAGGGTGTTCGTTCGGACGTCCGAGGATGCGTCCGAAAATGCGTCCGATAGAAGCGAAGTCTTTTGGAAATTTATCGGACGCTGTTCTTCGTCCGAGGCTTGCTTCAAATTCTTTGTGTCGGACGATTTACATACCAATAAGCTCTGAATGAAGTTACTTTGTGTACAAGATCATTATTGTCCGAACCTCCCTGTTTTTCGGACGCATCCTCGGACTGTCTCTTATACATGATTTGGTCATTGTCAAAACATGTTAACATAACATGGGGTTCTTGTTCCATCTCCTGTAGAATAAGTTAGATTAGAATGTTGTCTTTAAAAAAAAAAAAACAAATCAACAACTAAAACGTGTCCTAACGTTAATTTTGAAAATTCAAATAACAAAAATTTTGGAGAAATACTGGGTAGTTAATTTTGAAATTCAAACAACAAACATTTTGGAGAAATATTGAGTAGTTACAGTCTTTTGTCAATTGAACATATTGAATCTTGTATTGATACACAAATGTATGTAATTTATGAAATTAATTGATACAAATAAAATTGTATATGATTTATTCATGACTACAAAATCCAAAATCAAGTCTGTATTAGTATTTTCTAAGATTTTGAATAATCTTTCGGGTTAATAACACTTTCCCCCCTAAAATAATTAGATAATTACACTTTATCCTATGAACTAACAAAATATGCATTTTACCCTACACGTGTTTCAAACACTCGAAATAATTAGTCAATTGACAAAAATACCCCTTATGTTTAGTAACATTTTCCCCCCTAAACTAAGAGAATAAGTACATTTTTTTTCTTTTTCTTTTTTTCTTAAGCCATCCCTTCTACTACCCCTAGTGACTATTAACCTATAATCAATATATTATAAGAGAAACGCTTTATAACCTATACTACCCTTCATTGTCACTTTAAATTAAAATAAGTACACTTTGCCTGTTTAAACTAAAATAATACACTTTACTTCTTTCAGAATAATCAAGCATTGAATGTGTTATGAATTCAGCGTTGAATGGTCATAGGTGAATAAGCACACTTTGTCCCTTTAAATTAAAATAATATGCACTTTACTTCTTTTAGAATAGTCAGGCATTGAATGTATTAATTATGTCAAAAATTGAGTTGAATAACTTAACTACAAATATTAAAGCGACGTGAGAGCAAAAATATTGTATATATTTATTTTTTTTATGGTGATGTGAGAATAATTAAAAAATATGGACAAAGAAAAATATAAAAAAAAAATAAACAGACAATTGTTATCCTCCGAGCATAAGAACATATAAGTGTGGCTTGAATAAAAATTGTATCCAACAATGTAATATGCACCACTTTGACCCAAACTATCAAAAATATACTCTCTTCATTTTATTTATTTTGTCACAATTTGATTTTTGTGGTTAAACTTATAGATTTTGTATAATAGTTCATGTAAATTTATTCGATCTTTACGAAACTATTTCTTTAAAAGTGAAAATTAAATCAAATATTACCACATAAAAAGTTAAAATCTTTTTTTAAATAAAGTTATAAAATCTATAAAGATTAAACATTGATAAGTTGAGTTGTTGAATTAAATTAAAAAATTTAAATCATATGTAACAAATATATTGGGACGGAAGGATACAAAATAACCATAAACGCTAAAAAACATGAAAATTATATGCAAAAAAATATTTCCACACAAGATAGTTACAAACAAAAAAAATCATCTCAACTAGAAAATTGTGCTTTGAGGCACGAAAAAGTTCAATTTATCTTTTTTTTTTGTGTGCACTATTTTTTTTAAAAAAAAAAAATCATAAAATGTTACTTTATAACATAAAATTCATATGATAAAAATCACAAAGTGCCCAATTTTTTTGAATTTTCTTTTACAAATAGAAAATAGGATTTAAATGCGACGATATAGAATGTGATTTTAAATCATGAATTTTTCATCTAATGGAGTAGCCACTTCATAGAGAAATTTAGTGTAACAAATGATAACAGTAATTTTTAAGTGAATAATAAAAAAGAATAAATTTAGGAACTTAGATATGAAAAGAGAAGACGTTATGTAAAATATACAAGCAATTTTAATTAAGTATACTATAACCTATTTTTGGGGTTAAAGTGCACACCATTATTTGATTTATGGAGTAAAGTGTCATACTCAAGAATTTAGGGGTTAAATTGTTATTAATTATGAGTGCACATGTACTTTATTATTAACCATTTTAACCCCATTAAAAAGAAAAAATATTGTAACTCTAAAGTTATAATGTATATTTTCTTAATTTATGGAATGTAATTTCCTCACTAGTTTAGAGGACAAAATGTTATCAACCCTAATCTTTAAGCATCTTGACAACGCACGTGGCCGCGATGATTTTATGAAGTTAACAAAATTTTATTTTCCTTTTGATGCTTTGATTTATCTGATATTTATTCATGAATGAAACAAGTTGAATTCTTTAACCGGGGTCCACAAATTACATGTTTCTGGGGTGTACCCGCGTTTTGAGGATTTTCAGTACTTGGAGAAGTAGTTGAGGACGTTGAGAAAGATGTAATTGTAAATCCTCAAAAAATGGGTACATCTTCACGCGTCAATTTGTGGAAATCTACATCAAATGAAAGTGTATTTATACAAAATGATAAATTTCCTAAATTATTACTAATCTAAAAAAGAAATAATAAAATTTGATTAAATATCTAAAATTAAAAAATTGATAATTAACTATAATTTTGTTCGTGTAAAATAGTTTTATAGCTACAAATAATTTTAAATTTATTGATTTGTAAATCATTTTTTGTAGGAATTGCACGTCCTAAGTTGTTGTAAATTTAGAAAAATTGAAGAACCTATTATGGAAAGATTAAAAATTTAAGGATTAGGGAAAGTAGTGATTTCCTTCCTTTTTAGTTTTTGTTAAAGGATAAAATGTCCCACATCTGTTGTCTAAGGATTTCTAAACTAATTAATAAGTCACTTTGCCCATTGCTAACTAATTTTGAGATGGAAGGCTATATTATTTAACATGGTATACCAAATGTCATGGTAACTCCACCCATTGTTAATTGGTTTTGAAATGGAAGTCTACATTCTTTAACATGGTACCAAAACTGGGTTTTGAGTTTTACTACAAAAAGCCCTACAATTCTGCATGTGTCTGGGGTTCTCTCTAACCCATTTCAACTCCTGAGCTCTCTACTGGCCCTGGACTCTCAATCAACCCAATCAACTCATGTTGCGGGTTCTCAACTAGCCAAGTCACGTGTGTAGATGTGGTATTAAAAGACAAAATGTTCCAGTATTGTTTAAGTATTTCTAAACTAATTAATAAAGGTCATGGGTCACTTCACCCATTGTCAATGATTTTGAGATGAAATTACATATTTTTTTAATAATTTTAAATTATTAACTATCATTTTATATTATTCAGAATGATTAAAAAAGCATTAAATTATCTCAATTTTATAATGCCAATAATTTATTAATCCATTAAGGATCTATTTGGTTTATGGGAAGACGCGGAATTGTATAAGTAATCCCATATCATCCCATGTTTGATTGAATTTTAAATATGAGATTATTGATGCCTTTTGAGAAAAGTCACCCAAGTATAAAATTTATAAAAATACCTAATTCGTATTACTAACTAGACAATATCCCGCAAATATACAGTTATCAACTAGTAGTAAAGGGAAGTAAGAATCGAACCTACAAGGATTGGATGGTGATTACTGATTATTGGGTTGAATTATTAGTTGAAGTGGTTGATTTTTTCAAAATGATTAAACTAAAACTATAATTTAAAAGACTAAGAAAATAATTTAAAGACTAAACAGCAAAGCAATTTAAAAAGAAACAGTAACACTGAGAAAGTATTTTTAGGAAACCAATTAAAGAAAAATTTTAAGAAAGTATGTAAAAGAAAGAATTTTAAGAGAGCATGTAACATGAGGGCATTAAGAAAGTAATTAACTAATCTAAACAACTAATTATCACTAAAGAAGTATTATTAAAGAAAGTCCATTAACTAATCTACATTAATTAGCCAATCTAAATTACAAATTACTATTAAGGAAGATTTTGAAAGCAAACCCATTGACTAGTCTACCCATTAAACTAATAAACAAGTAAAGAAAGCAATTATATGTAAAGTCCATAATTAATCTACCCTAATTAACTAATCTAACTACAAATTATCCTCAATATAGTACTTTTAAAGAAATCCCATGTTAAATTCTATCAACTGAACAAAGAAAGTTAGTAAAAAGAGCATATAGATTTTAACGAAAGCAATTAAACTAATTAAACTAAAGAAATATGAAATTAACGATTAACTAAAGGAGTTTGAATAAGAACAAAGTACTTACCACTAAGAAAGTTGAATCTTTAGCTAGGCAGTGAAAATTACAAGAAAGAAAAATGCTAATCTAATCTAATTTAAGAAAATCCTGCCCAAATGGGGAAGAAAAAAGGAAGGAGAACTAAACTACTCTACTTCTATTCTGCTTTTACACTACTTCCAACTTCCTACTTAGCCTTCGAAGAGGCATAAGAGAGGTATTTATATGCCTAGAGTTGGAGAAGAAAGTTGAGATGTAATTCGCCACTGAATGTCGAGTTTGTCCCTCAAAATCACTTGTACCGTGCTCAATGATTGTAGTCACTGACAACTTGGTGACTACGGTCAATAAAATCCCCTCTTCAAAATGTTGATTGCTGTCACTGATGCTCCAGTGAATTTCCTTGGTGAGCACAGTGAACGAATTGCCTTCTTCTAATGAATCGCAGTCAATAATGCTTCTTGTTGTTTACCACGGTTAACGTGTGGGGTCAAATTTCTAGTAGCAATTTTTCTCCGTTGATCGCGGTCAATGATTTTCTTCTTCAGAATTATTGATTGCGGTCAATGGTTGTTGATGACTTGATTGAATCCATTTCTCACTTGAACATAAATAAATATACTTTATTAATTATAAAAACACAAAACACAACTAACACCATTTTGAACGTAAAAGTACAAATTGACAGAAACAATACTTAAAACGTAAAAATATTCGAAATTAAAGAAAAAATACTCAAATTTAGGATACATATAACTCTAGTTTCCTAGAGTTATCAATTATCATCTCACTTAACAAACTTAATCCCTATTTTCTCGACTATTTGAGATATTAAACATCCCATGAGGGTCTTTAGTATTAATAATTCCACCAAGTTGGATAAAGCGTGGAATCCAAGAAACTACCTTTTAAATTAATATTTTCTTGTAATCATTTTTTTTTACTTACAGTAAAACTGTCGTTATATCATTTTTTTTATCATAGGTGAAATATACATATTTATTACATGATGCATACCTATTCATTTTTTTTTTCTTTTACAAAGTAGCATGCTTATTTTTATTTTATTTTATTTTATTTAAATATTTCTTTTTTATAACACATATATTTGCAAGAAATAAAATAAAATTAACTAAATGAAAAAAATCTAGTTGTATCGAAATGTTATATTCTTTCTAATTTTTTGAAAGTAAGGACTAGTAATTTTTCAAGATTAATTCAATATAGTACTACTATTACAAATTAGATTATTATTCTTTGCTAATTTATATATGTATTTGAAAAGTTTTATTAGTTAATTTATGTTTAAACATGATGTGTATATTATACAATCTAGATGTGTATAAGAGACAATTTTAAACTAATTAAGAATTGTGGGTAATAATAAGAGAATATTTCAGTATCTACAGTTCTCCTCTATCTATAATTTTCAAAAGCAATAATAAAATGATATTATTATATCAAAATATCCTATCAATATCCTAAACAAACCAAACACAGAATTATAATTCGAGAATGACACATAACAGTATTATCATTCAGAGATAACTTATCTAAGAATAATTTATCTATGAACTAAATGGATATAATAGTTCCAACACTCCAACACTGACTCTTTCTTAATTACTATGATTCAAATGCCCATAAGTCAGTTTCTCTAATTTAAAGGGTCAAGATACCCCAAATACATAAGAAATAATACATAATATGAATAGGTTGTCAATTTTAATAAAGATTTATTATATTATTTACACACTAAAAGTGATACAAAAATTCTAGTTTAAAAGATATTCAATTACTTAAAGTTAAGCCAAAACATATCTAGTCTCTTCCTAAATAAAGTGATCGAAAGATTTATACTATGTTTTTTTTTAAAATTAAGAGAAAAGAAATTAATCATCATGGCAAATTAAACCTTTTTACTTTAGTGAGTACGATAATTTGAGTATAGATAGTAATAGACAAGAGCATTTGGTACGAAAAAAGAAGAAAAGATGAAAGATAAAAAATTTAAGATTTTCTTAAAAAATTTTCTAAAGGTTTAGTTGGTGTAAAAATTGAAGGGCATTTTCGGTGATAAGATTTTAATCAATTGGCATATAAGTCAAATAATTAGAAATAATTTGAAACACCTCGTGTCCTATGTTGGCCCAATAACTTTTGGCTCTAAACCACTTAACCAAAATATTTTAACCAAGTTATTAGCAGCTCATAGTCTTGGATATTATACACAAACTCATTCCTACTTTCCTAATCGATGTGGGATACAGGGCCTCACATTCACCCCTCCTTAAGACTTTGCTTCACAAGGCTCACACTGGAATACTGTCAGTTGTCCAGGACTTTAGAGGTGACTCCCACCCTCAAGTCGATGTAGCACTTGACCCCACACAATATATAGCTCTTGCACTCCTTAACATAGTCGGGGCCTAATACCACTAGCCCAATCTTACCTCATGTAAAGACCACATAGAGAGAGTCGCTCTGATACAATTTGTAATACCTTCGGCCCTAAGTTGACCCAATAACTTTTAGTCCTAAACCATTATACCAAAATATTTAAGTCAAATTATTAATAGCTCATGATGCTAGATGATAAATATAAAGCCATTCTTCTTTTCCTAATCGATATGGGATATGGGGCCTCAGGCCTCACATAATTAATGTGGAGTGCCTGGAACTTTTAGTATAATACTAAAATCAATGGTCCTTTATAAAAATATAGTTCGAAGTGATTAAATTACCATTTTCATTTAGCATACTTCAACTACATAATCCTTTCTCTCCATTAATATTAACACTACATTTTTCTATAAAGTTCATATTTTGAGTCTTTAACCCCCACATTTGGTACTTTAGAATGGTTTGGAATGAAAAGGTTAATCAAGATATAATATATTTCTACCCCTAATAGACAAGAATGCTTATTCATATCACATGTTTGGTGACTTAAGGTAGAATGGAATGATAGATAAAATAGAAACAGAGGGAATATTCTGGCTCCATTTTAATAGCTATTATTCTTGGAATATTATTTAGATAAGTATTGCAACAACTTTTTTTTATGAGATGTATGTAAGATAAAAAAAAAATAGTTAGAGAATGTGTATGAAGTGATTTCAAAATTATTTAGAAAATAATAAATAATTGTCGTCATCCAAACAGAGCCAGTCTAAATATTTGGTATAAAGGTATTACTAGATGATAAATGATTCTCTACGATCAACTATAAAATTTTATTAATTTTATTTACCTCCCTTAATATTTGATTTTATTAGAAACAAATTCCATAATATGGCCAAATTATAGTTGAACCTCTTCAAATATCTACATGTTTAACAAAGAGCACCTAGCCACTAAATATGCATTTATCTTAACCCAAAAAAAGAAAAAAATAGTATGCAAGTCCAAATATACCCTTAAAAGCCAACACAAATATTTTTACTTCCAAAAACACTCTATAGGCATGGAACATTTACACTTCCCTCTGTCTCATTTATATTATCACATTTTTCATATTGGGATGTCTCAATAAAAATATCACATTACTTAAAATAGATAATTTGTATTGTTCAAATTTCATATTACTCTTCTAAACATATTGAAAATATTCACAATTCTAATAACTAATGACCCCAAAAATCAAATCATCATCCTACTCTCACATCTTATCTCTCCTCTCTCTTTCTAATAAAGTTCTCCAATTGTAAATATTTATGCTTTAGTATATGAAGTTAATTCAACTCAGTTAGGACATTTGTGAATGTTTGGTAGAAATATTTAGTATCCTAAAACTTTGAATAAATGTGTAAAGTGATAATTATATTAGGATAGAGGGAGTATAAGGCTTTGGCTGAGATAGTGTAGCGAGTATACTCAATATCTTCTAAGGTAGCTGTAGTAAGAGCGGATTATAGGGGGTGGGAAGGGGTAGCCGCTCCTCAAGATGTTCAAAATTATGTTTGTCATTACTTAAAATTCTTTAAATTATTGTTACACCATTATAAAAATTAGATTTCCACCTCTCCCCCAAAAATTTTAGAAAATGTAAAAAATTATTCTCTATGTATGTATTTATATAGTGTTATTTCCCAAGAAAAATATATTATTATTTTTTATATTTTTTAAAAATTTCAATAATATTCTTAAAAAAATTTTGATTTTATTTTGTATTAAAATTTGACTTTATTTCTTAAAATTTTGCAAAAATTATAAAATTGTCTCCCCAAGGATATATATATATATATCTAATTTTTGCCCTCTAAAATTGTATTTCTTGGGTCTGTCCTTGGATGGCAATGCCAATGTTGGTGGCATAACCCACTAATTTGGCCTGAGATTCTTTGCTTATGCATAAAATATATTTTTTTTCAATAGTTTTTTCTTCTTATTTTCTCTAGGGTCCTCATTTTTCTCCCTATCTTTCCAACTATCCTCAAGCCCCAACAAATCAACAACAGAAATTTTTAAAAATATTTTTGCTTATTTCTACTATATTTTTAATGTATTCGTTTGGCTAGAAAAATAAATGCTATAGTGGGTTGTTCGACTAGGAACAATCTCTTTCCTCTACTAGTGATAAGGGATGACAAAGAAGGGGATGAATTTTGGTGAGAAGAAGATTGGGAAGGGCAAGGAAAGGGGTAAAACTTATGTTGGTTATTGAGTAACAACTAGGCATCCTAGTTGCTCAATAACCAATAAAAGACTCATTTGGAGAAATTTGACTTCTCTATTTTTAGTGAAGCGGGCCACTCAATCCAAATAGGTTCCTCCCATTGGTTATTAAACAACTCTAGGATGCCACTAGTTGTTCAATGATCACCATAGATCTTGTTGGGGAAAAGGTAAGGTAGGGGAAGAATGGAAAATTGGAAATTTAAAAGGAAGAATTTAGTACAAGTTCTATTCTATTAATTTCTGTATAAATATTTAAAAAGCGAAAGGGTTTGGCCAAAGTTTCGTCGAGCATCACATTTCTTGCCAAAAATAAGGACAACGTGGATATAATAAAACATTTGCTTTATGTAAGGATAATTTTTGGATTTTTAAGTATTAGGGTTATGGGATAAGAGGTCAAATATTTTAATCGGCACCTTCACTTTTTACTTCTTCACTGTTCACTCTATGTCCTGCAACTTTCCCCAATCTCCTCATTTTCTCTCTTCTTCTCTTCTCTACTCCATTTTCTTTTCTTCTTCTTCTGGTAGCCAATCTCTTTCTTATTTTTTCCCACCATGAACGTTCCTTCACTTTTTCCTACCCACCGCATCCCATATCTCACTTTATCACCATTCAAGTAATCACTTCCTCATCCTCCTTACGAAAGAGGCTCAGATCTCTGTGATCTTGTAAGTTTTTATTTTTTTTATACATTTTTTCCTAAAAGATTTGTTGTTTTTGTTTGATTTAGATTTTTCTGCAGCATATACTACAAAATCTTTGATTATGAGTATTTGGATTATAGTTGTTTCAAAGAAATTCAATATTTTGCCGACGAGGTTTAGATCTTTGTCATGATTTTGTAATTTTTTTAAGTTTCTGTAATTATTTTAAATTTTGTTCTTTTTTTTTTTAAATCTTCATTTTGTAGGAAAATTTTGGTAGCAAACGGAGTACATCCTGACAAAAGAAATGTATTTAGGTATCTTAACACTATAAAATCTAGATTATTTTTGGTTCAATTTTTCTGTGATTTCCTATATCTTTTTCGATACAAGACCTATTACAAACCAAGGCATCTTTTTTTGTTTTGTTACCTATGACAGAGCATCACCAAGGGCTCTCTCCTCTTTTTTTCAGATAAATTAATTTCTTTGTAAATTTGTTTTTTTAATGAAAAATCCTTGTTCTTTGTTTTTAAAATTTTTAAGGCTAAAGTCTGCACCTACCATTCATGGAGTTAAGGAACCTCACCTTTACCACCACAAAAACTCTGCTTTCCAATAATTACTTCTTCTTTTTTAGCATATGGTTTTAAAAGGGTTTGAAGGAAGTCCATAATTTGTGGCGTCTATAGTTTCCTGTTTGAACTTTGAAGTACGTCTTTTGTTTTTCTTGATTAGGAATTTAATAAATTAAAGGCATTGATAGTTTATAGAAATCAAAGAGTTATGGACTAGTTCCGTATGACTTGTGGAATAAGATGCTAGATATAATGTGCTATGTATAGATACTGAAGGTAATAGCAAAAAAATCTATTCTTGTTACCAAAGTGGTTATCATTATAGACTTGGACAATTTGAAGTGTCTTTATCCAAGAACTTCAGCTATGGTAGTTTTTTTTTTTTTTTTTTTTCTTTAACTATTTTTTATTTTGATTTTCTGTTCCTCCTTATTGTTATTAGTACTCTTATAAGATAACTAGATAAGCCTTATAGATTGTCCTCTTCTAGACTCTAAGAGTTCACACTTCTATGTACATAGAGGCAAAATACTAAATCTTCAGTTGATTATTCTTAATTTTTTTGAGGATAAAGTTTGAGGTGTTGAATTCAATTTTTTGGTATAGCTAATAAACATAGAATTGGTATTTCAATTTTACGCTGTTTAAACATTAGTTTTCCTTTCTATTTTTGTCATCGTTTTAGGATGGCAAATTGACCACAACTTGGGCTGAATGTTGTTGAGTTACTAGAAGATATTGAGTTAGTGAATTTATGGTTGGGAGATGACTTCTATCTCCCAAACAACACTACTTTCTTGTTTTTGTTTGTAAAGCATTTACTTTGATTCTCAATGGGTTATACCTCTTCTTTTTTTTTTCCTTTTTGTTGAATGCTGTTATTACTAATCAATCTTTGATTTTTGCTTCTTGGTTTCTGAATTTATTCTAATTCAAACTTGCAAAAGATCTATAGAAATTTTGAGAATTATTCATGATAAGTTCCTTATGAAGGTTGGTTGAAACCCAGTTGATCTTTTTTCTTTTAATTTTTCTATATAGTTTGGCATCATTGTTTATTAGTTAAAGTTCCTTGGCACTATGTTTGGTTCTGATCAAATTTTTACAGCTGTATTGGCTATGAGGGTCATAGTTTTCTTGATTACCACAAAAAATGAGTAAGTAGAAGAAATAATTGGTTTGTTTCATTGCACTTTGAGTTGTACGATGCTCTTACGCTATTTGTTTAGATTCTTTTTAAATTATTATCTGCTTTGGATTAGTTAGTTTGGGATAACTTTACTAATAGATTAATGTATGTTTTTTCTCTTATTACTCTTTTTGCTTTGTATAATCTTTGCTGCTTTGGTATCTGTAGGCTTCTAGCTAATTGTCAGGCATATTTTTTGATAATTAGTTTGTTTTACTTCAAGAATGTTATTTAGTTTTACATAGCACTCCCTTCTTACGCTTTGGTGTTGTGCATTAACGTTATATGATTTTTGGACTATTTTTGCAGTTATTTACTAAAGTTCTTCTGGTATAGAGTAGTGAAATTTCTCTAGTTTACTTGTAAAAAGTTTCTTTCTTTTTTTTATTGGTATAAAATTTCTTAAACTAGTTGGACAAGTGCACAACCTAGATCAAAGGATCAATACCTACTGCAAATGTTTTTTCAACCAAGTTCACTTTGTGCTTGGTAAGCTAATAGTTCTAATAATTCTGTTGCTAGAAGAGATTTTGCTTGCTTTTCTCACCGATTAGAAAAATTTTGTTACAACCAAGGTTCATAATTTGGCTTTATCCTGATTTTATTATACGTTTGATCATAACTGAGGAGATTGTCTATTTGAAGTTGTACTTTTCATTTTTTCCACCCTTTTAGTGTTTCTATGTTATGATTTGGACAAGTAACTATGCTAGACTCTTAAAAAAAAAAAAGCTTTACTAGATTGAATTTGTTGTTTGCAATGAAAATTTTCTAGGTTGTGATACTTGATGGTCAAACCTCAAGTCACAAGTGATAATTGGAGAAAGACGGTGCAGGTTTTATAAGCTAGAGATTCACCAAAGTGTAGGGAATTTTGCCAATGTGTAGACGGTTTATTCAGCATAATTTATATCTATTTATAGTATGGTCTTCCATTTAGAAGATAGAATGTTCCTGAGAATTGTGTATTCTCGCTGAACAATAGATGTGTCAAAAATTAATTTTGAGGACATTTTGCTATCCGGGATTGCTGGAATTCAATAAATTGAGAACCTTTTAGGAAATTAGTATATAGCCTTTAGCACAGATATCTAATGTAAGTGATCTTTTACATTCCTCAAGTTTTTATTTCTTCAAAAATACTAATTCATCAACACAAGAACTTCCAACATAATATCAAAATGCGTTGCATTCACATGAATTTTAATATAATGGGCATTTGTATACATCTATTTGTTTCACCTTGCAAAGTGTTTCTTTGTCATCTAGTTGTCGTAAAAAGAATCAAGGGTAATCTGGCTAGTCTTTATTTCGGCTCTTCAACCTTTTGTTTAGTGGAAACAAATTCACTTGGTTTGGGACTAGAAGATGTTATCCTGTCTGTAAGTAATTGGATCGAATAGTGTGTAATAGCTTTTTCCAAGATGACTATGATAGAATTTCCTTGGAGCATCTTGCTAAGACATGCTCAAATCACTTTCCCCTTTAATTATCTCTTTCGGTTCTTCCACGTTGTCTGGACCTCGTCAAGTCAAGTTGCTGGATATGTGGACCACTCATCCATTGTTTATGCAAGTGGTAAGGATAAATTGGGCACTACCTTATGAAGGGTCTCCTCTTTTCAGGTTGGCAGTTAAATTAAAACGCTTGAAGACGGAGCTGAGAATATGAAGTACAGTGGCTTTTGGCATTGTATTTCAAATCATTTTTTCCTCTTTTAGGATGGTAAATATTTCTCATGAAGGCATTGGAGTTGCAGGTTCAAGACAAGGAAGCTACCTTTCAAAACAACTCAACATTGGCAGCCTAAATGGAGCTCTGTCTTTCTAAAGAAAAGTATCTCAAAGGCTTTGGGCTATGAGGAAGTTTTTTGGATATAGAAATCAAGTGTTAAATGGTTAAAAGAAGGTGAACATAACATGAAATTCGTCCATTCCAAACTTCAGTCTAAAAGGTAGAGATTGGCCATTTCCAGAATTAAATCCAATCTCTCCATTAATGGTATTTGGATTGAAAATATTGCAAGCATTTAGAATGAAACCATTGATTTTTTTAGCCAATTATTCTTGGCCGAGGAGATTAACAATGAGGATCTATGGAGCTGGACATTCTAGGTTAGGTCTCTGCGGATGACAATGACATGTTGATTAAACCTCTTTCTTTGGACGAATTGAAGTTTGCAGTGTTTGGACTAATGCCAATAGTGCTACGGGTATTGATGGATTTAATGGAGTCTTTTTCACTTCTTGTTGGGACATCATCAAGTTTGACCTTTGGGAGGGTATTAAAGCTTTCATGGCTAGTTTTCCTTTACCTAGAAACTTTACAAGTTCACTCATCACCCTGATCTCTAAGAAAGAGAATCCGATCTCTTTTGGGGATTTTAGACCAATAAGCCTTTGCAGGTTTGTGCATAAATATGCACTAAGGTTGTTGAACCCCAATGATGATAATCATAAATTGATGATGACCAAATCATACTAATGGTTTACAATCATAAGTTTATTAATCTAAACCTGTCTCTTATACAAACTAGATGTGTATAAAGACAGGTGTTCGGACGCAAGGGAGCGTCTGACAAAGAAGAATCTGAAATAGCTTCAGACGCTGAAGACTGTCCGATAGATTGAACCCAAGATGAACGGATGATAAAGACTGTCCGAGACAAGGAACCTGAAGCCAAAGAAGTTTCTGTCCTCAAGGATTGGACACTGAAGACCGTCCGACAGACAGAGCTTCAGATGAAGCATAACGTCCGAACAACTAAGTGGAATTGTCCAAAGTATCGAACGCAAGACCGAACGTAAAGGCCATGCATCGGAAGTTCGAAAGGTCCAACGGCTAGTTCGTTCGGACACACACTCACAACATCGGTCGTTCGAAAGACCAAAAGGCTAGTTTCTTAGGAAACATAAAATAGCCGTTAGAGAGCTGTTGGAAGCAATTTTGGGCTTCTATAAATACCCCCAAGTCTGTAAATGTAAAAAAGAGAGAGTAGAACTACTGCATTCAATAGATATTTGACAAACACTTGTAAGAGCTATTTGGGAAGAAATAGGCTAAAGTATTGTGGGTTGTATTGGTTTGAGTAGTGTAGTTCTCTTGGCTCAATTAGAAGGAATTAGTGTGAGCAAGAGTAGACTAGTGAGTGATCTTCAAGTGTAAGAGTGGAGGGATAACAGTGTGTAAAATCTTTTGGCTCAACTAGAGGGACTTAGTTGGTGCAAGGGTGAACCTACTTTGTGTACAAGAAGGTTATTGCCTCACCTTCTTTGAAGAGGCACTACTAGTGAAAATACTCCAAACTTGAGAAGTTTGGGAGTTTGGTTTGATATTCTCTATCTCTATCTTTATATTTGTTCTTTAAGCATTAATTATTGAATATTTATTATACTCATTTGTGCTTAAGTGTTTCTTTGTTGCATTTCCATTAAGCACATTAAAAAGGTTTGTTTTTGAAACAACCTAATTCACCCCCTCTTAGGTTACTTTTGGGGCAACAAAGGTGATGACTGATATACTTTCCTTTGATTCTCCATAAAGTTATCTCACCAGAAAAAGCTACGTTTGTAAAAGGGTCAAGCATCACTGAGTATATCTTATTGGCTTAAGAGCTGGTGGATTTCATTGATAGCAACGGTCCAGGAGGCAAAATTATCTCGAAACTAGATCTTACTAAAGCATTTGTTAGAGTGGAATGGCATTTTCTCTATAAAGTCCTTACGGCTTTTGGTTTTTCAAAATGATGGATTTCTTTTGTTAAAGGGGAGATGGAAAATTGCTGGTTCTAGGTTTTGATTAATGGTGATCGAAAAGATTTTTTTAAATCGACCAACGGTGTCCGTCAAGGGGACCCCCTATCTCTACTTCTTTTCATTATAATAATGGAAGCTTTCACTTGTAGCCTGAAGAAACAATTCACTCAACATAAAATGGACTTTTATGCAGTACCCAGAAATTGCTTGCCAATCACACATTTAACTTTTGCAGATGATGTACTTATATTTACCAAAAGAGATTCATCTTCTTTGAGTAGAATTTCTTGGTCTTCTTATCCAAATTTGAATGTGCCTTTGGACAATTGGTAAGTGCAGAAAAAAGTTCTTTCTATGTATCTAAAAGGTGTGCAATAAATACAGTAAGAATAATCAGCCAAATTACAGAATTCACAAGGAAAACTTTTTCTTTGAACTATCTTGGGTGTCCTATTTAGAAAGCTATGACGAGGAAAATTCTTTTCTAGCCTTTGTTGGAGAAGATTGAAACCAAAATTAGGGCTGGCAAAATAAATTCCTCTGGCCTGGGGGGCGTTTGATTTTGTTGAAACATGTTTTAAGTCGTATCCCTTTATATATATTGTCAGTAATGCAACTTCCAAAAGTAGTAGTGAAGGAGCTAGATATAATTCTATCTAATTTCTTTTGGGGTTCATGTGAGGATGGTTTAAAGAAACATTGAATTTCATGGAAGATCATTTGTCAACCCTTACACTACAATGGTTTGGATATTTATTCAGGTGAGGATTTCTCCAAGGGCTTTGCTATGGAAGCTTTGGTGGAACTTTAGGAGGGGCAAATCTCTGTGTTCTAATTTCTTTAAGGCAAGATATTTGAGTAAGGAAGACCATCTAGTTATAGTTACTTGTAGAGATAAAATTTTAGTTGCGTGGAAGAGAATGCTCTCGGTTAGAGATGATGTGGAAGAATTAATTCAATTTCAACTTCGACAAGGATGCATGTCTTTTGGGTATGATAATTGGACTGGCAAGGGACCCTTATACATGAAGGTCATGGATGTTTCTCGCCCTCACTCAAAGATTGCTGAACTTTGGGATGGGCATACATGTAATCTCTTAGCTTTCGATGTCACTTCAATAGCTATTTGGATGTAATCAAATCTACTATGGAGGGTGTTTACTTGTTGCCTAGTCAAGAAGGGGATGAGCATGTTTAGACTCTTAACTCCAATGGATAGTTCTCCATTTCATCTTGCATTTGCATGAACTTAGTCTCTACTTCTCTTTGGTCTAGAAAGATGATTTGGGATGATTACAAGAACTTTGCTGAAGATATCTATCTTTATGGGAAAACTCCTCAATTCAAAGCTCCCTACGGATGATGTTTTCTATAAAATTGGTTTTTGTTTGGCCTCCTATGTGTGGTATGTGCGACAATCAGGAAAGGTTGAACAATATTTTTGTGAGCTGTGGAATGGCTAATGAGGTTTGGATCTTCTTTGAGAAGCTCTTTGAAATTTGATATCATTATGGAGATTCTTGGCAACTTTATTTACATTCCTTGTGGTTCAACTATTCCCTTTCTACCCATATTGGTGTTGTTCACAAAATTATTTCTTCATTTGTTTGCTAGAATTTGTGGAAAATGAGGAATTTGGTAAAAATGAAGGTAAATCTATCTCTCCTAAGCATATAATTGCTAATGTTGTGGTTGAGTTGAGGCTGGTTTTTCAAGCATTTCAATTGGATGTGGCTGCTCCAAGAGATGTTTGCTGGTTGATATCTTTAATCCCTCCAACAATTATTTCCAAGCCTAAGCAAAGTCCATAAGTTAAACTGGATTCGGCCAAACCAAGGATGGATTAAGCTCAACACGGATGGCTCTTCAAAATTTAATCAATCTTCATCATTTGGCGGATGTATTTTAAGTGATCATAGAGGAAGCATCATTTTTGGCTTTTCATATTATTATGATTCGTGTAGTGTGCTTGCAGCCAAGGCCCAAGCTCTATTAGATGGTTTACTGCTTTGATTAAAGAAGAAGTTGGACTTCATGGAAGTTAAAATTGATTCACTTATATTGTGTAAAAGTACATTGGATGTCATAACAGAGACTTGGCACATTGATGTGGCTGTTCAAAGGATTAAGGCTCTTCTTCATATAAGGCATTATATGATTATGTAATTCAGCTATTGATTTCCTTGGAAATCTAGCTCAAACTCATCTATCTTCCAAGTGTATGATGCTGCCTCAATTCCAAATAGAGTTCAAGGAATTGCTTGATTGGATAGCCTAGGTCTTAGTTATTTTAGAATTTGCTTAAATGTAACCTTTCTTTTTTTCCAAGATCCCAAAGTCATCTCTTGTTGCTGGAGGTTTAGGCTTTAAGTCCTCTTCCTTGTAAATTTTTACAAATTTATTAATAAAATTGGGAATTGCGTTTCCTCACCAAGGTACTAGTGGTTAGCCAATTAAAAAAAATAATCTTTATTTTAGCCATTTAAATGATAACTTGTAGCATCGAGGGTAATAGAGCTCAGTGATATGTTCTATTACATAGTAACGGAAGTTAGCGGTAATGGGCTATATGAAATTTAGCCTAACTACAAAATTCTTTTTGTATTATGGTCAAAACTTTAGGAGACATAAATGTAATTTATCCTAATTTTTTTTCAAAGGTATGAAACTCTTTGGTCTGATTGTTTGAGGATTGACACGAGTTTGAGTGTCCAGTATCACCAGTCTTTACCATTGGAAAGGCGTAATATTTACTTAATTCTTACTAATTTTTCCTACCAAAAAAAAAAAGAAGGGTAAAATGTACAAAATAACCTCCTGTGGTTAGGTTAATAAGCACTTTAACCTCATATGATTATTAAATATGCATTTGATCTCCTTGTACTGGAAATTTTTTTGTAATACAGACAAAAACTGTCAAAACTACATCGGCTTGTGAAATGTCATATTTTCCCGTAACCAATTATAGTGTATAACATTGTATATTGGGGTAAATAAAAAAATTTAATAAATTTTTGTGTCAAATTGAAAATAAAAATAAAAACGGGTCAAATTGAGAAAAAAGTCCCAAACCTTTCCCTTCCATTTCCCACAAAGACCGTCAATGCTCATCTAATTAATTGCCACCACCACCAAATAGACTCCTTACCACCAGAAAGCTACCACCACCACCACATAGTTTCCCTCACCCCTACCCAATAGCCATTCCAAACGCCTAAACTCCTTTCCAACCCTATCTCTTCTCGCTACCACCAAACAGCTTCTCTGATGCCCTTTCCAACCCCCAGCCCTGCCACCTAGATCTCCCTCCATCTCTTTCTCCTGATCTTTTTCTTCCTTTCGGCCTCTCTCAATCCCCAATCCCTAGATCTCCCTCCCTTGATTTCCCTCGATCTCTCTTGCCCCTATTTTCACTTGATCTCACTCTCCCGATCTATTGTTGGTGCCTTGGTCATGCTTATATTCTTTTTGGTTAACTATCCTGTAGGAGAAGGAAGATGAGCAGGGAGATGGGAAAGGCTAGTGGTGTCACCAGTGCTTGGGGTAAGGTGGAGATGTATAACTAAGTATGGTAGTAGGTGGCAGGGCTAGGATGGGGAAGAGAATATAGTGGTAGGGGCTGGGTAGGGGTAAAGTGGAAGGATGGGTAGGATGGGAATAGTGGGACTGTCTTAATAAATGTGATAGTATGGGCAGGGAAATGAGAAAGATTAGATTTTTTTGGAGATAAAAATGTCTATTAAAATAATATTGTATTATTCTTTCCGCTCCTTTTTTTATCATATTTCGATATTTGTGCTTTTTTTTTAAAAATATATACTAGGGTCATTGTGATTATATTGTGCATATTATTTCTATTTTACCCAAGTCAAAGTTCATTTAAGTCATCCTTTATTGTGATGGTAAAATCTTTTGATCATAATCTCGACATGTGACCCCTATTTGTGCTTGTGAATTGCAATCCATCAAGTGATTTAAAATGTGGCGTGACGCTACAACTGGTCTTTTGGTGAACACATTGAAGTACTGTTCACACGCGCTAAAGCTTCAATTGGGGAAATCTCATGCAAATTGCTATGGGCCTATTTGGTGTCAGGAACAAATAGTCAAAATGTGAGGGGTAGTAGATGAAAGTTTTTCAAAAATCTTTTATCAAATTTGGTATGTGACAAATTTTTTGAGATAGATTAAAAAGAAAAATATAATATTTTTAATGAGACAGGAAAAATATTATTTTGTTTTAAAAAAAATCCTAAATGGGAGTTGGGCACGTGATAGTCAAAACTGATTAATTTTACAGGTTTCAATCCGTTTTGCAAAAGTTTTTGTTACATAACGGGTGTCATATACATGTTTAACAAACACAAGGTATTAAAGTTCTTATCGAGAAAATTACAAGGGATTATTTACATTTTATCCAAAGAAAAAAAAAAAAGAAAAGAATGTAACGTCTAATGAAATAAAAGTATAAAAGTTGACGATTATGCAGTGTGACGACAGAAGAAAAGAGAAAAGAAAAAGATGTCTATTCTACTGGCTTTTTTGAATTGCTTTTTTGGATGAATCAGGGAGATCCTGTTTGCATAATGAATTCAAATGGAGCCTATATATCATCAATCAATTTACTTTTGTTTTTGTTGTTTGTTTCTAATTTTTGTTTAAAAATAAGTATGACACAGTCACTAATTTCTTGATTATTGTGGTATAAATTAGAGAGGAGGATGAAGAAAAACCTTTTAGTATCTGAGTCGAAATCATGTTTAATAGTATTAATAAGAAGCTAGATTTTTTGTTTTTTTTTTTAAATTAAAGAAAAACTGAAGTGTATTTGAGTTGAGGGAAATAACTGTCGTCCTTGGTACGCTATTCATAATGTGATTCCTCCCATTATATTAGCTCTTAACATGTGGTTTAGGTAAGTTGCAAAAAAGTTGATGACATTCACGAAAAGTTGTAGTGGTTTTCTGAGGATGCAAAAGTTCGTATTCATGTTACACTATTATTACTATTACTATTAGGGTCAAAATTTGGAGTGTTTTGTATTAAACTTTTTGACGTTATTTTTTTCACTTTATTCATTTGATTAATAGTCAAATGTAACTTCGTCGTTAGTTTTTTTAAAAATACAAATTTACCCCTAAAAGTCAATTGCAGTAAACTCCGTTAAGATTTAAGCGAAATTTCACTTTATCCCCTCATGTAAGTTTTGTAGCATTTAATACATTGGGATAAAAATAAAATTTAATAATGTTGTCAATATTGTTAAAAATATAAATATGCTCCAAATTAATTAATATCTTATTCTCAAATTATGCTCTCTTCAATATTTAAAATTTAAAAATATAGTAAGATAATTTCAATTTAAAATTTTTGAAGAATTATTAACGGTATTTCATCTAGGATTATTTTAATTTAAGGTTTTAATATGATTTCAGATATACATTTAGATAGGAAAAAGTAAGAAGAAAATCTTATAAATAAACATAAAGAAAAGCAAAAATAAAATAGACTGATATAACTTTAATAGATGATTATGAGTCTCATATAAATATATTTTTAGATGAAAATAAAATATAACGAAAAGACCGAAAAATCTAGATAGTAATAGGGAATTTTTGTATTGAAATTTTTTTCAGAAGTATTTTTAGAGAACCACTGATGTTGGTGGGCATAATTATATTTTTAGTAATTTTGACAATATTTTGACATTGATTAATGACTAAAGTAGGTTAATTGATACAAAACTAGAATTAGGGACTAAAATGACAAATATAATAAATTTTAAGGGGTTAATTTTATATTTTCTTGTAGTGTCCAGAGGTAAAAATATCTTTTTGACTTTTTAATAGTCAAATTTTTCACAAAAAGATGTGCACTAACGAAAGGAGCAAAGTGAGAAAAAAATAATATTAGGGGTTTTAGTGTAAAACAGTCCAAACTTTAAGGGAGTTTACTGTATTTAATCCATATTATTATTATTATTATTATTCACGTTACAAAATAATTTTTTGCAAAACTAATAAGTAATATCATATCTGTAATCGAAGAAAGAAAATCTTAGCATGCATAAACATTATTGCAACTAGATTTGACCTGTTCTTTGAATGGGAGAAATTATGGTGTTCATAGCATGCATTCTAGTTTTAATATATACTATAAAATGCAACTTTATATTTAAAATATAGTGGTGATGTAAGTTTTTGTTTTTATGCTTAATTATTAACATTGTACAATACCAATTAGTCGGTTGAATGCATTCAAAAAGTTTTATTAACCAAATTTAATGAATTTGATCAACTGATTTCTAATTGCATTAATATTAACCAAAAATAATTGAATCTAATTCGAGGTGGGTTGCAGATTCAATTATTGAGCAAATGTTTGCTCAACCCTAATCAAAGCCATTCAATTCAATGCCCATTACGCCATCCTTCTCTTGTTTCAATCACAGTAAGAATCAATAGAGGAAACAACAACATACTCGATTTATTCACATTTCTAGAGGCCACAGAGATTTTTGTGCCTAAATCACATAAGAAAATAATTTAGAACTAATTTACAAACAATAGATAAAGAATGTTGAACTGCTTGGGGACACAACACATTGATGTAATATCAAGTACTAAATAAAATTTGCAAAGAAATTTACCCATTAACTGGATTAAGATTGTCTGTATAATGATACATTTCAAAAACTTTTATAACCATTTATAATGCTTTTTAGCTATTCTCATTTTTATCACCAAACTGATATCCTAATTTTGATAAAAATCTTTGAACACACAAATACATCATACGCAATATTCTCTTTTCTCAAGACTATAATAGGATTACATGCCTTCATCTTTTACTTCTAAACCAAATAAATTTATTTGGATAGATAGGCTATAGATTGCATTTCCTTTATATTAAGAATCTCGTGCATAGATATCTAAGGGAAAAAAACTTTCACTTGAAGTAGTGAACAAAAAACCTGCACACTTAGATATGCTATGCTGGAAATACACCAAAGCAACTAAAATTTTTATCTTTTGTATAATCTCCTTCAATTGCCAATAAGTGCATTGCATAAGCTTGAGAAAAAAAAATATTTCTCTTCCAAGCACTGTTCATGACTGATCAAACTGATAAAAAATGTGCTTAAGGAGAATCAACACCATTTCAACTTTTTCATTGAAAAGGTTAAATGTGTCATTATCATAGCACAAATTAAAATAATGATAAGCAAATCAAATAGCTAGTGAACCCACATAAAAAAAAAAAAGTTCATAAAAATCAACAAAAATATGTCATTATCATAAAATGAACATAACACCCTAATTAACCAAAAAATAAAACAAAATAAAAGCAATAGAAAAAAAAAAAAGATAAATCACAAACAAAAGAGTGTTAACATAAATGGTAGGAAAAGAATAACAAAAAAAACAAAAAACAAATAGGATTAAGATTGCCCTTGCATTTTACATCCTATTTGAATGAATCTTTTTGTTCATTACTTGAAAGAATATAGATATATAGAGAGTCTACAATCTTAGAGACTTACCGTGCTTATTATGATCAAATTCTTTTTCATAAATAAAATTTTGAATAGAGATCAGCCTTATTCTTTAAATAGAATACTGAAATAAATAATCATGTAGTGGATATGAGTCTTATCATTAAATAGAATTTTTAGACAGAGGTTAGTATAGAAACAAACTAATTAGAATCGACTAAGGAAAGGAGATAGTGGGAAGAGTATGACAGAAATTTATAAGATGTTTTAGAGAGTAAATTTAAATTACATCCTAATCAATTGTGTCATACTGCCAAAGGGGAGAGAGAACTGAAGAGAATGTATGCGTCAACTGTCTCTTATACACATCTAGATATACCTTGAAAAAATATTTAGATAAATCTGATTTTTGACTTCATCTGTAAATTTTATGATCATAATTTAATTTCATGCAATCTAACTTATTTCAGCTGATATCATATATGTCATAAGGTTTAATACATATTACAAGATATACAAATAGGGTCAAAAATTATATCTACCTAAATATTTGCCTTTAAGACTTGTTTGCTAAATTTCAAAAACTTGGAATTTGATACCGTAAAAGTGCGGAGTCTTGTACCTAATTGGGCATCGAAAAAACATTTTATTGCAGTCTCCTAAAAGAGGGACGTGATTTCTTCGACCAAAATAGAAGATTTATAAGAGGGATATAAACCTATAATAGGAGGATTTGGTATATGCCGAAGGCAATTCTTATACGACCAGATATTAGCATTGTCACATTGCTTTGAAAGGTTGTTTTCATTTGAGATTTTTTACTAACGTGAGGTTGTATCATCCTCAACCTCTATATTCAAAAGGCAAGATTTTATATGACTGGGTAAGCTTGAAAGGGCTAAATTATTTGTATTCCACCCCCAGTAAGTAAATACGATTGTGGAGTATTAATTCAGAATATTTGGTCATTTTCATCTGGATGTTTGAATGCAAGCTGCGTCTAGCTTGCATCTAACCAGAGAACATTGAGATACAGTTGGCATTCTATGATTGGATGTCGATAGCATCTGAATGTCTGGATGAGCCAGATCAAACTTATACTGTACAAATTTTCATAGTCAAGGAAATAGTTTTTTAAAAGAGACAGTAGAATTTTTCAAATTTTTTTATTACCGTATCAAGTTTTACAGCAATAGGTAGTTCATTTAATTAGGTCCCCTATACCCCTTATTACGGTTCTTTCTAAGCCTCGGACAGTCTGGGCCTATTAATCTGAGATATAATTGGGCTTCTTCAATTGAGCCTTCTTTAATTGTCCAAATTTTCATTAAACTTTTCTTGGGCCTGGATCAAGTTTCAGGTTGTTATGAAAAATTTTGCTCTTTTATGCAAATCATCAGCTTGACCACGTCTCTATTGGCTTTAGTTTTTATTAAATGATATCCAAGGTTTAATTTTGTATTGTTTAATATGATTTCGTATAGTTTCTTCCGATCGTCTAATTACAGCTTAATTTTTTGGAATAGAATTTCTGCACTTGTTTTAGTTATTTGGATGATATCTGTCCAGTGTATGTGAAAATATTGATTGTTTTTTTTTTTTTTCATTATGTGATATTTATCAAAGAAGTCGAGGGAAGTTTAATGGACCTAGTCCGAAGTCTGAATTCCATCGTCCAAAAGCTCAGTCAGATATGAAGAGCAAGAGAAACCTCTCTACTCCTCAGCTCAATATCAAGTGGAACAATATATATGCATGGTCATGTTCTCTAATAATAAAAAAATAAAAAATAAAAGGAAAAAAAAATGTACGTTGAAGTGACAATTTTATAAATTTGTTTGGACATCTAGTATTTAGAATATTATTCAAATTATTATCTTATCTTATTATTATTATTCGTATTATTATTATTACTATTATTATTATTATTATTATTATTATTATTATTATTATTAAAGCACGAAACTAAGATATGTCAAATTTAATGTTATTCCAATATGCCCTTAGTAAATTACTACATTATTACCTATTTTACTATATTACTGCAACTTCATTTACCCACTACACTCCACTACTCTCAACTTCTTCTCATTATCCATTGCTATTTACTTTTGAAATTCACTATATATAAAATACACAGCCAACTTATGTGAAATTTAATGCATACTCTTTTTGCCCTTACTAATATATCTTAATTTCTTAAAGATGTATGTGAGTGAGAATTGATATTAGAAGTATTTTATGGGAAAAATGGAACTGTGTTACACTATTAGAAATCCATTTTTAAAATTTAAAATGGAAAATCGTTTTAATTTCTCACCAGTCACCATGTTACCATGTTGGCTTAATTCCCTTTTCAACTGTTAATTCCTTACCTTAAATCAACAATACCAAAAGATTCACAAATCACAAATGAAAATATGCAACTGGACGAATCATTCAAGTAAGACAACAACGATAAGTTTCACTTCAAGATTTTAGATTTTTAGATAACTTTAAGTTTGTAAATTTGGTATCAATTAAAAAAATAATATTTCACTTCATTCTCTAATTTCTTTTTAATTTAATTTATTTTTCTGTATGAAAAGGTTAGTCTATACAATTGGTAGTTGATGAAAGTTGAAAATGCCATCATAGGATAGCGACTTGCGATTGATGGTATCACACATTGAGGGTAAACACCCATTTTCTTTATTTTCATTTTTCAGTTTTTATGTAATTTTAATGAGTCTTGAATTTGATATAATTCTTTTTTTGAATTGTCATAATTAAATAAGGAATTGAAAAACAGAGTTCTAAGGATTGCAAACCCATTTTATCATTCTAGATAACTGCTATTAATTTGATAATATTATATTGATATCTTATAGTAAAATTGTAAGTACTAGAAAAATACTTCCCAATTATGTATAAAAAATAAAGTAAAATTATTATAATATCAAATGATAATAACAAAATTAATTTTGTACTATAAGATGGTAACTCAACCAAATTAGTCCTTAAAAGATTTATTTTTTGATTACTGATAGTGAAACAATGAGATTTTAATCTTTTTAGACATTTTTTTTTGAAAAAACTCTTTTGATTGGGGGGTGGTTGTGTCATCCAAATATATGCCTAAAGATATAGAAATTTAATTGTAAGAAATACCACTTCTACTTTTATATTTGATTTGCATTTAAAAGAAGATCCAATTTTAAGGTTAATCTTATTGTCACATCTGTCTCTTATACACATCTAGATGTGTATAAGAGACTTACATTAATAAATATGTGATTTTGTCATACAGAAAATCATTTACAAATTCACAAATACAATGTCACTTGTACAAGAATCACTTTTGTATGATAAGATTTTATTAAAATACCGTTCTTCTGATTTTAAATCTTTGGTTGGATTTCTTTCCTTCTTTTCTTAATCTAGCCATATATCAGTGACTTTTATTTGTCACTTTGTATTTGTTATTTTGTATAGGTGCAATCTTTTCATAAAGAGTTATATAAAGCGATCCCATAATTCAATATCAGTTACATTTCACATAACAACTTAATGTGATAAGATTTTATCAAATTACGATTCTCCTGATTTTAAATCTTTGGTCGAATTTCTTTCCTTCTTTTCTTAATCTAGCCATATATCAGTGACTTTTATTTGTTATTTTGTATTTGTTATTTTGTATAGGTGCAATCTTTTCATAAAGAGTTATATAAAGCGATCCCGTAATTCAATGTCAGTTACATTTCACATAACAACTTAAACTACTCAAAATTTTCTTCATTACATACACATCGAGTATGCCCCGAGAACTCATTAAGAATAATTATTGTGAGAACTTTTTGAAATGTTGTATATGTGAGATAAAAGATAGTTGAAAATTATGTTTAAATAATTGATTGCACAATATCAACTAATTTGTGTTGGCGTAATTAAACCAAGAGTAAGGTGCCTATTTGATCACTAAACTATGTTTCAATTGTTATTTTAATCACTAAATTTGTTGAGTGGTAAAAACTATCACCTAACTTCTAAAACTACGTCTAAGGATCACTCTATCAATTTTTCTGTTAAGTGCTCCGGTAATCCACTCACATGTATATCAGGTGATTTTTAATAGGGGCAAAATTGTGAAAGGTACCCCATCAATAGTTAATACCAACTTTAGACACCCTTATTTCTCCTTCCCCTTTCCTCACCCCTTACACTTCCCTCATCTTTTGCTCTTTATTTTTCTCCTCTTTAATCCCCTTCTTCTCCCACATCTAGATCCCTCCTCCCTCCCCATTTTAGATGTAAATCAGGCAACTAAAAATTCAACAATAATAATAATGATAAGTCAAATCCATTTGATAGAAACAAATCCATAAAAAAAAATAATCAACAACAATAAATAATGATAAATCAAATCCATTTGAGAGAAAATCAATCCATCAAAAAAAAAAAAAAAATCAACAACATTGATGAATCATGTCTGCACAAAAAATTCAAAATAATTTACTACTAATCATCATCGTCACCACAAGTTAACTTCAAATAACAAATCTCAACAGATTTGAGAAGATCTAGAACAACAATGCCACAGCGATGAATGGTATCCAACAAGAGTGACTCTATTTAACACATCATCGTTACCAAGGGTGGAAGCCGAAACACCACCGTTACTAGCGACAACGATGGATAGAGGAAGAGCCGAAGCAAAAGGAGAAGTCGGTAGGAGTAGTAGTGGTGGGAGGTAATGGAGCTAGTGATTTCGTTTGTGAATCCACCGGTGATGCTCCTGGTGCTTGACCCACCACTGAAGACATGGAGGAGGAAGGCGATGGGAAAGGGAGGAGAGATGGCAGTTTTCACCAACTGCTTTCATATCATTAAACATCGCACCACCAAAATTCAGTTTAATTTGATTCACGTCGGAGCTTTGAATTCTCTATCGCTGCAGCTGTACATTGATGGTTTAGCTAAAATTCTCTATAAAGAAGATGATTTTGATCATTAAGATAATTGTTGTTTTAGCTTTAAGGTTTGATTTTGTAGTCTTTTCTTGTCTATGAATCAATTGATTCATTGGAGTAGAGATGTGTAGTGGATAAATCTTGCGAAGATAATATCTGTGAATTATACATTGCTGGTAATAAGGAGTATTTTTGGACAATTCTACCCCTGTGAAATCCCACATGAAAGTCATGTGCTTGGTTAACGGAGTAGTTAATAAACAAAATAGACGAAGTGACCCGCTGTTTTAGAAGTTTAGTGTCCTTTTTACACCTAGATGTGTATAATAACTAAAATGGCAATTAAAGCATAAATTAGTGACCAGATTAGCACTTTACTCTTAAACCAAACTTCTCACGGATTAGGAATTATATTTTGGTTATTTAGTTATTTAAGATATTAATTGTTATTTGATATTTCCTACTAGAAATAGTATATATATATATATATTCCTAATGTGATGGGTTTCTTGTTCGACATGTCTTGTTAGTTATAGATAGAGGTTCTAGTTGATTACTCATTTGAGAATAAGGGAATGTGTGATAGAGATAGAGACTATTATGTCGTAAATTTATTTATTTCTTATACATCAATAGATGTTATTCTGTAATCCCTCATCTTTTCTCCCATATATTGATGTATGTTAAATAAATTTGTCTTCTGCTTATTTTTTGTGCCAACAAGTAGGTCTCTTATCTGTCTAACACCAACATAAATAATCATGATATGATTCTCTTTTTAGATCACTTTCCAACTAAGGTCAATTTCATTACACCTTAATTGTCAAACGAGTGCTTTAAGACCAACTTCCCATGGTCCAATTTTCAATATCCAAGTACTCCACCAAAATGTTTTTCTCTAAATTTTTCTTTGATAAATTTCTCAAGATCAAACTCTTGAA
Organism: Cinchona pubescens; assembly: GCA_025175665.1. Classification (NCBI taxonomy): domain Eukaryota; kingdom Viridiplantae; phylum Streptophyta; class Magnoliopsida; order Gentianales; family Rubiaceae; genus Cinchona; species Cinchona pubescens. The sequence continues at coordinate 82,849 of JANKKI010000256.1, read as the reverse complement.
TCTAAAACTCTATTACTACTTGTAGGATTTAAACCCACTAAATGAGTATATTAATTAACCCACAAGAACTATAAATTGATTAACGATGACTAAAATAAAACAGAAGCAGTAGCAGTTTAAAGCAAACACAAGGAAGGAAAGCTTTTAAATTTCAATCAAACTCACACGAATCGAGGCACACAAATGAAATTGGGCAGCAAAGATTAATTTTTATTTCTTCTCAAGAATCGCAAAAAGTGGCATAGCAATGCGACCATATATATACCAATCAAAGACCCCAATAAAGAATTAATAAAAACTTTTTGGACTCGGCCCACTGTTGAAACAATCTAACACTAACGGGCTAACACTTTAACCATATAATACAGACAAAACTGGTAAAATGGATTTGCACAAATTAAATACTACTTGCTTTAATTCTTACATTACCTCCAATCAAAGTCTTCAAATTTAAATATGCCCAATATTTTTTTTAGGATATGTACACACTTTTAGTCTCATAAAAAATGTGAGAAAATTGGTCATTAAAGTTTCACAAAAAACAAATCACGTCCCTCATCTTTCAAATTTCTATTGGATTAGGATAATTGAGTGAAAAATGGCATAACTTTTGTTAAAATACTCTTCCAAATCCAACTCACCAATACATCTGTCTCTTATACACATCTAGATAAATTTTTTAGAATTTATTAGGTAAAGAATAAAATATTTATTAGGGTACAAGCATAAAATTGACATAAATATAATTTTTATTTCAATTGTCCTGATAGAGTAATAATTTAGAAAATGAGGGACGTGATAAATAAAGGAAAGTCCCTCTCTTTCTGTCTCTTATACACATCTAGATGTGTATAAGAGACAGATATACACATCTGGATCTTATAAAGCTTTTGATATTGGAGTCATTTGCCAAGTAGAAAGATCCTAAAAATTAAAAAATTCACAGATAATTCTTATATCTTACATCGTTGTTCCATTTTGCCTTCGATAGCAAAACTATTACGAAGCTTGGCAAAGTTAGATGCCACCTTTCTTTGTTTGTATTGGGTGTTTGGCCTATTATTAATCAAGGATTTGATGAACCCAAGAAAACACCAAATTGACAGTTGAAGCAATTGAGTTGGAGAAAAATAGATTGTTGGATTGTAAGGCATACCACTACCTCAATACCAAAGTCGAGCTACATGTATTCAACAAATTTATGAGTACAATCAACTGCAAAGAAGGCTTGGACAATTTTGATAAATTCAAATTGTGGTTCCGCTGATGTATCTCTAATAAGGGTGTAAGACGTGGAAACAACACGAGTTTGCCCAGATAAAACCAACCGAGCGAGTTAGAGATTTCATTGGTAGAAGTAATGACCTTGCTAATTATATAGAACCAATAGTGAGGTGCTTGAAGAAGTTAAAGTTGTTGAAAAAATCTTACGGTCATTGAGTTCAAAGTTTCACACTAAAAAGGCAGTTCTTGAGATGACCAAGGAATTGAATACTTTGAAACTTGATGAAGTAGAAAGTGAATTGATAACTTATGAGATGTCCCTGAGATCAACAAACGGCTGCTATAATTGAGGAAGTATTGCAGGCCAAGGTGGAATTCCATCGAAAGACTCAATATTGTGAATTTTATATCTAGACTCATAAAGCTGTATTGTGACAATTTTGTAGATGTTTTCTTCTCGAAAAACAATAAATGCTCTAGTAAATCTAAGCATATTGAGTTAAAATATCATGTTATTCGAGAAAAAAATTCAGCAACAAAAGGTGTCCATGGAGCATATAAAGACTGACAAGAAACTTGCATACTCATTAACAAAAGCATTGGAGCCAAAGAAATTTTGGTACATGTTAGTTCCATTGATCTTGATAAATTTTGAATATATGCTGAATTGTGTGCATTATTGATTGGGTTAAATGCAGAAAACTCTCCTGAACTTATACTCCAATTGCAGTTTGCCCCTTCAACTTATTTAATAAGTACTTTATCCCATTGCTTCTTAATTCTTCATGTTTTGAGACAAAATTACCCTTATTATTTTAATAATTTTTTTTCTTTTTTTTTTCTCTTCTTACCAATTTATTTATTTTCTCTCTCATATTTTGCTTTTGTCTTCTTACCCATTCTTTCTTGCTACCGCTTAACACATCTAGATGTGTATAATAGACAGTCTAATATATTGTATCTAACTTATTACAGTACATTTAACCATAAATAATTTATAGAATAAATAAGTTTTTTAATATGAGCAATATATATTTTAATAGTATAATATGGATTTTATAAGTTTTACTAATGCTATAATTAATATTAAACAAATTATAAAAAGATAAAATAATTTGTCAAAAAATTTAAAATATATATTCTAAGTATGCAAACAAATTTTTTTGTACCATATTATATTTTGGTTAAATTTACTGTAACTCCAAAAATCATTATATTAGACAGCTATAATATTTTCTTATTATATTTTGCTGATATTACACCATAAATAAAAGGTTGTATACGTTTTTTCATTCTATAATTTTAGTTGTATACTAAAATAATTTTTTAATTTCCTCTAACTCAAAAGAATTTTAATTTTTATTTGTTAATCTTTTTATTAACAGTTAATCACAAACTTTATATTAGAATAAGATATATGTATTGTATTAAAGTATGATAATCTATAAATTAAATTATTTAGACACATGTAAAAAGGTAGAATTATAATTATTTAATTATTAAAAGTAATGTAATTGTTAAGTAGTAACAAGAAAGAATAGTGGAAAAAAAGAAAAACAAGATAGAGAAAATAAATAAAAGAGAAAGAGAAGAAAAAAGAAAAACAATAATAATTAAAATAATAAGGGTAATTTTATCCCAAAACATTAAAGAGAGTAAAGTGTTTATTAAATAAGTTGAGAGGGGCGAACTGCAACTCGGGTGTAAATTTAGGAAATTTTCTGCATTTAACCCTTAATGATTTACAAAATATCAAACAGGATGTAATATTTTGGACCATCGATAGTCATTACGGATTTGATTGTCTATTTTCTCCCTCATTTAGTATATCTACGTCTAGTTGTTGAATTTATGATACATGGAAGAAAGTATATACATTATATGAAATACAACCGTCACGATCCATTTTAATCATAAATTAATATTTCTGGCCACTTTATTAAGTACATATTAATATTTATTTGATCAATTATCCCGAGAATATTAGAATATTAAATTTAGTGGACTTTTTGACCACTTGATATTCTGAATTATTATTATTATTTTCTCACATTTAATTGTAGGACAAAATTATCATGTAAATAATTGAATAAATATAAATATATGATATATTAATTTAGAAGGAATATCCCATTTCATCTGATATATCTAGATGTAAATAATTCTTACTATTGGCTCTATTACTAAAGAGTTTAATCAGTTAAAGATATTTTCATTTTGATAGGACTCTATGATGGGAGGAGTCCTAAAATCGTTAAGATAAATAATTCTTACGATTAGCTCTATTACTAAAAAGTTTAATCAATTAAAGATACTTTTCATTTTGGTAGGACTCTATGATGGGAGGAGTTCTAACTTAATCTTTATATAAATAGTTTTTGGTCTCGGTCTACTGTAACTGTAATTTGTTATAGTTCTACATATAACTGAACACACAATATTATAGACCGTGAAAGGAGAAAAGACCAAAGAAGCAAAGTACTTCATCAGATTTAGGACAAATTAGTTATGGTATCCGATGATTCTTTGACAAAACTTTACTAGTGTTTACAAATTACAAATAAAATCCTTGTAATTTATGTTTAACATAACCAACAACAGTAAGTTTCTTAATTAAAAAAAAAAAAAAGAGAGAAAAGCAATATAAAACAATTCAATTACATTTTCCACCACTCCGTCGTTTGCTATGCCGGATAAGAAATCGGGAACTGGGAAGCGAAACACCAGCCAGCCCCAACCCAACCGATAAAGCTGTGGAGCAGATAAAGCCTCCTATTTTCAGGGCTGTAACTTGTAGGTTTCATGACATTGAGTACATTTTGGCAAACTAAATAAAAAGTTTATATATCTGGACGTGGTTAAAAAAAATGGTTACCCCATTTTTATACTTTAAAATTTGTATTATATAAATATTTAAAACATATAGTGTTATACTATATAAGTATTTAAAATACAATAGTATTGATACTCTAATGTGAACATAAAATTTACCAATAAAATTATCTATTTATATGTTTCGAAGCGTGAGAAGACGAGTAATTGAACAAAATTTAGGTACCATTTTATCTTCTTGAAAAACCTCACGCATGTTGTCCAGGAAGGCACGCATATCTTCCTGAAGCCTTTCATATTGTATAGTTGCATGATTCCAGTTTGCTTGTTCTATAGCAGCATCTGCAAATAAAAAAATCTATTGAAAAAAAAAAAGAGAAAGTATGCATGAAAAATCATGAAATTACAATTGACACGTAGAAAACCTTAGGTTTGTTTCGTGGACATACAAATATGAACTAATTCCACTTTGCACCCCTCAATTCATTCCTAATTTTCACTTTCTACTTCTAATTTCAATTTTGGATACTTTGCAACCTTAACTCTCAAATTCGTCCAATTTCAATCCAAATTTTAATACCGTCGCAAAAATTAAAGAAATATTTTTGTGTGTCCAATAAATTCATTACGATGTACAAGAATATTGTTATAATATTTTTACTGTACGAGCAAAGATTCTAAATTTTGTGACGATGTTAAAAATTGAATTGAAATAAGACGAATTTGAGAATGGAGGTACAAAGTATCTAAAATTTAAATTGTGAATGCAAAGTGAGAATTGTGTATAAATTTGATAAGTACAAACTGAAATTTGTCTTACAAACATACAAATTGTTTACTCCAGTAATTTAAGTGCAATAGCTACAACTGTGATAGGAAGTTAGGACTTAGGAACCCTGTATAACCCTACACATATTGACTTAGTGTGCCTTGTAACTCCAAAAACTTAGTTCTATATTCACAATGCAGTTACCCAAATGTTTCTATACTATATATGTTAATACAATTATAATTTGTGGAAAATTTTACAATTCTATTTTTAGAAACCAGTCGTTGGTGTTATAGGGTTTATATAATACAATACTATGTATTTTAAAAACTTATATTATATAAATCTTTAAAATCAAGGAAATGATTCTCTCAAGGGGACCGTAAAATTCCCCCTAAATTTGTATGTAGAATCAGTCCACGTCCTCCATGTACAATCATATGGGTTAGGAGATTAAATTACTTTTTCAATTATATCAAAATAATTTCATGTTAATACTCAAGTAAAAGGAAAGCCCATAGTTAAGAGATTAAAATACTTAATTCAATAAAAGTCCTCTTACGTTTTATCCGAAAGCAAAAATGATCCTTTTCGGCATTCAAATATACTTTATTTCATCTAGAAAACTTTACAAAGAACCAAATGGAAATTACTGACCAGATACTATAAAATGTTAAAAAAAAAAAAGGACTATTCACTTTGCACTCTTCAATCTACGCCCAATTCCAACTTTGCACTACAAATTTTAGTTTTTGATACTTTACACCCCATAAATATAATTTTTAAATCTATTACACTTGGGCATATTTTTAATACCATCACCAAATTTAAAGGAATTTTTGCATGTGCACCAAGATATTATAGTAGTATGTTGTACATCCTGCTAAACATATTGTGCATGTGGAAACATTCCGTTAATTTGAATGGCGGTATTAAAAATTCTACTAAAGTGGGATGGACTTGAAAGTTGAAGGTGAAAAATGTCCAAATTTAAATTAAAAATAAAAAGTAAAAATTATATATAAGTTGATAAGAGACAAATTGGTATGTGAAGTGACAATTTAACCACTATTTTTTTCGAATAACCAGATGAACTTACCTAGTTGTTGTGGGCCTATCTCATTTTTTTTTGAAAAAGAATTAGTGGCTAACAAAATGTCATTTAGACAGTAAGCAATATTCACTTCTTAGGATAAAATTTCCCCTCTTGGCTATATATGAATTTATACCAAGCTGTTTTTCCATGAATCCAATTTACTATATTAACCAAATCACTATGTAAGTTTAATTAATGAGTAAGTTTTGGCTGAAAAGAAAGAAAATCTCATTACTTTTCAATTATCCAACAGTCAAAAATACTTATTTTATAATAAGGAATGAGTAGCAAAATTTTTTCATAAATGATGTGATTAAATTTACACGGGAGATCCACAATATAATTTTCTGATTTATACCTAGACGGAATGGTAGCTCATCTGTTTGGAAACTAGAATAGTTAGCTTTGCCTACAATTTCCATATTCGGATACCTGATATATGTGTCATAATTACTAGGATTAATTTCACTTTACCCCTTTAACATTTGAATTACCATCACTTTAGTCTCTAACGTTATTTTTTAGGCACTTGAGTCCTTGAACTAATGGTCAAATCTAGCGATGTTAGATTTTCAACTAAAATAACTTTTTCACCCTCAAATTTTAATGAAAAATGGTTAAATCATGCAACAAAATGAGAGAAAAAGAGAAAATAAATTAGTAAAAATGTGAAGAAAACCATTTAAAAAAATGTGAAGTGAAAAAAGAGATAATGCTATCCATATAAAGATAACATTTTATTTAAATAAGATTACAGGGTTAAGATATGATAGATTATGCCACGGTATTTAATTGGATTTTATCACGAATTTAAGTGATATAAAATAACGATAAAGACTATTGATAAATAATTCAAAATATTAAGAGTATAAACTATTGTGTTTTCCTATACATTTCTAGATTATCTATAAATAGGTCAAGGTATCATAATCTATCACATGTAAACATTAGCAATCAGACTCCATTTCTTTATTCTCTCTTCATATTTCTTTATGCTCTCTTCATTGAATATTTTTATGGGTCTTAAGCATCGGAAATCCATTTTGGAATCGAAATCCGGATAAGCTCTTGTTGTAATTCTCAGGGTTTACAAACGGGGCTTAATCACTTGGGTATTTACAATTTACCCTGAATAGTCCTTTTTTTTTTTTGCACAGAAAAAAGAAGGTGAAACCCAGTATAAGTTACAGTCACACTCTAGTACATTATTTAATAGATATAATCACCTCCTATTTTCTAAAATATACCCTATTAAAAATTTAAAATTATCGAATAAAGTTATAATTTATGTATTATTAAATATATGTAGCTCTCAAAATTATAGTGTCTATAATCCTATAATTACTTTGGTCACAAATAAAATAATTTGAAATATTTTTAAGCAAAATGAGTAGTAATAAAATAAATAAATGATGTGAAGAGAACCATTCAAATATAAACTACAAGGGCTTATTCCACTTTAAACCCCTAACCTGTACTCGATTATCATTTTGCACTATATATTTATTTTTTGGATATATTGCACCCTTAAATTTTAGATTTATCCATTTCAATCAAATTTTTAATACCGATACCAAAGCCAACGGATATTCCAAACGTGCACACTACGCACCTAAAATGAAAAATTAGTTAACACTATTAAAACTTGACCAAGGTGGATTGAATCTAATAATTAGGAGTGCAATGTATCAAAAATTTAGAATAGGAGAACGCATTGCATCATAAATTCGGGAGTACAAAGTAAGATTAGTTATGACTACTTTGATTCGTGCAATACGCTCCAAAATAAGCGTGTGGTATGCAGTTATTTAACATAACAAATTTTGGAGATGGTTGGCTCCCCGACCATGTTCAACAGTCCACTCCTATGTTGGCATATTCCCAATTTTCTAGTCCTTCTTTTTACGCAAATTCAAGATAGCATAGTTATGGTGTCTCCTCCTCTCAGATCACTCATTCCCCTGGTGCTAGTATTCTTGTCCTCTACCTATTTTAAATATTAAGGGTAATGATCCTAAAGTGGTTTGTCAATTGTGTAATAAAGTTGGTCATACAGTTCCTACTTGTCGTAGCAGATATGATATCTTCAAATCCTTTAGTGCTATGACCGTCACCAAGCCGTCTGACCCTCCATCTGGACTCCGGCGCCACAGCTCATATAACTCCTAATGAAGGTAATCTCTCTTCACTTGCCCCTTACTGTGGCTCTCTCTGGCGCCATTGCTCATATAACTCCTAATGAAGGTAATCTCTCTTCACTTGCCCCTTACTGCGGCTCTGATAAAATTGTAGTTGGTGATTGCTCAACACTACCTATTACACATACTGGCTCATCTTATCTTCAGACTTAGTCTAGTCCTTTACACCTTAAAAATGTCCTTCATGTTCCTCGTCTTCATCACAATCTTCTTTCTATTCGTTGTATCTATCAAGATAATAATTGTTCTGTTAATTTTAGTTCTTCTCATTTCTCTGTGAAGGACAATTTGACAGGAAAACTCTCATCTACACTAGATCTTGGGGTGGTCTCTATCCTATCTCATCCTTATTCGTCTCGCCTAAGTATTATGCTTTGGTTGCTCGTGCAGTCCCTGATAATATATTGCATTCTTGGTTAGGACATCCTCACCTCAAGACTCTGAAACATCTTCACTGAAGTGGTTCTATTGCAGTATCTCAAAATTTTTACAGTTTTTCTTCTAGTTGTCAGTTCGTGCTAAGTCTAAATGTTTATTGTTTAGTGATGTCGAACATACTAGTAATGAACCTCTTTATTTAATATACTCTGATGTTTGGTCCTCTACCGTGGTATGTAATTCCTATTTTTGTTATTATGTTTTATTTGTTGATGATTTTAGTCGTTTCTCGTGGGTGTATCCTATGCGTCATAAGTCGAAATTTTTCACTCATTTTCGTACTTTTAAACATCTTGTGTAAAATCTTTTCTCCACTAAAATAAAATTTTTTCAAAGTGATGGAGGACGTGACACTAATACTTCATTTAAGCAATTTCTAAATGAAAATGGCATTTCTCTTTGCCTTTCGTGCCTTAGACACGCCACAACAAAATGGTGTGGCCGACATCTAGCATCGCCATCTTATCGAAATTCTCGCACTCTTTTACTTGAAGAGCATTTTTCTCCTGAAATTTGGGTTGAAGAAGTGAATCTTGCTTACTGCTGTTCTTATACAAGAGCTATTCTAGTGGTGCTCTTCCCTATCACTGTCTTTTCAAGAAAAGCTAAACTATAATCTTCTTCAACCCAAATTGGTTGTGAATATTATCTTAATCTCATGCATAAAACAACTCATAAACTTGATGCTCGTTCACAACCTTGTTTTTTTTAGGGTATGCTTCTAACTATAATGGGTATCGATATCTTAACCCTCAAACCAATCAAGTGTACATAAGTTGTCATGTTGTTTTCCACAAAACTTTGTTCCTTTATATTCGGCTTACTTCTAAGGTTTGGACGTCTCCTTCTATCTCTAGTGAGTTTATCTCAATGCCTTTAGTCCTTGTTTCTTCACAACCGATATTGACATTATCTTTTCTTTTTGATAGTCTTGATTGTGATCCTCTTATTTCTGTGTCCCCCCTATCAATTTCATCTACTACTTTGGTTTCTTCATTCGGTATAGAAACCTTATCTTTTTCCAATATTCAAACATCACTTCCTATTCATGATATTTCTTCTAGTCTAGTTCCACCCTTAGATGTTCTTACATCCTCTTCTACTATCTCTACTCCTCTAGCATCATCCAATTTTGAGCTCACATCCAAACATCTAATGGTGACTCGACTTAAAATTGGCATTTGTAAACCTAAGCAAATTTTATATCTTAGTTCTTGGGTATCACCTATTGACATTCCTCTTGAGCCTTCTTCATTCACTCAGGTAGTTAAAGATCCTCGTTCAAAGGTAGCTATGACAAATAAATTTAATACTTTTCTTGCCAACAACACTTGGACATTAGTTCTTCCTCCTAACAAACACATTGTAGGTTGCAAGTGGATTTTCAAGATTAAACAACATTATGATGGTTCTATTGAACGGTTTAACGCTTGACTTGTTGCTCAAGGATATAAACAACAGGCTGGTATTGATTATACTGAAACTTTTAGCCCCGTTGTTAAACCCTCCACTATCCGACTTGTCCTATCTTTAGCTATCTCCTTTAATTGGCCCACTCACAAGCTTCATGTTAAAATTGATGTATGCAACTTTACACGGTTATCCTTCAGAGGAAGATTACATGAAACAACCTCCTGTAATCTTCCTCTGAAGGATAACCGTGTTTGTAGACTTAAATGTTCTATTTGTGGCTTAAAACAGGCACCTTGTACTTGGTTCCAATGTTTTAGTTCTCATCTTTTTTATTATAGTTTCTCATCTAGTCCGGCTGACACTTCTATGTTTGTCCATATTTTTGCTACTAATATTCTTATTCTCTTTCTCTATGTAAATAATATAGTTTTCACAAGTAATAATTCATCTTACATTCAGAGTTTTATCACTGCTCCATCTCATTTCTTTGCTATGAAGGATCTCGGTAATTTGCATTATTTTTAGGTGTTGAAGCTCATTGTCAGTCCTCTTCTATTCTCTTAACTCAAACTCGTTATGCTTCCAATCTTCTTAGACTGGTCAATATGCATGATTGTAAGCCTGTCTCTATTCCCCTTCCCGTTACTTCCCAATTATCCCTTCATCAAGGTAAGACAATGTACTTTCCAATCCAACCACTTATTGGAGTATGATTGGCGCTCTTCAATATCTTACCTTCACTTTTCTAGATATTGCTTATGCCGTTGGGATTGTTAGCCAACTCATGCATAATCCTCACTCTTCTCATCTTCAACCGATTAAGCGTATTCTACGGTATATTAAGGGTACCCTTTCTTATGGTCTCACTTTCAGTCCCTCACAATCTATGTCTAATTGCTAACGCTGATGCCGATTGAGCTGGCTATCTGGACACTCGCCATTCCATTACTAGTTTTGCTATTTTTTTAGGATCTAATCTTTTATCTTGGAGTTCTAAGAAACAACCTACTGTGTCACGTTCTAGTGCTGAGTCTAAGTATTACTCCGTTGCTTTTGCCATTAGGAACACCCTGTCTCTTATTCAAAGGTGATGTGCATAAGAGACAGAGTATAACATGTCTACTGTGACAACATCAGTGCTACTTATCTTGCTATTAACCCACCTTTTTATGCTCATCCACCAAACACATAGAAATTGATTTTCATTTTCCAGAGAAAAGGTGGCATCTGAAGTTGTGCTTGCTGACATTTTTACTAAAAGTTTATCTCATTCAAAATTTGTGTATCATAGGAATAGTCTTCATGTGGTTGCACCTTTCGATTGAGAGGGGCTGTTAGACCTTATATATGTGTATTATACATAGAGGTTATTATGGTCATTGTACATAATTTTTGGTCTATATAATATACGTCTATGTCTAATCTAGGGTTGACACGGAACTTTCTTTACAGTTTTTTTAAAATATTTTAATATAACTCTTTTCTCAATTAACCTGCATTATTCAATTATTCATTTTAAATTTAATAAATTAAATTAAAAATCTTTATTTATTTTTTTTCTCAATTACCCAATTAATCTTTTTGTAAATCAAATCTAAATAATACTATTTTATTATTAGAATGTAAAAAATAATTTTATAACAATATTTCCTTAAGATGCACATGCATAAGGTGCCAAGATTACTCCTTACAGGAGTACTAATAAAAGAACTCACAAATTAATATATATATATATATATATATATATATACAGTTGCATGATCTATATATTGTTAGGAAGAGACAGGAGATATTTGACAGAGGTGATCTCTACAGCTTCTTATATTGTCTCCTTATGCAGCTATTGATTTCAAGACTAAAAGAGACACCAAATTTGCATGGTTTGGTGGGTTTACCAACCATGCCCAGGAGTTGGCGAGCTGTTTACTATATGAGAAGAATACAAAAGCTTTAGGAGAATGCTCCTGAGCCCACAAAAGGGCTAGTACAAAAACACAAGAAAAGCCAAAATAAAGACAAAAGGCTTAATGACCAATAAGGCCCAATAGCCTAATAAGCTATCTTATGTTTAGTACTTGGTACTTAAAGCCCAAAGCCTAAGGCCTCTATTTATAAGACCAAGGCTACATAATTCTCGTTAAAATTAATCAATGTGGGACAAAAGCCACATAACAGAAGAGTACCTTGGCGTGTGCCCATGATGTCCACAAAATAGTAAAATAACAAACTTGCTCCACCTTCTCCATACAAGCCTCAATGGGCTTAATCAACAATCAACTTACACTCAACTAATGTGTATACATGTGACAGACTAGAAACGGAAGAGGTTTCATAAACATGAAAACAACATGACAACTTTGGTACTGATCTTTTGAACAAGAACTTTTCCCTCAGTAATAGTATCCCGAACGGAGTAAAATTTCACATCAATGTGCTTAGTCCTCTCATGATATATTTGATCTTTAGTCAAGTGATTTGCACTTTGACTATCGCAATAAACTGTAGTAACACCATGATGCAGACTCAACTCGTTGGTAAGGGTGTAGTCCTCTCTTATGCAGGCATCTAGATTGTATAAGAGACAGATATATTTAACTTCCTGAGTAAGCAGAAGAAGCCTCAATAGGTTGTAAAGTAGCTTTATAATTAACTGCACATCGCACCAGCAACACAAAATACATAACTAGTCCATCTTCTTTTTTCAAGATCCCCGGCGTAATCAAGTTTTGAATCCACAAAACCAATCGAAGTGTCACTATTTTTTCCAAACTCCAAACAAGTGTTTGAAGTACCTTTCAAGTATTTGAGAATCCATTTCACAGCCTGCCAATTTTATTTTCCAGGAAAAGACATATACCTGCTAACCACACTGTCTCTTATAGACATGTGGGATAAAAGAGACAAACTTCGCATATGAAGATACTGCCGACTGCACTAGAGTATGGAACTCGTGCCATAAAACCTTCTTCCATCGTCTATTGTGGTGACTGAGAAGTTGAAGTCGAAAATGACTTGTAAGAGGAGTACTCACAGGTTTAGTGCTTTTCATGCTAAATTTCTCCAAAACTTTCTCAAGATCTTGCTTTTGGGTCAGGAACAATTTCATAGCTCCTCGATATCTCTTGATTTTCATGCCAAGAATCTTCTTAGCTGCTCCCAAATCTTTCATCTCAAATTCACTACTCAACTGTGCTTTCAAAGTGTGAATTTCTACAGAATTCTTGACAGCAATGAGCATGTCCATCAATATAAAGAACAAATAAATGAAAGAATCTTCATTTAATTTCTGGAAATAGACACAATTGCCATACATGCTCCTTGAATAACTATGATCCAACATACAGGAATCAAACCTCTTATACCCTTTTTTTGGAAACTGCTTCAATCCGCACAAGGATTTCTTTAGCGAGCAAACATGGTCTTCTTTCTTTCAACTTTAAATCCCTGAGGTTGTCTCATATTGATTTGTTCTTCAAGTTCACCATGTAGGAAAGACAGTCCTGACATCAAGTTCCTCCAATTCCAAATCATACATTGCAACTAAGGCAAGTAAAACACGAATAAAGCTATGATTGGACAACAGGTGAAAACACATCATTGAAATCAAAACCGGGTACCTGACTATAGACCTTTGCAACTAATACACATGCTGAATACCTTGTATCTTCAACCCCTGGATGACCTTCATTCTTCTTAAAAACCCATTTGCAATAAAAAAATTTTCTTACCTAAAGGCAGCTTCACAAGAACCATCAAGTTTTATTTTTATAGAGAGACTCAATTTCTTCATTCATAGCGACCAACCACTTAGCTGAATTATCACAAGAAACTGCTTCAAAGTAGGTGGAAGGATCACCACTCCATCCGTGTCTTCAGCAACTGAAAAACCATATGCAACTAAATTTGCATATTGCTGCGATGGTCGAATCTCCCTCCTTGATCTATCCTTGACAATAGAATGCTCCTCCTTCTCTGGTTCTCCTTCAATAGACTCTGATTCTATTCTACTGAATTTTTTTGACTGGAGATAGACTAAGAGACAGCCCATGGATGTTGGTCTTTCGATCAAACCATGCAAGAATTTCCCATCATTCACGTCCATATATGCTGGACACCCAAAAATTTTCAAATCAGAGTAATTAGCAAGAGTTCCTAACCAAACTTCCTCAGGAGTCTTGAAATCAATAGCTGCATAAGGAGACAATATAAGAAGCTGTAGAGATCACCTCTGTCCAAAAGTCCTTTGTCAGCCCTGTATTAGAGATCATACAACGGGCTCTCTCTAAAAATTTTCTGTTCATACGTTCGGTCACACTATTTTGCTGAGGAGTCATCCTAACTGTATAGTGCCGAAAAAATTCCTTCATTTTTGCAAAATACATCAAATTTGCCTTCACAAAAATTCCATGCCATTATCTATTTTAAGCCGCTTGATCTGTTTACCTGTCTGTTTCTCAATTAAAACTTTCCATTGCTTGAAAGTTAGGTAAACATCATTTTTATGTTTCAAAAAGTAAACCCAAACTTTCATTGAATAATCATCAATGAAAGTTAAAATATATCTGGCACCACCCTTAGATGGAACATGTGGAGCTGGCCCCCAAAGATCAGAATGGATATAATCTAAAGTATCTTTTGTCCACATAAATGATTGCTGGTGAACTGAAGCTGACAGCTCTTCTACTTCCTAAAGACACAATGTTCACAAAAATCCATCGCTCTGGTACGTTGCCCACAAAGAAGTCCTATTTTGCTCAACATAGTCAAACCTTTCTCGCTCATGTGCCCCAAACGCATATGCCATAATTTGGTGATGTCAGAATCAGACAAAAATGATGAGGAGACTGCTGCAGAACCTTATACAAGTAGAAGATGTGCATAAGTATCTTATACACAGAATAGCAAGTGTCATAATGAGGTCCGCACACATACAGACTTTCATAAGAGACAGGCAATAACTGTTCGCATAAACTGTAAAGTAAATTCTAAGGTGCCTAAAGAGATGAGATTCTTTTTCAACTCAGGAACATGTCTAACATTAGTGAGTGTCCTAACAATACCATCATGCATTTTAATTTGGACTACACCCTTACCAACAATGTCACAAACGGCATCTTTGTATTGTCCATCAAAACAATTCCACAATTACAAGATTCATAAATGGAAAACAAATCCCTATTAGGACATGCGATAAGAGCATCCCGAATCTAAAATTCACTCATCTTCAGACCTTGTTCTATCATCAATGACAGGACCTTAATATATCCATCACTCTCATCAGCTGTAATGCTAGCCTCGGCAGTATCAATATTTTTCTGGTTAGATTTCTCCATATGCTTATCTTTATTTTTCAGCCTGAAGCATTCGGATTTAATGTGCCCCTTTTTACGACAATAATTTCATACCATATTTTTATGTCTGGATTTAGATCTAGATTTTGATTTACTACTATCAAAGTCTCTCCTTTCAGATCTACTCCTGGCAACAAAGCATTCAGCTTGATTTCTACCAATTTTTCCAGTTATATCCCTATCAATTTGCTCCTTAGATTTTAAGGCAGATTTAATTTCACGATACAAGATTGTTTCTTTATCATAAATCATAGTATCACGAAAATGTTTAAATGATAAGGGGAAGGGAACATAACAACAAAAGGGCTTGATCCTCATCATCAATTTTCACATCTATATTTCCCAAATCCATAACAATGGAATCAAATTTATCAAGATGTGAGAGTATAGATGTGTACTTCAGTCATCCGAAGCATGTAAAAGGTTTGTTTTAAATAGAGTCGATTCTTAATTGTCTTCTTCATATACAAAGTTTTTAGTTTATCCCATATACCTTTGGGTGTCGTCTCAGTAGCGACCTCCCTTAATACCTAATCAGAGAGATTTAGGATAATACCTTATCTGGCCTTTTTATCAAGGTCCTCAAAATCCTTCACCGACATCTTCTCTGGCTTTTTCTCCACTCCATGAAGCGCTATGTCCATACCATCTTGGATTAGGATAGCCTCCATCTTGAGCTGCCATATGCCGAAGTTGATACTCAGGTCAAATTTCTCTGCCTGGGTCTTTGTTATCATCATAATGTCTCTGATACCAATTTGTTAGGAATTGTCCCAAGAAATTGACATATAAAAGTTCGAGACCAATCCGAAACAAACGATAACAAAATAATAGATAGAGAAAATGTCCCAAGAAATTGACAAAAGTTTGAGACTAATCCGAAACAAACGATAACAAAATAATAGGTAGAGAAAATAAAAGAGACACCAAATTTGCATGGTTTGATCGAAAGACCAACATCCATGGGCGAAGGCGAGCAAATTTTACTATATGAGAAGAATACAAAAGCTTTAGGAGAATGCTCCTGAGCCCACAAAAGGACTAGTACAAAAACACAAGAAAAGGTCGTAAAGAGACAGGCCTATTAGAATTTTTTTTCTTATTTTCCCCTAAATATAGAGTTTGGTACGTTGAAAGTCCTATATATCCAGTTTCTCTCTTCCTTTCCTTGAGTGGCAAATATAAGTAAGAAAACTATTTCCATGAAAAGCCCTTTTGTGCTAGAATCTCATTCTTTATCTAATAAAGCTCATTCCCATCCTAACCTGCAAATGAAAATATTTGTACGACTGTCAATTTTCCCAACAAGTATTCCTCTAACCTCCTACAACACTTTATCATCTGTCATGTCTAAAAAACTTCACCATCCTATAATGTGTATGGTAAATTTTGTAATTTCAAAACCATCTGAGACCAAACATATCAATACGAACAACATTTCACTCGTTATCTATTCTTTTTAAATATAAAATTAATTATAGATCATTATTTTTTAATTTCAAATAGGTCATATGTGTTAAAACAAGGGAGCCAACTTTTGTGTATGTTATATATCTTAATGCTAATACCTTTGAGCTGATTACTTAATTCCGCGATGAATTTACTAGGCTTCGTATCCATCAGTTCGCCATTGGTCTTTAACTCCTGTCCAGCTGCTTCCTTAAAATTATTTAGTTTTGCATTCCTCTTTCGTTCCACTATTGAGAGGTACACTGGCTCAACAACCTACAAGATTTCAAAAGAAAAGGATACGATCAAATGTTAGTTGTATAGAGCCAATTTTAGTTAACGGCGGAATGTTCAGATTGATCATGTAATTAAGTGAACATACTATTAAGGTTTTATTCTCAACCGCTTATGAAAAGATATGAACTATTCAATTTTGAATTTTTTTTTTTTTTTTTAAAAAAACGCTTTTAAAAAAACAGGTTTCTTATATATTTTAGTTGTTCTAAACATGAAAAAATATATTTTTTCAGTTTTTATCAACAGATTTTTTAAAAATAATTATTTTGCAAACAAATTTCAATAACCAGCAATGAACAAGCCCTAACCAGTTTCATTCTTGCAACATTCTTAATTGATTCACTAGCTAGATGCTAGTAGTTTGCATCCAACCATTTAACTAGCTCACATTTGGAATTGTTTCAAGGTTTTAATTGATTTACATCCCATGAGATTATTCAAATTACGAAAAAGAAAAAAAAACCTAAGTTTGACCAAACAATCCAACCCTTTGAATACCAAACGTTATCAAAGACCCCCATTTGCTTAATTTATTTGTGAAAAATTGGTCCTTCAATTTTCCACGATTTTAATATTTTTTTTGGGTCTCCAAATGGCTGTTTCCCTTCGTATATACAAAATACTGAAACTTAATGGCGAAGGTGATACTCTCTATTTTTTACGTTTAAGAAATTGGAGAGCAAACTTTTGCATACAGCTATGAAACTACTAATGTAAAAGTTACGACGTGCCGAGAAAGCTAGGCAAACAATTAAAGCAAAACCACTTAAAAGCATACCTGTAACAGATTCATAGTTAATTGCTTCGAAATTTCAGTCCTTTTAGTTTCATCATAAGATTGAGCTTCCTCATCATAACTAGACGGAAAGCATATATAAATATAGTCAACAACCATAACCTTGTGATGGATATAGTTCTCTATTTTGTCAAAAGTAACTCTCAATATTGTTTAAATCAATTAGTAAATTAGATCAAAGGGTAAAAAACACTTTTAATCTCTTAAGTTTGACTTATTGACATATTTGGTTTTTAAAGTTTTACAAAAAAATAAATTATATCCCTCATCTTTCAAGTTTCTACTGATTAGGATAATTGACAAAAAATAGCATAATTTTTTTGTTAAACTTTATGAGAAAGTGCAATTTTCTTTGGCTTTAGCCCAGAGAAAGTAAAAAATAAACAGTAATTTTGTTGAGTTTATAGGTATGGAATGAAATATTTGTTAGAATAGATATATAGAAGAGTAAAATTATGCCATCTTTCTGTCAATTGTCCTAAATTAATAAAAACTTGAAAATTGCGGGATGTGATTTTTGTAAAACTTTAAGGATCAAATATATCAACATACTAAATTTTGAGGATTGGAAGTGTTTCTTACCCTTGGCACCAAACAATTTAAACAAACATATCGTGATGAAATCCTACCCATGGCCCGTTTCCATCACGACTTTGTTTAGTCCAATTTCTATACCTGAAAGTACATAGCTAAAACTAACAATGGTTGCATGAAGTTTTGACTCAAAAAGATACGGATTAAGTGGGCTGCATTTTTTAGTTTATGGTCACATAGTTAGAACATTTGTTAAATTTTTGGTACTTGTGTAAAAAAATTGATTAAAACAAAAAAAAAATATATAAAAATTTGAGATGCAATATGTTTAAAATTGAAATTTAAGATACAAAGTGATAATCGACTAGTATATATAATGAGAGGAACAAGAAAATGGGAAGCAATTGGTTTACGTTTTTGGCATATCAAAGCAAGAAGTTTTGAGAGAAATAAAACTAGATAAATCATGACACATAAAGTAGTACTGCTTTCGCCTCCTTCATTTTGTTATAATTTGACTTTTTTAGTCAATCAGATCAATTTTATGATCAATAATTCATAAAATTAAAAAATAATGATTTATATAATGTATTATGAAAGTTGAAATTTATAAAAAAAAATTAAAAAATCTGTAAAAAATCGAGCCTTAAAAATTTGACTTGTTTCACAAAAAACAAAAAAAAAAAAAATGTAATATGATAAATATATTAACATGGAAATAGTACTAATTAAGTGAAACTTACTAATGTAGGTAATTGTCAATAAGTGAACTGACTTTCTTTCCAAAGCCTTGTACAACTTCACCTGACTTTACATCCTTCTTTATTTGAAGCCAGGACTGGTTCATTTCTCACAGGTGATAAATATATATAATTAGAATGGTCAATTCATCATTGTAAAATCCAAAACTTAAAATTTTTAAACGAATTGGTCCGGAATCGATCACATCATTTACTTAAAAGTAATATGATTGATTCAGGAGAAAGGTCCATGATATAATACCATATGCTCATTCCATCAAAAATCTCCCATCCAAAACAATAATTTATAAAAGCAAGAATAAGCTTCTTCCTACCTTATTCTTTCGAAAACTCTTGTACTTCTCCGTGGCAATTGAATTACATTGTACTTCAGCAACCATGATCTACCAGTCAAATAAAAATAGAATGATATGCATGATGTATAACTTAATACGGACATGATGTATAAATTAATACGGACATGATCTATAATTAATTTTATGGTTTTACTCTATAGCTTGGTAGGTTAAGGTCCTTGTCCTCCTTAATTTTATCCCAAATTATTTCTGCATAATTTGCAAAGCCTGAATCAGTTGTCCTCTGTGGAGCGCGTTCACCAGATTTTGTGTAGGAAATAATCCAGTCTCTCAAGTCATCCACCTTCTCAATAGATATTCAAAAACAAATATGTTTATTCAGTAAATTAACCTCGTCAAAAATAAAATTATTAGTCATGGGTTCGAAACTGTTTGTAATATTTATACAATAAAGAGCAGTTTACACGCTTCATCTATGACATTTTAATCAGTGAATTCAAATTATCAAGAGTAGGTAAAAATTAAAGGGTAGGTAGAAATTAAAGGGTAAGAAGAGAGATAGATTTCTCTTTAAAACACCTTTGTCAAAAATAAAATAACAAAAAGAATTTGTCTCTTATAAAAGAAACAGAAGGAGAAATTGTAATTAACTACGATTACTTAATTTATGTAGCGAGAATTGTTTCATATTCTCTAAATTACACCTATCGTTGATGTTTGTCAATGAATTCATTTCTTTCCTTCAATAAATTAAGAGTAAACGGCCTAGAAGTGTTGGGTTTTGAACATTTACATATATATTAATCGTGTAATATGTATTATCATATTTAATTGACCTAATATAAAGTGAGTTTATATGATTTCAGATAAATGGGTCTAAATCATCTAATTAGTATGGGTTTTTATGTATAGATAACCTAAAATCTTATTTCCTATTTTATGATGGGCAAAACTTGGAGAATAAGGAAAGTATCTCTATATATAGGTTATGAGTCCCCAAATTCTATGTATGTAACTTTTTCTAACATCCATCATCAGAAAAGTGAGAACCCTATTATCTAAAATACATACATAGTAATTTGAAAGATCAATAACTACAAAATTCAAGAATCAAATCCGTAAGTTCAAAAATCACATCCGGTTATTCAAGAATAATGGATTCAGGTACACGTCCGCATCTAATTTTTAATTTATATTCTTGATTATTAAAAATGAAGGATCCGGGTTATGATAACGTTAGTTGTCATGATATTAAAGTTAATTTGGTATTTCTATAAAGTGGTATTAGAGCACTTCAGGCTTATACCAGAGTGAAACAGAATTCTCATTTGATTTATTATATGATTTTATACGGATATAATTATTGAATTCAACAATTTTTATGTGATTTTATTTATTGTTTTTAAGAATAATTGTGATTATATTATGAATTAAAGTTTTGAGTCCAATAATTTTTATATTTAGTAAAAGATCCTGAATGTGATTCACCTGATCTGTCATATCTGCCATAATATTTACCATCATAATCAGATCTGACAGCCTTAATTCTTTTATCAAGTTGGTTCTCAACTTTAGTGCGGTTCATGACTAGAAGGATTTTCTTATACGGTTAAGAATTAGATTTGGTTAAATTATTAAAAATAATGGTTATACGGAAGGTCATGAACTTAGAGAAAGTTCATGGACAAGGTAGAGGTACTGTCATGAACTATTCATGACGTAAAGATCTTATGGTCATGATTGCATGACCTTAAGGAGCAGGTTTATGAAAATTGGGATATATGGTCATGAACTGATCAATTCACGATCAAACGGTATGTTCATGGCCAAATTTTTACGGCCAATGCTTTTAGTAAATAATTAAAATTAAATTTTAGTAAATTAATTAAGGATGTCTAATATTTAAAAATATATTGATACATGCTATCAAAATAGTCCCTCTTGTGTAGGTCAATTTATTTTGGAATATCAAGATGATTGTATATTTGTAATTTATGCAGCTATTCCATCGGCCCAAAGAAAGGTTAATATTTAGTTGAATTACATATATACCTCTAGTAATAAATATGTGATAATTATTTAGTATTCCATGTAAATAAAAAGTCGGTCCAAAGATAGACTTATTGTTTGATAGGATTTATAATCAATATTTGATTACTACACCAAGAGTACCACTTACAAGTTAATATTTCTGTCCAAAAATTAAATATTAATGTTGTGTTAGGTATCTTGTGATGAGCCCTACCATTATTTGAATTTATTATTTATGTTATTTGGAACTTATGTGAATATGTTGTTTTGTTTTATTTTCAGTTAATACATCTGATTCTGTGATATCTGCTAACATTAATTCCATCACTATGTTGAATGGAACCAACTTTAAGGAATGGAAAGAGAACGTAATGATCGTTCTTGGTTGCATGAATCTAGACCTTGCATTGAGGATTAAACAACCTACTCTTCTTACAGATAATAGTTTCACAAAGGAAAAAAAATGACTATGAGAATTGAACTAGATCGTTCAAATCGCATATGTCTTATGATCATAAAACGTGCAATTTCGGAAACCTTCAGGGGTGATGTGTCCAAAAAGGCAACTGCCAAAGAGTTCCTTATGAAAATTGAAAAGCGTTTTGAGAAAAACGATAAGGCTAAAACAAATACGATTCTGGCGAATTCGATCTCAATGAGTTATAAAGAAAAAAGAAATATAAGGGAGTACATCCTAGAAATGTCTCATCTTACTTCAAAACTTAAGGCACTAAAGTTAGACACATCTAGAGGATTTGTATAAGTGACATTTAATAACATGATATATCGTCCTACACAATTGGCTCAATGCACGAGCTCGAATTATAACTACCAAAAGGATAAATGGTGCCTAAATGAACTCATTTCTCATTGTGTGCAATAAGATGAAAGATTGAAATAATAAAAGATTGAAAGTGCTCACTTAGTAAGTACCTTTAAGGACAAAAATAAGAAAAGAAAAAAGGATAAAGAAGCTGTGGATTGTCCACTTCAAAAGACAACAGCAAAAGAAATAAATTGAGGAATTTGGTTGTTGCTTGGCACGCCATGTGTATATATTTGGTACAGTCATTCTTCATGTGTCTAGGATTCTTACACTGTCTCTTATACACATCTAGAATCTGTCTCTAGATGTGTATAAGAGACAGACTTTCGGTAATTCAGACAACCCTGCATAGACACACTTATGTGAGTAGTACCACCAGAATCTATCACACTAAGTGTGTCTAAAGTCGAATGATGCTAAAAGATTCATCTATGTGAGCGACGGTAAACCAGTTAAAGTTGAAACAATAGTAATTTTCAGGTTATTATTAAATCTTATCAATACATAAAAACCCATATATATGTATTTCTAGACCAATTTCCTTATAAGAATGATACCCATCTTAATGTGATCTAAATTGGACAAATTCAGTTATACATATCTTAATAGAAATAGTTAGTTTAGTTTTATTTTGTTTTTTTTTGAATTCAAATATTGTTAGTATCGGTTTTTTGTCTTCTCATGATAACCTTTATTTACTCGAAACTATTGCTTCATATAATGAAACCTTGCATATAAGTTCACGTAGTACTAAACACAAATTAATCAATGAGAATTCTGTTTCACTCTGGTATAAGCATTTAAGACATATTTCTAAACAAAGAATTGAAAGATTTGTGTCAGATAGAATTCTTGATCCCGTTGATTTATCAGATTTTCAAGTCTGCGTTAAATGTATTAAGGGTAAACAAACAAACATAAGGAGATTAGGTACCAATAGATCTTCGAACGTCTTAGAAGTAATACATACGGACATTTGTGGGACATTCCCTACGGCTTCTTGGAATGGTCAATAATATTTCATTACATGCATAGATAATTTTTCCCGTTAGTAGCAACTTGTATAAGAGACAGGTCTTCTTGCCAAGTAGTCTTTGAATAACATTCAGGATCTTTTACTAAATTTCTAGAGGAGTGTGGAATCGTCCCACATTACACTATGCCAAGATCTCCTAGCATGAATGGTGTTGTTGAGAGATGAAAGAGAACTTTAAAAGATATGGCGAGAAGTATGATTAGTCATACAACTTTACTGAATTCACTCTGGAGAAAGGCACTAAAGACTGCAGCTTATATCCTTAATAGAATTCCAACTAAGGCAACAACCAAAACCCTCTATGAACTATGGATTGACACAAAGCCTAGTATAAAACATTTACATATTTGGGGTTGTCCAACTGAGGCAAGACCCAATAGGCTAAATGAAAAGAAATTTGATTCGAAAACAGTCAGTACTTATTATGTTGGTTACTCTGAACGGTCTTAAGGATATAAATTTTATGATCCCACATCCATATCCTTTTGTGAGACAAAAAATGCCCAATTATTTGAGGATATTGAGTTTGGGGGAAAGATAAAGTGAGAGACTTTCTATCTTTGAAATGGAGATCTATTTCTATTCCTACGATTGTTATTGGCTATTTCCACATTAGGCTCCTGACATTGTTCAAGAAGCAAAATCAGTACCACAAGACAACGTTGAAAATCATTCCCGTCAAGAACAATAGCAACAAACTCAACAACCTTAAGAACAAATGCCATTAAGGAGATCCACTAGAGAAAGGAGAAGTGTGGTTCCTGATGATAACATTGTATTTCTCCAAGAACATGAGGATAATATTAGATTGGTGGAAGATGATCTAATAAACTTTCATCAAGCCATACGTAGTGCAAATTCTCAAAAGTGGATTGATGCCATAAATTAGGAAATTAAATCTATGAAAGACAATAACGTTTGGGAACTCGTCACACTACCTGTAGGTGCGAAACTTATTGGTTGCAAATGGATATTTGTCTCCAAAAAACATTCAAAGGGTAATGTGGAGGGATAAAAGACACGTCTTGTCGCAAAGGGTTTTACTCAAAAGGAAGGCATTGGATTATAAAGAGACATTTTCTCTGATATCATCGAAAGACTTTTTCTAGATAATAATAGCTTTAGTAGTATATTTTGACCTTGAATTATATCAGATGGATGCAAAGACAGCATTTCTCAATAGTGACATTGATGAGACCATTTATATGGTGCAACCAAAAAATTGTGTCCAAAGATGTGAAGAATATGGTTTGTAAATTAAAGAAATCCATCTATGGGTTTAAGCAAGCTTCTCGTCAATGATATTACAAATTTCATCAAATTATTATCTCGTTTGGTTTTGAGATAAATTTGATTGATGATTGTATATATCGCAAGTCTTAGGTGGGAGTAAGTACATTTTTCTAGTTTTATCTCTCGATTTGCTTTCTTGCTTGCTAGTAACGATATAGGTTTATTGCACGAAATCAAGAGATTTCTATCACAAAAAATTGAGATGAAAGATCTTGGGGATGTTTCTTTTATATTACAGATTCAGATACATCGAGGTCGCTCTTGGGGTATTCTTGGATTATCACAAAAGTGCTATATCGAGAAGGTACTTAAGAGATTTGGCATGCAAGATAGCAAATCAGGAGATACCCATATTGCTAAGGGAGACAAATTATGCCTCTCTTAGTGCCCTAAGAATGATTTTGAAAGTAAGAAAATGCAGAAGATTTCCTATGTTTCAGATTCGGTCTTGTGAAACCTTCCAGACTGCACTAAGAGAATTAGTTATATTGGTGAGATGTTTGCTTCCCTCCTGAAGCAATCCGGGAATGCTTTCATTAACTCAGCATCCAATAGGATATGTGATATCTTTAGAACATAAAATATTACATGCTTAGACACGGTCCGCCCATTTTGAAACAAGAGGTTTGGCCCAAAATTCATTCCAAGAGATACAGAGAGAGGCATAATTTTCTCCATTCTAGACTTCTCTAGAATGATGTAGACTTGGAATATCTTTGGAATATCCTTTAGAAGGAATATTCCTTGTATAGAATTCTCTAGAATCTTGTAGATTTGTATTTACTTTGGTAGGTTCTAGAATTCTCTCTTACAAGTATAAAAGGGCCAACCCTCATTTGTAACACTCCTCGAAGTTGAGCAATTGAATATACGAGTTATATTTTCTCTCAATTCTCTCTCTTCTTTTGTTGATGAGAAAGGCTGACTTAGGTTGAAAACCTAAGTGCCGCACGGAGTTGGGAGCACTAAAAGAGTGAGCCACGACAAGTGGTATCAGAGCGAGTTTTGTAGCAAGTACTTGGCAAGAAGACACTATGGCTGGAACTTCATCCGACGTGACCCATGAGGAGATACCATCAGATGTGTAGAAGGACAGGAAGGGGCGAGAACCATCAAGAGATGTGCTGACAGCCGCCATTGCTCGTGCCAGAGAAACTCGAGTTGGCCTGGCTAAGGTAACGAGGTCCGAAAGTTTGGAGGCGGTGGTGTCCATCAAAGACGAAATTGCAGCCATACGTACGGAGCAAGACCAAGTTGCTACTATGCGGGAGGAGTTTGAGGCACTCAAGGCAGAATTGATTGCCTTGAGAGGAGCGGTTGCCGGCGGGACGGTGATGCTACAACCTACACCCCGATCAGACGCTCCAAAGCCCAAGGAGTTCAATGGACATAGGGAGGCCAAGGTAGTGGACAACTTCCTGTGGTCCATGGAGCAGTATTTCCGAAATGCAGGAATTCGGATCGATGAGCAAAAGGTAAATCTTGCCTCATCATACTTGAGATCCTGTCGGGCAACAGACTCTCAAGTTGGCTAGTGGCCGCAAGCATCGTCTTTCGATTCTCTCAATTGATGCTGCAAATTCAAAGTATGAGCGAGGAAGATGCCTTCTTCCGGTTTATGGATGGACTTAAGCCGTGGACACGGTTGGAGTGGAAAGAAGAAATGTGGATAATCTATCCAAAGCTATGTTGGTGGCGAGTCTCTCTTATCCAAAGATCTAGCTGTGCAATATAAGATCTAGGTCTGTCTCTTATACACATCTAGATGTGTCTTAGAGACATCTCCTTCGCAATCTCCTTAGACAGCTCTCCTTCGGGAGCAAGGAGAAGTCCCTTCCAAGAACGAGGGAAGTCATTCATAACAAGGGACAAGGGCAAGCGGCCAATGAAATGTTTTTTCTGCGATGGTCCACACATGGCGCGAGAATGTCCTGCAAAAGCAAAATTAGCAGCCATGGCCATGGAAGAAGAGACAGCAGAGGAAAAGCAATTGGGTTCGCTGCGGATCCTAAATACCATCAAAGTGAAGAAGTCGCAAAAGAAGAGGGGCTTGATGTTCGCCGTATGTGGAAATAGCGGGCCACAAGCTAAGCGCTCTAGTGGACACTGGTGCTACCGACTTCTTCATCTCGATCGAGGCTGCCAAGAAACTCAACCTTCAGGAGGGGAAAGGCATGAATACCTTGAAGACCGTCAACTGCAAGGACAGTCCTTGGAACCGGATGACAGTTTTAGTTTCGAAGGGAGTTCGTACCTTCGAAGTAAGCTGTGATGCTGCAGAGCGCCGAAGGAATTGCCTCCTAAGAGAGAAGTAGACCACGAGATCGAGTTGATCCCCAGCACCAAGCCACCTGCGATGGTCCCCTATCGCATGGCCCCTCCGGAGCTCGCAGAACTAAGAAAACAGTTGAAGGATTTGCTGGATGCGGGGTATATCAGACCCTCGAAGTCTCCATTTGGTGCTGTCTTTCTCGATAAATTTGTGGTAGTATACCTTGATGATATTGTGATTTATAGTCGTACCTTGGAAGAGCACATCCAACACTTGAGAAAGGTGTTTAGTGTGCTTAAGGAGAACCAACTCTTCGTGAAAAAGGAGAAATGCGCGTTCGCAGAGCAAGAGGTGCCGTTCCTTGGACACATTGTGGGGGAAGGCCAGATTCGGATGGATGTGTCCAAAATCCAAGCTATTGTGGAGTGAAAACCCCCTTTCAAGGTGACTTACTTCGATCATTGATTGGATTGACGAACTACACTCTAGACTTTCTAGAGAAGGCCAACTCACCACGCCTCTCACGGAGTTGCTAAAGAAAGGAAAGGCATGGGAATGGGATGAGGAGTGCCAAGGAGCTTTTGAAAAACTAAAAGAAGCCATGACCCAAGAACCGGTACTTGCCTTCTTTCGGTCTCAAAGGCCTTCGAGGTAGAAACAGACGCATCGGACTTTGCCATTGACGGGGTATTAATGCAAGAAGGACATCCAATGGCCTATGAGTCGAGAAAGCTTAGCGAGGCAGAAAGGAGATATACAGTGCAAGAAAAAGAAATGACAGCGGTTGTCCATTGCCTAAGAACATGGAGGCACTATATATTGGGGTCCCATTTTACGGTGCGGACGGACAACGTTGCCACAAGCTACTTTCAGTCTCAAAATAAACTCTCTCCCAAACAAGCGAGGTGGCGGGACTTTTGGCGAGTTCGACTATGTTTGGAGTACAAGCACAGGAGGGTCAACTCTGCTGCTGACGCCTTGAGCCGAAAGACGATGCTTGCGGCCACTAGCCAACTTGAGAGTCTGTTGCCCGACAGGATCAAAGAAGGATTGAAACACGATGCAGCTAGGAGCCTGCTCGAATATGCCAAGGAGGGGAAAACTCGAAGGTTTTGGGTTGAGGAGGAGTTGCTCTACACGAAAGGGCGACGCCTCTACGTGCCGCACTATGGAAACTTAAGACGGGAGTTAATGGAAGAGTGCGTCACGACTCAAAGTGGGCGGGCCACCGGGGATGCACCGTACCTTGGCACTGATGCTCTTAATCGAATTATTCGGAACCTCGAATGAGAGACGACGTTTGAGACTTATGTTCGAACTTGCTTAGTATGCCAACAAGACAAGATCGAACAGTCTAAAATAGCAGGATTGCTGGAACCGTTGCCCATTCCAGAGAGACCATGGGAAAGCGTCTCAATGGATTTTATAGTTGGCTTCCCAAAATCTGAGGGATGCCAAACTATCATGGTAGTAGTCGACAGGTTCTCGAAGTATGGAACTTTTATAGCCGCTTCCAAGGACTGTCCAGCAGAGGAAGCAGCTCGACTATTCATGAAGCATATCATAAAGTATTGGGGAGTGCCCCGAACAATTGTGAGTGATCGGGATCCCCGATTCACTGGTAAATTCTGGACAGAGTTGTTTGAACTACTGGGTTCGGAGCTCAACATGTCAACTAGCTCACATCCTCAAACGGATGGGCAGACAGAATGGGCGAAGTATATGAAGTCTGCGCTATTGGAGCTATACCTGAGGCATTATGTGAGTTCAACCCAACAAAATTGGGCAAAACTGCTTGATGTTGCCCAATTCTCGTTTAACTTGCAGGTGAACGAGTCTACAGGGAATAGTCCATTTAAATAGTGATGGGACAGACAAATACTGTCTCTTGGACTTGTCATAGATATGTGGTTGAGCTGTGTATAAGAGACAGTTCGTAGGTCTCCTTGGCCAGAATCTGGCTCAATTGCCTCTAGTCTTGGATAAGAGTATGCCTACGGTGCTGTCTCTTATACACATCTAGATGTGTCTCTTAGACAGGTCTAGATGTGTCCTTGAGACAGCTTATCAAGTCCGATATCTAAGTCAAGAGTGCATCTTGACTAACACAAGGTCTGTCTCTTCATACGACATCTTTGCTCCCATAGGTGCCCGTTCAAAGTACTAAGACGAGTAGGGAAGGTGGCTGTACTCTTATACACCCTTCGATGTGCAAAACTTCATCCGGTGTTCCATGTGAGCTTGTTGAAGCCATACCACCTAGGGACGAGGAAGACCCCAATCACGGACTGTCACAACGGGCACCTATGGGAGCAAAGACCTCGTATGACCATGAGGTGGATTGCATACTTAAGGTAAGAGAGAGGTACACAAACTACTTCTCTCTTAGGAGGCAATTTCTTCGGCAGCTCTGCAAATCCATCAACTGTTGAACTTAGTTCTGCGAGCTCCGGAGGGGCCATGCGATAGGGGACCATCGCAGATTGACGCATTCAATGCCGCCAAAGCCACTCGATCTCGTTGTCAGAATAGGTGGGGGAGAATGACACGGTCCGCCCATTTTGAAACGAAGAGGTTTGGCCCAAAATAAAAGTAAGTCCAAATGATTGGCCCAGGCCCAGAAGAAGGAACATTCTAGACTTCTCTAGAATGATGTAGACTTGGAATATCTTTGGAATATCCTTTAGAAGGAATATTCCTTGTATAGAATTCTCTAGAATCTTGTAGATTTGTATTTACTTTGGTAGGTTCTAGAATTCTCTCTTACAAGTCAGTGTGAGAAAGGCTGACTTAGGTTGAAAACCTAAGTGCCGCACGGGTTGGGAGCACTAAAAAGAGTGAGCCCGTGACACTTACATATAGGAGATCGGATAAATTAGAAATCATTGGGTATTCCGAATCTGATTTTACTAGATGCCAAGACAGTCATAAATCCACTTCGAGCTACATTTATTTGTTTGCTAGTGGAGCTATCTCTTGAAAAGATGCTAAATGGGACTCAGAGCTCAATGGATACGAATTTATCCGAACAATTTATCCGATCTTATGAGGTATCCAATCATGGAATTTGGTTACGAAATTTTGTCACAAGGCTACAAATTATAGATGATTTTGAAAGACCACTTAAGTTATTTTATGACAATAAATTAGCAGTTTTATTTTTCAACAATAATAGGAGTTAATATATAGTGCCTCCATGTTCTTAGGCAATAAGACCTGTCTCTTATACACATCTATTTATAGAGAGAAATAAAGAATGAAGTATTAGAAACATAAACTGTCTCTTATACACATCTAGATGTGTATAAGAGACAGTCATTAAATAAATAAATAATTCGATTAAGAGCACTTTGATTATGAAATAGAGAATTTTTTTGATAATCTTTGGTGAATTTATATCTCAAATATTTGATGATATTTGTATGAATGTCCTGAAGCACGTGTTCATACACAAAATGGTCTAATAAAATTGCTTATAAAATGCCTCCAAGCCGAAATATTTGGACAATTACTTATGAGAACATGTTATGTTGCTTGCAGCAACATTTAAACGCTTCAGGCCAGCAAAATATTTTAATTTCTCTCCATTACAATTGGCTTTTAATCAGGAGCATAATTTTCCCATTTATGAATTTTTGATTGTGCAATATATGTTCTAATTACTACACCGCAATGCACAAAGATGAGTCATAAAAGAAAGTTGGGAATATATGTATAATATGAGTTGCCCCTTATAATTAAATATTTTAAAATATTATAGGGTACTTATATACTACATGATTTGTCGATTGAAATGTAAATATTTCCCAACATCAAGGGGAGAAGATAAGCAGTTGGATAGAATTTTGAATGAAATGAATTATCATATTTTGATTCTCGTACAAAGTATGTGAACTTGAAGTTCACAAAATAATTCATTTACAAAATATTATGAATCAACTGTCAGATTCATTACTGACTTAAAATGATTAAAATCTCATACACTAGTTGAAATGCTCCTAATTGGTGTCCCAGTAAGACAGCCATCAATATAAATGATAGCTAGTCACGCATAAATTGTGATTGACTAATCGGTTCCAAATGATAAAAATCCTTGTCAGAGGAAAGGAACAAATATTAGAGATGGTCATAAAATGGAGACGGGTGCTCCTGAAAAGACCCTAGACATAACTAATCATAAATCCCCAGAAGTAGATTAGGTACCTGAATCTAATGAAAATAAAGGCTCTTGATAAGTTATGTCACTACTGAAAAAGATGCAACCGAAAAGAGATTGTTGTCGATAATATATTATTGTTTATAATATCAGCTGTTGTTTTGAGTAAAAATCGAAGATCTTGAACTTGAGTAAATATTTGTCGAAAAATATCAACATAGAAATGATTGAAAGGCGCAATATAAGCAAATTCACATTCAAAATGTGAAAACTTTGGACCTGTAGTCCAAATTTCTAAAGGTTTGGAGCCGGTTGAGTACAAATATTTTTGTGTGAAAATGAAATGAGAAGAAGTAAAATTGTGCCATATAAAGCACACCTTGTTGAGCAAAAGTTTTCGTAAAATCCGGCATTGATAAGAAAGAGATTTATTCTTTTGTTGAAGATGTAATCACCTTTAGATATCGAATGTGTATGACAGTTCATGAAAAATTAAAATGTGTCTAATGGATATTGAAAATATTTTGTATGGCTCATTTGATATCGATATCTATATGAAAATATCAGAAGAATTTAACATACTTGAAGCATGTAAAGTTTCCCGGGAATATTGTTCAATGAGATTGCAAAAATCTTTGTATGAATTAGTTCAAATCAATTTAGGTGAATATGATATAATCGCGCCAATGAGTTTCTCTTGAATAAGAGTTATAAAAATGACATAATTTACCTATGTGTTTTCATAAAAGGTACAAAATCAGAATTTGTGATAGTTGCTATATATGTTAATGATATAAATATTATTTGTAAAATCTTAATTAGCTGTCATTATCTTCCTGAAGAGGTTCGTTAGAACTCCTGAGAGAGAGGTTCAAAAGATAATAAATTGATTTTGGCAAAAATCTATAGTTCGAGCACTTATTGAACGAAATTTTTGTTCATCAATAAACTTATAACAAAAAGATATTAGAACGATTCTATTCGGATAAAATACATCCATTGAGTATCCCAATGGTTGTAAGATATGATTGATATAAAGAATAATAATTTTTCGTTCTTGTGAGAATGTGTATAAGAGACAGAAATTGTTGAAATAATTGCAATATATGAAGCAAGTAGCGAATATGTTTGGCTACAGTTATTGACCTAATATATCCACAAGATATGTATTTAATATTAGAAATGAGATTTCTAATGACATTATATAAAGACATTGCTGAATATGTTGCTTAGCAAAAGAGAGGCTATATTTCTCTAAAATTTTTCTTCTCATCTTCAAAAGAATGATGAAATTGATACCCAACAAAATTCAGTCATGCGATTATCTAGCGGATTTATCCAAAGGTGATACCATAACAACTTTGAGATGTCTGTTTGTAAAATTGTAGATGTTGTATAAGAACACTATAAAATGGTCTTTCAAAAGGATGAGCTATGTAGATGTCTGAAAATGTTTTTCCTGGTAAAGAACCATTTAATGAGCCAGTAATTTTTTGCATAATCTTTAATGCATGGACATCCAAGGGGGAGTGTTACGAATTCTATAAAGGTGGATGTCCATTCATCTTCCTATACACATCGGTTAATGTGATATTTATCCCCTTGAATATTGTAAACACTTATTGATTCCGTGAAAGTTTATTGATTTCGTGATTCAAAACAATTGTAATATGAATCCCTTATCTTATAACCCTATAAATAGGGGGTCTTGGTACCTTATTTGTAAATCTTTTGCAGGCTTATAAAAGTTAATAATATAGAGTATAAAAAATTTCTCTACTTACTTTTCTTTTGTCTACAGTTATAAATTTCTTACTTTAGTTAGTCTTGTAGTCAAGTTTAATAATTTTGATTTAGTTTTACAACATATATATATCTATATAGTTTGCGTGTGTGATAAATGAGCAAAAATTTAATCCTACTTAAAGGCCTCTCTGCCATTTTAACCACTCAAATTACACTAGATAAAACATTTAAGTGAACTGATCTATAATAGTAGAGAGTTTAGATTGCATATCTTCAATACAATTATCTTTGAGAAAATTTTACAGTTGTGTAACGGAAATATCCTGTTGTACTTTAAATATATGTATAATACAATATTATGTATTTTAAAAATTTATACACATCTAGATGTGTATAAGAGACAGGTATATTCATTCAAAAACTGTAGAATTTCACGTACACATCTAGATGTGTATATCAGACAGTAAACATATAGCTGGGGTTGTCTTAATTTTACTCTCTTCATTTGTTATAACAATTTTTCTCTTATCAAAAGGCTACTCTTAAAACAATTTGAAATATTTTTATAAAATAAACAAATGATGTCAAACAACAATACAAATGTAAATTACTATAACTAGATAAAAAACCGTACTATGCACAAAATTATTAATATATATATTCAATGTTTTGGCAATAAAACCAAATAAAGTAAAATAAAATTAAGTAAAAATATTAAGGTATATTTTATCCCATATATACTTACATATTATATACATAGACTCGAACATAAGCACAAATATGTATACAATTTCTATACATAATGTCTTAAGAAAATATTACATCCATTCAAGTACGATATAATTTTGATGATATGAAATTATGAACTATCTTATTGCTTGTTGAATTTTGTTTTAGATAGTTTTCTTTTTTTCTTTTTTCTTTTTTTGTATTAAAGATTTCAATCTAATATCAATGGGATCAATTAGCGAATGTGGTCAATAGAATTATACATCGATTATTATATTTGAACATGGTTAACTAAATTTTTATTATGAATTTAATTCAAAATTAAAACTAATTAATAATTTTAAGATTCATTTCTAAAATTTGACCTAATTATTTGACAGATTGATCGATCTGTTAACCAATGCTCACCTCTATAATAGATAGGAAAAAAATGATTAATAGGGTGTTAAATCTTATTTTTGGATAATCTACTTATCTAGGTGTATATACACATACGAGGTATAGAATAAGTAGATTATGCAACAATATAGATTTTTAGTCATGATTTTATATATAATTCATGTGTATAACTTTGAATACATATATATACTTTGATTATAATTATGTTATAGGATCTTTTGTCTCATACCCTATTTTACTATTTGTCATACTACCAAATGAATTATTAAGATTTTATGGTGTAATTTTAGTAGAGTTATCTTAGTAATTTATTTGACAGTGTGATAGGAGGTAGAATAGGATGTGGAACAAAAAAAACCTTAGCCTATAATTACTATGTCAGTACACATATTCGAAGGCTGAAATAGGAAATTAGTTCAAGAAGCAGGAGAGAAAATATTGTGTTCCAATTAAGCATGTACCTTCAAACTGCTTGTCTATTTCATTGCGGGAAAGTTTGGTCTGTAGTTGTGCAACCTCCTCCAAGCGTTTCTTCTTCTTGTTCTTCTTGTGTATCCCATTTTTAATCGCTTTCTTGAAATTTTCTATAGTTCCATGCCTTATGCTTTCCAGCAGAGATAAGGTAAGATGGCTCAATAACCTAATAGTTTAAGAGGACGAAGTAATAGACAATTGTCAAGCCATAACTCAGCATTATTTTGGGCTTTATTAATCCACTTTGAATATATTTTATGTTGGAATAATCGAATTAATTGGCAATTGATGAAGAAATAAAAGCTCACTAAACCATTTGATGTTTTCTCTATAGCAAATTTAAAATTATCATCTCTCATGTTAATCCTCAAAACTCTAATTTCCGTCCAAAATAGTACTCGCAGTATTTCTTTTCTTTCCAATTCTTTTTCTCCATCTATGTTTTGGTTACTTCTCGTACATTACCCAATGTCTCAGTTACTTGTTTCTAAAACACGATATTTCAAAAAAGAAAAATAAAAATATAACAAACTGTTGTCAAAAAATACGTAAATCCAATAACTTCTCTCCCTCAAATTATCCTTGTTATTTTTAAACACTCTCCCACTAAACATGAACTGATTCAAGATGGACAAGATAGTTAGAATTAAAGTTATATTTGAAGGTTTTTTTATTTTCAAAATCACAATTACTACCATGCATGGGCGGAAAAGTTGCATCTTGTCCCTTGAGATTTTATAAATTTTTTATAATGTTTTCTATAGCATATTAGATTTTTCCACTCTCAAATTTTCAGAATCTATGAAAGTATCCTTTTATTAATTTATTTCTATATAGTCTTGTCCCCGTAATTATTCGAAAAGTATATTACTTTCTTCAAAAATTTAGGATTAAGTTATTACCCTCGTAAAAATTACACTTTACTCCCACAATATTTTACAAAACTAGTTCAATATAATCTTGTCCAAAGTCCAACTCCATGCCCCCTGTGACTGCTACTAGATGTGCGTCTCATTTCCTTTTCTCATCCCTTACAGTTTTATCAAAATATGGAGTTTTTTATCATAGCTGGAATAAACAAACATATAATCGATAACCATATCCTTGTCAGATCAGATAAGCATTCACTTATTTGGAAAGACACTTTGCATGTTACTGAAATAAAGTAAACAATTGGCAGGTACGTTAAAAAAGTAAACAATTGGAATTAAAACAATTGCAATAAATTAAATAAATTGTGTTTTGAACTGGTTCATTGGTTTCATTAAACGCTTTCATATATAGTCCAAGGCCATGAATATACTTTGTGAAACAACAAGGCGATGCCAATGATATGATGTAGCCAAGAGGGAATGGAGGGTGAGGGAACAAAATGAGATCCTCAATTACTTTGTGCCAATAAAGTGTCACTAATAAAAGACTGCAGTACATGGATTTAAAATGAGAATCACCCATTGCTTTCAGATTCTTTACCGGTATTAATTATTCAACACTACGTCGATAAAATTATTGGTAGTGGACCAAATTGGCACCAGAGAGTTGGAATCCAGGATCTAGTCCGAAGGGGGATAAGAGGCACTAAACAGAACGCAACCTAATTAAAATAAAATTAACTAAGCTAAGTTGAATATTAAAGTAGCTTAGGATTAAATAATGTGTACT
Source organism: Cinchona pubescens (assembly GCA_025175665.1). Classification (NCBI taxonomy): domain Eukaryota; kingdom Viridiplantae; phylum Streptophyta; class Magnoliopsida; order Gentianales; family Rubiaceae; genus Cinchona; species Cinchona pubescens. The sequence goes on along the minus strand of JANKKI010000256.1, from coordinate 46,771 downwards.
TACTTGTATAAATAAGAGTCGATGAGTGAGCTGACAATCTTCCCAAAACCTTGTGCTACACTCGAATCTACACCCATCTTTATCTGAATCCAGGACTGGTTTAATTTAAGTGAAATTAACGAATATAACCATCAAAACTATTCATACGAATCTTTGGAAAGGAAATTAATATTAGAAGGTACTTTGTCGTCACAGAAATTCTGATGCAGGTCCTTGAAAATTTGATTGCAGCGCACCTCAGCTACCATAGTCTAGTCAAAAAAAAAAAATTAAAAAAGCCACACACAATGTATATAACTGCGGTAACAAGCTAAAAAATAAAAATATAGCAAAGTCCCGATGAAATTTGAGTTCTTACAGTGTGGCGTGGGAGGTCAAGGTCCTTGTTCTCTTTAATTTTGTCCCAGATCATTTGTGTACAAAGAGCAAATCCTGAAGCATTAGTCCTATTTGTGGTAAATTCAGTAGATGTTAAGAGCTATAAGACCTGTTTCCTTATGGAGATTTAATCAATTATATAAATAAAAAATCTTAAAGTAAATCAGAAGTAATATTTACTTAGGTGCGTTTGAAAAAATTGAAATTTGAATTCTGAATCCTAAAAATTAAGTGCTAAAGTTTTAATTTACTGAATTCATAAAGTTGTTTTTGTTTGATAACCAATTGAATTTGAGTACTGAATTAAAATATTTTACCTCGTATACATTATATATTTTTATGATAATATCATATTTTTTTATAGTAGATTATTTTTACCTCGTATACATTCTTGCGCTTGTAACTATCTATATGCCATAAAATTATTCAGTAAATCATTTAATTACGCTTTGGTAATTACAAATCTTTTAATAAATAATATGTTTTAATCTCTTATATTTATAATAAGCTATACCATGTAAGATGTGCAGATCATATTTGGCAAATGATCCCATTTTGCACTGGTTATGTTTACATTAAAAAAAAAAAAAAAAAACACTACTACAGACATTTGAAATGGACAATCATTTTCAAGACCTCTTTCGATTTAACAGATCAAACAAGATTTCATAAATGTGATGTGCATTTATAAAATTAGGAAATATATGGAAATAATATTGTGAAATAAAAGATCAAAGTCCAGTAAGATCACATATTGCTGAACAAAGTACACTTACCTCCTCGATAAACTGTTCTTTATTGTAGTTATAACTCGCTAAGGCCACCACTTTAATCTGTTTGATTACAAGCCACACTTAATTCAGAAAAACATTCCGAAGATTCTTGAGCTTTTAAATTGTTTTTATTTGTTTTCATTAAATAAGCCATCGAACTATTTTATTGTCGTTTTAATTGCTACTATATCTTAATGTCCTTCAACACTGTACTAAAATTTTAAATATGTAGGATGAAATGAGGCATGCAAAAAGTATTCAAGGACTAAACAATAATTACATCAAATACGAACATGCAAAAAATAATGCAGGAAGAAAGAAATGCTTATTCTAATACAGGCACTAATGCAGTCTTCCTGTACTTGTATATCATATTTATTTTACTATGATGTGAGAAAAGGGAAATGGTTGATAGAATAAAATTATAAAATAATACCTAGAAGAGCCAAATTTGCCCCTTTTTTAATCGAATACAAACTTGCATTGTATTATCATAAGCAATAGGGGTATGAAAGGAAATATAGAAGATGACAGACAAGAAAAGGAATCCTCAGGGCAATTGCCCACCATCAACCTTCTCATCAACCTAGTGCAGCTTCGCCTGATTTATGGTTTTACCTTTCCAAGATTTAAATTCTTCTACAATCCAAACTGTTATAAAAATGTAATCTATCTACTCTTTTTTTTTTTTTTTTTCCTTTGAGGCATTTAATTATTTACCACTAGAAACAAATTAAGCGTAGCAAGTGTATGGTTAATTAGAAAGATAAGCAAATAGAATTATTTTGGGTCTCGACTCTTGAATGCGAATTGAAGTTCTTCAAATTCTGAAATTATTCCTTCTCAGGTGATAACGCAAACCTTAATCACTCCACGTAAAGTAAATCTAATTTTTGTTCTGCGTGATCATGTTAAGGTAAGATTTCATCTCTAATTTCTCTTCTCTGCTTTTTATTTTTTATTATTTTTTATTTTTAATCCCATTTCTCTTTCAACCCTCCAGTTACTTGAACCTTTGATTTATTTAGTCATAGAGAAGTGTCTTATCACCTAAACTATATTTCGTTGTCAAATCATCTTATTTTCTTGAGGCTAGACCCCTTTGGAGATATTAAAAATGCAGTTGACGAAACAACAACAAGAGGTACACAGTTATCTCTGATTATTATTTCTTATCCGTATTTTAATTTCATTCTCTTAATTTTCCTGATGTTTGAGTTGGCCTCTTGTAGATATGGAATGAAATACCCAAACACCCAGCACAAGCGAAAACTGCGCTGCATGATCGTTTCATCTTGAGACACTTTGCATAGTCTTTTTATTTCTTTTTGTTACTGGAATTTCATTTGGGTAAAATTTAAACTCGAACAAGACACTTAAACTTTTTTAAAACAATTAAATTTAGGAAAAATTTTATGGTTCCGTGACGAAATTATTTCGTTATATTTTAAATATTTGTACAGTGCAACATTACGTATTCCCTCACCCTCCATTCCCAAGTGGCTTAAAGTTAACGAGCTGGTTCCTCATATCATAAAATAGAAGTGCTCTACAACCCAATTTGGAAACTGGGGTTGTCTCATTTGAATTCATTTTTATTGTATTTGGATGGAGAAATTTGGATAGATTTGGATTTCAAATCACAAGTTATCTAAACAAACTAATTGATTTAGTTAGAGATTTAAAATTTAATAACTATTGAGAGTGTGATTTTAATGACTAATTAAGTAAATTTTAAATCCACCAAAATTTCTTATCATTTCAAATCTCTCCTGCAATTGAAATCCATATGTCCAACCATAATCTTAAGTTTGTGTCAAGTAAGTTTTTATCAGTCAAATGATACAAATAGTCTCATACTTTTTTACTTATCCAATATTAGTCGCTCAATTTTACATTGGGACAATTTCGTCCTCAGACTTTTCTTATTGGATCAATTTGTCTCTACTGGACAACACTAGATCTATTTATACTACACGTCTTACCCTTCCAACCTCTAACATTGTTCATCAATCAATTCCAAACATCGTACAGGTGAACAATAAAGTCCAGGAGGGATCCTAAATCAAGATAAAGCCTTGTATTCGAGTTGCATTTTGGATTACAAATGAACAAATATGATTGAAACTCGAACAAAATTCGTCAATTCTTTAATAGGAGCAGAGGCTTAGGAAACTAATCTAACTGTCGACCCGTGTCTGGAATTAACACCACTCTAGTTTAGGATTCTACCATCCCATACTTTTTCTTCGTCCAAAAATCAAAACGATCATCTGGACTAAGACTGAGCAAAGAGAAACACCTTCCTCCTTACAATTCCAACTTATTCATATTCAAACGCCCATAATCATCATCATAAGAGGACATCTCTAGTTCTCCTTAATCCTTTCCATTATCCAATGCTAATGTATGCCCCAAAACCAATATCTTTCAGAGACAAATTATACTTTTATATTTATACATATTTTGTAATATGGCATTCTTTATCTATTTGATATGATAAAGTCCCTTTTGAATAAAATATTTGAGAAAAAATCATAATTAGTTATGATGATGTAATTCTCTATGCAGTTATATTTTTATTAGTAAATATTCCTAATTTTAGTGTTTTACACAGATAGATTAGCACATACTTGTATATGGATACTTACTGAGAATAAGTGTATCGGATTGATTCGCTAAAAGTATTCCACACGGATTATTATCAAATGCCAGTGGATTAATCTCTTTGTGATAGTAGTGTAATGATTTTTGGACTTGAGATCATGAGTTTATCTTGATTATGGATCACTATACTTTGACTCTATTAATTGTAACTCTTAAGGAGTCACACATATAATAGAGATCAGCTGTAGTGTGAATCATGAAAAGATAAGATATAACTGATATAGCATTCGCCACTCCTTGTAGTAGGAAAGTATATCCCAGTATAGCCACTTCTTGAGATATGACTCAGAAATCTTTGCGTAAAGTGAAAATAGAATTAAGAATATGTTAAGTACTGTTGTATTAGAGTTGTATTTTGGAAAATCACATAATTTAGATTAGTATCAATTAATTTAAGATACAATTTGTACTCTTAAATTAATTGGGATATAGTGTGATGAAAGGTTAATAATTACACGGTAACTGAATCACTAATAGGTAAAGTTGAATCACTTGACATATCTCAACAGTTGGGTGGTCATGATATTTTTCTAGAAGCCAGACTTGATGTATAAGTGTAAATTAATTAATTAGTGAATTAATGATGAGTTAAAGTCATTTAATTTATCTAATCCAAATTATTTAGGATTACAATCTATCTAATTCTAATTAATTTAGGATCATAATTTATAGTTATTGCCAACATGAGTGAGAACCAAAAGGGTCACACACTTTAACATGATTAACTCAGGATTAAATTGATTATTTGATAAGTATGAGATACTTATGGATTAATTTATGAGATAAATTAACTTTTGAGGCTTAATTATAATAAACCATAAATTTTAAGGGTTTATGTGTGATATCATAAAGCTCTTAGGGTTTTGAATATATATATATGGACATGCATTGATCCAAGCAACAAAGAATAAAAGAACGAGAACAAATATTAAAACAAACATTTGAGAAACGTTTGGGAAAAACATTAGGAAAAGGGAGCTAGTTCTCTACGATTTGGGTTAATCAATCTTGTGAAGATCCCCAAGTAATTATCTATGTCCATACCAATAGAGGCCGAACATCTGTACAACTTGTGGATGACATCCTTGATAGATTGGAGATTCTATAGCATTTTTGAAGTATAATCTCTGAGCTCCTCTTTTACTATGCATGATTTAATCAAAGTGATCTGTTGAAGGAAGTTAAAAATTTAAATTCCGCCTACATGTTCTATGATTTATTATAATAGAGGTATCAGAGCCACCCTTGACTAATTTATGGTGTAGTTGTATTTAGTTGTCATAAGTATTGAATTTGTTCAAACTGTATGAATTTTTTATGTGGTTTTTAAAAATATTGGAAAAGTAATTTTGTATTGAAATTGTTTCAAAAGGGAATATTTATTTTGGATTGTTTTGGACCATCAAATTTGATTATACATAAATCTAACCATCAGATTTAGGATTGGATTGACTGGGTTCAAACTAGACCGACAGGCCGACGACAGGCCAATACTGGGTTGTCAACCCTACCTCGCCGTTTTAATTCATCGGAGAGAATGATGACTTAATCTTTCACATATACATATGTACATACATACATATATATATGTATGTATGTATATGTATATATATACATACATATATATGTTTGTGTATGTATATATATATACACACACATATATATGTGTGTGTGTGTATATATATATGTATATGTATAATTATGTATATACATACATATAACATGTATGATAGGAAAAGCAAAGACCTATACCTCTTGCCTTCAACCCTTTCATCCCTTTACTCCTTGATCCAATGCCCCGAAAACCTAAGGGTTCCTTTAAGGTTCATCTCGATAGAAGTTCTCTCTTTATTCAAATAGGAGATTGAGCCCCTTATCAAAAACTTGGAACACCAAGTGGGATCAAAGAAACTAGCTGATTGATCACTAAATAGCTCTTCAGTCGCTCTACGGGGATGTGATGAAAGGTTGAGATTGAGGTCTTTTTTTTTGTCTTTTCTCAAGTACAACATCACATTTGACACCTAAGGAATATACTTATAGGCTGCTTAACTGCCACTTTTCTATTTCTTTAATCCACTGATTCGTTCCTTCATATACCTCCCTGCAAATTTCTATTTGCATGAAGTCGGTCTATGGATAGAAAAAAAAGAGGCCAACCAAGCGATTGCCTCATAAGTGGCCATCTTGAAGGGAATTTGCAGCAAAGTGAAGTCGTAACGGCATTCCAATGGAAACAACTCCGAAGGTTGATCTTGGGCCTTGCAGTCATTAAAGAAATAGTCTATGGCATTGTAATCAGTTGAAGAAGACAAGTATTCAAAAAATATGAATCCCAACCCAAAAGATGAGAAATCCTAAGCTTCAAATAGTCAAATCAAAGAGTAAGCCTGACGATTAGATCCCCCCAAAAAAAGATTAGTATATCTATAAGAGCACCAGTGATCTCCCCATTTCCAAGAAGATCTTGGGCTCGATCCTGTTTAAAATGTATATGCATATGTACATATGTATGCATATACATACAAATACATATATACGATTACATATATACATACAACTATATATTTGCATGTATGTACGTATATGTATATATATACATATGTATATATGCATATGTATATACATACAAATACATACATACATACATATATATATACACACAAACACACACATACACGCATAAATATATATACATATATGTGTGTGTGTGTTCATATATATGTATATATATACATACATATATATATGTACATACATATATATACATACAAATACATACATACAAATATATATATATATATATGTATGCATACTCATATGTATGTATACATACATATACATACATTTACACACACACACATAGATTATACATACATACATATATATATATATGTGTGTGTGTGTGTGTGTATACACATCTCCAAGAGTTTTTGAACCCAAGAATTAAAGAGTTTCATGAAGGGTTCGAAAAATCCTAATGTAGACCAAGACCCTATTCGGTCATCCATTTCTAATTAAATTAGGATTTTTTTTTTGTATGTGTTATAGGATATTTTGTTTTATTTGGGGTGAAAATATCAGCCTATATCAATTTTAGTTTAGTTGGTTTTATGTCTAGTATTCCAATCTTAAGCCTACTAGGATTTGGCAAGGATGTTTTCTATTAGTATTAGGCCTATTTTATACTGTTTGGCCAGCCCTTTGTTACATTAAAAACACTTTCCAGCTGATTATTCATTCATCAATATTCAAAAAAAACTTTGTGAGAAAATTCTCCCACTTGTCTTCCAAAGACTTGGGTATTTTGCAAGATTGATTCTTGCGACAACCTATCTTGAACACTATCGGTTCTTCTCTCGTTATAGACTGCAGGGGGTCGATATCTCGTATAGTTGAGAACAGATACTTCAGATTCTTGATTTCCTAATCAATGGGTTTGAATATATCAAGTCGAATTTGTTTAGGTATTCTCGTGTTCTGCAATGATTTCAGGTCTCGTCAGTTTATCTTCAGGGTTTGCATCAAAGCTTTGGCTTCTAAACACGTTTGTTTTCTTGTTTCATACATCTTTAAATTATTTTCTTCCTATTTTTCTAGTTTATTAAAAAAAAATTGTTATTGTTCATCCAGAAAAAAAATTCAGCTTATTCGTATATTGTTCATTCTTGTTGTGTTCTTTCGACCCAAATAAAAAGATCCGATTCAAAAAGAAAAAAATAAACAAACCACATTTTTGGTTTTGCTATAAGAAACTTTGTTTTGATTCTTCCTATGATATTTTATGTAAATAAGAAACATATTTCTTGTTTGTGATTTCCATGTGTTTCAAATTTTGTGGCTGTTTCGTGCCAAGTTTTGGAGGTATTTTGTTGCTTGAAATTCGTTCCATAGGCTATAAAAAAACAGCCAAGGAAAAAAATAAAGAAAAAGGAGAAAAGAGGCTGAATTCCAACCCTAGTCGAATTAGGGTCTCGAAGTCCTTCTTGCATTAACAATTTGTGCTAATTACTTGTCCCATATTCATGCATATTTTCAATCAAAATTGGTTATAATAAATCATTCACTTGAATCCGTATTCAACTTGGATTATAGTAATTCCAATTTCCAACTAGGAGTAGTTCTAGTTCTTTTCCTATTGGGATTTGAAGTCAAGTGTTGCAATTTTCCTAGTTTTGTAAGGCATAATTCTCGACTGAAATTTGTTTATATTCTTTTCAATTTTTATTTATATTTTTCTTTCGAGTTACATAAACAAAAATTTGGTGAAATACCATAAATACCCTTGTCCTTTCTGGTTATTGCATTCTTTCTAGACCAAAACCTTAGTTTGTTTGATCTTCTTATTGTTTGACTTTCTAAAGTGCGTAGTGTGCATTCTTTGTTAAATTGATCCGCCATTACTTTGTTATTTCTTTGCTTCCTTAGTCTATCACTATTGATTGTGTTCTAAGTATTGGTAATTGTTTGTGTCGTTCTTGCTTTGTGCTTTCAAGTCCTCGAAAACACTTTGACGAGAATTTAAAGAGAGGCAAAGAGCAAGAATGGTGAGTTTATTAGAGGGTAAAAGCCTTGGATTTGAGTGAAACATGAGTGACATTGTGTGACATCTTCAAATTTGAGCGTAAACACTTAAGAAGTGCCGTGAGGTCCTTATTTATTTTACTAACTCAAACTATCAAAAATCTTTTGTTTCTTCTTGATTTTGTTCTTTTGTAGGTTTAAAATGTCCCAGGAAGGAGAAAGTTTAAGGTTTAATGTCTTAGAATCTCGTTTGCCAAAATGGCAAGGTCTATTGAAAGCATTCACAGATCTTAATACTCTCTCTTGATATTAACTAAGGCACGGAATGAGCCTGGTCATCAATCTAGCCGAGCTAAGCTTTATGCTCACACAATGATCATCAAAGTATGTGTCATAATTACAATTCCAATGACTATGAATTTAATGACGATTTGTATGATATAGGTACAAGGTCAATAAATCTCCAACATGCTCAGAATGATGACCAGGAGGTAGATTTTTCTGAGAAACCCACCTTGGTGATTTTACGTGCACTTTATGCTGCAACCTAATGACGACCAAAATGGGGTACAACGTTCTAATATTTTCTTCACTAAGTGTGTGGTTCAAAATCGTTCATGTAGTTTGATTATTGATCGTGGTAGTTGTGTGAATGTAGCAAGCCAACTCATGGTAGATAAATTGAATTTGTCAACCACTGAACATCCACATCCATATAGGTTACAATGGTTAAATGAAGGTGGTGAATTGAAAGTCACTAAGCAAGCCTTAATTTCTTTAACCCTTGGAAAATATAACTTGGATGAGGTTTGATGTGATGTAGTGCCTATGCATACTAGACATATTTTGTTAGGTAGGCCATGGCAATATGATCTAAATGCTACACATGATGGATTTGCAAATAAATATAGTTTTGAGAAAGATGGTAAAAAGATTATTCTTAAGCCATTACTTCCTGATCAAGTCCATAAAGAACAACTTTACATTAAAAGATCATATGAAGAACATGCTAAATTGTTGGCTGAAAATCGAAAGAAAGGTAAGGAGAAAATCATCTCTAATCCTAAGGAAAAATTAGCTTTAATGGTAATTAGAACTAAAGGAAGAGAACTTATTCGTACTGGAAAATATCTCTAGCATGGCTTTTGTTGCCTAACAATTTTCTTCCAAGTTCTTAAGTGTAGCCGTTCAAAGAAGCAAGTGGAGACAATGAAAAGTTTGAATTTGCACCTTCCACGTGCAAAGCTCTAGTGACTTTTATACGTCATCCGAACTTAAGTGCCAATAGTTTGGTGAAGGGAGTACTTAGAAATTTTGATTTGTCAAATTCTTATAATTTTAGTTTTTTAAGCACTTGTAGTGTGTCCCTTTCCTTACTTGTTAATGTTTCTAATTCTTTTTGTACATTTGTTTTTCTTCAGCTAATTTATATACCTCATGATTTCCATTGTTTTTGTGTTAAGTTAATTAACATTTTAGGTAACAATTATGTACTTATAAGACAATGCATATAGAAAAAACAAAAGAAATTATGCATCAATATTCAAAGTGGTGTGATAATTTTTTGACCATGATTTGTTCACTCTTTCAAAAATATTTTATGGTTTTTGTTTATTTGCTAGCCGAGGCAAAATTCACCATGATTTAGGGTTTTTGTGTTCCATGATGTCTTTATTTCACAAGCCATTTTCCCAACATCAACTTTCAACACTTGTGCTCGATACTTTTGCATTTGAGTTGCATAGATTGCATATTTTCTTACTTTGGCAAGGTCATTTGTTTAAATTTTTGTCTACTTTGTTTAGGACATATGTTTGTCCTTTCCATCGAGGTTTAGATTTAAGGACGAATACTTTTGAGGAGAAAGGGAATGATACGAGTATGAATAGGCTAAAAGTGTACCAAGTTTAGGAGATGAAAACTGGAGACAAGCTTGGACTCAAGCCCGCCAAGATTAGAACATATTCAAGGATATATGATCAAGCTGGATTACTATCATCAATTTATTAATCCATAAAGTCCAATTCTTCAAAGTAAAGTATAAGTGGTCAGATAAACTTCAAGTCCAAGAGTTTTCGATCCCAAGAATTAAAGAGCTTCACGAAAGGTTCGAAAAAACCTAATTTGGACCAAGGCCCTATTCGGCCATCCATTTCAAATTAAATTAGGATTTTTTTTTTCATTAGTTATAGGATATTTTGTTTTATTTGGGGTGAAAATATCAGCCTATATCAATGTTGGTTTAGCCGATTTTATGTCTAGTATTCCAATCCTAAGCCTGCTTGGATTTGGCATGGATGTTTCTTATTAGTATTAGGCCTATTTTGTAGGGTTTGGCCTGCCCCTTGTTACGCTAAAAACACCTTCCAGCTAATTGTTCATTCATCAATATTCAGAAAAAACTTGTGAGAAAATTTTCCAACTTGCCTTCCAGGACTTGGGTATTTTGCAAGATTGATTCTTGCAACAACCTATCTTGAACACTATCGCTTATTGTCTCGTTATAGATAACGGGTTGATATCTTGTATAATTGAAAATAGATACTTTAGATTCTTGATTTCTTAATCAATGGTTTTGAATCCTTCAAGTCGGATTTAATTAGGCATTCATGGGTTCGGCATCAATTTCGGGTCTCGTCAGTTTATCTACGGGGTTCGCATCAATTCCTTAGTCTCTGATGCGAATCCCGCAAATAAATTGACAAGACCCAAATCGATACAGAACCCAATAATGCCTAAACAAAATGTATTTTCTATTCTTCTCAATCATTACTCCTTTCTCGTGTAAACATGAAGATAAATAGAGAGTAGATTCTCTTTTTCAATTGTAAGCGGTAAGTAACCTTAATTTGCATGTAAATTATAAGATATGTTCTGAAGTTTATGAAGATTTAATTTTGTTCACTTGAAAATTTATGTTATTCTGTGCATGATTGATGATGAGGTTTTGTAAGACTACTAGGATACATACTAGGCTATTTTTACAAAACTTATTGTTAACATTAGTAGCAATAGTAGCACATAGCAAGTAACGATTATGGACAAGTGATTGTTAAATTTCTAGAATAACATAAACTTAATTAAATAAAATCGTCTTCCAGTTTTGTCATTAAGATTCAAATACATCTTTCTTGTGCTCAATGCTTTTATGTGATTAGACTATAGACACTGAGTAAGGGTTTAATTTGCATGATTAGGGTTAATTGATGCGTGACCTAGATTAGCTATAAATAAGGAGACATAGGAATTTGTACGATGAGTTAAATTCTATGATTGAATTGCTCAAGAATGCATGAATTAAATCTTATTATTAAGAAGCAATCAATGATTAATTGCATGAAAATGAGGTGAAAACTTTCTTGCAATCACAGTTCTAATTTCCATCTTAGCCAACCTATATATATTATTGATAGATCATTTATTTTAGTCCTTATTCTTTATTTTCACTATTCTGATTACAAAAATCCCCTTCTTACTCATTTGTTCCTTGCTTTTAAAGCTAGATTATCCATTATTTTGCTGTCTTTGCATATTACAATTGTAATTGCTGCATTATAGTTTGAGCTGAATTTCTAGGTTCGTTAAATTGCTTGATACTTTTTTAGTTTATGTCAATTGCGTTTAAGGTGCAAAATTACTTTTTGAAGCAAATCGATTCATTGAGAGTTAATTGATTATGTTAGCCTAAATACACACTTGTTCTAGATAATTTGATTAAATATATAGTCTCCTCGGTTCAATCCCTTAAGTTATCACTATATTATAAATTTGAGTTTTAAGGATAATTAAATTGATTGAACTCGACACTCATCACTTCTTTCTATTGTATATTTGTAGAATTAGGTCGCCCAATGCGATCTGATAACTTAAGTATCGTTGCTTCTAAGAAAAAAAGCATACTAACCTAATCATAAGCTAATTTTCTGATATTCTAACTTGAACTTAGGCCAGATTCTCGTTGATATGTTGACCTGAACATAGGCCAATTTCTTCTTGATATTCTAATCTATACTTAGGCAAATTTCTCGATTTTTCAGAAAAATCTGTGTATTCCTTTTGTTTGGTTTTTCAGAATCTCTTAAGGAATTTTGGTAAGTTCTAACCAAATCTATATATTCCTTTTCTTTGGTTCTTTAGAATATTTTAAGGCCCTTCTACGAGTTCTACACCAATCTGTGATTTTTTTTTCTTCGTTTTTCAGAATCTCTCAAGGCACTTCAAGAGATCTAATCAATTCTATGCTTTCTTTTTCTTTGGTTTTTTATAACTTATTAAGGCACTTCGGTGAGTTCTAACCAAATCTATGCTTTCTTTCTCTAGGGGGTTTTCAAAAAAAGAATAAGAGACTTTCTCTAGGGGGTTTTCAAAATCTCTTAAGGCACATCGGCGAATTTTAACCAAATCTGTGCTTTCTTTTTCTTTGGTTTTCAGAACCTCTTAAGACACTTTGGGAACTTCTAACCAAAACTATGTTGTAGTTCATATTCGATCTTTGGGAACCTCTTAAGGCGCTTCAGCGGGTTCTGACCTAAACTTGAATTCCTTTCTATTGTGGCTGAATGGGAACCTTGCTTTCATTCCAGCAAGAGTATTATTTGACCTTTGGCCTGTTGATAAGCACAATCTCTGAATTTCATTATCAGATTCCTCCTAATAATTTTTCTATCTATTTTCTCTAGCGCATCTAGAAGCTGATTCTTATCACATCTAGATGTGTGTTTCATTTCGAATATAAGTTTCCAATTTGCAATCAACATGGGCTTTGTTCTCTCTTACATCGGGATGTGTATAAGAGACAGGATTCTTCTTCTTCTTCTTCTTCTCTCTTTTATATTCTTGTTCCCTTTTATCAATGGCTTCCTCATCTAGTACTAAACCTCAGGCTAGTAGCTCTGATCGCGCTTTCAATGTTTTCGGAGCCTGTTGAAGTATACACTTCTACAGATGTTACTATTAGAGATCCAAAGATCTTATCTCCCAAAGAGCACATTCAAAATCTTTGAGATGAATAGTATCAAAACCAAAGGTGATCCTCCAGGTACCTTCTAAAGGTGATAGAGCAAAGGCTCCACCTAAAGGTTTCATGGCTATTTTTGAGAATCAAATGACATCTGGGCTTCGCCCTTCCACCCCCTCTTTCTTTCTTTCTTTCCATTTGCTTGTATTTTGGGATCAGCATATCCCAATTGGCTCCTAACACCATTAGGTTTGGGGTTTGCTTTTGTTTACTATGTTAATACCTAAACATTAAGCCCTCAGTTGTCGCTTTTAGGGTTTTCTATAAATTGACCCCTAGTGGAGATTTGAATACCTTTTATTTCCAACTCCCTCTCAGAGCATGTCCTTCATTCATTGGTATCCTTCTTCAGTCAAAGGATAGAAGGATTTTTAAGAGTCAAATTTAAGGATATAGCTGGAGTCCAAACGGAATGATAGGATTCTAATAACTTGAAGGATCTCATGTATTGAGGCCATTTATGCGGTTTCAATCTAGGCTGTTCCCTCAGAAGGTCCTTTCTCGAAGAGGAAAGCATCCAAACTCCTTGCTCCGATAGACAGGAAAAGGACTAGGGCAATAGAGATTGTCAACTATTGTCCTTCTCCTGCTAAGGAGATAGGGGTCCAGAAGATCGATGAACCCTACTCTAGCCCGAGCACTAGTCTTCTTTCCATGGAGGAAATAAGCAACAGATTGAAGTCACTAGGAAATTCAAGTAAATGGCTATTCAACATGTTTTCCAGTGATGCTAAAAAGGCATCAAGAAAGTTATATGGTCGCTAGATCAGAGGTTCCTTTATAGGGATCTAGATTTGGCTACTTAAAGTTGAAAGGGATCTGTTCTACTTCGATGGCCTGTATGAATAGATCTCTGTCTGTCAATTCCAATTCTGTAGGACTTACAGCATTTTTCCCTATGAGTTCATGAACTTTTCGCTCCATTTTGGCTATAAGTTCCTCCTTAGGATTCTTGTTGCAAAGTTTTAGCTATAAGTCCTTCTCTTATACACATCTAGATGTGTATAAGAGACAGCTTCTATATATTTATGTACTTTTAAGTTTAATGTATTGACATTTCGGTTCTGTTGCTTATTTCCTCCATGGAAAGAAAATCTCTTGGTGGTTAGGATAGATCTGTCTCTTATACACATCTAGATGTGTATAAGAGACAGCTACTCGTGTTAAACATGTATTCTAAAAGCAATCGATTTTTCCTTCTAATAATTGTAAAAATTATTTTGTGCGAGATCCAGGATAGATTTGGGTGGTATAGTTTCATGTAAGGATTGTGTAGTCATGCTGCTTTGTGCAGTCTTACTGATTACTTTTTCTTATTTTTTCCCACGAAAATGAGAAATACAAAGAATGCTTTTTTTTGAAATTTTTGTACTTTTGTATTTTTGAGTAGTAAGGAAATTTTAAGGGAAGGCTTTTTGCTTGATTCACACAAACGACGCCATTTGATGAAATCCTGTGTTGATTTTAGAGTAGAGAGATAGTGACAAAGGTAGAGAGAGATGTGTGAAGATGACCCGTAGGCTTGTATTATATCTTTCTGTATTTGGCTTTTGCTTTGGCCTTAGCTTGCTCTTGAGTTTACATGATATTATCTTGTATTTATAAACAAATAATATATCAATGTCGAGACCTTCTAATCTTTAGGGGATCAGATCCTGATAGTCTTCCAACCAAGATTGTTAGACCATGCACATAAGTAAAGATACATCAGCAATAAGGTTTAATTGTAGAATTATCCTCACAGGCAGTGTTTTAAAACTCAGGCCGATAATCGAACCGATAGAGCTTCTGATTCTTAGTTCAACCGGTTCAACCGTCCGAGCGGCTAACTAAATAAATGCTAAAGAAATGGCAAAAACTCCAAGATATTAAGCTGCTAACAAGTGGTTGGTGAAGCGTGATCTTTAACCTTGAGGTCCAAGGTTCGAGTCCTATCCACCTCTTCATTTTTATAAGCAACCGTTCATTCCTATTAGGCTATGAATAAGAGAAGGCTTTGATGAATAATAGTCAATGATAGGCACTCTTCTCCATCTTCCTTGGTTCCTTTCCCTCTTTCCCCAACCTCCACAACCCCATCCCCACTCTCTCCTCCATCTTCTCCGTCTCCCTATTTCCCCAATCCATCTACGCCCATCCTTTCCTCTTTCTTCTTTTCTTCGCTCTCCATCAAGGATCCAATTTTTTTTTTTCTATATGCATATTTGATAAATTTGATTTATTGGTGATGGGTTTTTAAAATCGTAGCAAACTTTGGATCTGATTTTGATTAGATCAGGTTTATTGTTTTACATTTTTTTCACTTTTTTGTCTTTGGCTTTTGAGTTTTTAGGTTTCTTCCTTTTTGTTTTTGATTTTTTTCCCTTTAGATAAAAAATCGGACAATCCCGATTTTAGCTGGGTGTCTTCTAGTTTGCCAGTTTTTCATGGTTCTATCTGAGTGTTGTCACTGTCCAACTATATAGCCTGACCGGACCGCTCGCTCTTTCGGTTCGTGGTCGAATCGATCAAACCGGTTGGTCCGATTTGGTTTTCAAAACAATGCTCACAGGGGTTACAAGATATGTGGCGCTATTCTATTAGTAAACATTTTTCCAAGATTCATTCTTGATGCCATAAACATTTTTTAGAACACTTAAATAGTCTCTCTCATTTCATGTCTATACTTAATTTTTTACCTCATGTTCAAAATGGTATATTTTCATCTGCTCAAAATTCAAAACTTGCCATTTTAGTATCTAGACACAATTTTAGTCAAATCTAAAATAATTGCTTGTGCATCATGATTAAAATTTTTATGGCATGAGTCCAAATCCTCCACAGCCACCACTCCAAATGTGTTTTCCTTTTCCCGCTCCTCAGGAAACTTCCTTATTCTCTCTTTTCCATCTAGTCACAAATGGTAAAGCCACATTCGGGTCAAAAAGTTTTGTTTGGACATTGTATCGACCATATTCTATGTACAAAAGCAGCCAGTTATTTCTAAACAATTTGTTTATCAATCAAACCCAAAAATATTTCAAGGGACATCTTAAAGTACATGTTAAATTTAGCTTCTATTTTTACAATTATTAGAAGGAAAAATCGAGTGCATTGTGTGTGTGCGCGATATAGCGGTTAATACAAGTCTTGTGTGTGTTTTGTCTGTGAAGTTGTAGTTACTATAAGAGAACATTTTGAAAATGACCCCATGAGTCAAGTGTTTATGGATTACTAAAGTTAATACTCTTTTTAAATGCGAGAAAAAATTGTTAGAAGTCTTTTGTTATCAAGGAAATTAATGATGTACAAATTTAAAAAGATATGCAAAGTTTAAGTTGATCCAGTAAAATGGACTACATAAAACAAGAAAGTGGACTCCAATCTGAGTACTAAAGTACACTTTGTTTTTTCACGGAATCTATATATATTAGATAGGATACGTGACACATTTTTCCAAAAGGATAAAAAAACTCGTGTACATAAGTCCTCCGTAAAAGATAAGAAACATGACACCACTTTTTAAA
Organism: Cinchona pubescens; assembly: GCA_025175665.1. Taxonomy (NCBI): domain Eukaryota; kingdom Viridiplantae; phylum Streptophyta; class Magnoliopsida; order Gentianales; family Rubiaceae; genus Cinchona; species Cinchona pubescens. Next base: position 29,906 of record JANKKI010000256.1, on the reverse strand, counting down.
ATTCACCGTACCATGTCAACTTACTTTCTCAATGTCATTTGGTGTTGGCCAACAGTAGGCTATTCAAGCCAGAAGTCGCAAGGTATTCTCTACTAAGAAAACTATAGGGTAAAATATATATTACAATCTTGTGAAAATTAAATTTGCTAATTTTCACTTATAAAAAATAAATTAAATTATAAGTCCATTTATAATTTTATATACAAGAAAATAATCCCTAAAACTTGAAATTACATAAATATATAGAAGTAGCCTTTACATTATTAAAATACACATGTATTTAGACTAGAAAGAATAAGGGTAAAATTGAAAATAAAACTATAAGTTTGGGGCTTCTTGGTTGAATTTCACATTCTGGAGGGATTAATAAGCTGGTTTATTTTGTACACGGGCCAAAATACAACCCGTTTATAATTTTAGCATATGAGATTTTATCATGATCTAAAACAAAGCCTTCATTAAGTTTAAAGAGGCAAGAAATAATCAAACCAAAAGCATATATCAGCCTTTGCTTGAATTAGAAGCAAACGTGCTCGTCATGCGTCATATTTTTGTATGAGCAAAATCTAAAACTCACATTTTTTTTCCTATTTGGCACCCTCAAACTAGTCTCGCATTTCATCTTTTTACTTAATAATTTTATCTTCCACACTCAAATGATGAATATTCATCCCTCACAAATTAAAAATACTCTATTTTAGTAATTGGACAAAATTTTGACCAAATATAAAATAGTTACATGCACAACACGAGTAGATTTGTTAAGACAAAATCAGCAAAACATAAATCCTAAACATTAAACATTCTATGAGTCCAAAGCCTTCCCAGCCTTCATTCCAATACCTTTTCTTCCTTGCCTAATTATCTCTAACTAAAATTGGTCAAAATGCAAGTGTACGGTCCAACGAGTATAGTCTCGTATCCACGAAAATTGTTTGACAAGTACTTATTATTTGGTTTGATTACTATTTAAAGAATCAAATTAAAAATGAATTTAATTTAAATTAACTCGAAAGACTAGATTGATTAAAAGACTTGTTAGGATCTAAATCAACTAAATTGATGGATTAGGGTTTATCTAGTCAATTTCGAAATCCAGAATCGTCTAATTGGTGACAAATATAGGGACTAAATTGGCGAAAAAGATTTAGTTGCGGAATCAAATTGACAAAAATTTAAAATTCACGATCATTTCGATTTTTACGAAAAACTTGGAGAATGATTTATGGTGATTTCCCCCCTAAAATCTCTTTTCTTTTCTCTCCTAAACTTATTAAAATTTAAACAAAAAATCTCCATCAGAAGCAAACCCTTCAATGGAAAGACTAAGAATTGGAGCCACCGATCACCGATCAAAGGAAACCAATGATAACCCAATTCCCTCTTCTTCAACCCAAGATTTAACAAACCCTTTAGCAGTACTATGCCTATCCTTCCCGACGAACTCGTCAACGAAATCCTCAAAAGGCTCCCAGTGAAGTCCCTCTCGAGATTCCAGTGCGTTTCGAAATCATGGCTTTCCTTAATCTCGAGCCCTCGGTTCATCAGAGACCATCTGTGTCAACAGAGACAATCAGAGGGTTCTCATTAAAAGTTATGCTGGATCTGGTCACAGTGTCAAACATTGTTCCCTTGACTGTTTGTTGTCTGATGAAATTTCTACTGATGTTGTGATAAATGATTATCCCAACTTGGAAGGCCCCCTTTTGTGCATTACAATTGTTGGTGGTTTTGATGGGTTGGTTTGCATTAGAGCTAATCAAAATTTATTTTTGTGGAATCCATCTACTGGAAAGTCCAATAAATTGCTTGATTTAGGCATCAAATATGACTACTATTGTGCCTTTTTCGGGTTTGGGTATGATGTGATTAATGATGATTATAAAGTAGTGGCCATTACGTGCCCCTTGGATGAATATGGTGATGGCATATGAAGTGCTCCAGTTTAATGTTTATGGCATCAAGAATGAATCTTGGAGGAGGGTTGGGGAATATCAGGTCGGTTATACTCGTGTGGATGTGGGTGGTAGTGGTTTCTTCTTGTATGCAGGTGGTATCTTCTTGAATGGGAAGCTCCATTGGTGCTTGAGAAAAGAAGAACGTGAATTCATTTGTTTCTTTGATTTAGAAACAGAGTCATTTGGAGAGATAGAGATACCGAAATTTGATGAACGCTGTGATTTATTTTTCTACCTTTTCCAGGGGAGCCTCTGTATGGTTTGTTGGACTGGTGTTGAGTACTCTGACGTGTGGGTTATGAAGGAATATGGAGTCGGAGAATCTTGGATAAAAATGCTTACTATCCCGATCGATGAACTTGGGATGTCTTTCATTTATAAACTTTTGAAAACATCAGAGGATGGTAAAATTCTATTGATCAATGGACCAAATTTGGCCTTGTATAATCCAACAGACAGTACATTTACAGGTACCTGATTGGATTAAATGGTCCATTTGGGCCTAATGAGTTTGTAGCTGATGCCTGTATTTACATAGAAAGCCTAATTTCACCCACAGCTAGTGATGCAGCTGACAGGCAGTAACAAATAGAAGGGAATAGAAGATAATAAAATCTCATCATGCTCACCAAATTTTGGTAATTCTCTTTTCTCATCCTTTCCACAGTGAGCCCAAGTTCTATTGTTTATATGCTTAATTCTGTATTTAGGACTTACTCAGTGGAGTGGTTGTAATAGATATCTTTTTTGTCAATATTGATATCTTCTGTTACAATGTATTTGCATTATTGATGAAGTAGGATTTCTTATTTTAAGGTTACATAATGTTGAGAAGTTGAAAGTTAATTTCTTGCAACGTAGAGAACCAAAATGAAGGCTTAATTCTTCTTGCGTGTTGTCCATTGCCAATTTTTGGGAAACCACTAAAAAAAAATAGATTTATTTTAAAATTAACATAAGGATAGTTACCTAAATGCATATTGTCTTTTTCTGATGAATTTGCTAATGCTATGTTATCATCTAAAGTATGTTGCTTTGTCAGAACTTCAGTGTGATTCAGATGTATTTTCCTTTCAAATAAATATATCCATGATTAAGGAAGAAAAACTTGTAAGAACCTGCAATCTTCTGGTCTGCTGATTGTATTTTATTCATGTCAGCCAACACAGTATATTTATGAAAGAGGACCTTCTAGTGACAAAATGCCAATTTTCCAAGAGATTGGTTACTTGGAATTATTTAACTATATTAGACTAGTAAAAAATTCTGAGCAGAAATTTTATTAACCATTGGCATTGTGCAGTAGAAAAATCATTAAAATGTACTTGTGCTGATCATGGACATATTAAACCCTAATCCATCAATTTAGTTGACATTTAAGATCCTAAAGTTCTTTTAGTAAATACAGAAGTTGAAAGGTAAAAGGCCATCTATTCTATATTTTGAATTCAAATGATTTTTCTTTTAGATCACTAAGCTCTCCCCGCTATCAGATACCTTGATAGGTGGTGTACAATATCATTGCTCTGAGTTGGAACTTTGAAGTGCGTCGATATGAGTTGATTAATATCTCTATTTTTTTTTTTTTCACAAGTTCATGTTGGTTTGTTTTTCTTGATTTTTTAAAACTCTATATGAAGGTCTTTGTTTTTTATATTTGTCACAGTAGATAGGACCTTCTCCTTGAGCACTGTAGTGCTCTTAACTTAGATGGTAACTTAGTTGAGATCTTTCTTCTTTTTTTTTTTTACTAAAAAATCTTATAAAATTCTACATGTGTATAAGAGACAGCTTTGAATATATAGGTCTCTATTGAAGCATGCCAGCTTCACTTAAAAGTGTTCAAGTCTGCAGAAAATTATAAAAAAAAAAAAGTCTCTTAAGCATGTGATTGGTTTTCAGAAGATCTTCTAGCTTAGGTTTCTCGAAGTTTTGGCTTCAACTCCTCTTTACATTTAGTCTTATCAGATTCCTTTAAACACATGCTAAAATTTGGTGCACATGCATGATTTTGCATATAAGTGGAGAATTCTACATTAGTCTGAGAATGAGTTGAAACCAAGAAAACCATGAGTTGATTATTTTGCTCGTTGAGCAGTGATAACCATTGTTTCACAACATTGATCTTGAGTTCAGCAATTATGACGTCTAACATTTACAACAATGATCTGTACTTCTCATTTTTTTTGCCTACCTTGAAATGATGGTTGTATTATTATTTTAAATAAGTAATAAGCATCTGAATCATAAATATATCTGCAACATACTGAGAAAGACTGTAACAAGTATATTCATTTTGAGTGCAATTAAATAAAACTATAGTCATTTTCCATTTGTCAATATCAAAATAAAATTTTGGTTTCTTTTGCCTGTTACTTATTATCATCTTTATGAAATCTAAAGTTCCACCTTGGATTTGTGTGTGAACTCTAACAGTCAGTTAGCAGATTTGCATGTTGTTCTACTTTAGTAGACCTCTATTATTTCAAAATGCAGAAACCTAACAAGTTTGGAGAGCCATAGGAAAACTTGACTAATCTTGTACTGGAACATATGTTGAAGTTTATCAGAAATGTTCTCTAATAATAATTTGTTGTGATACGAAAGAAATTATCAAAATCTATTGAGTATCTTCTTACAATCTGGAATAGACATAGCATCATGGTTTCTGCAGCCATAGTTCCTTTTGTAGTGTGTGATGAAAACTCAGAAGCTGATTATGAGATGTGTTTGTATACAACAAAAATTACTCTCAGTGATCCTTCAGCTTTATGACAGTCAACAGACGCTTAAAAATTCCTTTTTCTTCCTATTTTACCTGTCTGGAATTTTGAGAGAGTTCCAATATTTAAAAACCAGGCAAGATTAGGTGACCTCAATGCCTTGGTATTTTCTGTCACTTCAATAACTACGTTGATATGAGCAGAGAATTATGGATTAAGGGTGAAAAAAATCATGTGCTTAGGTGGTTAGTTTACCATGGGAATTGAATCCAATATGCACATTGAAGAAGGTGAAGTTCTAATGAGGTTTGATAGGTTGTACTGTACAATCCAAAATACAATTTATGCAAGATTATGTACACGGAGAGCCTAATTTCTCGTGGTGCTATTGCTGAAACTGAAGGGCAAAGAATGTGACTGAGGGTATTACTTGGGTAATGTGTTGTTCGTATGGTAAATTTGATTCTGATGATGTTAATTTTAGCTACTTGGAACTTGTTAATTGTTAGGCCATTTTGTGGAATTATGGTGGTTTTCTGCAAATAGGAAATGTGGTTCACCTTTTTTGGCTGCTTTTTGTGGTTACTTTGCTTTGTACCTTGTCGTATATACCACTTGCTTGTTCGTCTTTTATGTTTCTTAGAGATTACTTCGCTATGCGAGAAGTACTTATTGATATGCATCTCAATTGTTGCATCATTAATTATTACTAGCATAGAATTAAAGCTTTTATCTCGTCAGCTAAACGTTGTAAATAATAGGTGGTGGAAATAAAATATTTAGGTAAATTCAGTTTTTGAATCTACTTGTAGATCTTGTGATCCGAATTAAACCTTAATAAATCTTCATAGATTCCACAAGATTTAATTTACACTGTAAAATCTACAAATAGAGTCAAAAATCGAATCTAAGTATTTCCCGGTAGAAAATGTCTAGAAAATATAAGACTTTCAACTCCTTTAGATTTGTCTTTGTAATAGTTATCGTGTATTTGTGGAAATGATTTTAGGCTCAATTATAGTTTGCCTCCTATAACATATTGATGTAAATTATCCCTATATTTATTTTATCTATAAATTGTTCTAAAATAAACGAAGTTAAATTTTAATTTTTAGGAGGCAATAAAATGCCATAATTGAGCATCAATAATTTAATTAGCTCATCCAACATTAAATGAGAGGGAGTTGTCTTTAGTTTTTGATTTTATTTTATAAGTAATTTGTCATTCAAAAGTAACTACATATTTTCATCTAACACATTGAATTTTTATACTTTACTACCTCCAATATTAATTGTATGAATTAATTTACTAAAAAAAACTTTCTTCTTATTATTTTTACTTTATTTTCTCTATTATCAATAATTAATTCATCACATTGTATTTAAAAAATCACGTTATTTGAGTAATATACTACTTTGAAATATAATCAATATATATTTTAAATAAATTTAAGTTAATCAATTAACTCAGTCAATCATGCTACCTAGGAAAAAAACTTAGAATAAGAAATTTGTTTTTTTATTATTTTCAAATTTAAGAGAATAATGTTAGTATAGAAATTTACAAAGTGTGACTAAAATATTGAGGGCAATTATGACATTTACTACCCTTTTTAGATGAAAATATTAAATTCATTATACATTGGGACAATTTATAGATAAAATAAATATGGGGGGACAATTTGTAACTGTCCCATATTTATAGTGGGCAAACAATAATTAAGCCATGATTTCATATTCAAACAAAAAATGTAGATTGGACTTTATTAAGTGAAGATTTAAGGGTTTTTCACTTCAACCTTGATAAAGATATTTATTTCTGAAAATTTAAATAAGAGCTAGATAATTCTTAAATATTTATGTAATAGTTGTACTAGTCTGGCAAAAAAAAAAAACAAATTTAATTTGTTGGCTATGGTTCAGTGAACTAATTCTTTACCATTATGGCTTCTTAAATTTTAAACAAACTTGGGCGTGAGTTTTAGCAGGAGATCTGACACAGTTTTGGTTTAAGCACGTTCTAAAACATGGGATTTTATCATGTTTCAGATATAGAGAAAGAACAAAGTTTTCATGTTACTCTTGATTGAACTAAACTAGCCAATATGGTATTATTGGTACAAAATGCTTAAGATACAATAAATGTGTACCTATTCTCTCTACTTTAATTTTTCTGTATGAATCCTTCAATTGATTGAGGGAGGATTCAGGATTGCAGATTCTGTTAATATTTTGCTACCTTTGTTATTCTCTGCTTGCTTTATGAGATTGATTGTCAGGCTTACTTGTGTATATCTGTCAGAGAGCCTTGGAATGTTTATTCAAGATAGGGATAAATCAGTCTAACTAGTTTAAGTCAATATCGCGACTGATTTAATGGATGATCAAATTACTTATTTACCTTATTTAAGTAAGTCTTATTAACTTAAATTAAATATTGATTTAATGGATGAGTCCTAAGAGACTACTTTTTTATCTGATTTAGTAAGTCTTATTACACTTAAATTCTCATGCCAATTTCATCAGTACATTAGTGGTCGCTATTTATCATACTACCAGTCTATCTATATATTGTTATTTATTTTGAAATAAAAATATAAAAAAAGGTACCTTACATATATAATAATAATTTGCACCTTTCACCATATATATTACATCCCATAGGGGTATGTATATACACATATATACATATACAAATATGCACACATACATATATATACATATACATACACATACACATACACATATAGAGATACATACATACATATATATGTATATATATATATATGTATGTGTGGTATATATACACATACATATATAAATAGATAGATATATACATGTACATGTACACATACATATATAAATAGATAGATATATACATGTACATATATTTGCATACATATATATGTACATATATTTGCATACATATATATGTATATATATATATATATATATGTAGTATCTACATATATATACATATGCATGTATATATATATAGACACACATATCTACATATATCTACATATGCATGTATATATATATATATATAGTCACACATATGTATGTGTGTATATATATGTATGTTTATGCACGTATATGTATATGTATATACACACATACATATAGGGAAAATTATTAAGTTGGTAATTTAGTATGGTGGCTAATGTGATCCCTTAACTTACAAAGCTAAACAATCCAATCCCTTACAAAATTTTATATATAATATAGCATATCTAACGGAAAATTTCTTAAACCTAACGACAGGATTAACAGTTGGTCAATTTAATCCCTTAACTTTCAGGTTTTCATATAATTTATTTTAATATTTTTGAGAATTTATTTAATTTATTTATAAATAAAGCATAACTTAAAATTTGTTTCTCAATAACTAAAAGAAATGGTTAAGAATTATAGCCCAATAATGTGGTCCAATTTTGATATAAATAAACAATTAAAGAGTGTATTTTATTTACCTATAATACACCAATTACTATTCATATGATTTCAGGGTATAAAAGTAAGAAAATGATGCCTAGTTTTGGGCCATTAGTTTAGATAGAAGATATTTAAATTAAAATATATAATTTTAAAAAAATTTAAAACTTATCAAAACACTTTATTATTAATAAAATAATTTTCGCAACTTCAAATTTTTTTAAAATTAATTTTTAATTTAAATATTTTCTATCTAAAATCTGTCTCTTATACATTTTTAGATTTAAATTTTCAGGCCATATCTAAAAATTAAATTTGTAAAAACCCAAACACTTGTAAAACTTCTAAATATCTCGATTGGAAGAACGAAAATCATTATATATTGCCATGAAAAAAAAGAATATTAAAAAATTGTGTAAAATCTCAAATAATATATAAAACTCTTAAAATTCACCCAAAAACTTTCGAATGAATAAAATTACTCTTTTGTGGTTAATAAATACATTACAATATTCATCCAAAGTATTAAATTCTAAACATAAAACTAAAGTATTTTGTCTTTACTAGTTAAAATATCATAAAAAAATAAAAAAAGAGCGAGAAAATAATGCTTAAATTTATGCATTTTATGAGTTTCAAAACATTACTGCCAAAATTGAGAATTTTTTAGCACGATTTGTATTTCGTCATAATATTTTAACTAGTACAAGTTAAGATGCTAGTCTTTTATGTTTGAAATTTAATTTTAGGTGATTTCGAGGTTCAAAACTTATTTTATTCATGTAAAATATTTTAGGTAAATCTTAAGAGTTTTATAAACCACTTATGTTTCTTTTTGGAATTTAATTTTTATGTCAAGATCGATTGTACAAAAATTATGAAAATTTTTTATTTTCAATTTGTTAGAATAGTATATTTAAGATTATTTTATGATTTTAAGTATATAATTACACATATTTTGAGTACATATGTAAAAATCTAATAGTCAAACATATACACATCTGTCAACTGTAAACACAATTGTGTTGACAATTGGCCAAATATTCTTTTCACATTACTAAGAGTCCCATGAAAACTTTGTTCTTGCTTAATATCTGAAACTGTGATAAGAAATAGATGAAATAAATTCTAAAAAATATTAAAATAAATCAAAACCCAAAGTTTTATAGATCAACTTAGCCAAAATCCAAAAGTTAAGGGACCAAACTGACCAAAGCCATTAAGTCAACCGTTTGGTTCAAGAAATTTTCCGTTAGAAATCCTACATTGGCCAAAATTTCGTAAGTTAATGGATCGAATTGTTCAACCTTGTACGCTAAGGGATTACATTGGTCACGAGACCTAAGTTAAGTTACAAACTTGGTAATTACCCCCATACATACTATATACATACATACATACATACATACATACATACATACAAACATACATATATATATATATATATATACATATATACATATATGTATGTATATATATATATATATATGTATATATACACACACACATATATATATATATAGACACACACACACATATATATATATATATATGTGTGTGTGTGTCTATATATATATATATGTGTGTATATATATACATATATATACCTATGTGTATATAAATATACACATGCATACATATATATGTCATATATACATACATATATATATATATACATATATATGGAATTTAATTTTTTTGTCAAGATCGATTGTACAAAAATTGATGAAAATTTTTTATTTTAGCTGTCTCTTATACACATCTAGATGTGTAAAGATTAGGTTATGATT